>CM027118.1:20874547-22074547 GCA_015476505.1 Urochloa ruziziensis
CGACGACGCCACCTATGGCTCAGAAACTTGCCTCTCTGTGCTTGCTTTCACTGTCCCGTTGTTTCCTTGGACCTGGCCTCCAATTTCAAGGGTGTAGTACTACAACCAAGAAAAGAATAACTAGCAATGGAAAATTGGCAAGTGACGTCCATAGATGAAACACTGGCCTCTGATCTCGCATTAGCAATGGCAAATTGGCAAGTGACGTCGGAAAAAAAAATCTTTTTCTTTACAACCAACAACAGATACTGCATGATGGCCTGTCTCCTCCCTAGGACCGTCTGGCCGTCTACCTATGAATGGCCTCCGACAGGTGCAGGCGCTGAGCTTACTTGGGCTGCCTGCCTGCCTTCCGGTCCGGAGCCCAGCCAGAGCCCCCCAGCCCAGCCGCGCACACCACACCACACCAGTTGGCCGTGTCAGTTCAACCACCACCAACCCCTGCGCTTTAATGCGAGCGCACCATCAATTCACTCTCACCCCTGCACGCTGCAGCTGCATCCTCCTCTTCTTTACCACCACCACCGCCACCTTCCCATCGCCCCTGCCGCCTCCCCCGTCCCCACCTCCACGCGTTCGCTAATCGCTAGAGGAGAGAAGCAGCGCAGCCTTCTCCATCGGGCCGGCGTCGCAGCCGTCGTGTGGTGGGGCGGGAGATCGATGGGCGCCGCGGCGCGGTCGGCATTGGCGTCGGCCGGCCGTGCGGCGAACGAGGCCGTGAGCCTGGTGGTGTTCCTGCTGCTGGACGCGCTGGAGGTGCTGCTCTGCGCCGCGTACAGGGCCGCCGACTACGTCGCCGAGGGCGCGTGGCGGCCCTGCTACTGCTCGCGCTCGCCGTCGTCCCCGGCGTCCGCGGGCAAGATCGTCGTGTCCGAGCGCGGCGGCTCGTCCAAGGTGGTCAGCATGCTGTCCGCCACCAGGCTCCACCTCGAGGACATCTCCGACACGCTCCACAGCGCGCCCCTCCGTGCTCGCCACCGTCGCGTCCTCGGCGTCGCCGGCGTCCTCCGGGTCCGGCGACTCCTCCCGGCGGCGGCGCCCCCGCGGGGGTCGCCGTGCACTCGCGCCATCGTGCAGATGCTGCGTGGCAAGATTGGGCGGCAAAAGACGGGGGAGCACCGGCCGTACCCGTCGCCGCGGTGGTCCGACTGCCACTGCGCCAACTGCAACCCGGCCGACACGGACCGCCTCTTCGTGGCACGTCGAGGCGCCGCCGCAGGGCACGGCGGCGGAGGAGCAGGACCGACGTGCTGTTCATCCACGGGTTCATCTCGTCGTCGGGGTTCTGGACGGAGACGGTGCTCCCGCACGTGAGCCCCGCGGCGCGGTCGCGGCGGCGGCTGTTCGCCGTGGACCTGCTGGGTTTCGGGCGGAGCCCCAAGCCGGCGGACTCGCTCTACACGCTGCGGGAGCACGTGGAGATGATCGAGCGCTCCGTCATCGAGCGCCACGGGGGTGAAAGCCTTCCACATCGTGGCGCACTCGCTGGGGTCCATCCTCGCGCTCGCGCTCGCCGTCAAGTACCCCCGCCGCGGTCAAGTCGCTGACCCCTCGTCGCGCCGGTAAGTTCAATTTCTTCCTTCCTTCGTTCGCCTCGCTTTGCAGTCGCAGCATACCCAGCCGCTGATCTGAGTATCTGACGATCCCCGATGGATGATCCGTCCAGCCCTACTTCCGGTGCCGCGCGGCGAGGTCGGGGACGCAGTACGTGCTCCGGAACGGTGGCGCCGCGGCGGGTGTGGCCGCCCATCGCGTTCGGGGCCTCGGTGGCGTGGCTGGTACGAGCACCTCAGCCGCACCGTCAGCATCGTGCTCTGCAAGCACCACCGCCTCTGGGAGCTCGCCTTCCGGGTCTTCACACTCTACAGGTACTACTACTACCAATTGCGAATCCAACTACAAGGGAACCAAATTAAAATCATGGATTGGGTGCGAATCTGTGAGGTGAAATTAGGCCAGCGACCGGCTCAACGACCTTTTCTTGCATCCTCCACCCACGGCCAAGGGGGGAGTTTGGACTGGTTTGCGTACGCCGCCACCGCCTGGCCATCTTCCATTGGCTGGCTTGATTTGCATAATAACCAACGGGAATTAGCATCACGTCAATAGTAGGATCAGTTCACTTCACTCCCTTCGTACTCCAGCATTTAGGAGCCGCCGGTGGGCCCGACACCTGCGTTGCTGCGTCGATGTGATCAATGGGAGTTAATAGGGGGCATAGGAATGAGTTGACCTCGGTCAGCTATTGGGGTGCCAGCTTGGTGGAGGTGCAGCGGCCCTGCGGCCATCTGCCGGTCCACTGCCGGGTGGCCAGCCCGGAGACTGAGCTGCACCTGCAGTCCTGCCACAATTGACCCAAGCCACAGCTCCAGCTACACTCGGCAGATTCCACATGATTCCTTCCACATTTTCGTAGAAAAAAAAACATAATATGCCCTTCATTTTTAATGCAAACGAACAGTAGATGCTTTTAATGAAATGGGTGCACATGGTATTAATGCCTAACTTAGTTGTAAGCTTGTTTTTAAGAGCAGCATTAGAAGAAATGGAAATTGTCATAAATTTTCCCATTCTCTCGGATCCCAGATTAGGTGGAGTGTACCCCGAAAGGGATGTATCCAGTTCATCTTTCTGTATATTCATAGTAGACAGCGGGGTGCATGAACAGAATTCGATATGACTAGTGCAGTAGCTGCTAAACCAAGCTAGGCAGGGCATGGTTTCAGAGCGGCGGTTATTTTTCGCTAACCAACCATTCGTTCGTGCTCTTCTCTACGGGCAGGGTGCGGACCTACCTCATGGACGGCTTCTTCTGCCACACCCACATCGCGTCGTGGCACACCCTCCACAACATCATCTGCGGCAGCGCCAGCAGATCGACAAGTGCCTCGAGGCGTCCGGGACCAGCTCACCTGCGACGTCACCGTGTACCACGGCAGGGACGACGAGCTCCTCCCGTGCACTGCAGCTATGCCGTGAAGGCCAAGGTCCCCCGCGCCCAGGTCAGGGTCATCGACGGCAAGGACCACGTCACCATTGTCGTCGGGCGGCAGAAGGAGCTGGCCAGGGAGCTGGAGGAGATATGGGACAGGAAACGGTGAGATTGGTGGTAGTTTATAGGAAGAAAATCACAGGGAGTGTTAAGAAACGCACCTCATTATCAGGTTGACTAAAGGTGGGTCTTCGAGAACATGGCATGCTGCAAGCCTGAAACCGAGCAGCGGTTTCTGAACGGAGGCGAACATGAACTGTAAGGGCAGAAGGGCTCGAGAGAAAATGTGAAGGTTATTACCTAATTACATTTTACCTTTTTTCTTTTCTTTTTCACCATTGTATTTTCTTCTCGTTCTCAAGTTTTCATATTGAAGGCTGAGAAAATTCTTGCCTGGTCCTGTGTTATAATTAAGATAAATGATGAGTCGTTTTGGCTGTAATCTGTGAACAGAATGTGACTGGTCAATTTGTGGAGCTTGTACCTTCTCTTTCCCCTGGTTTCTTCACCGGTCATTCCTGTGGCTCCATGAGATAGACTAGAATTGAAGAGCATTTCTGATTTCTTACATGTTCGCTCCTCTGCTGCCCACCATCCTATGGAATAGAACCTAATCAATGTGAAGTGGATCAAGAACCATGGGGAGATTGAACACTCACTTTATTCCCATGTCATGTCTGCCCGTGGTCCGTCCAACTCAAAATCTGGATCGGGAAGATAGTTTCCGCGTCATCCTGCAGAGATTCAGAGCAAGGTCGTCACACCATACCTTGCTGTACCTGTGGTCTGTCTGTCTGTCGACTTTGAAATGCATTGTCGCCTATAACTAATGCATATAAAATATGAATGGATCCAACATGGTAAAAAAACAAATAAAAAACTCGCCACGTATCAAAATCAATATACCTGCGCACTGTCCAACTCCTCCCTATCAACTGTTCATCGGCTTTCCCTATCTTTACCTGATGAGGATCATAGGGGGCTGCCACAGAAGGACGATAAAGATAAAAGATGCAGATGCACCGTCCCTCAACTAGGGCCACAGCTCGCTGTACTTTGGCAGAGTTATTACAGCTGCCTCTGCCTGCCTGCACAACAGAACGGCTCAATCAAACTGCAAGCATTCACTCCAGCTTAAGATTTTGTTTGAAACAAAGCAAAATCTCCGTTCTATCTGCTTACTTTACTGTGTAATCAGTGTAGTAAAAGCTGGCTGAACTGAAAGGCCGATGCAGCCCAGCCATGCAAGATCTCATGATGCGCTACAGTGAGCTGAAGCCTGCTCATTCAATACAAGTTCTCCCCATTTGAGGCGTTCCATCAATCCTCCCCGTGCCCACCACCTCCAAGCAGCGGACCACGGCCGCGTGTGGCATTCCTGATGTTCAAGAACTGCCTGTGACAAGCGATCCCGCACAAGAAACAATCATGAAAGCCTGCACAGGAAACAAGCATGAAAATGAGCAACGCTGTAGCCATGCCCCCAGCCCGGCTAGGCTTGGTGGGACTTGAAAGTGGTCAAAATTTAGATCCGTTCAAGACAAGCAGCACTTACCTCAGTATACATGCCAAACCAGGGGGTTAATTTCTCATCCTGCACAAGACTTCTGATGTCAATGATAAGGAAATGATATCAATCACAGAAGGAAAAATTCTTTGGATGGATCTGGTGATCGAAAGGTATACCTGGAGTCTTGTCCAGCAGGAAGAGCTAGAGAATTGCTGCAAAATTTAATCAGTGAAGAGCACACAAGATGCATTAAGAAGGCAGAAGTTACAACAATAACAATGAATAATAAAGAGAAATGTAACATCTACCTGGAGAATAATTACGACAAAACCTCTTTGTTTCCCTGGTGTCAGATACACCAGGGGAAACAAAGAGGTTTAAAAAAACACAGCTCCAAAGCATGCAGTACTAAGCATTACTTGTAGCTAGTATAATATTCACCAGGAGAAATAAAGTAAGGCCGTGTTTAGATGCACTCCGAAAATTTTTTGAAGGCATTAAATGCAAAGAATCTTGTATGCATGAAGCACTAAATGAAGTTTATTTGTAAAACCTTTTCACAGATGGGTGCAACTTTGCGCGACGAACTAATGAGCATAATTAATCTATGATTTGGTACAGTAACTCTACAGTAACCATCTCTAATCGTGTGGTCAAAGACCTCATTAGATTCGTCTCGAGAATTTACCTAGAGTTGTGGAGATAGTTTTGTAAACTGTCTTTAATTAATACCCCTAATTATTGGTCAAATGTGTATTTATTACCCTCAAAAACTTTTCACAACCAATCTAAACATGGCCTAAAGCTCAACGGTCAGAGCTCCAGGAGTCCAGGTACAGAATACAGAAAAGTAGAATCATCCTCGCTGTATGAATGAATCCACGAAATATGTATGAACATCATGGCAGTGTGTACCCCCTGAGTCACACAATTATACCAAGCATACAAACATATAGAGAAGTGCAGAAATCAACAAGAGAACTTATGGGGTGAAACATCATTTTCTTTTGCAATCATTTAGCATTCGACAATCATCAAGGAAGCACATTATAAGCAGCGAAGGATATACAAAGGGCTGCAAAGCTCACCTTCTCTGCCAAACTGCAGCCTTTCTAACCCGACCGACTATATGTTAAACGCCTGTTAGAAACTGCAAAAGAACTGTACAACAAAGAGAGAAGAAGAGGATCTACTTTGGTGTAAGTTAACTCTGAACAACGAACAGGATTAATCCGCTAGGCTGGACTGATGAACTACCGCCATGTAAGGCGCAAGCCCTCATTGCATATGAGACCATGCTGAATCCTGGATCTTCATATGCCACTTCATCAAGCCACAGAAACTCAACTTGGCATCCAAGCTACTGCAAGCACAACATGCTTGTCGAGTGCACAGAGGTCTAAGCCTTTGACTGACCTATAGCTACGGTGATGGAAATGATGCCTAAGCCTAACTAAATACAAAAGTAAATGTGCTGATCTGGTCAATGCTCTTCTGGGCCACCCTGATAGTCTGGGTTATGGTAATCTGCTGATCTTGTAGGCAACACCGATGAACCATGCCAAAATCTCCAAACGGAGGTTTTAGTTCGTTTGATTTGGAGCATGATCACTGAGTGAGCTTGGTGTTTCAAAACAGGATAGCTTCCTTTGCACATAACACCTTACTGCGAATGGGAACCTTATGGTTTGGCAGGTTTGCTAACCACATGCAAATGCCTGTCAACCATCTTGTCCACAAAAGATTCAATCTGCATCGATGGTAAACACCCATTAGTTAAAACGCACAACGTTATTCCAATTAAGTAAAAGAATTATCAGAAGACATTATTAAGCCCAAGCCATCAGGGGAAAAAAATCAACAGAATAATGCCCATCACTGGTAGATGGCTATGCAGTATTGGAAAGCTAGGATCTGGACAAAAGAATAAAACTTTGGTAAGAAGTGAACATCGCTGCACCTTATTTTTCCTTTTAGCATCAAGAAACTCGTGAGTGGTCATCAATTTCTCTCCTTCCGAGCATGTCTCAATTATCTGTTGAGGCCAGAGAGGAACAGATACACTGTCAGTATTATTACTATCATATTCATGACCTAATTCACCAGGTAACGGTAATCAAATATATTACAGAAGGATGATGGAAACAATCAAAAAACATGATTAGAAAATCGAGCAATACATGCAACATTACATGGAAATAAACATTCTAAAGTATGAACCAACTACCATAAAACAATAGCAAAACAAAGTCTATCAAGCTACGTGTTCAAGTTGATAATTCAAATTTTAAGAAAATACAGGATATAATACCTTATTAACAGCTTTCCGCATGATTGTTTTGTACCCCTCCCGGTCGATCTTTTTTCCTCTGTATAATGGCATCAGCAGCGAGGCTATAAAATTAACAAGACCCTGTTTTATATGCTCCACACCTCTTGATTGCCGTTCGGATGCATGTTTGCTGTCAGCACCCTGTGAGGCAGAGCATACCTGCTTCTGACTAGTTGAATCTTCTTCTTCAGGTATGCGTATCCGACTGTAGAATTCTTTATCAGCTTCCATTGCTTGTGCTTGCCACCTCTCAATGGCTAGAGGATCCTTCACGCCATCAATGCAAATTGTATCAGTATCCACCCATGCCCGACCATCTAATAAAACACCAATATCTGTATAATGATCCCTAGTATTTGCTAGGCAAGCTTTCTCATTCGAGTGGCTCCTCTGTGTGCCATTGTCACCAGATACTTTCAAGCTGTCAACATCAGCACAGTTGGCATCGTCAGGTGAGTTCTTGGCTTTGCCATTCTTGGAACCATTTTCTGATGTACACTCAAGTCTCCCAAAATTATCCTTCAATGCTTTTTTTCTTGTATCAGATTCATCCAAATGGTGATCACGCATCGCAAAAGTATGGAATGACGGTATCTTTGGAAGCTCACGAGGCAAACTTACTCACTGCCTCCACAGATGCATAGCCTATGAAAAAGGTCAGCACGCAGAAAACATACATGAGTACGGAGTTGGGTGATTTTCTTCTTCTTTTGTAGAACACTAAAGAAGTTCATTTATTTTGGACTAACATCACCAACTAGAATATTTGCATATACCACTCTAATTCGCCTTAATTACCATAACTGGCAATTGACTGCCTCAAATTTCTATTTTATACATCAATTGTTTAATCTAAACTCTAAAGTCAGTCAGAACTGCTTAAAAGTTTCAGAATTCTAAGCCTTCAATTCCATGTTTGAATATTTGGAACTTCTATCGGATGTTCGATCACACGCCACGGTTAACAGTGGTAAATAAACTTACTCTAATAATTGCATATAGTATGTTCCAAACACGTGCACAGAATAAGGAGGTCATCAATTCAAGAAAATAACATGGAATGGACCAAACTAGCTTTCGTGGAAGTACTGGAAAGAAACAATTCACTCGGTGATAAAAAAAAGAAAGAAGAGTCACAAGTTTAGATAAGGAAAAAAATGAAAAAAATTTGGTATTTTTGCACTCACAGCTGTTACATAGTATAGCAACAAGACTAGCAGAAAAATATGACCTAAATTTCGCAATAAATGAAATAAAGCTTAAAATACAAAATATATGTGAAGAATTTGCAGCGGATGAAACAAAGCTTAAAGTAGCAAAAATTTCCTGACACTGCAATATCAGGTAACGAAATTATGACAATACAGAGAGGCACACAGCAAGCTTTCTCAGCTTTTTGCGGATATGTTCATATGAGAGCCTATAAGGATGGCCAATGGTGAATATTAAAACATACAGCTAGTTCGACAAATTTAATCAAAATTACTTTAGTAACATACCTGAGCAGCTGCTATGGCAGCAGCTCGAGCAGTCTCGGCAGCAGCAAATGCAGCAGCTTCTTCCTCAGACATAGGAACGCCATGCTCCACCTTAGATTTAATTCCATGCTGTTGCTCTTCGGAAACGGGATTGCCATCGGACCTTGTAGCTATCCCAGTTTCCAATTTTGTTTCCTTGTTATCGAACTTGCTTGTTTTCGGTGGTGAGTGGCTACTTGCGAATCTTGCATGCTGGCGCTGGGAAGCTACTTTATTATTGTCCAAAGTTTCATTTGGCACACGTAAGGTAGGTTTTCCTGATTGCAAGTCTTTACTCTTTGTCTTACTCAATTCAGTTGATGGTATTCGACGCAGCAATTTGAGTCCACCATTATGGCCTTTTCTTTACGAAAAACTTCGATCCAAACACTGACTAACTGACGAGCTATAGCACGAATATCTCTGCTTGTGTGCACACAAACCTTTTCCTTTACAGTCCTCCCAATTCCTGCATGAAGTTCAAAGAGAGCAATCAGGCTTGTCGCCAGGTTGCAATAGCAAATAATTTATACAAGCATATCCACGAGTGCACTAACTATAACAGACAGAGATCAAATGATCAATTCATTAATGGACATATAAAGTACTCTTCTCTCGCAATAGATATTTGCTCATTTGTTTTCATTTTCATCAACCTAGTGAATAAACAACTACTATACATATGCAACTCGCCACATAAGGTTAAGGTTGAAAGGGAGGAACGTGAAACACCCTGCCATTTTGAGCAGCATTCCCTAACAAATAACATTTAAAGGGATATGGAACTTTTGTACATACCTGACAAACGCACAGCTACCAGATCAGTGGAAACAAGCACAAGCAAGCGCACACAGTGCCTCAGTAGTTGAGTAGCATTTTTCCCAAGTGAATCCTGCCATTGCAAGCACGATTGAGCTTCAATATAGGAAAAGTACCAGTACTATGTAATGCTTAAAGAAACGAATTAATCAACTTACAAGTATCCAAAAGTTCAGTGTGCTTAGTCCTTCTTTTGACCCAGCAAATGATTTAAGAACATCTGTTGGAAGCTTCAATAACTCCTTAGCCAAATGTAGGCGCCCTGATGTTGTCTTTGCACTGAAGAACATTTCTTGCAGCAAAGATTCCTTGCTAACAATTGGATATGTTGCATCAGATGAGTTTTTACTTAGAGCAGCAGAAAGTTCACATGCTTCAAGTCTATTTGACATGTCTTCAACTTCATTTCTTTCACTGTCTGACTGCATTTGATAAGTTTGTAGAGCTTCTACCTCAGCGATATAGTCATTCCAGTGTTTACTAAGTCAATGATGCGAACAGCTTCTCGCAAACCACTCAAAATTGCACCACCAACAGTATCTGGATACTCTTGCATGTTGCTTCACCAGCAAAAATAACAATTTGCAACTGGCCTTCCGAGAATATCATAATCCCGCCCTGATGCTCCAACTGCAACATAAGAGTAAGCACCTCTACTAAAGGGATCAAGGCCCCAATTTGTCACAACAGATGCAACTGGATCAGGCACAGAAGCATCCCTAAAGAGCTTTCGGAGAACCACCATAGCATTGTTAACATGAACATCAGAACTGATGCTTTGTCCATCTATAGCAGCCTTCCCAACAGTAAAGCTATCAGAACTGGTGCCCCAACTGTCTTTCTGAGATTCCAAAACATAAAGCACTGTCCTCTTAAATCTGTTTCTTCTGCAGTTGCACCAAAGTAATCCACATTGTCGTCCCAAAATACCTCAGGGAACTCCAATACTATTTTGTTTAGAACACCAAACCCAAGCCTATTTATAGAAGATTGTTTCCAATCTGGCAAGGAGGGTGAAAATTTAATTGTCTGTGCTTTCAAGCAACCGAGAGGAACAGTGATTAATACAGCATCTCCAACAAATTCATTCCCATTTGAAGTGGAAATCTTGACATGTTTCCCATCCTTACAGCTAGCACCCAACTCCTCAGGTCCATACAGTACTTCAGTTACAACATGATTTAACTTAATATCAAGTCCTTTAGCAAGGCTGCATAGAACAGAGTCATAGCCACCTTTGATCATGCAATGAGGACCACCGAATCCTCCATATACATCATCCTGGTTCCAGTACGGAAGAGATACAGATTTTAGCGTTGCAGCACAGCCATACTCTAAATGTGCAAAGTGCCAGTTCATAACCCTCTCTCAAGAGGACTGAGGACGTCCACATTATCATCATTCCCACAGTGAGCTATCTCCTTTTCTGTTGAAGCACTTTTGGAAATGTCAATAGCTCCAGCATTTGCCATACTTTTCAAGTGATCGTCCCGCTCAACAGAATCCATATGTTGGGCTGCACGATGCTTCCTTAGAGCATACTCCAGACCATCCTCAAGGGATAAACCAATTGCACTGTCACCATTTTGTGCAAAAAGCAGTGCCATCTCGTCAAGAAGGGCATTGTGTTCGGCTTGTAAATCATCATCCAGAGCATCAGGTACCTTGTCACCAGTAACGACATCATATAGAGGACAAGCACTATTCAACACGGTAAGTTCAAGACCAAGCTGAGAACAATCAAAGAGGATGGATCAGCCCGTCTTTCAGTAACTATATCAGCCTCCACCCCTGTAATAATGCTAGCACCCAGATCTACAGGAACTGAAAGTGACGTACGATCTGTATAGACACGACCACCAATCCTATCTCGTGCCTCAAGAACAGTGGTCAAAAAACCTTGCCGTTGCAAATGGCGAGCAGCAGTTAAACCAGCAGGGCCAGCTCCAACAATGATTATCCTTTTGCGGTACACACCAGGTTCTAACCTATCACTTTGACAGTTGATTCCATAAGTCTCAATTTCTGGTGCTTCTGGTTGATGACAGGCTTCAACTTTTCCAGCAGAACTGTCGAGATATGACCTGCATTGGATATCCAAATTGCTGGACAGCAGTGATGCATCAATGACTTCAGTTGACATGCCTAGATTCTTTTCTTCAGCTGGCTGTTCTTCAGACTTCAAGTGAGGTAGCAACTCCAGAGCATCACATTCAACAGTGGGGCAATCCTTGTCATTTGTTGCTTCTACAAAAGCACACTCGGTATTTTTAACACACACAGTTCTGCAGCATTCAATGCCTGTGCCATGCTCAACATCCCCATTCTGGAGTGGTACAGAGACAATGCCATCTTGAATGCTGATTGACTCCATTTGATGTGATTCATTTGCTTGGGTACTTCCATGACTTCAGAAGGGGCGTTTTGTTCCTTTGCCACCTTATTCGATGCAATTCCAGCATTTATGTAGCCCTGAAAATTGATGAAGTACGGTGTGTTATCATCAGGTACCTTTCCAATTAAGAAAAAACATACTAACTAAGAACAAGCTGATTGCATGTAAAAGGAAAACGAATGTTCAGTGGTTCAGAAGGTCATCGAGCAGTCGTTAAAGAGATGTGATAGCTGTAGCCAACACTAGGTGGAAGTTGACAGCTTAATGTGGTAAAGCAATTTTGGTAAATAATGAAACCTATGTTATGAAGCCTGATGAAAGATTAAGGGCAACTCAACTTACATTTTGGTCTAAGAATAAATAGACATCACGAATAAGTGCATGACGTGGCAACTCATCTTTCAAAGGGACACCAGAAACACCAATTCTGCAAGATTCAATAAATGTTTAACATCCTTGCTCCAGCGACTTAGTATCATATTCCTGGAATGCAAAAGGAAAAGACAAAGAAACAACGATGCAGGGTTAATTCCACCAAAAATTGTATTAATATGGTAAAAAGGAAATTAGGGTGCAAACAGCACAAAAGGTAAACACTAATCTACCTGCACTCTAAGTACTTCCTGAAGGCCACCCTTGTGCTTCAAGACTTCCCTGAACTTTATCTTCTCCATTGGTGTAACAGCCTTTGCCTTTAGGCCAGCACGTACTGCAGCAACGCCATTATCACCTCCACCCTCATAGACTTCTGAAGTTTTAATTTTATCTTTTGATTTATTGATGGGTCCACAAAGCCTGCTGAGGGATTCGAGAACAGCCCTTGCTCTTGCATTAGAGTTTCCCAGTCAACATCACCCTCATATGCCATGTCACCAT
This sequence comes from Urochloa ruziziensis, assembly GCA_015476505.1. Classification (NCBI taxonomy): domain Eukaryota; kingdom Viridiplantae; phylum Streptophyta; class Magnoliopsida; order Poales; family Poaceae; genus Urochloa; species Urochloa ruziziensis. Next base: position 20,886,989 of record CM027118.1, read on the forward strand.
GTTTGCGTTTTTTGGAACTTCGTGTGACACGTTTCACCTTTGATGTGTCCTCTGTGTCTTCATAATCCAATGGCGCTGCCACATCAGCCATATCCACATCATTTGCAGGGGCTACCATGTCATGCAAAGAACAAGAATCCTTGACCCCCAAAACAGCCAGCTGATCCAAATTTCCCTCTGTAAGCACAGCACCATTTGGTTCAGTATTTTCCATTGTTTCATCTGGTTACTATCAGCACCAACAGATGGTAATGCCTCTTTTCGTCGAACAGGTTTCCTGGGCGCCTGTTTTGGTTTTAAACCAGTTTTCCGTCTTATGGTTGATGTTGGTGATTTGCCTTGAGAACAATCTACATCATCACTACTGTCCTTCCCTAGTGTTGGGGACATGTGTGTGCATCAGAAACACCAATATTCATCTTGTTTGCTGCAGTGCAAGATGTTTTTTCAGCAAGCTTTCCTGAACAAGGTTTCAACCCATTGGAAGGGTTCTTAGATCCATCATTCAGTACTTTCCTGGCTTGCACATCTTGTAGAAACGCTTCTCCTAATGATTGGTGGCATAATCCATCATCTGCAGCCTTGTCTTTCACAACAAACTTATTTTCCAGGTCAGGAGAAACAGAAGACAATCCTTCCAAGGTTTGGTGAGGACCAACCTTGTAGCGTTCAGTAGATTTGCTACCATTTGCCTTTGCCTTTGCCTTCCGGGGCAATGAGGCTTTCCGGTCCTGCACAGCAGCATTCTTCATCTCTTCCTTTGTGCGTCGCCTTCTCCTTTTAGGCTTGGGAGCTGTACCCGGATCCAAAGGGGATCCCTTGTCGAGACCTTCCTCGTCATTTGGACAAGCAACTTCCAAATCTTCTGCGTCCTTCTCTGAGACCTGCCGGGGCTTCCGACCAGATCTCGTAAACAGCACGGACAAGGAGTCTTCCAGCCCCAAATCATCCACACGCTGAGTGCCATCCCCAGCAACTTCTACATCCCCCAATTTTACAACATTCAGATCGCTCTTCACATCAGAAACACCATCACCTGTATGAACACCACCCTGCACATCTTCCTGTTGAACCAATATTTGAACCTCGGCTCCACATTCAGCCACTGCACCGAAATCATTACCATCCTTGCTCTTCTTCCGCTTCTTCAACTTCTTCCTTATGAAAGCCAAGGTATCATCCATCTCCCCTGGGCACACACCCTCCCTCAGCCACCACGAGCTCCACAAGGAGAGGACTTCACTTGGGTCATGGGGTTCAGTTAAACCCCCAAAATTCTCGGAAAACCGACCACACCCTCACCATAAACAGGTACTAGCAGGTGCTATCTTGTCAACTAATGCCGCCCTTGTACGGTGACCAAGATGAAAAACCTAATCGAACCATGGATTGATGGATTGGGGTGAGTAGGGCGTCGGGCAGCACTCAAATCAAAAACTAACTGAATGGGGAACAAAACAAACCCTCAGACAAAAGGAATTCATCGAGACAAGCAAGAATTACTCACCAAAGCCAGAAGGAAATCAGTCCCTCGCACTGATGGATCTCCACTCCACACTAGGAGAGAGAACCGGCCCTCCAGCAGCGGCAGCGGAGCGAAGAGAGGTGGACCAAAAATCCTGCCCAAAGAGAGAGAACGATAGAGTAAGTGCCCCGGCGGCGTGGTGCTCGGCGACGCGCCGTATAGGAAGCTAAAGCCTTGTGCGACGTCTAGGGCTAGGAGGCACATACACGAGTTTCGGCGGGTTGGTAGGGTCCTATCCCACCCCACCGGCAGCAAGATTCGTCCGGACACCAGGCGAGGCAACTGCGGCGGCGGCGCAGGCAAGGTCGGCCGCGACGGGGAGGACCGGATGTTTTTTGCTCGGAGAGGGGACGGGAACGGAGGCGGGGTGTGGGTCGGGAGGAGAGGGGGATTAATACGGTTTTATGCTGGGCTGGTTACTGGTTGCTTTGGGTTTTTTGCCGATTCTGTGTGCAAACACAGCTGTTTTCTATAATTCTACCAGCATCCGAATGAAACATGTGTCAAGTTTGGATGTTCTGAAACTATACGGAGATATTCAGATATAGCTTTAAAAAATTATATATATGTTTGTATTTTTTCTATAACAATTTTATAGGTTAATATTTATTCATATCTATACTATAAAGGACAACGAAATTTTCGTTTCGTCCGTCATCCGTCGTTAAAATTAGCCTACACACCGTCGGATTTTATGATAATCGAACGCTTTAGATTAATCTAAAGAGTTAATGTTGACTACATCTCACCTTTGAGCCTACACCGTCGGATTTTATGTTGATCGAACGCTATAGATTAATCTAAAAGGTCCATGTAGACTACATCTCTAAATCTCTAAATTAGTAATTTTTTAAAACACGTGCCGCAGGCACGTGCCCTTCTGCTAGTATGATTAAAAGTTCAAAAGATATGATAGCATTGTGTTTCATATCTCGGTACTAATGTGGACATTTTTTTGGTACGAAGAATGTCAACTAAGATGTTTATGGTTTATGTACAAAGTGAACATGCGGGATAACGAAAGGGCATGTTTGCTTAGTTTTGCATGGGCGTGTAGTAAAGCGCGGGAAAAGGCGGGGATAAGTGTAACCGCTAATAGTTAGTTACGTTAATTCCATAACCGACATGCACTGCATGATAAATGCGTTAGTCGGGGTTCTATAGTAATACGGAGAAATTTAATGCTCAAGCGTGCATAAACGACAACAAAGATGGTAGGCGGACAAATCTAATGAGAACATCCAAGCAAAAATTGACGTAAGACTAAAAAATAGGTGACAAGCATAACGGCTTAATAGTTAAAGTTCGTTAAAATTCGTAAATAAATATTCACAAAATTACAAATATTCTGACAATTGTAAGCAACTTAAAATGATAGGTGGACAATCTTTTCGGAGCATACAAGAATAGACGGAGATGTTATTCTAATGACACTATGTTATTGTTAAAATACGTTATGTTATTATAGAAATACAATGCATGTCATATAATATTAAAGGCGGCGAATGCCCAGGTGACACTATAAATTCTCCTTTTCCTTTGTTGTACTTGTAATATATTCTGTTAGTTATACGTAAAATTGCAAATGATCTCATACATCTATATAGTTATTGTTAGGGCTATAAATAATTTGAGGAAACATTGCTTCTCGTTTCATAAAGATGCCTTAGCTAGGACATCTTACGCGTAGTTTGTATCGAAAACCCTATAAAAAAAAGAAGAAATTTATCACAATCTAACAAAGTCTTCTTCACTACAATCATCACAAACCAGTTCTCTATCATCGTTGATCCTCCTGCCACTGCAATAGAGAAAGCATTACATAGTGTATCATCATATAAAACACACTACCATATCAAAATTCGTTTCGTATGATTTGTTTTCTATGTTGGATGCATTTCCTTTTTGCGAGTATTATGTCAGGTACATACAACACATATATAAACAAAAAGGGTTTCTACTTTTTTTAACAAATCTTTCTCTATTGTTATATTGGAGGAGATGAATTGCACACAAACAAAAAAAAAATGCATCCTATACCATGGCCTTCACATTAATGTGGAGCTACCTGTTTCGCAACAAAACCACCCAAATCAAATCATGCACATTGATGCGGCAAAAAAAAAAGAGAGCCTTCTGTTGTTTGGAGATACGATTCATAGCCATAATATTTTGTCTCCATGTAGCATATATCCAAAAGATACACTAATTAATTGCACGTCTGCATACAGATATGCTATATTTTTTTTTGCGAGAAAGATATGCTATAGCCTCTACATTTAATGGGAGTGCAGCGCCTGAAACTTCCATATCTTTTTTTCCCCTCATGCTGCCATATGCTTGTAGCTCTATCTGGAGCCTTTTTCATTAAAAAGAGGGGGGTGGTAGCACGAGAGACTCTCAGTCCAAGGGAAAAAAAGAACAGATTTACTCCTTGTAAGTTGACTTAGATCCTGTTTATCCGTAAGTCGACGTCTTCAGCCGCTTGATCAGGAACGAACGCGCTGATCGCTCCCCTTCGGTAGGCGCCCCGCTGATGTTTTGATGCACCGCGCCACCGTATCGTTATCGGGCCCGCAATTATGACTTCCGAGCCCCGTTTAGGTGTTAACGGGTTTTGGATAGCTAATAGGCCTACTGGGTTCTTTTTTTAAAAAAAAAGCAACCGTTGGTTAACAGGAAATATAGGCTGTAATTTTTGTTGTAATCATGTATAATTAGGTTGGGCTATATGTGTAGTAAATGGGCTGTACAATCTCTTGTTTTTTTTTGTTTCAGCAAAATAAAAGTAACGTTGGCATGGCGTTTGTCGAGTAACAATAACGTCGGCATGTTGCTTATGGGCTCACATAACGGCCGACAAACCCATCAACACAATAAAACATCCTAAAAGGCCTAACAGTTAAAACAGCCCAAAAGGCTTAACGGGTCTAGAACCGCTCCACCAACAGACCCGTTAAGCAAACTCGATAGGTGAACAGTGAATTCGGGCTCAAAAGCTACATATCACCAACTCACACACAGTTTTAAACATATCACCGAGCACACTGTTTAAAACTGTGTGTGAGTTGGTGATATGTAGCTTTTGAGACCGAATTCACTGTTCACCTATCGAGTTTGCTTAACGGGTCTGTTGGTGGAGCGGTTCTAGACCCGTTAAGCCTTTTGGGCTGTTTTAACTGTTAGGCCTTTAGGATGTTTTATTGTGTTGATGGGTTTGTCGGCCGTTATGTGAGCCCATAAGCAACATGCCGACGTTATTGTTACTCGACAAACGCCATGCCAACGTTACTTTTATTTTGCTGAAACAAAAAAAACAAGAGATTGTACAGCCCATTTACTACACATATAGCCCAACCTAATTATACATGATTACAACAAAAATTACAGCATATATTTCCTGTTAACCAACGGTTGCTTTTTTAAAAAAAAAAAGAACCCAGTAGGCCTATTAGCTAAATATATAGCTCACCCTAGTTATAAATGATCACAACAAATAAAGTATGAAAAAGATTACAAATACTACAGTCATTTAATGTACTCTACTGACTCAACTTTATAAAAACAGCTCAGCTACCTAACTATTCAACCTTAATCTGTTGAGCTAAGTAAATGACCGACTGATAACTGATATAAAATTGAAACGACAACAGATACATGACAATGACACATAATAGAGAAAAAGCCTTGAGCATATGACAAGCAACGAAGAATTCCTGAGGCTGTAGCACTAGACAATGAGTAAATCTGTTAAAACAAGGTCATTAACACGAAGCTTGACCAGTCATTATCACATGATGTTTACACGGAGGATTTTATTATCCATAAAAGTATCAAATCAACTCTTCTCTTGTCCAGTACTCGTCTTCTCTCTTTATTCCCAACAAATGATCATAGAAGTTATAAAGCAAACCGATGCTTTTTCTGTTATGGATAGAATCAAAAACTACACATTAGTTCCAATGGAGACATACTGTAACTAAATAAGGTGTGGCGAAAGTTGAACAGACAACTATTGAGGACACTGCACACTGGCTCAAAAGCAGTCTAGTTTAAGTGCAATTCTAGACACATCATGAATAGAACAAGTTGCTCTAAATATTTTGCAATAGCAAGAAATGGAAAATAACCATACTGAACTATGGTGTAATTCTAACCTAAATTATGTGTAATTTGATAGACACCGATCACAAGTGCTAATTAACCAAAAAATCAGTGACCATGCAACTTAATACCTTTTTAAACTATGTCTGGTAGCCAAAGTGCTTATGATAAAATACTGACACTAGGACAGTTTGGAATAACTCAAAACTTCATGGAAGAAAGGGAAAACCCCTCACTAATTACCAGCTTACAAAAAACTACTATATTGCAAGGAAAAAGGAATTAATGCAAGTTAACATTAATCAGCACATATGACTGCACTGTAGTGCTGGTGAAAAAACTGGACTACAACGATTTAAGCAGCATAGCATCAGGCAAGATATATATCAACAGCTCTGTTTGCAAAAGCTATCCCAAAAAATCAGCTATATTAGGTATAACACATTCACCTTCACGAAACAACTCTCAACTCGTCAACTTCGTTGTTGTCATCCCATAAAGTAACATATTAGGAATGACACATTCACATTCACAAAACAACTGGAGACACACGGGTAGAAAGGGAATGAGGGTCATACCTCGCAATCAAACCACAAAAAAGTACACACAAAAGGGGCAACCTCGAAGCAAATCCTGAATGCAACTTTAACAGACCTCACTGCAAACACAAAAAAATATATATCAAGTTAGGTGAAGCAATGGTGCTTGATTTGCTGAAGACAACAATCACAATACTATTATGAAGAAAAATTCCGCAGTACGTGTCATCATTACACGACATGCACCAAAAAAGGGCATACATTATGGTATAGGATCACACTGCATAAATAATCCTATAAAACATAAAGCTTCTAAACCTCTATAGACCATACACAAACTAGCACTGCAGAAAAATAGAGAAAAAAAAAGAAATCCTTCTAAAAACAATTTAGCACTATGCTTATCATTTGTATAGCATACACTATGTCATATTCTACAGGCAGAAAACTAGAACCATATGTACTAAAATATGAGCTGAACTATGGTGTGTAATTCTGGTATAATTTATTTGTAATTTAATAGACACTGATCACAAGTGCTACTTAAGCCGCTCCAAAACATTTTACAGTGAAAAAATTGGTAAATTACAATACTGAATTATGGTGTAATTCTAGCATGAATTATTTGAAATTTGACAGACAATGTACATAAAGTGCTAATTAACCAAAAAAAAAACCAATCAAAAGGTCAGGAAACCTAAAGTCCTAATAACTATATGAAAACAACATATGAAAACAACATATGTATCTTCCTACAACACACAATATTGACATTGCACAATACTATCGAGTCCACTATGCGTCTACTTCTAGTAGGCAAAGTGCTTGTCATCAAATACTGACCATAGGAACAATTTGAAATAACTCAAAAGCATCATGAAGAAAGTGAAAAACACCTCACTAGTTACCAGCTAACAAAACTAAGACTATGTTGCAAAAAAAAAAAAGAATTAGTGCAAGTTAAGCTGATGGTGAAAAAACTGATGACACTAGCGCACATGACTTTACATGTGCTTCAATATTAGCCCCTTTCGATCAAATCTAACCGAACAAAACAAGAGGCAACCACACGAGTAGAAAGGGCATCACCCACATACCTAGAATCAAGCCACGAATCAGTACACACAAAGGGGCAACCTCGAAGGAAATCCTAGATGCAACTTGAACAGACCTCACTCTCTGAACACAGAACAAAAAAAAATGTCAAGTTAGGTGAAGCAATGGTCCTTGAAAAATGCTGAAAAACAACAATCAACAATACCACTCTAAATAAACTCAAGCTGCTCTAACCTTTTACAGTAACATAACTAGTAATGCTACATGAGGGTGTAATCATAGTACAAGTGATTTTGTTTTTATAGACATGTCATGACGAGTTCAAGGTGACAGACACCTGACTCCTCTGTGTAAAAAAGACTAGGAGCTGCTTAAAACCTTGTTATCTTAAACTAATTAACTGAACAACTCCTAACTGAATAAAAATACAAATGGACACAATAAATTAACACTACATATGGGGAAAACAAGGTTGCTATCATGAAAAATAGAATGCACATATAAAGCGGAACCTATCCTAGAATCATATGTGCTAGAAGCTAGAGCCCTCATAGTGTAATGAACCAGCCAAGAACAAGATTAACCTTTGGTGTATTAAGAAAAATGAAATATGTTCACAAATACAAGGAGTAAAATCTATTGCAATAAAATCTATCCTAAATACAGCTCTATGACAAAAGTGATGTGAGAAAAGTACACTAACCAAAATTCAAGCTGCTCTAACATTTTACAGTTACGAAAAGGAGTACCTGATTTCTCCCTCTCTCAAGTTGTCAAATCCACTGCTGTAATCACATAAAGTAACATATTAGCTATGACACATTCACCTTCACAAAACAAGTGCAGCCACACAAGTAGAAAGGGAATCAAGCACATACCTCGCGATCGAACCACAAATCAGCACACACAAAATGGGGCAACCTCAAAGATAATCCTGAATGCAACTTTAACAGATCTCACTGCAGTCAGAGAACAAAATGACAAGTTAGGTGAAGCCATTGTGCTTGACTTGCTGAAGACAAACAATCCTAGTGCTACTCTGAAAAGGAAAACATTGTATGAGTTCAATTTTATCAACACTATAAATGTGAAGAAAGTCTGAACATAGCAGTTTGGAACAAAAATAATGCACTGATATGTTTGCATGAAAACCAAGTTTCAAGGGCTGTAAAAAAGCTCCATGTCATCATCACACTACAAAAATAAGCCTATAGCACACAAAGCTTCCAAAGCATCCATAGGCCATGCACAAATAGCAATGGAGAAATATAGAAAAGAAAAAAATCCTTTTAAAAAAACTTGACAATCTGTCTTCTCACTTGTCAAGCATACGTTATGTCATATTTTCCAATTAAAGCTAGGAAATTACAATACTAAATGAGGGTGTAATTCTAGTATAAGTTACTTGTAGTTTTCTAGACATTGGTCAGGAGTGCTAATTAACCAAAAACAAAGTGACCAATCAGGAACCACAAATAACAAATGTCGCATCATACTTCTAATTAACGAAAACAAAAGTGGCCAGTAGAATTAATAATCCACTAGCCTCTAAATGATTGTATGGGAACCAAAACATTTTATCTGCTAATGAGAACCAAAACATACAGTATGATCTAGCACAAAAGGCATTTAGACAGTTAAAAATGCATTGACATATCTCTAGAAAATGCCCCTTCCCCTTTCTTGTATGCTCCCATTAATATCTGACACACAACATTCCTATCCTAGCAACACATTTCATCACCAATTTGTTATGTAAAATTACATTTTTACATGGTCTCGTAGAGATGTTCATTTTTTTATGTTCAAATAACACTCAATAACTATGGATGGAGAAATGGCAATCCAAACAACATAAAAATAGGTAAAAAGCCTAGAACATACTTCAGGTTTCTAGAGACAACAGAAATGGTCACTAACAGGAACACAAATTGTCCAAACAGGTTGGGCACAAATTTATCAAACGGACCGGTAAAGTAACACAAATGTCAACAGTCTACTATGAATGTCGACCACTGACACTCCGATTCAAGTAAGAGCTACAGGTAACAAAGCTACTGCAGACCAAGCAAGCGAAGGGCAACCAAGCAAGGAGCCCTAACGATAGAAACAGGAATGCTTCCCTAAGCAGAACTTCAGAATCATCAAGCACCACTCATCAATCACGGAATCACGCAGCAAAATATCAACCCACGTATCGCTCATCAACGGATCCTCCAGAACCCACCCGACGGATCCCGATCCCAATCCCAGCCGTATCTACGCGGGAACCACGGGAAGCAGATGGAGCGGCGCGCGTGCTTACCCCTGGTGGCGAAGAAGAAGGGGGAGTCGATGGGAAACCGTGGCTAGCTCCGGGCACGGACAGAGTCGTCGTCATCCCCGCTGGGGACCCCAGCGCCGGCGATTCGGCCCCTGGATATCTCCGCGTCCACCTCCGCCCCCCCAAACCAGGCGACGGGAAACACCCGCCCTGGCCCCTACGTCGATGGGGAGCGGCGTCGCAGGGTCTCTGGCTGGCGCCGCCGACGAGCCCGACGGGATCCTCCGCAGCTCCGCCTCCAGCCGTATCCGTATCGAGCAGAAGAGGAGGAACGAACAGTCCAACGGGGAAGGGAAAAGTGGCCTGATGGTCAAGGGGTTCACACGGGTTTTTGTTGCGATCCAAAACCCGTTAACACCTAAACGGGGCTCGGAAGTCATAATTGCGGGCCCGATAACGATACGGTGGCGCGGTGCATCAAAACATCAGCGGGGCGCCTACCGAAGGGGAGCGATCAGCGCGTTCGTTCCTGATCAAGCGGCTGAAGACGTCGACTTACGGATAAACAGGATCTAAGTCAACTTACAAGGAGTAAATCTGAAAAAAGAAACCCAAAGTTCTCAACTTCTTGCTCGGAGACGACCCAAACCTATAAAAATTGTTTAGTTATAGAAATTTGAATTTTCTAGAAGAAGGCTATTGTGAGTCAGTGAAAATTTCATTTTTTTGCGATTCGTGAGAGCGAAAACTACAATGAAAGGAGAAGGAAACCAATCCCTGCCATTTTGGGTCCAGATATGGTTGATCTCGTTATTTTTTCATGAAGGGCCTTGAGGATACAACGAAGGGCCTAGCTGGACTGGCCCATCTATACCCCCGGGCACAGTATTCGGCCCTTCGCGTAATTAGGCTTTAGTCGAGTACATGAGCTCGATCGTCGTCAACGCCCTCGTCGTCACGCACATAACACATTCCCTTTCCCTCAATGGAAAAAGTCTATTTTTGACCATTGATCTATTGTCTCGATTTGGTTTTGACCATCCAACTCAAAACCAGAAATCTTTGGCAATCGAACTCTCAAAACCGTTCAGACTTGACCATCGGGCGGTTTTGCAGGGCGGTTTTGCTGATGTGGACGCCACGTGGCAGTGGGGCCCACCTGTTAGGCCTCCTCTCTCTCCCCTCTTCTCCCTATCCTCTCTCTCTTTCTTCTCTCTCCTCCGTTGGGTACCTGCGCCTCCCCTCGGCGCGGTGGCACGCCTCTCGCCGGAGTCCATGCGGTCAACGAGCTCGCCACTCTCCAACTCCCCGGGCCGCCATCCTCTGCATCCAGGCCAAGGAAGGTTGAGCTCGGCGGACGCGGGTGCTGCTCGGTCTAAGGCAGCGAGCGCGCTTGTGCTCGCGAGCAGGGGGCGGTGGTGGCTTCCCAGCGATGGCCGGTCGGACTCCCTCAGGCGTGTATTTGCCTTCCTCGGCCTTGATTTGGTGCGGCGACGCGCGATTCGGGACAAATTGCGTCGAAATCAGACACGTGCGTGCAGGGATCAACGCGCGGCGACTCGATTCGGTCGATTTCTTGCAGCGGCGACCTGCGCAGACTCCAGCGGCTCCTTCCTCCCACGCGGCGGCGCGCATCCCTTCCTTCCCCCGTCCAGCGCCGGAGGCGCGAGGGATGGCCGCCGCGCCCCGTCCTCCCCTGCAGGGCCGTCGTCGCCGCCACTGCTTAGCACGAAGGGGAAGAGCCGAAGAGCCTGACCTGACATGTAGGCCCCATCTGACTCAGCATGGTGACATGGCATCCTAATCCAACGTGGCAGTCAAAACCACCCCAATCCAGTCAAAACCGGGCTCGATGGCCATTTGTGCACGGTTTAGAGAGTTGAGTGGTCATTAAATCCTGGTTTTGAAATTGGATGGCCGAAACCAAACTCGAGCGATAGTTCAATGGTAAAAAATGAACTTCTTCCAAAAAACATGTTTTTATTCCCGGTCGGGAGGCTTTGCCTTCATCCTGGCATCCTGCATTCCTGCTGCAAGCTCCGTCTGGTGTGCTGCTCTTCTTGGTCAGGTCTGAGATGGGGACGCGACGAACATATGGAGCCCCTCCAGTCCATGCTCACCATGGCGCCCCGCCGCCTCTTCCTCCGGAAAAGAAAGGTGTGTTGGGCAGCGGCACGCGCGGGCGACTCTCAAGTTGAGCTGCGCGCGGGAGCTCGATGCAGCAGCTGGAGTGCCTGCAGGAGCTGGGCGCTAGCAAAAGAGCCGTCCAACTCGGTCGACTCTTGGCTGCTGCACCGTAACACCGGGGCGCAACACCCAGCCTTTTCATTCAACTAGGAGCTTGGCACGTGTTACAAAAATAACATAAATTTAAAAAAATCTTATTTTTTTTAAAAATAAGTATGTAAAATAATAGATACTTTTATTAGATCGCATATTAAAATTATTCAATAGCATCTCATATTAAAAATTATATATTCATACATCGAAAGTTTAGGCCTCCGACGGAAACAGAAGGAAATTTTTGTATAATTAAATTTTAAACAATCAACAACATATATAAAAGAAAATATTCACGATACATGTATTCATGAGCAACTCGGCACCGTAACCAGCCTTTTGATGATGGGGAGGCCGAGAAGGTTGCTCTCCTCGTCGCCGGTGTCGTGGAGCAACGACGCCACGCACTCGACGGCACCGGACACCGTCACAACGCGGAGCACGTTCCGCTTCTACCTGGCGAGCTTGGACACGACGAGCGTCGTGGCCACCCTTGCGCCGCGCTCGACGCCGATGCCCTTGCAAAGAAATATGAACTCTGAATAGATGATGAGAATGAAGGGAGAGATTGTGTGCTTTGAGAATAAGGAGGGGCGCCTTATATAGGGGACAGGAGGGCTAAGGAGATGAACCTGTACGCCCACGACTATGGTAAGTAATAGATTTCCCGATTGACTCCTACAACTATGGTAAGTAATCAAGTTTTAAAAGGAATGAGACACCCGATTGCGTAGATGTCATTCCTTTTTTTGAAAGGAAACCTTGACTGGTACACAACACATATATGGACGCTAGCCATCTACAAAAGGAAAGAAGGAAATTCAAATTCCTTGATGCACACGGCCATATAAAGAAAGGAAAGCGGGCGAATTTCAAAAGGAAGGTGTAGGCGCCCTGATTGCATAGAAAGGTGAAGGAAAGGAAAAGGGTGTTTTTTTGGAAGGAAACCAGCGTATCTTTTTCATACGAATACAAACGAATAGAAGGAAAGGAAAGCGACGCCTTGATTGCATTACCATATAAAGAACGCGATCAAAAGGAAAGGAAGGCAGGCGAATTTACAAAGGAAGGTGGAGGAAAGGAAATGTGTGTTTTTTTGGAAGGAAACCAGCGTATCCTTTTGCATACGAATACAACGAATAGAAAGGAAAGGAAAGCGGCGCATTACCATACAAAGAACGCGATCAAAAAGAAAGGAAGACAGACGAATTTCCAAAGGAAGGTGGAGGAAAGGAAAGCGTATCTTTTTGCATACGAATACAACGAACAGAAAGGAAAGAAAAGCGGCGCCTTGATTGCATTACCATACAAAGAACGCGATCAAAAGGAAAGGAAGACAGCGGGTATAAAAAATGCCAACGTGAGAAAGAATAGGGGCCGGAATGGCGCCAAGGCGCAAAAGAACGGGGGGGGGGGGGATGACGACCAAACGCGTCTACCCCTGGTCATCCGGGGTCATCTTTTGGCTCTGAATTATGGGTCCTCTGTGAGGTCTAGGAGGGTAATTTTTTGGTGAGAAACTGTTTCAACTGTGACCTTACAGTATAGATGCACAATCGGATCGTGTCGCGCACGGACATTAGTACTGAAGCACGCGTGTGCGCTCGCGCGCGGCACTACCCAAAAAGTTTGAGCAACTAAATATGGTTGCGTCGCAAATGCAAACAATACTGAAAGATACATGTGCAGGCTTACACACATGGCTGGTAGCAAGAGAGCACATTTTCCGTTTCTTGGAACAAATGAACAATACGCGAATGCGATTCTTACCCAGGCGCCCCCAAGCTCGTGGCAAGAACCTGGCTCCGTCCAAAACTGTCTGGTATACATAATAATCCCAGCAGAGGATGATATAGGTATGACAGAAAATATAGCATGAACCAACGTACTCGGTACTCCTAAACAGGTTGGCCCAGGAACTCCATTACAACTATTCGACACGGCTCTGAACTTAACCAACAAGGCTCCTACCGGGCTATGAAAGGTAAGAAACTAACAAGTTCAACAGTAAAAAGAAGAAATCTAACTACGCACCACTGAGACAAACTTTCACCTCTTCATATAAGAACTACTACAAGCATTGGCGGAGCTGGCAAATTTCAACGCCTAGGGCCACTTTGACAAGCGCTTAAACTACCTAAAATCTCAGTCTATCCCGTATAGCGATATCCACAATAGCGATAGTTCATATAAGTGTTTTTTTTAAATTAACATATAAGTGCTTAAAATGCATGGTCTAGAGTAGGTACATCACAATTCAAAGTCTAATTGTACAATAAAATTGATAAAAGAAATACTTAATCAGTCTACAGAAAGGTTTATTGGACCATGATAAAATGTAGAGGGTATAAGAAACTTTTGGGTCACGCCTAGGGCCATGGCCCTAGCTGCCCTAGTGGCAAATCCGCCACTGCTACAAGCTCCAGGCACAAAGGCAAGAGAGGCCTAAACAACTACCAGTTTCTCTGCGCTTGAAAGGCTTCACTTTAGGATGGTGAAGTTCCCGCCGTCTACAAGGTTCCAGATCTTGCCACTTGAACTCTTGCAGTTCCTCCTGCTTGCCTGACAAAGGAGCGCACAGATAACTAAAGTAATCTTTTTTTTTTCCCTCAAAACATGCCATATATGAAAGATGCCACGATGCCCAGAAAATTGCAACTAGTCCAACCACAAGAAAAGGCTTTCCTCCAGGAAAGAACCTAGAAATCCAGATTTCGCTGCGTACAAGACTGCTAGGGTGGCATTTTGCAACTTGAAATCCAATCCATAATATATTCCTTAATGCAGACAGAATAGGAGTTTCAAAACACAAGATATTTGAGAATCTTGGAATGCTAGATGTAAATGGTCATCAAAATAGTGAACAAACAAAACTGGCAGACTGAATCACCAGAAGAAAATACACTTGGAGCAACCAGATCACAAGAAAAAAAATCCCCCCTTAGCTGCTGGTTCCTCAACTTGTTGCAGCCCTACATTCACAATACTACCCTACCACGACCAAATATATAATGTACGCATACTAAAGCATGACTAAACACAGGAAATGACACGGGGCACACCAAAAGAGGCTGGCCACGCCCAAATGAACAAGGCAATGTAGCATGGGAAGCACTATAACAAAGGCATCCAAGATCTAGCTATGCACTAAAACATTGATGCCACACAATTTCAACTACGACTGAATCAAAGATACCTCCAAAACTTGCTGATCCAGAATAATATCCAAATAACAATACGTTTAGCAAATATAGCACTCTCAAATAGAAAAGGCAAAAAGGAAAATATATTCTTGCTATAACAAATGAGAGTAACAGCGGCAAGAGATATAACCAAACCTTAGGTCTGTTTGTTGCTAAGTTTCTATTATAGTGTTGCTGCGAGATTAGAGGCCCAAACTTGCATCTTTAGGAAGTCTTCCGCCCATGATGTTCGAATCCAGTGCTCAAGATCTGCTTCTCTTTTACCATCCAATATCTCTCTGGCCCCAAGTTTCCTTGTAATCTGAAATGTTATATGAACTGATTATGAGCATAATTAAAATTTAATATTTTATGCATCATAAATTTGAAACGATAGAGTTCCATACAGTGGTTGGTATATACTCATCCTCGTGCTCAAAAATGTCTCTGAGTTCATCCAAAAGTTCTTTAAATGTCTTAGGTGCCTTTGAGTGCCTGATAGTGCCAATCCACTTTGGCCTCTCTGATATGGTGTCTTCTAAATCCAAGAACTCCACCAAAGTGTGCTTTTTCTTTGAAGTTCCTGGTGGAACATTTTGCACTGCTTGTTTCAGTTGTTGATTGTTTTGCAGGAGTCCTTGCCCACTCCCTTGCTGTATTTGTGGTGCACAGTTAACAGACACATGCCTCCAAAGAGAAAGAACATTATCAAATTTATCTTGCACATGTAACAGAGCACTTTGAGTAAGGATCTCCAACCTGCAGTTTTTTAAGAAAAAAACATAAATAATAAATGCAACGTTCTAAAACCAACAATTAATTGCAAATCAGATACGTATAAAGCACATTTTAACTCACCCCTTAAGATTGCCATTAATCATTTTTCTGCACATATCAGTTATCTCTACACACTCAGGACCAGCAGCGAAGTTGATGCAACTAACATCAAGAAGCATTCCTCCGAGCTTGATCCAAGCTCCGTCCTTCAACTTGTCTTTAATAAAAAGAGTTGGGCATAACATTAATGCAAAATTAGATATGAAGAATAATAGTGAGAGCATCTCCAAGAGCTCTTGTATCTTGTTTGTTAAATATAAGACTATACCCTCTTTGTAAAAATAGAAACCTCCCTAATTTTATGAGCTAGTCCAAGAGACAAGCTAAAATGTGATGGCTATATTTCAAATTGGGTCCACGTCATCCAATTCTATCGGATTGGTGCTTTTCACGGTGCCCTGAACGTATACGCCGCAGACCCTGGCCGTGAGCCGCCGCCGCCTCCTGGTCGTGAGCCGGCGCTGCACGTGAAGGCCACCGCCCTATGCTGCACCGCGTGGACGTGAAGGAGAAGACCATCGGCGATTGGATTCCTCGGTGCTGCGCCGCGTGGACGTGAAGGCCAAGAGTGCTAACGACGGCCATTGGATTTCGAAGAATCGTCGTCTGGTACCTTCACTGAACTCAATTGAGGCCAAGAGTGCTGGTCTGATCAATGACGTGCTCCTTTCAATCCAGGAGTAACCATGCAAGTACCAGTACTAAACAAAACATAGAAGCGGCGGAGGGGCGCGGCGCGCGGGAAGGGAGGCACGCGCGGCAAGCCCCGATAGCAAGCGCTGGACGCAGGGAAAAAAAGGCCAGCGAGAAAGATGGGATAGCAAGCCTGAAAGTTTGGCAAACGGGATACAATACCTGTTGGATGCAATTTTTTTAGAGTTTTTTCTATTTTTAGCCAAAAGAAGAGAAATACAATAGCTCTTGGAGATGCTCTGACACAAACAAAATTTGAATGACTTATATTTATTACCTGAACTACATTCAGAAAAATTCCAAATTTTCGCAGTTATAGTATCCCCTTCCTCCTTGACTGCAATGTGAGTTCCTTTCAAAGTTGGACAGCCAAAACCATGCTCACCAAGAGCTTCTAGCCCGCTGACAGTATCTCTAAAACAAGTGTAACACAAAAGTATTAGAACATTAAAGTTGTTTGAATGGATCAAAGATAAAGAGGCTAAGATATGCCTTAAATGTACCACAACAAAATTGAATCACTATAGCTAACACAAGTCAGATCAATCGCTAACATACGTAACAGTACTTAGATTCTTACCTGACTATTTGAATAAATGGAATTGAAAATCTTCCCATCTCAGTAGCACTACTTCCTTTCCGAAGGTAATCACTGAATGTCCTATCAAATATAGGAAATGCTACAAACATATACTCTGAGAAACTCTTGGTCCCCCTACCATACCCTAATGACCTCATAACATTTGGGTGATCAAATGTAGAAAATTGTCGATGAAGCCTCTTTGCCATTTGATCAACACTTCATGGCACTTGAAAGCAAATATATAAGCTTCTACCGCTTGAGAGCCAGCAGTACCAGATTTAACAAGGCCTTTGTAGACGAGCGGACGTTTTGACTCGCCGATCCTTTTAACCATCCAATCTGAGATTATTATCTCGGTTGTACCATCAATCTACAACGAACACAAAAAAAATTAAACTGCAAATTTGTTGAATGATAATAGAGGCAAAAGAGAGAAAAAATATGGTTTAACATTACAAAGAATCATACTTCACTCTTAACTACTAAACTCTCAGACGCTCCAGTGGGGATTTGTGTGGGATCCATTCCTAAGTAGCTGCAAATATTGAAAATATATAAGATCCTTGTGCAACAGTAGCAACTATCCTGAATAATTCTATTAAAACATATAACAATAACTACCACTACCTGCTGCAGTTGTACAAATGAAATGCCAAAAAGGCATACAAATATTGTGATGGTCCCAAAAATACCAGTAGTGGCGGTAATAGGAGGTAACTTGGCAAGTGAATGCATGAATACTTTGTCATGCTTTAGATCAAATGGATAATGCAACTTTAGTCATAGACGGCTTGGTCATCATTTTAGAAATATGCATGTAATAATTTCTGAGAAATTCCATGTGCTACATTTTTCCTACAGGGAACATTTCCCCCAAATGTCATGGGTGGAAGTTTACACCGACAACAGTGGCAAAACATGCAAAAAATGGGATCAGATACAATTGCATCAATGAATGCCAGATCATGCAATTCCGGCCTTCAATTTGCAGATGGTTTTAGACAGCCAAGCAATTTGGTATTGTTCATGAGTTTATATATGGCACGTAATTCAGTAGCACTTGATTCAAAGATTCCGGTGTCTAAATATTCAACCTAAGCATTAGGACTTCTGCATTGTCTGGCATCTACATGTTATATATTTATATAGTCTTTTGATATTCGGATCAGATCCTAACATGAGCACTACTTGAATAATGACAGCATGTGAGTAAGTATATGGTTCTAAGCTCTTCTAAGATGCTTACTATATTTATAAAAGATTCTTTCATGCCGAAATATTCATATAAAATACTTATTATGGTGTGTTAACTATTTTAGATTACTAGTGTTTTGCTTATCTGTTATAAGCATGGGCATTAGACTACTGGCTAATCAAGTTGTCCACTGTGTCATTCAGTTGTCAATTATATATATTTATATATATATAAGGCGCCATAATATATAGCAGACATATATGATATATGTGTATGAAGTACATGGACATGCCACTTTAACAACCACTTATAGTGTTTTTGGATTGAAGGATACCCATCTGCTCTAACAACAAAGAAGAACCACATATTGCACTCATGGACGCTGATTTGATCCATTATTACATCATGCACGACAGTTAACAAATCAAACCCAGGCACATATATGAAAGGAACCGGTGATGGTACCTAGGGATTGGTGAGGTGGTTGGAGGAGCTTTTTTTTGCACGCCTCCGCAGAGGCCGTATCTGCTTCTGTAAAATCTCTGAGAAGAGGCGCACTGCGCACACAATCGGGGTTAGGTTCCAATTCGCGAGCATATGCAGAAGAGGAAAGCAGGCAATAGGAGGGAGAGAGAGCATAGGATATACCAGTTGGAGAGTAGAGCTAATTGGGGGAGCTGACTCTGCTTGGAATGGTGGATTCGTGAGACATCTCGCTGGGGTGCATGGAAGAGTGGACAGTGGAGGCCGGATCAGCAGCGGCAGCAACCGGGGTGACCTGACGACGAGGGGTAGGAGAGGTCGCCTGATTAAACCGTGACTTCGTTAGATCTACACAAGGAAAGATCTACCAGAGAAGGAATGGGGTAGAAGAGATGCGGAGGAGGAGGGGGAGGGGGGAGGGAAACAACACCTGCGTGCAGAACCAGTGCCCGCCGCCGCCGCCTTCAGGGGTGCGCCGCCGCCTGCGCGAAAGGAGAAAGAAGAGAAAGCAGTGAAGACCCGACAGCTCTGTTTACGCAATGCACATCTGGTCTGGGGAGCGGACCCGATTGCTCTAAATCTATTTACAGACAAGTCGATCTCCATCGTTTGGCTCCGATCCGACGGTCCACGACGTCGATTGATGGATAAACAGAATTTCGAAGAGGCAATTCCTCACACTAGAACAGGATGCGCGCTATCACGCGCCCAACAATGCAACGGTGAAATCAATCTGAACAAAACATAAAAACTCATTTGAAATCAACAGAGTGCTATAAAGCAATGTGTAAAATTAAAGAACCAATGCATCTCGCAATAAACATGTCAAGCGACTAACAACATTAATATTTCAAATGTCTACGGAATTAGAATCATTATAACACAACATCCAAGCATCATGGCTACCCTATCGATCAGCAATATAGGCGTTTGTTCGGCATTTGAATGAAACAACATCAGACCAACATATATTCGTTGAGGTCTCTCACAAATCTAAATACTGGACACAACAAGTATTACAGGTATAGCTGAAACTAATGGGCTTCTTGATCCAGCATCTCCTGACAAGGTGACCGGAGGACAAGTACCATTGTAGAACCCACAAGAAAGCTATCGCTACGGACCTCCATCTATCATAGCATTCCCACTAAAGGAGGCTCTGTTAAAATTGCACAAACAGGGATTAGCTAACTTGAAACGAATAATCACTACATTATTCACATGGCATATGACGACATGTAGTAAGAACGGATGAAATATGTATTATCTTTAGCAATAGAACCGAACATATCACCACAAATTTAACTTAAGATGGGCATAATGTACATCTTGTAACTTAAGATGGGTATAATGTACATCCACGTATATAGATTGTAACAGGCAGTGAAACGTGGATACATGATATAATTACACCTAAAATAGTTCAGGCATACAATAAATATAAATTAGGCTGCCCATGTTTTCTTGTGTTCCTGGCCGGAGGGTGTTGAGATTGTCCATGCAAGACTGCATTTGAGGTTCACTCACATGGCTTTTACTTGTAGTTGTGAAGTTATCCTGATCCTAGAGTGTAACTAAAAACCACATGGATAAATAGGTTGTTGTAGCCGCAGACATGAGCAGGAGGAATGTCGACCAGAGCTATGGGGAAAAGAAGTGTTGTAAATCAGACAATGGAGCATGCAAGTATCTACTAAATTGAATTCCTAAGATCATATAGGAAAAGACAGAAAAAAAGTTGTGGTACAACATAACAAGATGCACCCATTAATCTAGAGACAATTCATGGTACAGGCAGCAAACTGAATCTAAGGAATAGCTAGCTTAGATTGAAAAATCTACTTGATATAGTGAATGGGGAGTAGACAGCGAGCAAATCAGTATGAACAAATCTATACACTTGCTCATACCTGAAAAATGAATAAACGCTGGATTTCTCTAACCTCTTAGTTTCCTATTCAAGTAGAGCCTTATGTAGATATAGTTTGATATAAGATCTAGGTAAAAATGTCTAGAAACCAAGTTTTCATTGGTTGTCATCTAAGAAATAAAGTACATTCTTATTTGTACTCTACGAAATCATCATCATTAGACCACAATGCATATCATAAATGGGGGCAGCTAGACCACTATGTCCATAATCAGGATCATAAATTTGCATCTTTCATGCTTTTTTCTATGCCGTAACATTCTCCTTGAAACTGCAAGTGCCTATTCATTTGTACTTTTATACAGAAAAAGTAAAAAAAAATTAATAACTTATGGCATATGACTAACCATGTCTTACATACAGGGTGCAAACTGAAAAGGTTTGAATTCTAGCAAACAACACAATGTGCAAGTTTGTTTCTACTAAATTCCAAGAGAAGGGAACTGATATAATTTCAGATGTAGCAAGGAATAGCTGGCATGCATATGATGGAAGCAAAAACAATAAAAAATGATGCTGAGGGAAACAAAAAGAAATAGTGATTGCATTTGCTTGCCTCTGGCTCGGTTATTTCATCTAGCCGAGCCATTGGTATGGATAATCAGATGAGTAGCTCCAACACCTGCAAAAATTTCAAAACATCTTCAGTATGTGAGGATCCTATGTTGACAATCGACTTCAGAGCAAAACCTCTTGCCTAGGCAGTCAACTAATAATGTTTACAGGTCATTACAATAATCTGATTTGCAAACATGAACTGTTACAAATGGAATTAAAAAAATACTACGATGGCTGTACAAACGATTTTACTACTCCAAAAGTAAGCTAAGCATTGTGGCATTAAAAGAAATCACGAAGGCATACATTCAGAGATGTATCAAAACTAAGTGGTATCATTCTAGGTAAATAAAGCATATACAAAACTATTATCTAAAATGAGCACCGATAAGGGTAAAGAAAAGCCTAAAGAAATAAATAATTCTCCAAACATACCAGTACCATTTCAGTTCAAAAAGAAACATACCAATACCATAAACAATTTGCCTACATGCTACTGGAAACTCAAATTCCCTTGAGGGTGACGACTCACATTTGCTTGTAGTGTTAAAAGGTAGTGTCACAGAAATTGGAAGCAACTTTCCATAAAAAACACTTGTGTTCTGTAACATAAGAATTTGAATAAGTTAGATATATGGTTAAATCTTGCACGGAACATACTGTCTAGCACTATGCTTTACACCATGACTACTTCACTCTAGACTTGTACTAACTTCTTTATTCAGATTTGCATCAGGGATCTGCATCCAACACCAAGGATCTGGGACCCAAGTTCGAATCACTAATTAAAACCCAAGAACACGGCAGTAAGAGAAGAGTGTTTGGGGGGATTGAATTCGGGGCCTTACTTGTGAGCTTAGGTCCGGCAATCGGACATGGCTGTCGTCTGTCGATGGCAGGCTAGACGCGTGGGGCCAGCGGGATGGAGACACGGGGCCGGTGGCGTGGAGGTTGGGGTGGCGGGGTCCTTCTGCGGGATGTGTTGCTCCGTGTAGGTCACCTCCGAGGCCACGCGCTTGAGCTGCAGGCCTTGACGAGGAGGCCGGGCTGGGCTTGGCGGCGTCGTCGGGGTGGAGGGATGCGCTGGAGGGGAGGCGGCATCATGAGGGAGGAGGCGACGGCGGAGGATGGGTCGCGTGCAAGCCGGATCCATCAACGCTGCATCCTGAGCAGACTGCGACGGCGGGACGCAGTGGGGTCATCTCTCAGGCGGTGGGAGGGGGGGCTCACACCTTGGGCAGCTTCGTGGGAGACTGGGAGGCACACAGACGAGGACGATGGCGGAGGGACAGGCTTCCTCCTCCTCCGTCAGATTCCATGGAGCAGAGGGGGGCCGACGACACCCGTGGCACTCCTCTTCGCGGGCTCAGACTGGCCCCGGCAAGCAGGGGAGACGGGGGAGATCAGGGAGGAGGGGCAGGGGAGGCGAGGACTGAGGAGAGAGGGAGGCCGGGAGGAGAGATACGGCGACGGCGGGGAGGGAGAGTAGTGCGAGAGGAGGGCAGCGGCGGAGGAGAGAGGGCGACGAGAGGAGAGGGACCTGGCTCGCCTCGCCGCCGGATCTGGGAGGTGGAGCGCATGGCCGGCGGCGCAGTAGGGCGTGCGGGCCCAGAGGCGGCATCTGAGGCGCGGGGAGGAGGGGAAAGAAAAAAAGGGGAGACGTGGCTCAAGCGCTGTCGAGCACGTCGCCCGAATTAACGTGGGAGCAGCAAACGGGAGGGAATTTTAACCATTGCGATGTAAGGATGGAGATGGATGTCTGAACATCCAAAACATCCATATTCGTATTCGATAAAAGCGTAAATATGGATATCTGTATTCGTATTCGATTTTAATATGGATGTCAAATGGATGTATCCGAATTCGATTTCCAACAATTTTCTCTATCCGATTCCACATTCGTATTCGAGAAAAATCCGAAACATTTGGCATTCGACATTCGTATTCGAGAAAAATCCGAAACATTCGACATAAATTAACTTCTCTTTTTAACTAACTATTAATTATAAATGATATAAACTGTTTAATCAATTTAAAAATTATCTACATGATAATTACTAATTATATTGATTATAATATTACTAATGGTATATAAAATAAATCTTAATTAACTTTAAGATGGACAATCATATCAATTTTAACTACTTTAATTTATTTATCTAATTAATAAATTATATTTTACTTACTAATGTACTATTTTCTTATTAAAATATTTTATATATTATCAAAATTATTTATATTTATATTTGTATATTTAATTATTCAAATATATATAACATACATGAGATATATACACATAATTTACTCTTAAAACAATCCATAAAGTGAATTAATACACACTAAGTCATTTTTTGTCAAAATCAACTAAACATCCGAATGCGAATCCGAATTCGAACTATTCATTTTGTATTCGTATTCGATAAGATTCGTATCTGAATTCGAATTAAAATGTGGTAAATAGTGGTATCCGAATTCGAATCCATTCGTATTCTATCCGAATCCATCCTTACTCACAAGTCACTGTAAAAGTTCCAATTTCGTATGTGCCACTGAAAAACTTATGACGCCTTCTATACCATTGAGCCAACTTTTATTTCCTTTTGTGCCATTTCCATCTATTGCCGGTGAGATGGCCGTTTGATGGATGCAAAAATAGCCGTTTTCGCCCTCATCTTCTCTAATCTGCCCATAGGGCCCATTTGTCATTACTCACATCTATCTTTCTTCCCTCACCGAGAAATAAGAATGGCATGGCTGTTCGGTTAAATTTTTCTTTTCGCGAAATAGTCGTCTTCATCGCTTAACTTTACTTTAAGGGTCAAGTTCGTTGTTCAATTTTCGAGTTGGCCAATTTAGTCCATCAACTTTCATAGATATAATGCTCCACACTAGCGTAAAGTTATCACGAAAAGACATTTTTGCCCTTAGTTTCTTTCCCTCATCTATCAAACCCACGGCCCATGTTCCTGTTGCTTCCTTGCTACTTGTGATTTGTGATTAGAGACAAATGAGAATATAAGGGGCCATGACTCATTTGAGGAAATTTCGTAGTGGAATCGAAATGGACTCATGCACCTGTCTTGAGTATACTCCCCCCGTTCCAAAATAGATGTCATTCTCGCTTCTCGAGAAGTCAACATTTTCAAAATACCGACAATTATATATTAAAATATATAAATATTTATGCTAAGTAATTAGTATCATTGGAAAGATCTTTAAGTCTAGTTTTTTAACAAATTTATTTGGAGATGAAAATGTTGCACGTTTTTCTACAATCTAGTCAAAGTTGAGAAAGTTTGACCGACACGCATCCCATAACGTCATCTATTTTGGAACGGAGGGAGTATACATTACGTTTTCCCACTCTTTGACGTCTTGATATCTGCTCTTTTTCTATGGACCATGATTCTTGTATGGCTAGAAGTGAAATGATGCAAGTTCCAAACCTCATCCTTGGCTACACTCTATTTCCAAATGCTTGCTAACGTGTAAAAACAATAGTAGGCATCTGACCAGTATCCTATTGTTTCGCGGTGTCTTCTTTATTATAAAATACAAACGATTCAGTCCAAATATAACTTGGGATCGGAACTTAATCGAACAAATAACCGGCCGCCATGAAAACAAACGATGGCCAAATCTGGACCAAATTCACCACATTGCATGAAAATTAAGGAGGGAAGGAAGGAGCTAAGGGCAATAATGACTTTTTACAACTATTATGGACCTCCACATCAGTCTAAAGACCATTCGACTAGACGCTCTTAGCAGGGGGATGTTGCTCGGCGCTCGTTTGCCAGGGGCAGGTGGCAGCCAACAATTTGTTCGGCTATTGTTCATCTTCCCCATTTATCTCTTCCTCCTTCCCGTCCCCGCCGCCGTACGACTTCTTCCCCGCCAACCCCCGCCGCCTCCGACGCTGCCCACCTCCACCGCTGCACGAACCAATCCGGTGCCCTCCCCTGCCAACTCCCGCCGCCCACGGCTCTGGCGGTCGGAGGCCGCCTCCGCCGCCGCCGTCTCGACCGCCGCCACCCTAAACCATCCGCCTCCACGTCCCCGCCGCCGTCTCGACCACCGCCACATGAACCTTGTCTCCACGCCCTGCTCGTCGCCGGATCTCGCCCCCTATCCCGGCCTTGCCCAACCGCCATCCACCACCGCCCGGCCGGCGGTGCCCCCGCCGCCGCGCCTCGCCGCCTCCGTGCCCGCCACCACCGCCGGGCCGACCTGCCGCCCCAAACTCCCTCTATAGCCGATGAACTCCTGCAACCCCCATCAACCCCAAAACATAAAGGCCGCCGGCCTCCACCGCTGCCACGGCCGCCGGCGACCGCCCCGCCCACCTCCCGCCCGGAGCCGCTTCACCCGTCCTCCGCTTCGCCCGTGGCTAGAGGTAGAAGATGATGCGCGCGACGAGCAGGTGAAATGCGTGGACGAGAGTGTGCCACGTCATCTGTTCGCTGGAATGGGTTGCGGCGCGCGCCGTGTATCATTTTCGTCTTAGCAGCCCCAATGCTATTTTGCAACCAAAAAATGGCGTCGGCTACATGCTACGCGCGAGGCAGAAGCGCAAGCTCCCAAAGATCGAGCAGTGCGGCACCGACGCGCTCAGCCTGCAGAACTGCCACCTCGCCTACTTCTCGTCGCGCCGCTCGCCACGTTCGACGTCGACGAGACGCTCCGCCTTGCAGGAAGCCGCGCCACCACGCCGCCCCTCTACGCCGGCCGCGTCCGCGTGCACCCCCAGAGCACGAAGCCACAGCCTACTGCAACAAAAACGCCTCCGCGTAACGCCGCAGCGCCCGCGCCGGATCGAGTAGGTGGCCGCAGCGGCGCAGCCTCGCGTCGCACCGGCCATGCGCCGCAGCCTTGTGTTGTGCCGTAGCCGGTGGCCTGGGCCCGCCCCGCATGCCGTGCGTCTTCGTGCCGCCACGCCGCAGCGGGCCAGTGGCCGCACAGGAGCAGGAAGCCGCCGCGCCTGTGCCAAAGCCGGCTTCGTAAGTTTTTCGGTGGCACGCACAGAATTGGAACTTTTATAATGGCGTGTGCGAAATTGCCTCAGTTTCGAATGTTTGATGGAACAAACGACCTACTGCTCATCAGGTTCGGAGACAAAAATTGGTAATCCTGTAATGCCTGTGGAGACCCAAGTACCCAACAGAGCGTCGCCTTCTCAAGAATATGTGCTATTTGGAAACAGCTCATCTGCAGAACTCGATGAAGAAAGGGGATAAGAGATGCGACATGCCCCGAGCTCCATCTCCACTGGTCCAAGTAACTCTGGATCATCAACAGCATCAACTTTCTTTAAGAAGCATACAATTGAAGGTATACCAGCCTAGAAACAGAAGAGAAAAACAGGTAAAACGAGGGTTCAGTGCTTGAGCAATGCACACTGCACAGCAGTGGTCGAAACAAGATTGACATAATTATCATGAGAATGATAACCCAGCTATCACCCTAGCTGGCTTCTACGGTTTCTTGCAAATGAGGCACTCAATAATCTAAACGAACAAAAAAAAAGACTAAAAGGCGTGCTAATTTCCAACTCAAGCAGCAGGCAACACATCCCATAAAAGTATCATATCATACATGAAAGAAGTTTCAGACCAGTAAAAAATTACTCAGATAGCACTTGCTAGCTGCTTCAAGTATATGTGGTGTGACAGGTGCACTTGTAATAACAAGCTCAAACATATAAATAGCTCAGTGAAACTAATATCATATATGTTCTTTTTTGCTTATGGTCCTATAATACAAAGTATAAACGGGCCGATAGAGAACAGATGCAACAATGATTACAACAAAACAAATTCATGTAAGCAAAAGGGATGTTGCTGCAGGTCAATTAACACTAAAAAGTATGTATGGCATTGATACTTGCAACTCTCACGCATTTATATACTAATATTGACCCGGGTATCTGGAATGATAGAGACTGCACTCAACTCAATGGACCTATGCACACGCAGGTATGAATGCATGCCAGTTCAGTATGAAACCACAAAGAAAAAAAGAATACCACAAATATATGAAAATAATCTTGTACGCAATATTGCTTAATGTAAAAGGATGACAAGAACACCCATGAAACATTGCAGCAAACTTTGATCATTACAAGAGCAATGCAAGCAGCTGGGACGATTAAGGTAAAATTTTCAACATGAGAAATAATCAGAAACACAATTTTACATATGCAATCAATATCTACATATACTGGAAAAAATACAAATTATAAAAATTGTACAAAACATAGATATATCTGGTAAAAGATCAATGAGGGCTCTTTCGTCAAAATGTTGCAGGCTATATGAACTGTTTTTCATGCACCGTGGGCCCATGGCAATGTTGATACGCATACAAATCAAATAATACATGACTCTTGGACTAGGTATGGCAATTTGGCAATGGGTTATTAGCATTAGTATTATAGTAATATACATAATATATAAATCAAACGGCTAGACTCCTCCCTGTAAACCGGCACCTAGGGTAGAAAACCGGACTCCCTACCCCGTGAACTGACACCTAAAAACATAGGATTTGAACCCACAATCTAAAGCATTAAAGGAAGCCTTCTAACCACGTGCAATGCATGTTGTTTTTGATTTAGTAATATACTCCCTCGGTCTAGAAATACAAGGCTTCCTAGCATTTAAATTTGGTCTCCAAATATAAGGCGTTTTAGGAGTTTTTGGCAAATAATCAATCAACTCAATTAAGAACTTGTCAAATATTTCTTTCTAACTGGAAAACTTGCCTTGTATTACCATTTACTAGACGTATATGAGACATTTGTCCACGTCTTTAATCTGTCCTAAAAATCTTAGGACGCCTTATATTTCAGGACGGAAGGATCGGAGTAGTATGCTTTATTTGATCATGTTAAATTTAACATCATATTGTAGAATAAGTGTAGCCACGTTATGGTATAAAAAAAATCTTATCTAACAAAGAATGCACATGTATCCATACATAATATTAATGGCTTTTAGTTTCTACATGCATGTTTAATTTTCAAACATTGGAGATTATTTATGGAAAGTTAAAATAAAATAAATACGCTTGGAAAGTTACAAAGGATATTGAAAAACTACAATTTTTAAAATACAAAATTATTTTATTCTGCCATAGCAATGCACAGACATCTTGGAACGTCTCTGTCCAAATTTTTTCAAACCCTCTACACCAACCAGTCAACCCAGAGCCCTCACCACCTATAACTAACTTTGACCCGTAGCAACGCACGGGCATTTATGCTAGTAATATATAAATCAAACGGCTAGGCATGCTGATTGCGGTGCACCAACAATCAAAATTTTAGCCAAATAACATTATTGCAGTTTGCAAAGACAGTCATCAAACACAGACTAATGCAGTTGACATAGAAAAATCCCATCATATGAAACTAGACTAACATGGAAAATTCCTGCACCATATTTCATGATTAAATGGCTCTCTCTATCACCACGAGAATAAAAAAAATTTGGACAGTACAATACGAGCAAAAGAGAGCACACAGAGCCGAATCAAGCATTCTACTGCACACAAGACTCAAGTACAGCAGGGTTCAAGAGGTGAGAAAGGTGAATCCCAATGAACCTCTTGCTCTATCATTAAAACACTATGCGCTGCAAAAGTTCAGAGCCAAAGACTGTTAGAATGGCCATGCGAGCAGCTACATGCTGCTATGGTGGAGACAGAAATGATCACTAAAACCATAAATCTTAACAACCAAAATAAGACTTGGTCAGTAGAAAGAGCAAGTTAGTAAATTGTGCAGGAGTTTGGATTGATCAGGCTAGGACATTCAGAACTAGCGCACAATTAGCAAATTAACAGGCATGAATGAGGATAGTAAAGTTTATTAGCTTGATAACAGGGTATGAGAAACAATTTTACCTATAGCGATCATTTTGTATTTGTTGGGTAAAACTCTTCCATGTAGTCGTTGCCTTCTGCATACATGTAGATAATATGAGATATGAGAATTTGGGTGTGTGGGTTCAGGGTTGGGTGGTGGGGGGGGGGGGGGGGGGGGGGGTCACTAAAAGTAAAAGCGTATCTAGAATTCTTACGGCGCAAGAATGGCGATTTTTTAATCCAATTGAACTGTCGAATTTCCTGAATGAGTTTTATCATATA
Source organism: Urochloa ruziziensis (assembly GCA_015476505.1). Classification (NCBI taxonomy): domain Eukaryota; kingdom Viridiplantae; phylum Streptophyta; class Magnoliopsida; order Poales; family Poaceae; genus Urochloa; species Urochloa ruziziensis. The sequence continues at coordinate 20,916,365 of CM027118.1, forward strand.
ATCTGCTTTCTCTGTTGTCAATAGTCTCAGCATACTTCTCTGGTTCTTCACAAGCCCCAATATCTACAAACACAAGACAAAGCAAGCCATAGCATCTGTAATCAATTTGCATCGTACTCCAAGTTAATTGAAATTTGAAAACGCTATGGATGTTTAACCTCACCTTTTGGTTAGAATGCTTGATAGTGTTGTCTTGATGGGGGACCACGTAAACTCTTAGAAAAAATATAGAACTGTACAAGTTTTTGTCATCAAACTCTTTATATCCCCCTCTTGATTTATTCGCCTCCAACTTGTCAATACAGTTTTGTAGCCCAAGGCTCTTTCTCTTCTCAAGCAATTTTATTCTAGGCTCATTTTTATCATAGCACCAAGAGACCTCTCTAATAAATTGCATTTTTGTTCTTATTTTCCAGAGAGCTGGTTCCCATACCAGATCATCAAAGCTGTACCATAAGTTTGCGTTAATTCAATTATCCAAATTTTCATCAATGCTGCAAAGGTATTTATAAATAATTTGCAAAAGAAAGAGTTGCTTACTTCACACTATTTTTTCCAAGAAGGTCTGCAAGGTTTGCCAATTCTGAATTGGGCTTAATGTTTACACCCAGCTCCTTAAGGAATTTACCGAGACCATTCCAGTTCACTGTCTTCACATCTGGTCCCATTAAAAAAAGCTTTGGTTATTCACTAAATGGAGAAATAATATAGAAACAAGTCTACTTAAGAAAAAAAACTCGACTGATGGGGAGAGACGGTCCTCCAAGTCAATTGCAATTTTGGTTGAGAAAGACACAAAATGGCGGCTGCCCTTGGGACTCCTAGCAGAGCCACATACCCCCACACCACCCCCCACCCCAATTCTAAAAGTGAGAATAGATTTTACACCAGCAATGAGAATATCAAGATATCAGTTCAAAAAAAATGAGAATATCAAGATAGAGAAAAAAGCCCTTATAATATAGTTAAATATTGTTTCATTCTTTGAAATTTTGTGCTATTATTGATATTAGAAAATAAAACTTTGTGCAAAAGTTAGTTCAAAACAAAGACAAACTTGAAAGCAGGGGTGTTCAAAACGGTTTCAGCCAACCAGGTTCAAACTGGATGGCAAATTTTGCACTAAGCATGAATAGTAACAGAGCGCAAATTTTAGCTAGACAGTTTGAGCCCGTTTGCCTGAAACTGTTTTGAACAGGGCTACTTAAAAGATTAGTTTATACATTAGCTATGATATATATTATGACAATATCGACAGGTTTGGTAGTAGTTAAAAAAGGAGGTCATGGTAAATTAACTGCACAATTGTGCGGGCTATACATGCTAGTTCTTATATGAAGTGATTGATATTTATTAATGTGTGTATATGTATGTAACTTTACCCTTGTTCTTTCTTCAATTCCCTCCCCCTGCACCATGAGATTTGTCCTTGTCTGCAAAGCCAGCTAAGAGTACATGATACTGCCCGTCTGCTTTCAATTGATAAAATATGCTTCCCTTTTCAAGTTTCAGAGGCTTCATTGGTAACTGTCGCTCATTTAGCTCATTTACACATCTAACTGCCATGATAAGGTCTCTGAAAAGGATAAGAATGACATTTAATGTTATCACTTAAACAAGTTATCTAACATTTACATCTGCATCTGGGGAATAAATATTGAAAGACATGTAATATAACATGGCAACATTCTCATCAACTACACATGGCAAGTGACATAATAATGTGACAGAATAGATAAGGTCTCTGCCAGGAACTTTTGGTTCAACTAGTTCCAGAATCCTGCCAAATTAATAACGTTTCTTTCCGCTAAATGTCACACAAGACCAGACTGGGTGTGGGCATGTGTGTGGCGTATGTGGGTGTGGGTGTCTTTGTACTCATAAAAGAACTGTGCTAATCCAACTATCATATTACAGGATTCTGGCCCTGCAATCTTACCATTTTACCAAGATAAACTGCTAAAATATCAATTCAACTAGTTCCAATTTTCGGAAAGCCCTACAATGAGTGATTAACACAGCATCATAATAAATGATAATCTAGGCAACTAGAGTACGATAAATGTTCAGCTTCACACGTTATGCACAAGCCAAGATTCTCTCTAATTTTTGTCTGCACAAATTTTCCAACCAATCCCAATCATTGTGTGGTGGGCAGATACTTATACATTTCAATATTATTTTAGAATAATTTAGTAGTGAAACTTACACAAAAATCATGCATCCTTGATCAGTAAAGAAAGCTGTAGAAGAGCTTGGCTCAGACTCGTCTTCCATCTCGAATATGCACTTCCTATCGATTGATTTTAATGCTCCAGCAATGCTTGGAAACACAATGTAAGCTATGTTTTGACCTTCAACTTTCCACACTCCAAGAGGCTTTGCTATGTTTTTGCTGGAGCAAGACGTAAGCACCTTGAAAGCTTCATGAGCATCTGATGGCCTCTTGCATAATGCAATGCAACTTTCCTTTTGATCCTCAGGATAAGCCAATGATGCATAATATGCGTCAGTGCCAGGAACTTTTGAGTTGGTGACAGTCAATTTTCTCCTTTGAGTTTGAATTTCAATCTGCAAAAATAAAAACAAAATCATAATATGGAATTACTGTATTAAGCAACTGGAAAAATTATCTAGAAAAATAATTACCGGGCCATATTTTGGAAGCTCTATCGGCATCCTGAAAGACCATTTTAAGAAAGTGTTAATTGTATAGGATAGAGGGATGTCATTTTTATAAGAAAAAGACAATCACAACGTTTTAGAATGTGCAAATACGTTCACTCTGGATAGAAGGATGTCCATAACTAGAAAATATGAAGTGAGAAAAGGAGGAACTTACGACGGGTCAGGAGGGGGTACAGCAGAACTAACCACCGCATGCTTTGGAGCCATTGGTTAATGGACAGCAGTGTCCTCAGCCCTGCAATTTATTATTTCAATCCAACATAGTCAGTGTTACATGATATCTGAATAGAATTGATAAAACAATGTATGCCATAAGCATATGGTTTTCACGATACCATCGCCCACCCATTACAAGATCAGCTACGCGAGGACACTAAAATCCAAATAAGTTGACCATATAGATTAGAGTCAATGGCAAAACACACAAAAAAGACAACCTTCTGGTGTTCTATACAGAAAAAAAATACTAGAAACATCCTAGTAACTTAACACTTGTCAATTATCAAGAGGGAAAGCCTCAATCGGAACCAACCATGGCGCTTAGTCTGACATCAAATGCATCATATCTGCAACTACATCAATTGACCGATACATTTGGCATCTACAACAATGCCAATGGAACATAAGAAAGTTGAACATGTTTGCACGAAAATGATACATTGTGTTGGAAGCACACTTGCCTAGCAGGGTGACCACTGACCAGGGAACAGGCGAACAGCAATCAATGACGGCAAACAAGTTAAGAGCTGCAGGTGCTTAACAATATATGGCGATGCAAAGAGATGCTACCCAGCATGAACAATCATTGGCCTGGTGGTTGATCAGGCAACTCTACCAACAAGCGAGCTAGAGAGTGCGTCAGAGATGCAATGTGGATCGTCAAGAAGATGTGGAATAACCATTGTTTTTTTTCGCTTGCGCTTACAACGATTCATCAATGTGTTCGTATCAAACCTACACAACGGTAGCACTCCTCCCTGTTAGATAATGTAACATATATCTTGTAACGTGACTTGCACGACAGGCAACAGATACGAGTCCTTAGGTAGTTTGTTATGATATTGATGATGTACATAGGAGAGGATCTCGGTAGTCTGTTGCCTCGTGATGTAAACCACGCTGGGGTTTTTCCCAGCTCTATATAACACGCAGGCGTGCACGGGAACGGTGCAACGCTTAACCCATATTCATCTACTTTTACATGGTACCAAGAGCCTAACCTCTAGATTGCATCTAGAATGGCGAACTTCCTCGGGGCGGCTTCATCCTCCGGCGCCATTGCGCAGCAGATCGGCCTTCCTGTCTCCGAGAAGCTAACCAAGACCAATTTGGTCCTCTGGAAAGCTCAAGTATTTCCGGCCATTAGGGGGGCGCAACTTGAACCCCTCATCGATGGCGCGGTACCGCCTCCGTCGAAAGAGATCGAGGTGAAGGAGGTCAAGCAGCCCAACCCGGAGTATGCCAGGTGGGTTGCGCTTGACCAACAGGTGCTGAGTTACTTACTCACCACCATGTCGCGTGAGGTCATGGCCCAAGTCGCGACTGCCAAGACTGCCAGAGAACTTTGGATGGCGGTCGAAGAAATCTTCTCTTCGCAGACACGGTCAAGGTCCGTGAACACGCGCATCGCGCTCGCAACTACAAAGAAAGGTAACATGTCTGCATCTGATTACATAGCCAAGATGAGAACTCTAGCTGATGAGATGGCCGTTGCTGGGAAACCACTTGGGGATGAGGAGTTCAACTCGTATATTCTCACCGGGCTTGGCGCTGATTATAATCCACTCGTCACCTCGATTGTGACCCGTGTCGAGCCCATCTCCTTCAATGAGTTGCAGGCACAACTCTTCAGTTTCGAGCAGCGACTCGAACTTCTCAATAAGGGTTATCAGTCCTCCGCCAATTCAGCCACGCGAGGACGGAACTCTCCAGGTGGATCTGGCAATGGTGGTAATAGCGGCTGCGGCAATGGTGGCCGTGGCAACCGTGGCGGGTTCTCTCGTGGAGGCAACAATGGTGGTCGAGGTGCTGGGGGCTGTGGCCGTGGGAACGGTGGTGGCCCCAACAAAGGTGATGGAGGACAGCGCCGCTTCAATGGAAGATGCCAGGTCTGCTTCAAGGAAGGGCATTCAACCGTTCAATGCTGGCATAGATTCGACCCCGACTACGTTCCTAACGAGCGTCATGTTAATGCTGCTGTGAACTCGTCGTACGGCGTGGACACGAACTGCTACGTCGACACGGGCTCCACTGACCACATCACCAGCAACCTTGAGAAGATCTCTGTCCATGATCAGTATAATGGAACAGACCAGATCCGAACAGCCAATGGGGCAGGTATGAACATCAATCGTATCGGTCATGCTATTGTTCGTGCTCCTAGTCATGATATTCATCTCAAAAACGTCCTTCATGTACCCCAAGCATCTAAAAATTTACTTTCAGTTCATCGTCTTGCACGTGATAATCATGCCTTCCTTAAGTTTCACCCTGACACTTTTTTTGTAAAGGACAAGGACACGAAGAGGGTAATCTTGGAAGGTAGATGTGAAGGGGGGCTGTATCCCCTTCCTGCGCCAGGAGGAACGGCGCTGAGTGCAATCAAGCCCTCCAGTTATCAGTGGCATAGTAGATTGGGTCACCCGTCCTTTCCATTGTTCATCGAGTTGTTAGTCAAAATAAGCTTCCTTGCTCTACAGCAATCACTCCAGAGTCTGTTTGTGATGCCTGTCAGCAAGCCAAAAGCCACCAGCTTCCCTACCCTAAGTCAACTAGTGTGTCCACTTCTCCTTTAGAGTTAATTTTTTTCAGATGTATGGGGACCTGCTCCTGATTCTGTCGGGAGAAAGAAATACTATGTCAGTTTCATTGATGATTATAGCAAGTTTGTGTGGATCTATCTACTTAAGCATAAATCCGAGGTTTTCTCTGTTTTTCATGATTTTCAAAGTCTTGTTGAGCGTCTTTTCAATAGAAAGATCGTTGCTATGCAGACGGATTGGGGTGGTGAATATGAGAAACTCCATCCATTCTTTCAAAAGCTTGGCATTACTCACCTTGTTTCATGTCCCCATGCTCACCAGCAAAATGGGGCCGCTGAGCGCAAGCACAGACACATTGTCGGAGGTTGGTCTTTCTCTCCTTGCCAATGCCTCTATGCCCCTTAAATTTTGGGATGAGGCCTTCCTTGCAGCTACCTTCCTGATCAACGTACACCTAGCAAAGTCATTGACTTCTCTACACCGCCGCAGCTTTTGTTTCATGAAACACCTGATTACTCATCATTACGTGTCTTTGGTTGCGCATGTTGGCCAAATCTTAGGCCGTACAACACAAAGAAACTCCAATTTCGCTCAAAAAGATGTGCTTTCCTCGGGTATAGCAATCTACACAAAGGGTACAAATGTTTAGATATATCAACGGGGCGTGTTTACATTTCCCGTGACGTTGTTTTCGATGAAAATGTCTTTCCCTTCGTCGAGTTGCATTCTAATGCGGGTGCTCGGCTTCGAGCGGAAGTTAATCTCCTTCCACGTACACTCATTGATAATTCCATTCCCTTTAGGAGCACAACAATGCATGGTCCGGATACTTGGGATTGTTCCCCTGAAACTTACTGTGAAAATTATGCTTCTTGAAGTGATTCTATGCAGGCTGCCGACGGCGTGGAGCACCAGGCGGATACGCCGCCCTCTGTCTCAGGTGCATCTCCATCGGGATCGGCGCCCCAGCAGTCCCCGTCAGGAGAATCAGCATCGATACCGGCGCTGGCTCTCCGATCCAATCGCCGGACGCCACGCCAAGGAGCTCCACGACAACGGCTGCGCCGAGCGCAGGGCGGGTGTCCGCTCCACGCGCTCTAGGCCAACCACCGTGCGCCACGCAAGGGGGGCAGGATCCTCTCGGACAGCATCATTGCGCGTCGCCCGCAGGAACAGATTCCGCACCTGATTTTTCAGGATCTTCTGCTCCTACTTCGCCTGTGGCTTAGGAACAGTCGCCAGAGATTACTAGAGTTCGAACCCGTGCACAAGATGGAATCAAAAAGCCAAAAGTTTATACTGATGGTACAATAAGGTATGGATGCCTAGCTGTTTTTGATGAACCCAGTCTTTAGTTGAAGCTTTGGAAAACAAAGATTGGAGACATGCCATGGATGTAGAACACATGGCACTTGTGAAAAATAAAACTTGGCACCTTGTACCTCCAGGGGCTGGCAAAAATATTATTGACTGCAAGTGGGTTTATAGAATTAAGAGAAAACCAGATGGCACTATTGACAGGTATAAGGCACGTTTAGTGGCAAAAGGTTTCAAACAAAGGTATGGAATTGACTATGAGGATACATTTAGTCCCGTGGTCAAAGCTGCCACGATACGACTTGTCTTGTCTATTGCAGTGTCTTATGGCTGGAGTCTTCGTCAACTAGATGTACAGAACGCGTTTCTTCATGGGTATCTTGAAGAAGAAGTGTTCATGAGGCAACCTCCTTAGGTATGAAGATAAGAAGCATCCACAATACATATGTAAGTTAGACAAGGCTCTTTATGGCTTGAAGCAAGCACCAAGAGCTTGGTATTCTCGCTTAAGCTTAAAGTTACAAAATCTTGGTTTTCAACCGTCCAAGGCCGACACTTCTTTGTTCTACTATAGTAAGGGTAGTGTCACAATATTCCTTCTCATATATGTTGATGATATTATTGTTGCGAGTTCTTCTTCTAAAGCCACAACAACACTTCTTGCGGATCTCAATAATGAGTTTGCTCTTAAGGATCTTGGAGAATTACATTACTTCCTTCGTATTGAAGTACACAAAGTAAGGGAAGGTATCTTGCTGACACAAGAAAAGTATGCAGCAGACTTACTGAAACGTGTTGGTATGGAAACGTTAAACCTGTCAACACACCCTTGTCATCGTCGGAAAAATTATCAGCAGTAGATGGTGATGTGCTGGGGATCTGGATGCTACAAGGTATCGAAGTATAGTTGGAGCTTGCAATATTTGACTCTTACCTGGCCAGATATTTCCTTTGCTGTTAATAAGGTATGTCAATTCTTGCATAAGCCTACAACTTCGCATTGGTCTGCAGTAAAGAGAATATTGAGGTACTTGAGTTATACAATGGGTGTTGGGCTAAAGATACGGCGATCATTGTCTATGCTTGTGAGTGCATTCTCTGATGCAGACTGGGCAGGATGTCCTGATGATAGAAGATCAACTGGAGGATTCACAGTATTTCTTGGTTCTAATCTCATATCATGGAGCGCAAGGAAACAGGCAACTGTGTCAAGATCCAGTACCGAAGCTGAGTACAAGTCGATGGCTAATGCTACAGCTGAAATTATGTGGGTACAAACTTTGCTTCATGAGCTGAGAGTCAAAACTCCTAAAGCAGCTCGGTTATGGTGTGATAATCTTGGGGCAACATATTTGTCAGCGAATCCAGTGTTTCATGCAAGAACTAAGCATATAGAAGTTGATTTTCACTTTGTTAGAGAAAGAGTAGTTCAAGGAAGTTCGATTCGTGTCTACTAATGATCAGGTGGCAGATGGGTACACCAAAGCTCTAGCTGTACGACAGCTTGAAGGTTTTAGAGACAATCTCAACTTAGATAAGTTGGGATTGAGGGGGAATGTTAGATAATGTAACATATATCTTGTAACGCGACTTGCACGACAGGCAACAGATACGAGTCCTTAGGTAGTTTGTTATGATATTGATGATGTACATAGGAGAGGATCTCGGTAGTCTGTTGCCTCGTGATGTAAACCACGCTGGGGTTTTTCCCAGCTCTATATAACACGCAGGCGTGCACGGGAATGGTGCAACGCTTAACCCATATTCATCTACTTTTACACTCCCTTCGCAGCCCTCCCCGTGGTTGGGTCGCGGTCTGCTTCAGCCGTAGTTGCATCCCCAACCCGTCAGCCACTGGCGGAGCTAGACTCAAGTAATAGCAGGGTCCAGCCTACAGAAACAACCACTAAATATCAATCTACAATGCCAAAGTTACTGTTTATTTAGTGGAGATTTTCCTTGAGCAGGGGGGGCGATTGCCCAGGTTCGCCTCAACGTAGCTCCAGGCCCGCCCTCGGAACGACGAAGGAGAGCGAGCACAAACACGAATTGGGATTCTGGGAACGCCATACCACACAACCCATGGGAATCGCCACAAATCTGCTGTAACAGGACATGGATCGGGGGCCACTTACTAGCGTCTCCTTCGCTGCTGAAGTGCTAGCGTGCTGCCCGCCGCTGTTGCAGGAACGACGCAGAGAGGAGGAGCAGAGACGAGAGGCCTGCGTGGTGCGCGGGTCGCCACCGCTGCTCCGCTGCTTGATGGCGCTCTCACGATCAAAGCAGGGGACGGTGCTGCCCGTCTTCTGGCTGCTCCGACTCCGACCTCCGGCGTTGGCGTTGGGGTTTTGCCTTTTTCGGCGGCGAGGTTTAGTTCGCGGAGGAGGGGCCGAAATGTGGACCGAGTGATTTTCTGAGTTGGTAAGAGGGAGGAGAGGGTGATTTTCTGAGTTGGTAAGAGGGTGGAGTTCCGGATACTTCTCCAAGTAAAATCACGCGAAAAAGGTACTTTGGAGTGTCCTTTTTACGGTATTATCTTCGGTTTGACTAGATAGGGTGTGTATCTCACAAAAACAACTTTTTTAATTTGTTTTTCAGTCTTCATATCTTGTTTAGCACCCTTATTAGGTTTGATTTGCAATGAAACTGTCGACCCTAGTTTGTTAAATGCAACTACAATTTACATAGAGACCTGCTATGCAAACAAGACTACTTTTAGTGCGTGTACACATGCAACCAACTTCTCCATAAACAAGATAGAAAATTTCGAAACATTTGCAAGCAATGTTGTTTATTTTTCTTTTCTCGTGCTCGGGCTACGACACAAATCTAGATCGATGGCAAGAATCAAAACCAGTTGGAGACGGTATTATTAGGGTCATTGGCAACCGACCGTCAGGCCCTTAATTAATAACCCACCAAATGCTACACGAAAACCTCACGGAGCACCTGTTGTTAACACTTAACAGGCGATCTTTTTGAAAAGTGGACATGCTATAAGATTCTTTTTTTAAAAAAATAAATTGTATAGGGAAATTCACATCTTCACCCAGGGAAAATTAGTTCTAATTCATGTGCGGATACAGCTAGGTAAATAATTTTCTTTATTACCTCACATATCTTCACTTGTGCACTAATACGTTGTTTTCTTTGCATCTATAGCTTGTGAATTGGTAGTGTAATCATTTAGATTTTTTTTTCTCCCGAGTTGGTTTGTGGCAATGTTTTAGTGTAGAATGAGCTCGAAAGTTTTGACATTTTTGAAGTATATGCCACGTGAGGCATGACACCCTATTTACTCAAATTGAATTCGACTACATGCGGATTCGGTTTGACTTAGCGAAGGCATTACATCACAATTTTGATCCTAGATGGTTGGTTGCACTATTTTATGGATGTTTAAATTGAAGTACATATCTTATTAGTCAAGTTCGGTTTGATTCTAAGCGACACCACTATTTTGAGCCTTGGCGGTTAGTGACATCAAGAGGATTCACTCTTAAACCAAAATACAGCCAGTTCTGCTTATGTTTAAATTCAAGTGTAAATCTCATTAATCAAGTTTCATTTGATTTTCCATTATCCAGTATGCATGCTCCGTTAAGTACCCCTAGGTTTAATTTTACAATGTGACTAGACATATAGTAGATGTCAATTACAAAATGCAATAATTGAGGGATCTTATTTGCAACCAAGACTAACTTATGGAGATGTATGCTATTTTTAAAAGAAAATGATAAACCGATTTCAAAAGTTTTGCAGTAAACGGTTGTTCCTCGCATGCTCCGCAATGTCATCAAGCTCTCTAGGGATGGAAACTAGGCTCACCTTATTTATAAAAAAAAACTAGGCTCACTAGCATTTATGATCCTTCTGGCCGGTAGGACCCGCGTTTAAAACGAGTGGTCAGAGCTGCCACTTGCATCCAAGACCTGTTGAACTCGCCGGAAACCCTTGCGTGTTGTTGGGAGTTGGGACAAAGCTCGCGCGGCGCAGTGGTGCTGCTGCCTGCTGCCGTGCTGGCAGCCGGAAAGCAGTTGAGCCAAGACTGCTGCAAGGAATCTCGCAACCTCGCTGCCTGCCTGCCCGGCCCCACTGACACGGCGCCACCTGCCTGCGAGAAAGGCTGGGTCTGTGACCGAGGAAGTCTAGAGTCTAGACTCTGTAGGCCCTATTTAGATTCTCGTATAGGCTCCCCGGTAAAAACTTCATTTCTATCTCTATGTACACTTCCATAAAAACAATATTTTTCTACTTTTCACCTATTTTTCACGAACTAAACACAGCCTAACCAACTCCTTTTCACACCTTTTTCACGAACTAAACACAGCCTAACCAACTCCCAATGAAATTGAGTGTATTTTTTGTAATTTAACCCATTTTAAGTAAGAATTGCGACTTTGGACCTTCGAGAAAAGATTCTCTAAAATGGACCCCTAGCACGGCGCCAAAGGTCATGGCGTCGTATATACGCAGCACGGAGCCATGACGTGCCATAACCTTTGGCGCCGTGCTATTATACAACGGAGCCATGATCTTTGGGGTCGTGCTTTGAAAAGATGAATAATCTTTCGTCTAGTTAACATATACGACGCCAAAGTCACGACGTCATTATCTTTGGCGCCGTACTATGTACATACGGCGCCATGACTTTTGACGCCATGCTAAGGGTCCATTTTTAGAAATCTTTCCCCTGAGGTCTAAAGTCAAAATTCTTACATGAAATGGGCTAAATTGCAAAAAATATAGTGAAATGGAGAGAGACTCAAGACCTGTTTAGTTGGGGTGTGAAGAGACGAAAAAGGTAAAAAGTTTATGCATTGGACCGCGTGCACAGTGATAAGAAATAAACTGACACAGTTATCTAAGTAAAAACATTTTACAAAATAAGTGGAACTAAACAGGGCGGTGAGTCTCTGTGAGCCTCTATGACGGTGAGAGCCTGAGAGGGGCAAAAGAAGAGGACCCCAGGTCCTGAATCTAAGAGCAAATTCAAAAGATTGGCCTATATTTTTGGAAAGATTGATTCAATCATTTTTACCTATACTTTTGGAAAGATTGATAATCAATCCTTTTTACCTATATTTTTGGAATTAAGGGATAAATAGTCTCCTTCAAGATATCTTCTTTGGCAATTCTCTTTCCTTATAATTTTTTGCTTATACTACAACTCGGATGTCTGGACAAAGAAATAATATCAGCAGAAAAAACATATTGCAAAAGATGTGTGTCGATGTTGCGACAATTATTTCTTTAAGAAATATAAAGAAATAATTGTTGCAACATGTGAAAGAAAATTCCATATATACTCAGAAGAAAAGGGAAAGAGAATTCTCAATATTTTGGAGTTGCCTCCAACCCTAACTACCCAACTGCTTGTTTTGTACCGGTCCTTCATCAGCGAGCTAGAGAGCACCGACGAGAGTCACATGAAAGCTATAAGTCGGCTGTACAAAAGAAAGAAGTTTTACTTTCTACTTGGAACTTTGAAGTGGAACTTATTATTAGGTCTTGTTTAGTTCATCCAAAACGCAAAAAGTTTTTACCTAAAGAACCGTGTTAGTTCATTTCTTTTCTCTATACACGCAACCAAATGCAAAAAGTTTATCATCTTTTCATTATTTCTCCTAAAACTTAACAGGCCCTTACTATGCTTCAAGTCACCTCAGGCCCACTAGCATCGAGTCACCGGAATGTCTTCTTGCTCCGCCGGGCGCCCGAGCCGGAAGCCGGAAGCGGGAAGCCTCTCCGCTCTCCGGTCCGGACGTCCGGTGCGGTCAGCCGGTCAGCATTCAGGGGGCTGGCTTGCACATGTACAACTGGCCTTGTTTAGTTTACGAAATCTTTTTGATTTTACCGATTTAAAAGTAGTAAATGTAAAAAAAGTGAAAAGTTATATGGATAGGGTGAAAATCTCGAGACGAATCTAACGAGGGTAATTAGATGGTAATTAATCCATAATTAGCGGATGGTTACTGTAGCATTATTGTTGCAAATCCTGGATTAAGTAGGCTCATTAGATCCGTCTCGTGATTTACAGCCTATCCATATAACTTTTCACTTTTTTCATCTACATTTAATACTTCATGCATCTAAGATTCTCCTTTGATGCGATGGGTGAAAAATTTTTAGGTGGGAACTAAACATGAGCAGAGACGGGAGGAAGGAGGATGCAGACGGAATGAATAAGGATTAGCAGGAAGGTTTTTATTTTGAATCCAGTCAGCGAAACCAGATTGTAAACTCGCCAGATCATCAGCTCCGATTTTAAGTATATAGGTGAAAAGGTACATTGCTTGGTAAATACAACTCGTTTAATAAATTAGATTAGGGGAGTTCTGGACTTCGACTTACGCCATGTTCGTTTTGCTAGGCTGGGCTGGAAAGTCTGAGAGGAATAATCCGCTGGGCTGGTTCAATAGTATTCTGTGAGGAGAATAATCCGCTGGGCCGGATGATAATCCGAAGCGAACAGGGAGTTACTTTGTAAATACATTGTTACACGTAAGCGGTCTCATAGGTCGTCTCATGCAGTGCCACATAGGATTTTTGGTTATGTGGAGGAAAGAAAACGAGGTGAGAGAAAGAAGTCGTTGTTTCGCGAAACAACCGCCTCATGAGCTAAAATTTAGGACTATGAGACTACCTTTCTACCATTGTACGATTGTTGTAGTCTCATGACTCACTTTGTTTCTTTAATTGCCCCTACAAATTAAGACATGTGGTATTACTACAAAGACAGTTAAAACAACAACCCATTGTACTAGTTGTCTGTTAAGTCGTCCCAACATTACGTGTCAATGCATGAGACTGCCTATAAGACGACACCAATATACTTGCCCTTAGTAAATTGGATATTTTCTTCTATTTAAAAATAAGTGTGGCCAAAGAGAAATACAACCACAAAGTGTAAAAAAGATGCTAGCAAAACGAGTGTTTGCAATGGCGGGTGTTGTTGGACAAAATTATGAAGACTCCGATGAACGAGAAAAACTTGATAAGACAAACAAATAAAAGTTGCAATGTATTTTTTTTAGGTGACGGTATTATCGACATGAATAGTGTTGGCCGTGTATATATATGTACATATCTGTATTGTTTGTAACACATTTGGAGCTTCTAGATGAAGAAAGAACGCTAAGATAAGATGAAATTACAGTGCTGTATACTATGCAACATACTTTTTGTCCACATGAAATGGCAAATACTATTGTTTCCTTTCGGTTGATGACGTCATTATTCAGCCCCTTTGCTTTCAATTGCAAGGGTGAATGCATAAAAGTTGCAGTAAAAAACCCACTACATCCGTTCAACAATAAAATCGACCTTTTGATCTCTCCACCTTTGCAAAACAATTTAAATGTCCTTCTAAGATAGTTTCGGTCGAGCACCTCAAATTTGCGGACGACCACGAGAAAGCTTCCATGCGGTCGATTTCTGATAGCATGTCAAAAGCCTTCCTACGTGGTGGGTTCCCTTTAAACAAAAAAAAGAGATAATTTTTGAAAGAAAGTTTGAAGATAAAATTTTCTAATAACTTGGAATTAAAAGTTTGCGGGGTTTTTTTTGAAACAACAATTTGGAGAAAAATTGCAAGACAAAATTGTAAAAATAAAAACTCAAAAAACAAAAATTGAGCCAAATTTTGCAAAAAAATAAAAAAAGTCTATCAACAAGTTTTGAAGGAAAAAATGGAGAAAAAAATCACACGAGAAGGATCTGAGAACCAAAGTTGAAAGCAAAAACTAAAAATTTTGAAATAAAAAACGTAGACAAAAAAATAAAGAAGGCAAAAATAGAAAAAGGAGAAAAAAAATGAACAAATTGTCCCCGCAGCACCGGCGGAGCTCACAGCGCCGATCGGGAGGAGCACGCCGTGGACCCAATGGAGCTCATTGCGCCGGCTAGGAAGAGCTTGCTGCGGCCTCAGCCCTAGGCCCAGCGAAGGTTGCCACATCGGCAAGGAGGATCTTGCTGGGGACCCGGTAGAGCTCGTCGTGCTGGTCGGGATCCACCGTCACGCTCATCGTTGGGCGAATCCGCCCCTTACTTGCCTCGGTGGTGGACCTCGTAGAAATAATTGGATGTCGACTGTGATGACGAGAATTGGCGATCAACAGTAAAGTTGGCTTCTTGGGTTCAGTGATCAATTTGCCTAGCGTATTATTGATGTGGATCGTTGCTTGCACATGGAGGCCAAATGTCAGTCGTTCATCTTTATCTTCTTCCTCTACTCGCTTCTCCATCCCCTAGTCCTCCTTCGGCACGCCTTTGCTTTGTGCAAGCATTCCTCCGCAGAGTCGCTGAGCCGTTTTCCTTCACCTTATGTCGAATTCGACATACCGATCTCGCCATTCCTAGCTCCCTACACCGTGCTTGTAGATACGATGAAGGCTGCATTCTCCACTTTGATGAGGTGTGGCATAGGCCACCACTCAACAGCGTGACGCGCAAGGCTAAAGTTTATGATGAGGACCTCCTTATGGCAGCAGGTCATGACCGGAGGCAGAATGACTTCTTTGGAATTCCGGATGGCAAGACACGCGGGGGCACCAGCCGAGACAAGGCCACCTCCTCGCAGCATGACGCATGCCGCAGGGGGCTAAGGGTTTCTTCCATGTCGCAAGCGCGCACATCCGGTTGGGATAGAGACCGCCTCCCAACATTGAGACTAGCTAGTAGGTGTAGGGACAGGGGGAGAGGTAGGGAAAAAGATATGACACCGGGTATTAGATGCAAGAGAGATGGGGAAAAGGAGAAATAAGGTGGTCATTTATGTTAGCAACTACAATGGCAAAACTCGAGCCCCTTTGACAGGGCTCTTGAAATGGCTCCTCGATCGCCTTTCACGCGAATCTGTACCAAACGTCTAAAAAAGAATCGTCTTCACACGTGAAGCACCTCGTGAAGACGTTTTTGGCTTCCACTGTGTGCAGGAGCCAGAAATACCGGCTGAATCTAACAGGCTCCTCTTCAATCCGCACGTGAAGCACCTCGTCAAGTCATTTTGACAAATATTTTTCAAAATGGCTCTAACTCCGTGAGAAAAGCCGTTCCACCGTATAAGGTAAAGCTAGAGCCGTTTTAGTTGAAGCCGTTCCACCGTATAAGGTAGAGCTAGGGCCGTTTTAGTTGAAGCCTAAGGTCCTACTTCTAATTTAAGTCCGCTTTAAACGATAAATGATTTGTTTAAATATATTGCATAATTGAGTGTGCTAATTATAATTGTCTAGAGCTCTTGGTTAAGTATTCGACCTAGGGGTTTGTGTGCGCCGGTCTCTCTCGGACGCCCACCGGCACCGGCACCGGCACCGGCACCGAAACCACCGCCGCCGGAAGCATAAAAGCGCCTGATTTTTCTTTCCCCCCTTCCACCCCTCGCCGGCGGTAGACTTTGTGGGTACCTCTGGACGCGGCATCGGCGGCGTCGTGTGCGGCAAGAAGAGCCGCGGTCGGCGGCGCCGAAGGAGACGTGCCCGTCCAAGCGTCCGCGGCAGCCGGCGTCGGATGGAGTGAAAATCTCTTCCCGCCGATTAAGAATCGGTGGCTGGGACCTGTGTCGATCGGCTCCGCCTGCTGTTGGTGACACCATCCCTCTACGTTCCAGAGTCTCTGCGCCATACGCCCGTTCGATCTCGCGTGTAACCCTGGAGCCATGCCTCGCAAGAACTCCGATTCTGACGAGGCCGGAACCTCCCGGTGTGGCGATCCGGTGATAGGTTCGAAGAGAGCAGTTGCTACTTTTGTGGCAGAGGTTACTGTTTTAGTTAATTATTGTTTGAATTTTGTTGGAATATAATACTACGCACAAGTTCTCCACTGCTCTTTTGTTTCATGATGACAATGTCATGTTGCAGATAGCTTGGAGCCACGGGGTTTCTATACTGCATGATCTAATTCCGCGCTTGATATCTCTATCTGCAAAAGGTGCATGTGAGGTAACTTTCGCAAGTGTTAAATGCCAGTTCATTATGTGCAGAGATGGGCTTAGTAACTTCTGTTTTTCCTGTATGATGTTTTAGGCTGAGCTTGTTTGCTCCATTCTAAGATCAATTTCAAATGTTGGAATAACCCATGATGCACTCTTCAAAGGTGCGTCTTATGTTCATTTTCTTTCTATAGTTGTTTTAAAAGCAAAATGTATGAAAGCTTTCACATCTATGTCGCTTAGATGAAGTTGTGAACTTTTTTTTGGACACTACGTATTTAGGGAAAATGTGACATATGCTATGGTAAAGGTTGGCTCTTCAAAATGTCACTCTAGAGATATAATTGTCCTAGTGGCATCAGCAGAATGCAATGCTGTTAGTGCCACTTTGAAGCCTTCTGAATTATTTTCACCGTGGATCCAAGCACTAGTTAACAGTTTTGTCCCTGAGCAGACTGGCTGGACCAAACTCAGTGACATGATGGAGTCCCTGATATTTAGCAAGCAGCTCATGTCCCATAGTTTGTGATCGATTTTCATCATTGTTCTTCCTCATGTTTTCGTTCCAAGTTCGCCATGGTAACCAGTGGTGGACCTGGTGAATGCAGTGAGCTTAGATTTGAATGCTCAAGGTTGCTACTTCTGTTCTGCTTCTTCGTATTTTTTTCCCAGTTTGTATATATGGGGATGAATCTAAACAGTTTTCTTACCCTAACTCCCAATCTCCTAAACGCTTTGCCTTCTAAGATTCCTGGTACCGCACTCTTCTAACTCGGATAGGTCTGGATTAAATTTCGTTGGTGAGCCCTTGATCTTCGAGGTGCTGTTGTTCGTCAGGAACACAAAATGCCAACAAGATGGGCTTTTTGGTTGCAGCGAACTTGTGAAAGATGCTTAGATTGCAAATATCATGGACAGCTTAGGGAGTGCCATGGTCAGTGAGATGAAAAATTATAGGAGAGGAAAGAATAGGGGGGCAGGGGCATAGCCGCATAGGCACGGGAAAAGCCAAAGATATTATGAAGGCTCAAAGTGGCAAAAATATCATTGCATTTCTTTTCAGTGGCATTAGAATAATTATAGATCTTTCTAGTTGCATTACTAATTACAGATCTTTCAAGTGGCATTTTGCAGAGTGTCAGCTTTTGGTGTGGCATATATCCAATCAAGGAATGTCAAAACCTATCTAACCTTCAATTTCTGATGACATGTTTGTTAATCCCTTTTCCTGTGGCAATTTGACCACATACCTGTGCAATGAGTCGATCAGTAAGCTAGTAAACTTTGTCTGCTGACCCTTCTATACTTTCTTCAGTTCAATTACATCAATTCCCTGCTCACATGAAAAGTGTTTCATACTGCGTTAGAGGAGCATCTCATCTATCTAACCAGAATCTTAGTTTCTAATTGGTGCTGACCCACTCATACAAGTTTAGAAACTTAGAAATGTAGCTATCAGTTTATGTATATGAGCGACAACCACACAAGTTACTTTGCTCTTGTTTTTAGTGCCAAACTAAAATTTTCTCATTAATCAGTGGGTGATCGGGGTGAAACGCTTTTACATGGCCTTGGTGAATTTCTTCCACAAGTTTTGGCTCTCCTTTGTTCTGTAAGTTCCAATTACTGATACATTGCACTTTGTTTTCAGATTAATCTTTGAATATACATTGATTTCTGAAAATTTTAATTATCTCTCACCTTATAGTTTTTTTCTAAATATATTGTCAGCCTAGAACAGTTTCTTTTAATTGTTTGGCAGATCTACCTTGTTTCGTTTGACTAGCAGAAGGGCACGTGCCACAGGCACGTGTTTTAAAAAATTATTAAATTAATGATGTAGTCAACATGGACTCTTTAGATTAATCTAGAGCGTTAGATCATCATAAAATCTGACGGTGTTGGAGGGGTCAGAGTAACATGTAAGATTTGTACGGAAATTTTGTCGTCCTTTATAGTATAGATTCCAATATTCTAATAGGACGTTTTAGCCTTTTTTTTCAGCTTATAAAGCTGGGTTTATCATCATGTCATGCCACAATTGTTTTTTTGAATAAAGTAAGATACTTTAGGTACCATACTAGAGCATAAGTGCAGTTATTTGAGTTATGTTATTCATTTAATTTCAGTTCATGTAATTAGAACAAATTGATTCATGTAATTAGAACAAATTGCATGATCATTTTAAAGGGGTACCAGGGTAAGTATAAATTACTTTGGCTCTACCAAAATAGCATTTGTAGTTATAACTGAAAGATTTAAGCTGCCCTGGGAGCTAATTGTTTAGGTATCATTAAGGTGGGCTAAAAAATATACTAGTTTTCTACTAGAGCACAGACTGTATATTTTTTGCTTACTGTGAATTGATGGTGTGATGTCCCTTTCAGTTGCTGGATAAACATACTCGAGATTCTTTTAGTGATACGTCAAACCAATACATGGAGGATGCTAACCAACATGAATGTACTGTGAAAGCTGCCTTAGATACTGCTCAAGCTTATGCAGAGTGGACACCTGTGACTGATCTGGCAAGATATGGTTTAATTCAGAGGTTAGTTGTTTGAAACTTGTTAGAACCTCAACTATTTTTAATGTTTGGTATCATAATACTAAGTATGAGGCCTTGTATGACAGATGTGGATCCCTACTCCACCGCAATATTTTTCGCATCCATGCATTGCAGTTCTTCAAATCGATAATGCAGAGGTACGCTTTAGTTGGTGTCTTTTATGTGCTTGTGCTGTATCTAACATGCTTCCGTTGCATTTTCCTCAGCAAAAGGCCTGTTGGAATTGCAATAGCAGAATATGATCCTGCAGTGAGCTCTGTGTTTCCTATATTGATGAACATTTCAGAAGGTTCATTGAAGTTTGTTGAACCAGAGATGCAGTGTTTGAAAGCTCCGTGCTCTTCTTTGAGATATCCTGCAGCACATCCCAAAGTTATGAGCAACCTTTTTGAACTGTTGGAATCAGTTCCGGCAACATGTGAGGTGAATTTGGATGCTTTTATTTGTAAGAAGTAATATATTATATATGTGCCCCACTCCCACCCCAACATTTTTTACCTTTAGAAAAGTGGTTTATCGCATTCAGGAAATTCATGCTATGCTCAGTTTAAGAATATGAGACATGCATGTTTTTGGAAAAGTCAAACTTTAATTTGACCTAGTCAACTTACTCAGTTTAAGAATATGAGACATGCATGTTTTTGGAAAAGTCAAACTTTAATTTGACCTAGTCAACTTATAAGTAATGTCTCGTGTGTAAAAGTTATACAATGAGAATCATATTTCAATGTGCTTTTGTGCTGTATTGATTGTGTAACAATAGTCAAAACCTAACTTTGAAGACCAGGACAGAGTAAAATATGCCTTATATACTTGGATTGAGGGTATTATGTGCTTTTGTGCATCGTTTGTAGCGTCTTTGTGAATGACTGCGCCATCTACTTATGTGTATAAAATATGGATATGGTTGTTTAATCTGGTACGAACTGTGCATGCAGTTGAGTACTTTATAATTGGTGATTCTAATCACTTTATTTGTGATCCACCCACAAAGTCACGGGCAACATGTATATTAATATCCTTCGATATGTTGCATCTTTAATGTGTTGTTATCCTTATTGCCCAGGATATTAGTGACGGAATGAGTTGTCACCTTGTTGAAGAGCATAATGTCCTCGCTGAATCTTTCACTCTTGTAGCATCTTTTCCACGGTACTTGACAACAAGATCATTCTTGTTTCAGTGCTTATTTTTAAGTTTCGCTAATGTCCATATTTTGTTACAGGGTTCAGAAGGATCCAGGGTTGCTTTCATGTATACTTATTCCATTGTCAAAAATCTGGAGTCAACCAGAGTGGGAGATAAACCTGATGGACTATTTTTGTGATGCTTGGTTCAGGACGTCTGTCCATAACATTTTTGTATTGGTTAATGAAGAGCTCAAAAAGTGCATGCCAGAAAAATCTAATGGAACAGGCCCAAAGGTAAAATCAAGTTGGTCAACCCTTCTGCCATTGATGCTTCCCATACTCTTAAAGGTAAAAGGCATCTGACATATCCAACTTTTGTCAAATTGATTGATTTTATGAAGGCACAATAAAGGAATATGTTATTTCCAGTTGTTTCATGTTTATTGCAACTGTTTTTTTTTCAGCTCCTTCAATATATACATTCACTCTGGACGGATGAAGTTGCTTTTAACATATCAGAAGAACTTGAAGAAGCTAAATTTATTATGTGCTCTGTAGACTCTTCTGATCTAGAAAATGAGATAAGAGTGTGGCTACAAAAGATCCGCAAAACTGGGTATGTTTGCTGCTTGTATTACAGAGTATCTTCAATTGAAAGTAAATTCAAATAATAGAGTTAAGATAGGCAGCAGTGCACATTATTTGGAATTATTGTAAAACCCCACTCCCAATGTTAGTTGATTGACAGTGGATCCTTAAAAATCTAAAATGCTTAAATTTTCAGGCTATATTTTATTTCTAAATTTTCTATTGGATTTCATCTTTATTCCTAAATTTTCTGTTGGATTTCATCTTAGCATTTTACTAAAATTGTAGGTTGTGATGTGCTTTCAGTTTATGAGGAAATCTTATGTGGTCTTGCTTAACTATGAAATTTTTAATGGTTTTCTCACTCTTTGTGCTCATATGTATGTTGGATAATTACATTCTGTAATCTGTAGGTACATGGTCATAGGTAACTGTTCATATCTTGAGGGGGCATTTCATAATTTGTTGGATAACACATTGGTTTGTGGTGCCTTACTGAAGAATATTGATTCAATGGAGTTTCGCCATGTGACTTGGCTTATTAGATATGCTATCATCCCACTGCTCAAGAACTGTCCTTGTGGACTTTGGAAGAAGTGGCTAGATGTGCTTTTAAAGCCTGTGTTTCACTATTGCGAGTATACACTATATAGCTCATGGTGCCATCTCTTATATAAGAACATGGTGCATGTTCCTGATAATTTTGGTGATGCTTCTGTCTCAAAAGAAAAGCTTGATAAATTGGGATCGGGTCTTATGTTTAAGTTGACTCGTGAAGTATCCCATTTGTTTGCTGTGATTGCATTGCCGGATTTAAATGGTGGATTAGCACTTGAGCGCCAATCTATTATCCAGAAAGTAGCAAGATCTGAAGATTTGGAATCTATTCTCTCAAGCTCTCTTGTTGGGTATGGATGCACTGCAACTTGATAAATCTATACTTTGAGCTGTTCATTTATGTTAATAGAGGGGTTATTTTACCTGTAGGTATCTTCTATACCATGATGACATTAACGATTCAGTCCTAAGGTTAATCAGTTACATTTTTGGCTATTGGACGGATGGTGTAGCGCGGACCATAGCTGTGCCATTTTGTCATAGATTGATCCAACTTGCTACTGTGACGCACAGTAACGAACTTATATCATATGTTAATGATGATATAATTCCAAATGTCATCAGAAGCTTAGAGATCAAGCCATGTTCAGATGGTAACAAGGAGATTATTTCTGTGAAAAGCGAAAGTGATATTCTTACTAATCTTTGTTATGATGCATATCTCTGTACTGCAGATCAGGTAATTCGTTCCCTTCTTAGGAGTTCCAGTTATTCTATTTGTGTTAATAATTGATATATGTCACTCCAATCCTTTTTAACAATTGACATGCTGTGAACAGCTCTCCTATTTTCAACGTGACTCGTGACTTTTTTTTTACCTTTGATTTTTGAGCTAAAGAGGAAAGTTCTCCAACTCAAGCATGTGTTTGTTTCAGGGATTAGTAAGCGAAGGTACATTCCCCGGAAGCAATGCAGAATTCTTTAGAAAATGGTTGTTAAAGCAAGTAGAGATGGTTCATTGTAAGAATGAATCCGTTGATGAACTTGAAGAAATTGTGTGTATTTGGGAGGTATTTTAACATCACTCGTTTTTTCCGGCTATTGTACTTTGAGATGATATGCTAAATACAGTATGAAGTTTTTTTTCCCTAATTATAGTTTTTGCTCCAATCAGATAGAAGAAGAGTTCATAAGTTATCTTCCTACTTACACCACTTTGATACTTGGAGTGGATTCATTTGTTAATAACCTGAAGGTAAGTTATTGAATCGATCATACCACTCAAAAATTGAATCTTTCAAGTGAAGAACTGCACGAGTAAGTTGGAGTCATAATGGAAACACTGATATGCGTTGCTACTTAATTCCATGGAGCTTTTAAAGGAGATAGAAGCCACAATTGTATTAATTCTTGTGTTTTGTTTCCAAAAGAAACATCATTGACCTAGGAGGTTTGAGCACCTATTCTTGGAAATATCAACTTGGATGGATTAGAAAGAGGTTTTCTGCACACTTATATACTGACAAACGAGTAGGTCAAAAAATGTTTCCTGTATTGGTCCTTAGGATTATAATAATGGGTAGGTACCTCGGTGCACTAGATTAACCCTTCTAACCAAATAAACTATGAAACATGGTATTCTACCTCCAAAAATTCTGAGAAATATCCTTGAACCCTGGTTTTTGTGGAGGTTATCTTTCTGCATATGAAAATGGATCGGTTTTGATACTGGCATTAGCTCTATCAAAGAGATTTTCTCTTCACGCATATGAAGTGGATCAGTTTTCATACTGGCTGTAGTTCTGTCAAGGACTCAGCAATCAAATTAATAGATGCTAAAACATTTAATACTGTCTCCTGTCATCTCCATGAGCCTACATGAACCCACAAGAAGGTTTAGTGTCTTAGTTGGATACTAAAATGTACTGAGGCCATGGTTGTTGATGAAAAAGTGAAGAAGCCGCACCAAAGTACTTCATTTGATGCTGGGTGCATTGGACAATCAGCATGTGGTATCATTTAGTTCAAAAAAAAAAGCCTGTGGTATCAACAATGCTAGATTCGGCTATGGTGTATGGAGGGGACATAGGGGACATGCAAATTTGGTTGTATGCAGGCCACCAAGGAGTTGCCATGTGGTTCATATGTTTATGCTGGCCCTGCACCCAATGAGAGAATCACAGTTCCAAACATTGGGACACACAAATTCAAAGGGATATTAAAGCATACACCTAGATGTTTTGTAGTTTCCAAACCCTTCTTACGCAGATATATCATGTATAGTGTGGCTCCCGCACCCTGCGTAGGCTTTATATATATTCTATGTTTAGTTAGGAGAACGTTCAAACTAGTTTATTATTGCCCACTACCTGCATATTGCAATATCAGGTTATAAAGACATATCTCTCTCTAAGCACTGCAAAATACTCCCTCCGTATTGAAATATTTGTCGCCATTGACTTTTTTCGCAACATTTGACCATTCGTCTTACTCAAAAAATTGTTGCAAATCTATACGAAAAGATAGGTCAAACTGAAAATTCATTTGATGATAAAGTAAGTCACAAATAAAATAAATGATACCTGCATAATTTTTTGAACAAGACGAATGGTCAAACATTGCAAAAAAAAAAGTCAATGGCGACAAATATTTCGATACGGAGGGAGTAAGAAGCTTTAGTGATTGGATGTCATTTACTAGATGTTTGAGGCACTCATTCACAAACTTTGGTTTTTTGCATGACACGTGTCAAAACTGAAAGTTGGATATGTTGGAAATATTCTGATTCATATATATTATTTTTCTTATAACACAACTTTTCTGGGAATTTGATTGCAATGTTCATAAATTTCATTCATTAGTTATATTTTAATTTTTCTGTGAGATATATTTGGATCTGTGGACGGTTCTTCCTATGCTTGTAATATTGAGCCTTAACAAAAGGAGAATTTTGAAGTCTACATCATGGTCTGTTTACTTGTTTGTAGGATGGCTATTTTCTTCAGTATTCTCCTACTGAAATAATGAACGAATTTTTATCCAAGCATGCTGTTGATAGTTCTGATGTGTGGGTCGTGTCAGCTATGCTGTCAGTAAGTATCTTTCTTATAATGGAAGTGCTTTTTCTATTCTCATGTGTGCTTGCTCCCACATGCGCCTTGCAACATTGCTAGTATATCATCCAACTATGGGCTGCCTTGGCAATTTGCACTAGTTCATTTTGGAGCACCTTAGAAGGAGTATTTGAACATATTCAGAGTGATAAAGGACCATGCTGTAGAGAATTAGGCAAACACCACACGCCCTAGGAGGGGGGGGTGACCTTTCATTATATAGGCCGAATAGGCTTGGAGTACAAGTCAAATACAATACAAGACTAAACACCTATACAACTCTAATACCCGCCCGCAGTCGCAGGAGGGGAACTAACACCAAGACTGGACCGAAAATCAGTAAACAACTGTACAGGAAGACCCTTAGTCATGATGTCAGCATACTGATGGGACGACGGAACGTGGAGCACCCGAACCTGTCCCAAAGCAACCTTCTCTCGAACAAAATGAATATCAATCTCAATATGTTTAGTGCGACGATGATGAACTGGATTCGCAGCCATGTAGACAGCACTGACGTTGTCACAATAAACAATAGTTGCCTTGTCGAGAGGAAGATGAAGCTCCTGAAGAAGCTGGCGCAGCCAACAACACTCAGCCACAACGTGAGCTACAGCACGATATTCTGCTTCAGCGCTGGAGCGAGATACCGTTGTCTGTCGCTTAGAAGACCAAGACACCAGACTATCTCCGAGATAAACACAGTAACCAGAGGTAGAGCGCCTAGAGTCTGGACAGCCTGCCCAATCCGCATCAGAGTAGGCAGTGAGGGAATCCACTGAACCGGAACCAATGTAAAGACCATCGTCCAAAGTACCCTTCAAATAACGAAGAATGCGTTTCAAAAACGCAAGGTGAGGGTCCCTTGGATCATGCATGAACAAGCAAACCTGCTGAACAGCATAGGCAATATCTGGCCGAGTCAGGGTAAGCCACTGAAGAGCACCAGCAATGCTCCTGTAGAGAGAGGGATCAGCGACTGGCGGCCCTTCTTCAGCAGACAACTTGGACTTGCTATCAACGGGAGTGGAGGTCGGGTGACACTCGGTCATGCCGGCGCGTTGAAGAAGTTCCAGGGCATATTGTCGCTGAGAGAGAAACAATCCATCCGAAGTGCGCTTGACGGAAATGTTCAGGAAGTGGTGTAAAGAACCAAGATCCGTCATGGCAAACTCGGAGTGCAGGCGCTGAATAACAGAAGCAAGCAAATCTGAGTTGGAGGCAGTGAGAACAATGTCGTCCACATATAAGAGAAGGTAGGCGAGATGCGAGCCACTCTTGTAAATGAACAGGGAAGTGTCAGAAACCGATGGAACAAACCCAAGTTGCTGAATATAAGTAGCAAATCGCTGGTACCAAGCACGAGGAGCCTGTTTCAGACCATAGAGCGACCTCTGCAACAGACAGACATGATCAGGATATGAAGGATCAATAAATCCAGGTGGCTGCTGACAATACACAGTCTCACTGAGATAACCATGGAGAAAGGCATTCTTGACATCAAGCTGATGGATTGGCCAATGACGAGAGCTAGCAATACTCAAAACAGTCCGGATAGTAGTTGGCTTGACAACCGGGCTGAAGGTCTCATCATAATCCACGCCATATTCCTGATTAAAACCCCTGACAACCCAACGAGCCTTGTGTCGAGCCAGAGAACCATCAGAATGAAATTTGTGTTTATAAATCCACTTCCCTGTCACAACATTAGCGCCAGGTGGCCGAGGAACAAGACGCCAAGTACCATTATCCATGAGAGCTTTATACTCATCTGCCATTGCAGCTCGCCAGTTAGGATCAGCAAGAGCACTGCGATAATTCCCTGGAATAGGTGAAGCGACGACATGCTCAGCAGAAAGATTCCGATAACTGACAGGCTGAATAGTACCGGTCTGCAGACGAGTGAGCCGCCGAAGAGTCGGCGGAGGTGAGGCACCACGCATAGGACGTGGAGGCGCAGGTGGCGGCTGTAGTGCGCTGGCTGTTGCACCGTAGCGGCGGACAGGAAGCGGACCATTAACCGGACGACGGCTGAAAACCTGCCCTCGAAAGCGCCCTGGAGGCAGTACTGGACCAGCCTCAGGCGCTCCAGGTGGTGGCTGCACTGGGACAGCAGCTGCAGGCGCTGCTGCAGCATGAGGAGCGGGCGCCGCGGCCGCTGCTGGTGCGGCTGCAGGAGCCGCTGTGGCTGCGGCACGATCAGACGGGGGCACGAAGCCACTCCCGCCCGATGTAGAAGGCTCCGAACGTCCAGGTGGGGGCACGAAGCCGCGCCCACCGGGAGAAGACTGCGGTGGCGCAGCGTCCGTAGTGGACGGGGCGACCGCTGGAGGGGCTGGTGAGGGTACTGAACCGCTCTCACCAGCACATGAGGGATGCTGCTCGGCGTCCAAAGTTCCTGCTGCATTGTTAGTAGAGCAAGGCACAACAAAATCCAAATCGTCGTCTCGTAGAAAATCATAGGAAGAAGAAGGAATCCGACCATCGTGTGCAAAGGGAAACGAAAGTTCATCAAAAACAACATGACGAGAGATAACAACACGACGAGTGGTAAGATCAAGACAACGATAGCCTTTATGTGCCGAAGGATAGCCCAAGAAAACACATGCAGCTGAACGAGGTGCGAGCTTGTGAGGGGAGACCGCTTGAAGGTTCGGGTAACAAAGGCACCCAAAAACTCGCAAGTGGTCATAGCTAGGAGCGCTGCCATGAAGCCGGGAAAAAGGAATTTCGCCAAAAATAGAGGTAGACGGACGCCTGTTCAGGAGGTATGTAGCTACAGATAAAGCCTCAGCCCAATAAATTGGAGGCATGGACGCATGCATCAGGAGAGTGCGCACAGAATTATTAAGGGTACGAAGAACTCGCTCGGCCTTACCGTTCTGAGCGGACGTGTAAGGGCAAGAATGTCGGAATAAAATACCACGTGATGCTAGAAAGGTTGTGGTAGAAGTGTTCACGAATTCTCTACCATTATCAGTTTGAAAGCATTTAACGGGAAGGCCGAACTGTGTCTGTGCATAGGCAACAAACTGAACAAAAATCTCATGAACATCGGACTTAAGGTGAAGAGGATATGTCCAACAAAAATGAGTAAAGTCATCCAGCAAGACGAGATAATATTTATAGCCTGAAATACTCGGAATAGGAGACGTCCAAACATCACAATGAACTAGCTCAAAGGCAGAAGATGTCTGAGAGGTAGATGCACTAAAGGGAAGACGCGTATGTTTGCCTAGCTGACAGGCATGACACATAGAGCGATCTACTTTATTACAAGTGATGTATTTATTCTGGCGAAGCGAGGCAACGGCGGCAGGAGCAGGATGTCCGAGACGCTGATGCCACAGGGAGGCGGAGGCGGCGATGAGGGCGTGGGCAGTGGTAGGTGTGGCAGCAGTGATGGTGTACAAGTCTCCGTCGCTATTGCAGCGAAGAATCACGCGTCGCGTCCTGAGGTCCTTCACAGAGAAACCAGAGGCATCAAATTCAATTGAGCAACGATTGTCACGAGTGAACTGGCGAACGGAAAGAAGATTACGAACGATAGAAGGGACGACAAGGACGTTGTTCAGAGTAAATTTGGATGCAGGTGTATGGAGGACAGACTGACCACGAGACGTGACAGGAAGATGAGTACCATTGCCTACAACAATAGAAGAGGGCAGCGGGAAGGAGCGGGAGAGGAGTATACCTTCCGAAGAATGCATATGGGTGGAAGCACCGGAGTCGAGGACCCATGGAGTAGACCCTTGCACCGACATTTGCTGGAGGGCAGCAATGAGACCCGCCTGGTCAAAATTGGGCGCCTGCTGCTGGCTGGAGTACTGCGCAGGTGCGAAGGCTGTTTGGGCCGGAGGAGCATAGCCTAACAGCCCTGCACCCGGCATGTTGGAGCCACCAGCACCTTGTGGGCGCCAACCGCCCGCCTGTCCCCCTCCCTGACCGGGCCATGGAACGCAGAACCACGGAGCGGTAGGATAGGGCAAGCGAGGATGTCCACCTGCTGGCCGCCACTTCTCTGCTGGCTGCCGTAGCCCTGCTGACAGCCGCCGTAGCCGCGCTTCTTCTTGGACGACGCTTGCTGCTGCTGCGGAGGCGCGTCGGAAGAGGAAGACGACATGCGGCAGGCAGAGCCACACCCGCTGGAGGAAGCAGAGGCGACGAGAGCAGTGGACGTCGCAACCTTGGTCTCATTGGCCAAGCGCAGCTCTTTCAGGGCAAGCTGATCGAGTGCCTTGGAGAAGGTCATGTCGGCGGTGGCAGCAATCATGTCGGCGGTGGTGCTGTACTTGGGGTTGACGCCGCGCAGGAGATTGAGCACCATGTTTGGCTCAGAAACAGCCTGTCCTGCATCACGGAGTCGGTCGGCAGCCTTCTTCATCAAATTCCGTAGTCTTCAACAGAGAGATCTCCCTGAGTCAAGGTGTGGAAGTCATGACTCAGGTAGATGGCGCGAGGAGCCTGATTGGACCGGAAGTGCTGCTCGATGGCGACCCATAATTGGCGGGCAGATTGCCCTGGCGCCATGGTAAAGTCCAGGACTGGTTCGGAGACGGAGCCATAGAGCCAGCTCCGGACGCAACAATCTGCTTGAGTCCAGGCAGCGCTAGGGTTTGCAGGGGGTGCTGTCCCATCTATGTGCTGGAGAAGACCGAACTTGCCGCACATCGCCTGGAAGAAGGCGCTCCACTTGGTGTAGTTGCCGGAGCGGAGTTCCAACGTCACAGGGACGTGAGCCTTGACGGGAATCGACGCGTAGGGGCTGATTGCTTCACCCATTGCAGGAATTGGGGAGGGGGAGGAAGCGGAAGTGCTGCTGGAGACTTCGGCTGGGGAGGAGGGAGCAGCGAGAAGCTCGTTGATCACCTCGGACATCAACAGGAGGATCTGTTGGAGGGGGGAGGGGCGCGCCTAGGGAGGGCTGCGCCGTGGTGGGTGTGCAGGGGAGGGGCAGCGCCTGGAGGCGGCGCCTGGAGGTGGGCGCACGTGGGGGGAACCCACGGCGAGTTAGGGCAGCGGAGGGGAGGGGGGGGGGGGGGGGGCGCACGGCCTGGCCTAGGATAGGGCCCGGACTCGTGATACCATGTAGAGAATTAGGCAAACACCACACGCCCTAGGAGGGGGGGTGACCTTTCATATATAGGCCGAATAGGCTTGGAGTACAAGTCAAATACAATACAAGACTAAACACCTATACAACTCTAATACATGCCAACTTTGTTTAGGTGCTGTTTTGAGGATGAGGTAATATCATGTGCACAAGATTGGCACACATGTGCACTCAATCGTGTTCCTCATCTCCTTGTCCACCTTTAAATTGGATAGTGTCCAATTAGGCGCTTCACTCAGCAGGGAACTCCCACCTCACTTGGGCCATTGAGATTGAATCTGATGGATGTGATTGAGTTAGTGCATATGTATAGCAATATATACTTATTCACCTGTTACTTCGTCATAAACTATGCACCGCATAGTGTACTTTTCACATGTCAATATAATGCCAAGTGATTGTTTCATCTTGCTGTTTTTGAAGCGTAAATTATCTTCAGAGCATTGGAAGAGACAAAGTAAGCAATCGTACGAGTTTTTCCATAAACTCATAAACTTTAATAAACCCTATATTAAGGTATTGATACTATCCCTTATCTATAAAGTGAGTTAATATGCTACTGTCAAACATACCAGCAACACTATTATGTATGCATCAGGATGGTATGCAGTATTTTGGTTACAATGAGAATGTGCAAAAACTTCTTGAGGACAATTCAGAGGAGTGGCCTTCACTTGCTGGATATAATAGGAGCTCTACACTTGAGGTGCACATTTTATTATAAGTTCACACTCATGCACACTATCTGAGGAATAGTCTAATTAGAGTTCATTTTCAGTTATTTTGTAGTATACTAGAATTATGGGAGCCTCAATTCCATCCTATGATACGTGAGGTAACTTATCAAAAGTTTAGGTGTCTGAGTTCTATCTTATTTTCTGAGTTTCTCAAATTAATTGTGATTTCCTTAAGCAGGCTCACAAGAATGTGCTAATTGAAATGGCTTCTCAATTAACTTTTGGGGATTATATCGATTTAGTGCAGGTATGATTTACGCTTTGTTTTCGTGTTCTTAAAAATTGGATTAGAAATAAATTATTCTTTTTTGCAGCCATTCCAACCCGACTCAGCGGATTTTTTGGAACATTTGCAACCTTATGCTCAGAATTATATTGATGACAAAAACAAAACATTTGGGGTATGCTATGCAATGACATTATTTATGTCAATCATATATTCTTGGTTTCATGACAAACTAATATTTTTTTCTTTATGTTTATATGATATATACTTTTGTGTGATCGATATATACTAACATTATTTGTACTGGTTCAGTAATTTTTTTAATGCACTAAGACGACTCAAGCAGTATTTTCAATGTTCCATATTAGATATATGATTGGTAGAATAATGGACATATCCAAATAACCCAGGATCTAGAGAACATAAATCAATATCCAGGCTCTGGTCACATAGTGTCATAGTAGAGCAAAAGATGAGGTTCTGGGTTTTAGGCTTATTTTTCCATCTTAGAGGATTCTCCTTATTTTCAGCATTTCATAATAAATATGTGATGGTAGAACAGACGGCATAAATAAGTAAACCAAGCTGTGGGTAGTAGTAGTGCAAAAGGTCGAGGTTCTGGGTTTGGCTTTCATTTTCCGACTTACAAAAATCCCCTTATTTGCCACTCAAAATTTCTATTTCCCTGATTTGCCACTGCAAAGTTTGTGTTCTCTTCTATGCTATTTGCCTTTCCCTACCCTTTCACGAGTCATGCCACTGCCGTTAGGCATTAGCTATGTTAGTTGTTTTTTTTTTTCAGAACGGAGCTAATGCTAAGTTAGTTCACCATTGACCCTGAAGGGTTGTCATTTTTTTTTTGATGGCAAATAAAGAAAACCAGGAACTTTGAGTAGTGAATGAGGATATTTCTCTGAAAACAAACTATTTCACAACCTCTTTTAAAAATTTCATATTAAAAGACAAGGAACTAAATATTAGGTAGGTATGCTCCACTACTTGACTAATACCAGGTTACAGTTTGACATGCCATATGCTGGTAATCTTATATAGCTTCAGCATGTTTTGGGATACTCTGTGTTATATTCAAACAAAAAAGTATGTGACATGGCAGTAGCACGGTAACAGCATGAGACCAAACTGTCAGTATGGATTATTTTCTTTGTGCCTGTCATTTGGAAATCTCTCCTTTGATTCTGCCAGTGTTAGTTCTGTATTCAAATATTATTTTATTCAACGTCTTATTTGCAGTAGTGCATTTACCATCCTGTGCTAGTGGGCAGTTTGCCTTCCACTGAATCCTTTTTTCCCATCACACATCTACATCCACTTGATTTCTTCTAGACTGACACAAGCTCCTCATACACATGGAGGACATATGGAACCATGAACACTGGCGAACAATAAGTCACGTAGTAAAGAGTAAAGCCATAACTAAAGTGCATTTGTGGGATGGCTTAGGAGGCAAACACACTAAATGCACATGTTGCTTTAGATTCTGTAGTGTAAACTTCAGATGGTCTTGTCTTTCCCCAAGAGCTGATTTCCAATTCTGTTTTAACGCATTTTTTTAGCATGCTAGTCAGGTATATTCAACTGTTTGCCACCCAACCGAACGGCATATGGCCAAAAACTATCTTCCCCATTTTGTGCCCATTTGCCAATTGTCATATGGTCCCCAAAACCGGCATTCCTGAATGACATTTTTTGCACTTTTTGACGGTATGTGGCAGCTCATGCGAAACAACCCAAATGCTGTCATTCTCCTCCCCTTTCGGACCACAGTGGTGAGGACAGACACGAGTAAGTGATGACCCTCATCGCTGTCATCAACCACGCCGCCACCGCATTGTCCTGCAGTGCCACCAGCATGTCTAGCGGCCTCCACGTGCCATAACACGCAGCTGCACGATTTGGTCATCCTTTTCAAAATGAAATGCTTTATTGTTTTGTTAACAAAATGTTGCTTTTGTAAAGTTTCTAAGAACATAACACCTTCCTTCATTTTACAAAGGTGCTTCTGCTTTAGTTACTTTCATATTATCATAGTCTTGTTGTTTTACCATTGCTTTAAAAGAGATTAATAACCAAAGTTCAATGTTAACAACTGTACCAATCAAAATTGTTCTTTATAAAATTATAATCTAAATACTAGCAGTGTATTGAAAGTATTTTTTTCTCTTTCTCCCCAGTATGATAAGGCAAAAGAACAAACAAAGTTGCATAAACAGTTTGATATACACTTGGCCTCAGGTGCGTTAGATCCTTATATCCGCCAGATTAGATCTTCAAAGGTAAGAATGATGATATATACTTGTGTGCCTGCAAATGTAGCACTTTGCATTTTAGAACTATTTGTTAATCGCTGCCCATATGGTTTGCAGGGTAATTTTTATCAGAAAACTCTTGATGGTGGTATTTTGGGTAATCAGTTTGTAGATCTGGATTATGTTCTCCGTGCAATGTCACTTGAGGTTATATTTTGCTAGTAAAATTCCATGGCTAATATTTTTTCCAAGCAGATTTTTGTGACAATTTATTTAATGCTTCTAAGTCATATCCTTTTATAGCGAAGAGCTAAACTATTGGAAGAGGAAGATCGACAATGCCTATATTTGAAACATATGGAAATTGTAGTTGCAAATGAGCAGGAGCAGGTATCTAATCTATTTGTCTTGCTTGTCTTTGATGTTTGCTGGGTTTACTACTAGTTTCTTTTCCTCAAGTTATATGCATCTATTTATGACTCAAATGCTTTTTACCTAGATTTTTCATGGCACGAGTGCATGTGCTACTGTAATAGTGCCTGAATATGTGGAACTTAAAATATTCAAGTTTTCTTTGGCCAATGGGTTAACCATGCAATTTTAAGTACATGAATTCAGGGGCGGATAGCTATCTTATGTGTTTATCTCCATTGATATTTGTCTACATGAATTTATACTGCTACTTATAATTATATATGGAATGCCTAATTTTTCAGAACGTAAAAGTTGTACTAGACACCAGATCCATCCCCAACTTTTTTTTAGAAAGGAATTTTGGGTACATGACAATTAGGAAGAATTGGCACCACTATCCTATTGTCTTGCACATAAGCACAATCTTCAATTTTTCTACCAAAAAAAAACTCATGAAGCTTATTTAACGAGATAATTGCCATGTCCTGTTGCAAGCATGTGATAAAATTAACAGTTGTTAGCTTTAACCAGTCCAGGTACCTTGCTATTTTTCCTTCAGATGATGTGCCTATTGCTTGAGCTTGTTACTATGCATATTCATGATCAGTTTGACCACTAAAGTAACCTATCACAGATGTCAATAGTGCAGGCATGACCAGGAGGCTTTATGCATGCAGTCCCTGTATTCGATTTGATATCTGTATTATTCATGAGGCCTGCATAGAACTACTAAGATTTTAGATAATTAATCAAGTTCCATTTTAATCCATTTTTCTTTGCAAGCTGATGTAGGCTAAAGTGGGACACAATTTAAAGTATTTGAAAGACTTAAAGAAGATTTTTAATGTTATGATGACTAACTGAAGTGTTCTCATAAACGTAAATAAATGAGAAGCACAAGGATCTATGCTGTAGTTTATTAGATTTTATTGATTTAATGTAATTTGTGGCTTTACAGTTCGTTGTCTCGAGATTTGACATCTGAAAGCATGTTGAATCCAATATGTATTGGTCCCAGTGTTCTCACCGTTGTGAATCTATGAATTTTCAGCTGAGAAATGGACTTAAAGGTTTGATTCAGGAGCTGAAGGACGAACAATTTTTTCTGGTGGATGTGGATGATAATATTGAATGGGTACTTCTAGCCCTGATAATAGTTCATCTTTTGTTGAATAATGGATGCATGCTATATAAATGCTTATTAGTTCTATAATAATATTTCATTTTTTCGGTATGCTTGCTTTATAGGGGAAGAAACGGTTCTCAGAACTTGTGAATAAATTTGAGGAGGATGTATTTGCTGGGCTTCACCTTCCAAAATACTATGTTATTCGTGGAATTATGGTACGATCTTTCATACACATCACCATTGTTTGTGTTTAAAGTAAATAGCAAACCTTTGATTCAGTTGAACTTCAGGATTTACAGCAAATGCTATGCATGGAGGATAGGAGTTTGAAAGATGCTTTTGCTGTGGTAGGCTATGAATTTTTATGAATTTGCTGCATATGTTTTTTAAGTGGTTGAAACAAAGTTTATGTTGCTCCTTGTTTTGTATCAGGTTGTTGGTGTACCATACCGAAGGTGGATGGAAACTCGTCATCTGGTCTGAAATATGCATTTTTTCACAACTTGATTGTTCTGTCCCTTCAGTTGTATTTGTTTACTTATATATCCCTTCGCTTGTTCAGTTTTGGATGGACACGAGATATTATGAGCATGGCTGTTACAGTGTTATTGAAGATCCAATTAAAGAGGTTAGTATTCTTACTGTGGACGTCTACTATATTGTTTTGGTTACTGTCCACATGGCTTACCTAAAAAGGGACCCATGCACCTGACTAATAACATTAATGCCCCCAATGTACCTGTAACAATATGATGAGAGTCTATTTCCATGGAACAAAAAATATTATGCAAGAAAAACCAAATAGTTAACTAATCTTTAAATTATCTAGCATGGCATGCAAGCCTTTAAGAGGGCTGAGCATCCTATCGACCATTCTTTAGACCCAACCCATCGCATGTGTGGCAAATTGGTGGATAATGTTACGGCACCATTTTCTTATCAAGTGCTGTTGTATGTGAAGTTGTGAACATTGTTCATGGAGACCAGCAAAAGGCTGTATTGGTTTTTTTAATGAAAATATATTACAGCGACGATTTTCCTCCCAATGCAGTAATTTGTTGGTTCATGAAGTTGTTAAATCACAATTTCGATGTTATATTTGATAGCTCTGATGAAATTTGTGTTCATTTTCAACTCTTCTTATGAACTCAACTTTCTGCGTTTGCAGAGCTTTGGAAGTAATTTTAGCATGAATGCATGCATGCTGACATTAGTTTCACATTCTTTGCTTAGATATGGATGAAAGAGGATGAATGGCGAGCCAATTAAACACGGTACAGGCGATGATGGCATGATGTTTCATCATCATCCCTTTTTTGTTTGTCGTATAAAAACTAACTGCCATTCTACGGACAGGCGACTCTGATGCTGGTAGCCTCTTTCATCTGTGGAGTCAACGAAGCAATCATTGTGAAGTGATGTATATGTTGATGTACTCGAGGTTGCTGAACCCACTGAAATGTAAAATTGAATGGCCTTAAGCTGCATGTTGTCAGTTTAGAACCAATGTACAGTAGTCAAAAGCTCCTTGTCTCATCCTTTTTGCCTGTGGCCTTGTTTAGTTCCAAAATCCAAAATCCAAAATGAATGTTTAGACACATGTATGGCGTACTAAATGTAGGTAAAAAACAAATCGCATTATATAGATGGACTGAAATTTGCGAGACGAATCCAATGAGTCTAATTAGGACGTGATTAGACACTAAATTGCTACAGTAATGCTACAGTAACATGTGCTAATGACAGATTAATTAGGTTCGTTAGGTTCGTCTCGCGAATTCCAAATGTAATCTGCAATTAGTTTTTTAATTAGTCTATGTTTAATACTTCAAATGTGAAAAGATTCCCTTCCAAAATCTTTTCACCGCGGAACTAAACACGGCCTGTGTCGTCGGTGCGGT
This sequence comes from Urochloa ruziziensis, assembly GCA_015476505.1. Taxonomy (NCBI): domain Eukaryota; kingdom Viridiplantae; phylum Streptophyta; class Magnoliopsida; order Poales; family Poaceae; genus Urochloa; species Urochloa ruziziensis. Next base: position 20,952,805 of record CM027118.1, read on the forward strand.
GCACTGATTGAGACTATCGGCGTGTAAATTAAATTGAGTCTGTCGACATGACCAGCAAATGTCAGATACGTGCTGTTCAATTTGATGTCAATCAGTGCCCACATTGCTATTCAGATTAGGATGTCAATTCTGATAGATACAGGCATACATTCGATCGATAGCATGTGAGGCACTTAGCTAGAGCGAGTTTATACAAAGAAAGGATGTGCGCTTTTGCAATCCTCACTAGGTTACATTGGTATGCCATACAAGTAATACTAGAACACACCCCGGCGTGCACCCCGAGCGGTTTGCTGCAATAATCCTGTTGCAACTTGCAAGCCTGATCGCCGTGCCGCGAGGACGGAGTCGTGGTAAGAGGATGGGCACCTGAGCTGCCCGGGTCCGTGTTCAAGCGGAGTGGCGGATGCATTGCATGCATACAAAACTCGCCCCAAAATTGCTAGCAACTATCAGTGATATGGTCAATTCAGCACCTTTTTCCATCCATGATGTTGCTTCCCTTATTTTGTTCATGGTCAAAACCTTGAAGAAAATTTTGTAGAAAACACATTGAGGAGGCAAATCACTCTATAGTTTTGGATTTTGCTGGCATCCTTCAATTTTGGGATCAAAGTAATGGTGTTCAGTTTACTCTTGTCAAGTTTGTGCTCCTAAATTCATTAAGCATGTCTCCTTTTTTCTTTTGCGAAACACATATAAACGCACGTACATTCAATTCTATGAATAGACGTACGCAATCCTAGCACTAGTTAAATCTTGTATAAATCTAGAAAAAATATAAACATACTAGGGCTCTGGTGGGCAGGTTTTTTCACCACAAGGAACCTTACATTCTATTCGCGTCCATGTCTCCCTTAATCACTTGTACGGAATTGAAAATAACTCAGGGATTTGCTACGGTACTCCAATTACCTCTTGGGAGGTAAGACTTCAAAAAAATCTGAACTTTGAATATTATGAGAGATAAAACATTTAATTATTTAAAAAAGAAATTGCTGCTGATTACCACCGTCTGCATCCGTGGATCTAGGAACGATTTTCCATTGAAACTAACGGCAAATCACAAAAATATCTCCTAAAATCTAGGGACTAGGGAGTACATGCCATATATTCAACGGGTAAATGACAAGGAAGGGTATCGGTTACGTATCTGGGTCAGGTGTGCGGACTTTTTTTTCTTTTAAAGACATGACGTAGAGGACATGTTGCAGACGTAGTTCATGACACAAAAATGTATGGCTAAGATTCATGTAATTATCATCTATCTAAAAAATTGAACCTATCAAGTGTATGACGATATATGCTGGAAAAATGTGTGGGCCCCGCCACCCGGCGGGCCCACCTAGCATGAAATAATGTCATTTCCTGGTAAAGGAAAACATTAATTGCATAAGAGTTGGCAGCGGCTAACCAGAATTGAAAAGTAAAGATCGGAACTAGGACCTGATCAAGACGACTTGCAGGGCCGGTGAAGGGAGGGAAAACCTTCCGATGGAGCTGCAAGATTAAGCAAGTCTGAGTACCACCGCACTCAGCAAGTACAGAACAATTGAAGGTATAAACATGCATTATTAGTTGATAGGTGACTAATAAATCAGTGTTGGGTCCTGGAGGGGCAAGAACCTCCCTACCAGTCCCCCTGGTGATTCTGGCCCGGATCCTTCTGTCGATCCCGCAATCACCTTAATCTCGATATCATCACTCCTATAGGTTATTCTTGGCTAATCTGTGGGAGCTTTAACCAACGGACTCATAACCGAGAGCCACAGCTATCGATAGATTGGGTAACTCTGCAGAGGTTTGTACTCTTGAAACTATACGGTCAGGCGACCCTCCCGTGGCCAACGGCAGGGCCACCCTACGGGACTCGTATCCACTGGCGTCCATCTCTGGACAGCTTCCATCTGGGTCTACCCACGGATGCTACTGGGGTCTAAACAGGGATCGCATAAACGTCCACACAAGGACACTACCCCGGGTATGGATGCATCATATAAATTAGGGCATGCATCGCCCGTGGGCCCTACCAGCCCTGTCACATGCGACACGTGCCGACCAGTCCCAGCCCTCTGTCTGGGGCTGTCTCCAGCATTTCCGTTGCCCACCGTGGCCCCTGGTGTAGCTTTGCCAGAGGTAGCTGGTGGAGTGAGTCGAGGCCTCACATTACAGGGCATTCCCGAAGGCTATGTCCTTTTTGGCCCGTATAGCGGTACATGGCGTTGGAAAGACTTTCCCAAGAACCGGTCCTTCAACGACCAAGGTAGGCCACTGGACAGGTGCTCCTTCGAGACTATCCACCCTACCTCGCATCTTCTTCCCCCTGGGTGCCTCTCGCAACCAGGGTTTCTGGCTCTGGGTAGTGTCTTAGTAGCTGGGGTATCTGAGTGGCTAACTCTCAATGCAACTACAGACATTTAGCTAAGAGGAGAGCATGTTAATGCAATTGACTATCATGAGCAAGGAAATTGCTAAACTTGCCTGATACGGTGGTAGTCTCCGTCGGGCTATAGTCCTGAGATTTCCTGGCGGAGTATCTACACAAGTATAAATACATGACTTAATCAATCATCACAGCGAATGAATTACTTGTAAGGGGAGAGGCTAGAGGGAATGGCCATAAGGGTGGTTTCTAAGGTAAATAGTGGATTGCCGGGGTTTCACGGGGTATCTCAGGGTCTTCGCGGGGTTTAGCGGGGTTTGGAAAATGTCAGTGGAAGGCAATAAATATTTCTAATTTAGGAAAGGCTTCTAGGGAATCTAATCTTATGAAAAACCTTAGAATATATTCTAGTAATTTTAGGAATTTATTGGATATTTATGGGGCTCTATTTTGAATTAGGCATACACCGAGGTACGCTAACGGAGGCTTCCTATAGGCTGGAAAAGAATCCTTCTAATCCTAAGCCTTAGAAATGGGTATAAATAATTTGGATGGTACTAAATAGCTTATTATTTTCCCTAGTATTTTAGGTATTTTCTGGGAATTTTTGGGAATTTCCAAAGTGGAGAAATAACTTCTTGGTGCACTAAGCCGGGTGTACCTAGCATTTTCCATAGGTTGTGCGGCTGACGAGTGGGGCCAGCTGACGCCAGTGCTGGCGCCAGCCCGCAGGCCACTGTGCTGTGGACCGGTGTCCGTGGGCGTGTGGACCACGCGGCCCATGGGCCTGCGGTCCACTGGACCGTGTGCACGCAAGGCGGGGAGGAGGGGTGGCGGTTGGCGTGGGCTGTGCGAGTGGCTGGCAGGCGGGCCCCGCGCTGGCAGTGGCTGCCACGTAGGCGCCAGCGCGGCTGCCGGACTTCGTGGCGGCGCGGAGGGGCTGCAGGGGGAGTTCGCCAGAGTTCTCGCCGCCGGCCGCTACGGAACTGCTCTCGCGGCGGCGGAAACATTTATGAGCTCCGGGGAATACGACGAACATGACGAGGATGTTCTCGTCGAGGATTGAGGGCTGATGCGGCGGTGCGGGCTCGCCGGAGCTCGAGCGGTGGCCGATGGAGAGGGGGAATTACGGCAGGGGGTTTCCTGGGGCTTTGGTTGAGGGTTGCGCGCAACCAGGGGTTCGTGGAGAGTATACTGGTGCGCGAAGGTGCGGAGGAGAGGTGCCAGGGCCGGCCGGCGGCTCGCCGGGGCACGGCGGCGCGCGCGGCAACCGGCCGTGGCTCGGTTAGGTGCTGGAGAGGGGAGAAAGAGAGCGGGGAGGGCTGTGGTGGTGCTAGGGTGCTCACCGGGGTGTCGCAGAGGCGAGGAACGGCTGGAGCAGCGGCGGGGTCGACCGGCGGCGGTCTCCTGTCGCGGCGGAGCTCGGGCGGCGCTCTGGAAGGCGTGAGTGTCCTCTGGGGCACGTCGCTTCACGCCGTGGGCATCAGGGGGTGCTCTGAGCGGTGTTACGGCGGCCGGAGGGGGAATCAGGGGCTTGGCGGCGGCGGGGGTGCCGGAGCAGCGCGGCGGCGCTCTTGTGCTCGCGGTGGCGGCAGTGGTGGTGGTGTGGTGGTCTTGTGGTGAGGGTGAGCTCCATCCAGGGCGCGCGCAGGGCTATTTATAGCCCGGCGATGCTCCCTGGGGCTCACCGGGGCAGCGGGCGCGACGACACGCGGCATGGCGGGCTCGCCGGCGTGCGACGAGTGCGGCCGCAGAATTTCGTGCGGATGGCGGCGAGGGGAGTGTCGGCGCCGCACTTCTGGTGCCGGTGGCCTCGCGTGATGCTGACACGTGCGCTGCGGTCTTGTCTGCTTATCTTGGCGGAGGAGGAGGATCGAGCGGCGACGCGATGGCAGGGGCGCGGCGAGATGGAGGAGGAGGGGGCTCCCGTGCCGGAGCGGGCCCTCTGACGAAGCAAGGGGCGGCAGGGGTGGCGTGGCGTTGGTTTTAGGGCGCCACGCGGGCTGAGGGCGTCGCGATGGCGGATGGGGCTCGCCGGGACGTCGGCGCCGGAGGAATGAGGGAGGGGGACGCAACCAGAGGCGGAGAGGAAGGACGACGACGGCGGGTTGGGGCCGGGCCGGGATGCGCCAAGATGAGCCGGAGAGAGAAGGGAGGGGGGGTTTGTGAACTTCGCGGGGAAGGCTGAAGGGAGAGGTGGCGCGCCGGGCTGGGCCGCGCGGGAGTGAGCCGGGGGAGGGAGTTGGAGGGCCTAAAGCGGACCTTAGGTCTTTGGGCCGCGGCTGACCGGCCCACCAAGCTGGGGATCCTTTTTCTTTTTCTAAGGGATTTTGAAATGAGTTTTTGAATTCAAATTTGAACTAGTTTCTTTTGATTTAATCTAGTGCTTCCGATACTAGTTTTGTCCTTATAGAGCACTCAAGTTATAGAACTTTATTTTTTTTTATATTATATATTCTATAATTCCTAATATTTCTCATTCTAGCTTATAATAGTCCTTATAAATCTAATAATTTATCTATTAATTAATTAAATAATCCTTATTAATTTTGAGGGTGTCACAGATCTACCCCACTTAAGAAATCTCGTCCTCGAGATTGGAGGATGGCTATTGGTTAGGGGTTGGGTTTCTAGGCGAGGTACTTTTAGGAAGATCACTTCTCATTTTTATTTTGGTATGGTGATTCTTTTGGAAACTCTGAGAAGTGTTTCTGTAGGTATTCAGTGGTTATTCTTCTTTTGGATTGGGGTGAATAGGGTTTGAGGTGGGTTAGGAAATAATTTGGTGGAGGGGGAAGTAAGGGTGGTTGAGGGTTTTCTTTTGATCGGTTTTGGGGTTAAGTCTACCCCACTTAGAGTGATTGGGTTAGAGTATATTTTCGAAAGGTAGGTACGAATAGGAGAACCAAGGTTTCAATGTGTTTCGAGGGGTGGATTTATTTGTATGGGGTTGGTCCTTAGTTCAAACATCAAACAATTTTTATTGAAGGAAATTTTTACATTTAACAATTTCCTTCCACACAGATTTCTAGCTAGCGGTATATACATCCGGGATATACCTAGGCCTGTACATTATTCTAGCGTCTTGGAGTTCGTATTTCCTGTTTACATTTTTACATATTATCTCGTATATTACCCTAGACGGAGTAAAGATGTCTTCATCTGGCAGCGGATCCTCTTCTTCGGGAGTCTCAGCTCTTTCTCCCAGGTACTCTTCTTCAACTGGGTCACGGTAAATCTCTTGGATGATTCGGTCTTTCTCGGATGTAGTCTTTGATCCTGGAATCATTCGAAGAGCGATAGTAGCTGCCATTTGTGCCTCCGTTGTCAGAGGAGGTGCAGGGTGAACTTCATCATCGCATGCTCCTAAATCCAGGGTGGTGATAGGGATTGCGTAAGTGGTCGGCTTGATCTCCTTCCTAAATTTCATAGGCACTTGGTAGAGCATTTGCTCTATTTCTTGAAGTCTTCCGGTATCTGACTGTTGCCATCCCATCTTCATTCTTCTTACTTTGTCTTGAAGGTATATCACCTTTTGAGTCAAGGTGGTGAGATGGATTTGATTGTCTGCCAGATGGCTACGCTGGCGACCTAGGCGATATCTCAACTCCTTATTTCTTTTGGCTTGATTTCCAGTGTCGGTTTTGGTTAGAGATTCTACCTGGCTTTGCAGAGCACCAATTTGCTCATAGAAAGAGTTTTGTAGCTGCTTGTATTCCGTATGCAAAGCTTGTAATCTCTCCATTAGGCTGTCTCGCTCTTGCTGATAACGACGGCATCGTTCTCCCTTGATGTTCCAGCATTCTTTCATAAGTCTCGGTCTGTCCTTTCAATACCATCTGCCTAAATTCTCCTTTTCCAATGTCTTCTCTTAGTTCCTTTAGAACCCTGGCACTAGTCTCGAGTTGCAGATTATAGCCTCTTCGCTGTCCTTCTAGAGCCAGGATATGCTTGTGTTGAGCTAGGACATATTGCCCTGTGACTCTACAGCACGAGTCATCTTCGTTGCCAGGTGCTTCCTTCCATTTCTTCAGCTATCCGTGTTATGTTCTCCAGTCCTTGCCCATGCAGCATTCTCGGCAATAATCGGTACGGAGAATCTGCAAAGCGGTCAGGGTTTTCGGTGTGTAGTTGACACAACATTTTCTGGGCGGCTGACTGCACGGCTAGATCAAGTGAGTTCTCTACTACCATTACATTGGTAGGGATGACGATCCGGATTCTCAGGTGCAGCCGGCACGGTAAGGGTAATCATGGCAGTTCCTTGCTCATGATTTAACCCATACATACTTCCATAGAACTGGGTATGTTGTGAATCGAATCGAAGATCCTGAAGACATTGGCGTAGCAAGGCTGGGAATCCCTGGTGGTGGTCACCACAGAATCGAACCTCATTCCAGCGGTCCATCTTTCCTGCACAAACATTCCTTGATTTAAACAGACTGTATGATTTGGAGCATCCCCTACTACACAAGCTATTTTACAACTCTTATTCCCTGTACATGAGTACATATTCCCACTCGCTTCCTTTTCATTTTACTACTCTAGCGATCCACTTACCAGTACCGAGCATTACCCCCGAAGCTATAGGGAAGGTGATCCCAGGCGAGAGGGACCCACATCCTCTTCTGTTAGTCCATGTCGGTGGAGAACTTCCAGCATCTTATCCCGCGGTCCCACTACTAAGTAGGTTTTTCCTAGATTTGGGTGGGGTTTAGAGGTAACTGCTTGGTCGGGGGTTTCGGGTTCAGGGGATCGATTATCAGAATTTTCTCCTGCCGATTCGAAACGCAGTGGGGAATGAGCGGAGGGGATGGTGGAGGTAGAGTCTAATCCTGACACTTCCTCTTCCGTGGGTTCTTCCTCCGAAGATTCCTCTTCGTCAATTATTTCCACTTCTTCTTCTTCGATCAGGTTTTGCTGGTTTTGAGCGTCGTGCTGAGCCTGATTTAATGCTTCAGTAAGCGCTTCAATCTCCTCCTGCCATTGAGCTAAGGTCTGGGTAAGGTTTTCAATGGTGAGTTGAAGCTCGTCTATGGTAGAGGTCATGTTCCTCATGGTGGTTTCAGTTTGATATTCCGATAAAGCGGCTTGATCTTTGGTCTTCATCAGTCGAAATCGGGCACTTCTTTCTCGGTGACGTGCCTCCTCTGCCTCTTGGCGATAAGTTTGTGCATCCATTTCTTTCTGGGTATGGAGGTTATATAGGGAAATGGCGTATTGAGTTGTGGTGGCTAGAACGTGATGGAGTTCTGTGGGTTGGACCAGCTGTAGGTGTTCAATTCGTTGTAGCCAGCGATGATCTGTGAGGTCTAGTACGGGAAGGTATTTGGCTGGGGTGTGTTCGGTTTCGGTCACATGTCTGGAGAGGATTTTGGTAAGGGTTCGGAAGGCTATAATTTGGAGCGTATCAGAAAATTCGGTGCCCTCGGCGTGTTCTACCCATGGTACCCACTCTGGATGTGCTTGGATGCCAGGCATTCGGAGGTACATCTCGCACCTCCTTACTCCATTTCTTTTTGTTTCTTTCCCCGAATACTCTGGGTATTGGCCATATCCCAATCTTTGCAGAGTATCCCACAGAATTCGGGGAAATCCATGCTTCGTGATGTAATGCCCGTGCGTCCATCCTTCTTCATCAACCCAGTTGTCCTAGCTATCCCAGCGCTGATCCTCTGCCATTTACCTGTAGTGTAGAAATGAAGGTTAGAGAATTTCCTTCCTTTGCAGAGTAAGATAGAAGAGAGCCATATTCGGGTGAGAAAAAGATTAGTTCTACTTGTTCGCGTATTCTAGCCCTCAGGGTGTTTAAAGTAGGAATTAAAGATGTATTTTACGGTTAACGTGGCTCTGATACCAACCATGTGGGCCCCGCCATCCGGTGGGCCCACCTAGCATGAAATAATGTCATTTCCTGGTAAAGGAAAACATTAATTGCATAAGAGTTGGCAGCGGCTAACCAGAATTGAAAAGTAAAGATCGGAACTAGGACCTGATCAAGACGACTTGCAGGGCCGGTGAAGGGAGGGAAAACCTTCCGATGGAGCTGCAAGATTAAGCAAGTCTGAGTACCACCGCACTCAGCAAGTACAGAACAATTGAAGGTATAAACATGCATTATTAGTTGACTAGGTGATTAATAAATCGGTGTTGGGTCCTGGAGGGGCAAGAACCTCCCTACCAGTCCCCCTGGTGATTCTGGCCCGGATCCTTCTGTCGATCCCGCAATCACCTTCATCTCGTTATCATCACTCCTATGGGTTATTCTTGGCTAATCTGTGGGAGCTTTAACCAGACGGGCTCATAACCGAGAGCCACGGCTATCGATAGATTGAGGTAACTCTGCAGAGGTTTGTACTCTTGAAACTATACGGTCAGGCGACCCTCCCGTGGCCAACGGCAGGGCCACCCTACGGGACTCGTATCCACTGGCGTCCATCTCTGGACAGCTTCCATCTGGGTCTACCCACGGATGCTACTGGGGTCTAAACAGGGATCGCATAAACGTCCACACAAGGACACTAACCCGGGTATGGATGCATCATATAAATTAGGGCATGCATCGCCCGTGGGCCCTACCAGCCCTGTCACATGCGACCCGTGCCGACCAGTCCCAGCCCTCTGTCTGGGGCTGTCTCCAGCATTTCCGTTGCCCACCGTGGCCCCTGGGGTAGCTTGGCCAGAGGTAGCTGGTGGAGTGTGAGTCGAGGCCTCACATTACAGGGCATTCCCGAAGGCTATGTCCTTTTTCGCCCGTATAGCCGTACATGGCGTTGGAAAAACTTTCCCAAGAACCGGTCCTTAAACGACCAAGGTAGGCCTCTGGACAGGAGCTCCTTCGAGACTATCCACCCTACCTCGCATCTTCTTCCCCTCTGGGTGCCTCTCGCAACCAGGGTTTCTGGCTCTGGGTAGTGTCTTAGTAGCTGGGGTATCTGAGTGGCTAACTCTCAATGCAACTACAGACATTTAGCTAAGAGAGAGCATGTTAATGCAATTGATTATCATGAGCAAGGAAATTGCTAAGACTTGCCTGATACGGTGGTAGTCTCCGTCGGGCTATAGTCTTGAGATTTCCTGGCGGAGTATCTACACAAGTATAAATACATGACTTAATCAATCATCACAGCGAATGAATTACTTGTAAGGGAGAGGCTAGAGGGAATGGCCATAAGGGTGGTTTCTAAGGTAAATAGTGGATTATCGGGGTTTCACGGGGTATCTCAGGGTCTTCGCGGGGTTTAGCGGGGTTTGGAAAATGTCAGTGGAAGGCAATAAATTATTTCTAAATTTAGGAAAGGCTTCTAGAGAATCTAATCTTATGAAAAACCTTAGAATATATTCTAGTAATTTTAGGAATTTATTGGCTATTTATGGGGCTCTATTTTGAATTAGGCATAAACCGGGGTACGCTAACGGAGGCTTCCTATAGGCTGGAAAAGAATCCTTCTAATCCTAAGCTTTAGAAATGGGTATAAATAATTTTGATGGTACTAAATAGCTTATTATTTTCCCTAGTATTTTTAGGTATTTTCTGGAAATTTTTGGAAATTTCCAAAGTGGATAAATAACTTCTTGTGTGTACTAAGCCGGGTGTACCTAGCATTTTCTCTGTGTTTGTGTGGCTGACGAGTGGGGCCGGCTGACGCCAGCACTGGCGCCAGCCCGCTGGTCACTGTGCTGTAGACCGGTGCCCGTGGGCGTGTGGACCACACGGCCCATGGGCCTGCGGTCCACTGGACCGCGTGCACGCGAGGCGGGGAGGGGGAGGTGGCGGCTGACGCGGGGCGCGGGGAGGCTGGCAGGCGGGGCCCATGCTCGCGTGGCTGCCACGCAAGCGCCACGCGGGCGCCGGACTTCACGGCGGCGCTGAGGGGCAGCAGGGGGAGTTCGCCGGAGTTCTCGTCGCCGGCTGCTACGGAACTGCTTTCGCGGCGGCGGAAACATTTATGAGCTCCGGGGAATGCGGCGAACATGACGAGGATGTTCTCGTCGAGGATTGAGGGCTGATACGGCGGTGCGGGCTCGCCGGAGCTCGAGCGGCGGCCGATGGAAAGGGGGAATTACGGCAGGGGGTTTCCTGGGGCTTTGGTTGAGGGTTGCGCGCAACCAGGGGTTCGTGGAGAGTATACTGGTGCGCGAAGGTGCGGAGGAGAGGTGCCAGGGCCGGCCGGCGGCTCGCCGGGGCACGGCGGCGCGCGCGGCAACCGCCGTGGCTCGGTTAGGTGCTGGAGAGGGGAGAAAGAGAGCGGGGAGGGCTGTGGTGGTGCTAGGGTGCTCACCGGGGTGTCGCAGAGGCGAGGAACGGCTGGAGCAGCGGCGGGGTCGACCGGCGGCGGTCTCCTGTCGCGGCGGAGCTCGGGCGGCGCTCTGGAAGGCGTGAGTGTCCTCTGGGGCACGTCGCTTCACGCCGTGGGCATCAGGGGGTGCTCTGAGCGGTGTTACGGCGGCCGGAGGGGGAATCAGGGGCTTGGCGGCGGCGGGGGTGCCGGAGCAGCGCGGCGGCGCTCTTGTGCTCGCGGTGGCGGCAGTGGTGGTGGTGTGGTGATCTTGTGGTGAGGGTGAGCTCCATCCAGGGCGCGCGCAGGGCTATTTATAGCCCGGCGATGCTCCCTGGGGGCTCACCGGGGCAGCGGGGCGACGACACGCGGCATGGCGGGCTCGCCGGCGTGCGACGCGTGCGGCCGCAGCATTTCGTGCGGATGGCCGGCGAGGGAGTGTCGGCGCCGCACTTCTGGTGCGGTGGCCTCGCGTGATGCTGACACGTGCGCTGCGCGTCTTTGTCTGGCTTATCTTGGCCGGAGGAGGAGGATCGAGCGGCGACGGCGATGGCAGGGGCGCGGTGAGATGGAGGAGGAGGGGGCTCCCGTGCCGGAGCGGGCCCTCTGACGCAAGCAAGGGGCGGCAGGGGTGGCGTGGCGTTGGTTTTAGGGCGCCACGCGGGCTGGGGCGTCGCGGTGGCGGGATGGGCGCGCGGCGACGTCGGCGCCGGAGGAATGAGGGAGGGGGGAAGAACCAGAGGAGGAGGAGGAAGGAAGACGACGGCGGTGTGGGCCGGGCCGGATCGCGCGAAGATGAGCCGGAGAGAGAAGTTGAGGGGGGGTTTGTGAACTTCGCGGGAAAGGCTGAAGGGGAGGTGGCGCGCCGGGCTGGGCCGCGCGGGAGTGAGCCGGGGGAGGGAGTTAGAGGGCCTAAAGCGGACCTTAGGTGTTTGGGCCACGGCTGACCGGCCCACCAAGCTGGGAATCCTTTTTCTTTTTCTAAGGGATTTTGAAATGAGTTTTTAAATTCAAATTTGAACTAGTTTCTTTTGATTTAAATCTAGGGCTTCCGATACTAGTTTTGTCCTTATAGAGCACTCAAGTTATAGAACTTTATTTTTATTTTTCTGTTATTATTTTATATTCTATAATTCCTAATATTTCTCATTCTAGCTTATAATAGTCCTTATAAATCTAATAATTTATCTATTAATTAATTAAATAATCCTTATTAATTTTGAGGGTGTCACAAAATGCTACTTTGCAATTCATCTATATCACGTTACAAGAAATAAAGCGTACATAGTACAACACACACGTCACGTTAGAGGGGAAAACATCACGCTACAGAGAAATAAATATTTCATATTACCTCACAGGGGAAAACATGTTACATCTAATATGTAGCACATTGTCACAACAAACAACTAATAGTTGTCACGTTACATATTGTTGTGATCTAATAGGATCATGCATGACAGTTAGATCTAATAGGAAGATTTTTAATATTTTTTCTATTTTCAAAATTAAAAAATATATAAATAAATATTCAATCTATTACCTTTTATGAGGTAATTAGCCATCTAGACCTGTCATTTGGGTGTAAAGGAGCAAAGCCCATCGGTAAATGATCGGTATTTTTGTCCAGTTTTTTTTTCTCCTTATGAGAAGGGAGGGACAACACGCCTCGCAATACTTTACCGTAGGCCACTTAAAAAATGAGAAGGGACAACACTAGAGGATGCTGTCCCAGTCGCTAAGATGCAAAACTGCATGCAAACAGCAAAGTAACCTCCCGCTAAATTAAAAGGAAACACATGAAACGGGGTAACAAAATGCTCCAGCAACATTCGTGAGATTACAATTTGTGAAGCTATATATTGTATCTTATATACGTATTTAGCGTATAGGCACGGGAACCGATGGCCGGAGCTACGGCGATCATCAGTGATCAGACAAACATGCACGAAACGAAAACAATCAATCGTCTCGGACGACAGTGCACGGCAAGTTCAGAGCTTCAGCTACATATGGTTCCCCTGCTGCCACCTATGGTTGCTGTTGGCCGCCATATCTTGCCGCGTTCTCGTGCAGGTACGCAGGGTCGGCCACGGAGCCCAGCAGCCCGGCGTCCTCGTGCAGGGCGGCGGCGCCGTCGAGGAGCAGCAGCGCCACCATGTCATCCTCCGTCGCGTCCTCACCGTCCCCGGCATGCATCCCCAGCGCCTTGTTGCCGCAATGTCCCTGCTGCTCGTCGGGAGTGAGCTGGGACGCGACGAACCTGTCGAGCGCCCTCCAGTCCGTGGCCGCCGCGGATCGCCGCCGTCGGCGGCCAGGGATCGGTGGCTCCCCTGCTGGGTTCGGCAGCGGCGGGCTCTCGAGCTGCGGGAGCTCGGCGAGGCGGCTGGAGTACTGCAGGAGGGCGGCGGCGGCAGCGCCGTCCAGCTCCGGTGATTCTTGCTTGAATCGCGCCGTGCTGGCGAGGACGGGGTCGTTGTAGTAGGGGTAGCTCGTCGGGTCCCACGCTCCAGCGACTCTCCGTGGCGGGTGCATGGTGCGTTTCTTGAACGCTCGGCACACCACCCACCCTTCTTCCTGCATGATAACGGAAACTAGCTTGAGAAGATGACTACAGTGCATGTCGAATACAGTGATACATTCGGCTAAGCAGGTGCCGCAATTTGACAAGAAAAAAAATTCGTCAACATGCTACTAAATGGGCTTTGTAGGACCCGGGCCTAATTAATGTAGCCTGCCTGGAAACACGAATAATAGCCCACCCCAATAGCAATTTGTGAGTGTGCCAAGGCCCAGGTAGCTTTCCCCGGCCGGCCGATCTCCGGCGCTCCCACACCCGTCGCCGGCGAACAGTGGCGGCGGCCATCGCCGGGAAGCCACGACAGGAGCACGCATGAAAAGAGAGACGGTCCATCGATGATTGGAATGAGGATCGAGCTGAGGGATCGGAAATGCATGTGGGGCTAGTTCTTGCCTGAGGCGCGGCGTTCTCGTCTGTCTCGAGGCGGTACTCGTGCATGATCCAGTCGGTCTTCCTGCCGTTGGGCGCCCTCCCCGTGTAGAACACGAGCGTCTTCCTCATGCCGATGAGCCCGCCGCCCTGCTTGCTGTCGCGCACCGCCTTGTCCCGCCCCGTCGCCTTCCAGAACCCCGTCAGCGTCGCCCGGTTCGTCCTCGTCCCCGTCGGGTACTTGCGGTCCTTGTAGCTGAAGAAGTACCAGTCGCTCTGCTCCTCGTTCCCGATCCTGCAGTGCTCTTCACATGCATCACACACAGGGAGAATAAGATAGCAGTCAGATCGATGAGCATTATTTGAGATATGCATAGCCATCATAATTAAAATGTTTGCCATCGGTGCAAAGCTGAGAACCTTGGAGATCCCATGGCTCGATGCGGTAGAGGTCGACATCGCGGATGACGTCGAGGTCGATCCTCTGCGAGGCCACCTTCTTCCGGAGGTAGTAGCCGACGAGCTCCTCGTCGGTGGGGTGGAACCTAAACCCAGGAGGCACGCATGACTCCATTATCACCATACACGTACTAGCTGATTAGCTTGATCACCAGCTGCACTCAGTACAAGTAACCTGCATCAAATTCAGAAGCGCCTCAAAATCTACTATGTCTCACTCTTTCCAATCAGACAGAATGAACTAATTAAGTGCTCTGATCTTTCAAATCTAGATATATATACACTATGAGCTGCACATCATGCAATGCATTGCAAGCCATCAATTTTATACTGCAGTATGAGTTAAACTGCAGTTTCGAGAAACCAGTCACAGGCTCACAGAACGAGACACGGTACTGCTAGCTTGACTACTGGTTGGCCGTGAACAAACTACTAATGTGCAAATGCCAGATGTGAGCATGTATGGGTTTCAGTGCTTTCGGAAAAGTTTAACGCAGGCACCATGCTGGGGTCAGTCAGTACGGTGAAGCCTGGGCATTATTATTATTAGTGCAGGGTACGGTAAAGCCTGAGCAGAAGGCCGGGCCAAAACACAGCAATGTTGCAGGCAGTGAATGATAGTGTCGAGGTCACGATCAGGAGCATATTGGGCATAGTCAGCAGGGAATGATAGCTGCCACAGCGCCATGGGACCGGTCACCAGGGTATAGTAAAATTTAAGCATGAAGAAACCTTATAAGGAAGGCATTTGCTATCTTGTTCTTGTCTAAACATATGTTTCAGAGCTTTCCACAAACAAGTACTGTAAACCTTATAAGGAAAGGTTTCGGTCAAAAAACCATATAAGGAAGGGATTTGCTAGGAATGTACACCACACCAAACTAAAGCACATACGCCATTATTTCATATTTTGCAATTATTTGCATACTTGTACAACATAAATTTTTTTTTGAAATAACAAAAAAAAAAGCTGGATTACGTTGGTGAAAAACCAATGACGTTAGCAATGCGCCATGCAGAGAGAGCATGCGTGCTTGTTGTGGGGATGCATGCATGCATGCATGGGAGTGAGAAAAGGTAAAATGGAGATGACAGAGGAGCAGCAGTGTCGGGAAAGCCGTCTTTTGGATGATCAGGCTTGCTGCCTGCTGCACCGGAGACTGGAGGGGGCTAGCTCTATGCAGCTAGGAGGCTAGGGCACTACGATTGGGTCCTTGCACGGCCTCTGACCTCTCTGTCCCTTTGTCTAGGAATTCCATGGCAAAGCTCTGGTCCTTTAACTTGTGGCCCCTCGCGGGATGCACAACTAACTTGTTGCAGGTCTATTCCATATATCCCATATATACTTCATGAAATCTTGTATGTATGTGGCAGATAAGACAGGTATACAATGCAAAGACTCCATATGCGCATGCCAAGGTAAAAACTCTCAAGGGGGTTTAATTTACTTGGCACAAAAAGCTTCAGTATATATGATATCCGCACCAATTTATTTCAAGAGCTCCCTCCCTTTACTCCTTGTTCCTTGCCTCTCCTCCTCGGAATATATCACCGTTGCCGCTTCCATGCACGCTAACTTCTCCTAATGTCGCTTCTATATAAAGATCTAGGAAGTACCCAACAATGGGAACAAGATGTTTCACTAACAGTTCTTGCAGCAAAGTTGTCCTACTTCTACAGTCTACACCAGGCATTGGCAACGTATGGAAACTATCTTGCTGACATTCCATCTTTAAGATGGCGCTCCTTGTTTGGCCAACAGCACATGAAAATGAGCCTACGTATGTGCACGTTTGTCAGTCCTCAACGTTGCACAAACATCGAAGCTAGATGCACTCAAATTTTGATTGCCCCACCATTATTGTAAAAGGTAAAACAATATGAAAAAAGAGATCAAAAGGAAAGGAAAGGAAATATCATTTCATCCTTGCTTTGAAAAATGTATATCTGACCATTACTAAGGTAAAAAAAAATCATCATTTGTATCCAATGTGCAAGATCACTCCATAATGAAAAAAAAAACATTTACAAATTTGATTGTGAGAAGTTCAAACTAGCTAGCATGTATCAAAAGGTCTAGCTTTTTATGGTATTATCATGGGATTGATCTGAACACATGTGAAAGTTACTGACAGGTAAATTTATTAACGTAACATTCAAGGCTTACTTTGGAATTTCGGATCATAGAATCCAGTCATCTTTGCAAGAAACAAAGCCTAACAGATATTTTTAGCAACATATTTAGTGCTTGAGGCTTAATGATCTCCTGAAGCATTGCATTTTTAGCGGTTATATTTGTCATGTATAAGTACACTAAGCTTCAAAGATATCTTAGCTTGATGGCAGACAATTAGACATATACTAATTTTTTTGGAGCACATATACTAATATGAACATAAAGGAAATTAGATTAATTGGTACTGAAAAAAATTCTGTGTGTGTATATGCATCTATATATCCAACCAGTAGTATATATATATGTGATCAACAAGAGGTGTAGAAAAATAAAGTGTAATATAGACGAGATTAGCTTTCTCATCATCATCTAAACTGCAGAAAGACCGAGGGGAATGAACCAGTAAATGAAAAAAAAAAAAATCTCTCATATCCATAGCCGGGTGAAAAAAAAAACAAACTAAAAAGGGGGAATCCAAATCTCTGATATATGCATGGCCAACAGATGCACACAATCCCCAATGAACTGCAAGAATAATGCTTTCAAAAGTAAGGAAAATGCAAGAACAGATAAAAAAAATATGGATCCTGTTACTTCGCCAAATTCATCGCCAGCCACAAGTAGTATCTTCAACTCACCTAGTCACCTCAGAGCGAGAATCAATTACTCTACACACTAGAAAATTTTCTTCGCCAGACAAACTAGTTTAGGATTAGGAACATGAAGAGAAGCCGAGACAGCGCTTCTGTGAGAGAGGAGAGGGAGTGTGTGAGGTTGTGAGCCTGTTTTGGAAAGGTGTAGAAGAGGAGAAGCAAAGGAAACGAGAAAGGTGGCTGGTGTTATAAAAGAGTGGGGAGGCTCCCTTTCCTTCGCGCGTGGGTTGCGGGAATGAAGCCCCCTGGGCCCTAGGGGACCCTTTTGGCCACCAAGCTGATGTCACATTGTCTTCTCCCGGCAGGCCTCTTCCTTCTATTGATATTTCCACTCCCCAGTCTTCATCGATAAGTCACATTGCTATTCCAGTTCTATAAGTGGTTGTGAAGAAACTTTAGGACCGCGTGCTATACTGATCGGTGTAGATTGCTTTTTCAGAACTATCGATCGATCGAGAAATCAACAGTACAGCATATATTGAAGAACAACACTACCAGTTCATGAATTGGGGATGGTTTCTGCTATGTATGGCACTTCCATTTTAGGCAGGGACGAAGCCAGGAAAAAATTAGAAGGGGCTGAACAAAAGTACTAGTTATGCTTTAGACTTCTATCTTGTTGGATTGTTGGTCTAATAAACTTTAGCCCCTCCTAATGTACACATTTTGCCTGAAATTAGACGGGGAATTAAAGGGTCTTCCTTTAGAACCGCAGAGGTAGGGGGGCTGGAGCCCCACCCGCCCCACCACTGGCTTCGTGCCTGATTTTAGGGCAACAGCTATTTAGCTCCTAGCTAGCCAATTCATATTCATCATCAGTGAAGTGAATGAATTTTGCAAGCACGTATCATGTAGGTCTCGAGTTATAACACAGTGATGCAAGGAATGAAGAATGTTTGCATGGTTGAATTTGAGGATTATTTTCTTGCTTCTATGTGCGATTTGCTTACCTCTTTGAAGCTATGGGGATTGATCTTGCATAGTTCCATGTGCTTCCATTACTGTATGGTCTCTGATAAAATACGTGTACACACTTTCAGACAATCATGATGAGATCAAAAGCACTGACTTCTTAAGAATAAGTGTTGTAGTCTTAAGCACTCCGGTCATGTCACTGTAGTTACTTTTGAATTTTACTGTGTGGCCACTCCATTAAGAGTTAGCTTTCTACACCAGAATCCAACTATAACTACCGGTATAATGAACATGTAAAGGAACAAAAAGCTACGGGGGGAAATAATGTACAAAGAACAGTATGACATGATTAAGGATGATTACTAGAAGCAATAATACATTATTCAATACTGTACTGATTACTGGTCAAATTCTTGTGCAACACAACACCACCTTTCCCCAAAAAACTGGATCTTCATGAAAGCCTGAATTTGAATTGAGTTGCAAATTGTACTTGTGGTTCATATATTATTTGCCAACTGAGACATGTATAGACTTATATTATCTGTTCCTGGTAGAATAAAATAATCGCCTGGAAATGGAAATAATGTTATGCAAAACTGAAAGATATATATGTAAGGGTCACCACTCACTTCCACAGACGACGACGACTCAGCAGTGCACGACTATTCGCCTGGCGTGCTTCGCTCTTGTGGCCTTCTTTTTCTGCTCACAACAACTGCTCTCGGGGAGAGGTCAAAAGGGAAAGCTTGCTCTTGATCGGCCAGTCTCCAGCTGCTGCTAATGATCGTGCATCCTCGAGACAATTTCACGCGCACTGATCCCGAGGCCTATACTGCTTTACGCGGACCCCAGACACACACTGGAGCGCGGCACTAATTACCCTTTGATCGCTTTTCTTATCCAGGCGACACGGCTGGCTAGGTTAATGATGAAGATGCAGTGTCAGGTTTGTACTTCAGCTTGCCTGAGCACTGGACAACATGTGTCCCTTTGCACTCCTGACAGACTGCAATAGTTTTCACACAGCACGGGAAGCCTAACGAGTAACGAGGCAGCATATGCTTGTTCAGATAATGAAATAAAAAGGATACTTGACATCAAAGATGTATATGGCCGAGCTTTTATGTTCAGTAAAGCAGCAATGCAGTTAAACAGTTGAGCTTAATTTCAGTCGTTGTTATCGGAGTTTGGATGTATCATGGCCAGTTCCACTACTACTACCAGATATTCAGATCCATCTCTGATCTCAGAACATCATATACTGTCATGGGCTCACGGTAGTGATCGATCGATCGACCGAGCACCACTAGTCAAATGCTTTGTACTCGATTACTAATTGGGGGTCCAGCTTCGATATAGCCATTAGCTAGCCAATCGGGGTATTCGGGTACACATTGAGTTGATCTGATCCAGCTATATCCATGGATGTCCTGAAACCCACTAACTGCGTGGCGTCGTGTCAGTATAATTCGTTGCGATTTGCCGGTGAGGTGACTACACGAAAGGGCTGAGCTGAGTCGCCTCGCTCGCCTGTGTGGCTGTGTGTAATGGGGGGTGGCCTGCAGGCCTCCTGAGTGCTCCCCCCATTTCAGCGTGTTTCATGCCATTGCCATGCATGGTTCTTTCAGCCATCACCCATCAGTTCGGCCGTGATGCTACCTCGCTAGCTGCAATCAGCATGCCGATCGATCCCCAAGTGGGGCGGCGGCCGATCCGGCGGGGGCACGGACGTCGACGTACGCCTCGCCGGCCGGGCCCGTGCATATCTCCGGCGACTCGAGCGAGTTCTAGAGACAGGCGCTCGCGGCATCGTTCCGGGCGTCCGGCCGGCGCCCGTAGGCCCCGCGCGCACGCCCCACCACCGGCCACCACCGTCCCCGGGAGCGCGGCCGCCGGCTGGTTAATGCTTTGCTCCAGCGCGCCGCCCCAGCACCGGCGGTTACTTAGCTTGTGCCCGCGGGATCGGATGCAAAATACAATACAATGCTGGCGTATCTGCAACCGGGTTAACTACGGCAAGCAACAAATTCTCCTAGCTATAGCTCGCTCGCTCGATCGATCCCTTTCGTTCTCTCTCTTTATTCCCTGGAAATGGAGGCCCTTTTCAGCTCCTCCCGGCCGCCCCTTTTGTTTGGTGGGGAAAGCAGGGTACGGTGCGTGGCGGGCTTGCCGGCACATATGGGAGAAGATCCTTGGCGTAAGCGGCAAAAAGGCTACGAGCCACGTCTGTCTCTGTGAGAGCCTGCATATATCCCTGTGCGTGCGCGCCATATGGAGAGCTAGCGTACATGACAGTAGTAACGGTGCGCTTTCACCTTTTTTCCTTCTCGACACAAAAAGTTGCCACCTTTAGCATGCCGGCCGATTGATCGACCCGGCAGCGTGAGATTCCGTGCTTGGGTGATACTACAAGCTAAGCATGACAGGGCATCCCACGGTGGCTATGATCGAGGTTGCTTCATCAGTTACTATGCTGATACTCCTTGCTAGCTGTTAGAGCCGCTTGGTCTACTGTTGATCCATTGCTACACGTACTGCACCTTGCTGTAGATAGGCACATCGGAGGCGATCGAGCTGAGCGAGGAAGCTACTGTCAGGCTAGAGGTGGTCCGGGAGATCGATCTAGCATTCTAGCCCTATCACATCATCGGTCGTTTCGTCACTAGCTAGCTAGAGTACACTCGATTTTGGGCATGGATGATGTAGGTTGGTAGAAGGAAACGGACGGGCACACCACGTTGGCCCTCCAAGGAAAAAGGCACAAAAACGCGTGCGTATACAGGTGGCACAGCGAGTACAGGAACAGGGCGGCCGGATAGTGTATCATGATTTGTATACGCAGCTTGTCGCACACTCTTGTACCATGTGAGAGCCTCAGCTCAGAGCAGGCGGCTCTTCCTTTTCCCCCCCTGTTCCGTGCGTGCACGGTGGCGATGCCGACGATGCTCTCCGACCGGCCGGCCGGCGAGCGAATCATTACCGCCTCTCGCATCGCGCTGCACGACGCACGACCTGCTGTCGTCGACACGGTCTCATCAGCCGAGCCGATCGATCGATCTCTGGCAGTGGCAGCCGAAATCATGCGGCTCTCGCTCGTCCGTGCTTGATCGGTATGCGTGCACGCCGTACCCCATCCATCGATGCGTCCCTGGACTAATAACTCGCGGAATGATCGCGCTGCGAGCTCGATCTTTTCGTCGTCGGCACCTCGATCGGAACGGCAAGGGGGTGTGCCCAGCCATGGCCATGATCACGCACGTAGTATCTGCCGACGCCACGGAACGATCCTCTTCTTCGATTGCCTTCATTCTCAGAGACGATGAGGAAACTTGGTAAGTACGGGCACAGTGGCGGGCCGTCCAGTGATCGCTGCTGACGGAGGCCGGTATGATTCGAGCCCCCCGCGCGCGCGTGCGGCCGCCCGATACGCGTAGCGTGTCTGGTTCGGTTTCTTGCGCTACCGCCATACCAACTCGATCGATTCTTTACCTTTTGAGACGATTATCGTGGTGGTGAAAAGCACTATCGGCGGTGATCGCACACGCTCTGCTTCCTTCCCTGCGACTCCTCCGCCCGGCAATTATTCCTCAAGACGCACATCCCGCGATGCCTTTTTCACCGCTCCCCTGCTGTGTACTAAGTTGGTTGAGTGCTCACTGCTCAGGAGCCATAGATTGCAGCATCAGCAGAAAACGAGAGAGAGAGAAGGATTAGGTTCATGGGCCAACAAAGTAAAAAACGGAGGAGACGGACAAACAGCAACAAAAAAGAAAACAGACACACGGGGGAAGAAGTACGCAGAAGAAGCCCACGAAGCCGCGAAACATGTGGCCCATAATGACCTTTGCTTTGGCAGCCTTGGGCCTTAGAACGAAAATTTCCTTATCAAAATTAGAAGGCCCACAGGCTCACTCCAGCACCGCACCGCACGCCATGGCCGGCCGCGTCGAAACACACAGCCCGTGAACCGCCCAACTTTCGTTACGCGCAACTAATTAAAACACGTTCCTTTCGGCCGACACACACGGGCGCATCAGCAAGCCAGAGCCCCCCCCTACGACGCCGCGCACAGCCTCGTGCTTGCCACGCCACGTGGTTCTCCTAAATGACCAACAGCAAACCTGTCGACCTGCCCCGGGCGAGAGCGCGCACGAAACTGGCCGAGCCGAGCCGAGCCGCGCGTGACCGCCGCCTCGTGCCGTCCCGTCCGTGGCGAGCAAGGGCCGACGCCGGGATCGATCGATCGGTCGGTCGAGCCACCCACCAGGTCCCCGTCACGAGTCACGTCCGTGCCCCCGCCCCGTACGCCGCGTCGCCTTCCTCCATGTGAGGGGGGGACGCACTCTTCATGACGCCGTCCGCC
The DNA here is from genome assembly GCA_015476505.1 of Urochloa ruziziensis. NCBI lineage: Eukaryota > Viridiplantae > Streptophyta > Magnoliopsida > Poales > Poaceae > Urochloa > Urochloa ruziziensis. The sequence goes on from CM027118.1 coordinate 20,974,986, forward strand.
CGGCCGGCCGGCCTGCCGATCGGGTCGGGCTCTCTCCTACGCGCGCTCGCGCTCGCGCACCGCCCGCCCCACCGAACGCCACGTGACTCCGTGTGCGCCCTGCGCGCCGCACGCTCTGCCCCCGCCGAACATATGGCACATTGGCTGTGCGCCAGCCCGAGTTCGCAGCGAGAGGAACGGACGGACGCGGCACCGGCTCGGCCTCGGCCCGGCGCGATCCCCCCGCCTTGATCTGTGGCGACGAGCCCGATCGACTCTTGCCCGCGTGCGCCGCGCGTCGCTGTCGCTCGGCCTGCCTTTTGGCCTTGATTGCTCGCTCGCTCGCGCGCTCGGGGGGCCAGCAGCACTGCGGCATCGGTTGCTCCACCATTCGCGGGGCGCGATGGCGCGTTCTGGCGACTTGGCGTCACGCCGACCCGTTGTCCGTGGCGAAGGAACCGTCGATCCAGCTGGGGGAAAAAATTGGCCCCGGGGCGACGCTCCGGGCGTGTGCATGTGCAGGGGCCTTGGTTTGTCCAGGTCCGCGTCGGCCCCGGCCCCGGCCGGCGCGTCCTCCTGCTTGCACAGCAGCTCAGGTACCCATCGCCGTCACGTCAGGAGACTTTGAGATCGTGCCCAACCCACTGTTCGCGGGGCTTACTCCGATGATCAGCCTCCTGTCCATCACTCGTAAAGCTTCGTCGTTCTAAACCAAACGAGCCACACAGCATCATTGTTCATCGAGAGAGTTCATCGTGTCCGTCCGTCCGTCCCGGCGCGCATGGCATGGGCTCCACACGGTTTCCCAAAGCCCAAAGGCACAGCTTTTCCCCTCTCTCTGGTGGCCCTCGCCCTTTGCCCAACGATGCAAGTACTGTACTCTGTACCTGCCAGAGGCAGTGGCGCAGAATCCTTCCTGCGTCGCTTCGTCCGTCCGTTCCCTGCTTCTTGTGATCCGGCGGCGCATGTGGTGGCATTGTGGCTTTGCACTTCCACGGATTGTTCTCATTCCCTCACGGTGTGACCCCTGACCAAATTGCCCGGGCAAAGGAGCGTTTCGGGTACAGATTCTCGGTGCTAGCTGCCTGCTGTTTGGCCCAGCTTTGAAGGCCGGATGCTTGCGTTGCGGCGGCGTGCTGATGAATGATGATAACCTAATACTGGAGCGTTGGAGCACCGACGGCACGTGACCTGTCGCTCAGAGAGCACCGTGGAAGCACGGCCGGATAATGAAATTGGACTAGTCAAACTATGAAAAGCGAAAACAGGATGCACCCCCTTTGTGCAATTTAATTGGACCAAGGTAACATGCCCAATAACTTGTAGGAATCCTAATTAATAAGAGCGGCTTCGATGTCGGAGCAAACCGAACCATTGCGAGAGAGAGAACCGGCACGGCCTGATTCGCACGTTACGTCCACCGGTTTGCGTTGCATCTTTGCATCCAGGCTTAAGTAGTCAGTTTTCACGAGGAGCATTTCGTGACACAAGGGAAAGGACCAGTAGACATCTCTGGCCCCAACGGGAGTATTCGTGGTTGAAAACTAGTCTCGGCATGTTAATGGTTAATGCCCAAGTGGCTGATCAGATCCCACCACCACTTCAGATTCAGAAATTCAGAGATGCCCACTGCTGAACAGTGTAGGGCTACTAGTAGTAGTACCCCAGTCAACGACTCCGGCGCGCCGTTGCAAAATTATACCTGATCCAGTAGCGCTGCTGCAATGATAGCAAACATGGCTGATCTTTCTGACATGTCACACACCGTGGGCTTCCTTCCCCCTGTCCCTGTGCACAATCCGCTACAGCCTTGCATTACTGTGCGCTGTACACGCAGCAGGTCCGTTAGAATCCGCAAAGAACGTCCAGATGGCTGCCGTGCGATCCTGTCAAGCAGCACGTTTCCTCCCCCGGGCGAGCACACCGAAGATGATGCTGCGGCTGCCGGCGCGACGCGGGGATTCCCGGAAGGACATGGGCCTCATCAAATCAACCCCACGGCCACGCTTCTGCCAAAAGGCTCTCTCTCCCCCCTCTTTCTCTCTCCTCAGCGTTCGGCACCAATTAAATACCACCCTTCAAACCGCGTAGGAACGCCGCGCGACACATACCTCGATCGGACACCACCGCCACGCCACCGCACCCACACGAGCTCGCTCTCTCTCTCCCGCAAGACACGGTTCGGCGGCGGCCGCCACGACATGAACACCGCGAGCGGGCACGGCCTGATGCACCAGCACCAGCAGCCGCACCACCACGTCCTCCAGGCGCCCAGCATGCCTCCGCCGCCGCAGAAGCAGCAGCGGGCGGGGCTGCCGCCGACGCCGCCCCCGCCCTCCTCCGCGCCTCCCGCGGGGGCGTGCATGGACGACAGCTCCGTGGCGGCGGCGCGCGCGCAGGGCGGCCTTCCGCCGCGGAAGGCGCACCGCCGGTCCCGCAGCGACGTCGCGTTCGGCTACTTCCAGCCGCTGCCGCCGCCGTCGCCGTCGGCCAAGATGGAGGCCGGCGGCTGGGGCGTTCTCCCGGTCGGCGGGGGCGGCGCCGCGGCGGGGGACGACCTGTTCAATGCGTACATGAGCATGGAGGGCATGGAGGGGCTGAACAACAACTCCGACGGGGACAGCCGCGGGAGCAGCGGCATGCGCACCAACGGCGCCGACAGCAGCGAGAACGAGTCCGAGGACTACGGCGGCGGCGGCGGCGCCGACAGCCAGTTCCTGCTCTGGGGTGACGCCAGCAAGAAGAGGAGGAATAATGCCGCCGGAGAGTCCGCGGCGGCGCCGCCGCACCCGGCGGCGAGGCACGCCAGGAGCCTGTCCATGGACAGCCTGATGGGGAAGCTCAGCTTTTCCGCCAATGGTGGGGAGCACGCCGGCAAGTTCAGCCTCGAGTTCGGCGGTGGCGAGTTCACCCCCGCCGAGATGAAGCGGATCATGGCCGACGAGAAGCTCGCCGAGATGGCCCTCGCCGACCCCAAGCGCGTCAAGAGGTAAGGCTCCGTTCCGTTCCCAACAAATTAGTATATCCTTACCATAAAAGCACGGATCCTCACATTATAGCCAGATCCTTCAGTATTATCTTACCACGAATGCAAATACATTGATGTTGATCACAACGTTACTCATTAAAAAAAACAAATGTTTTTTGTGCGCGCGCCGCCGCAGGGTGCTCGCTAACAGGCAGTCGGCGGCGCGGTCCAAGGAGCGGCGGATGCGCTACATCGCGGAGCTGGAGCAGAAGGTGCAGATCCTGCAGACGGAGGCCACCACTCTGTCCGCGCAGCTCACTCTGCTGCAGGTATGATATGAGCACACACGGCATTTCCAGACAGTGTTCTGTTCTTGCTCGATGAAAAATCCATGAGCTTGTTATCTCAAACTCCGTTCTCTTCGTGGCAGCGCGACTCGGCGGGCCTCGCCACGCAGAACAACGAGCTCAAGTTCCGGCTTCAGGCCATGGAGCAGCAGGCGCAGCTGCGCGACGGTGAGAAACGATTCTGCCGCTTTCTTTTGGATAACTGTCGAACGGAATTCAGAATAACCATCCTGTTAGAATTTCCAGTTCAGTGCCCACATGTTTGATTGTTCCGAATCTCCTATAGTATGTTCATACGGGCGTAGTGCTGGACGTGATCTCCGCATTGGCATTTGGCGCGTACGCATTGGCAGTTAGTCGTTGTCATGTTCTGCGGATACGCTTACCAGTTCTCCTCACAAAATTCGGCTAGTTTATTTTTTTAATCCAACCATCATTGTTCTCTTATGCTGTTTAGTTGCTAGCATGTCGTACGAAACAACCAGAACGTACCTGAATGACCAAGTTGCGCGGCGGCGACTTCGTCAGGCATAGGCGACGTCGCCTTAGCTTGTTTTGGATTATCGTATCAATCAATATTAGCCCAAGTGTCTGTTGATGCAAACCGACACCGCGTTGCCTAGGTCGTGTCACGGTGCTGGTGGGCACTACCCCCGTCACAAGAGGCCGGCCGTCTTTAGATAATGCAAGTGCCGCAATTATCTTTCAAAGACTGTCAACAGCAATGCTTGTGTCCATTCTTTCTTAAACTCGCTTTTTTTTAATAGAGAACTCCACAGTTGCAGGAGCATCAACAAGCCCGTGGCAAAATGTAGCATAGTACAACAACATGTGCATCATATACTAGCAAACAGCAACTGACCACCATTTCTGTTTTCTAACTGTACAGCACTTAACGACGCGCTGACGACAGAAGTCCAGCGCCTGAAACTCGGCGACACGAGCTCGAGCAGCAATATGTCCCAGCAGCAGCAGCAAATGCAGCAGCTCCGTTGCCAGAACCAGATGATGGAGATGCAGAAGCAGCAGGGCGAGCAGATCCCGTTCTATCAGCTGGAGCAGCGGGAGCAGAATGGCGCGCCGAGGAACCATGACCCGAAATGAAGACGATTCCGAAGAACTTTGAGTCTACATGCACTGGGTTATACAGAAAAAAGGAATATTTAGTTTCTTAGATGATGTGGAATTCATGCTTCCTAACCCATTTGTTTGAAACAGTAATCGTTATACTAGTAGTTTACACTCTGTTTGGTCAGCAGGGGCAAGCACCCCGCACGTTTCTGAATGTTCTGCTTATTTCAGAACCATGATTGTTATTGGAGTTGCTGTAATGAATTAAAATTCTTTTGTACTAGATTCACTTATGAATTCATTTGGGAATTACCTGTAGCTTTGTAATAATTCAATTATTGTCTCAAAACTCGCGTAAGTACTGCTGCTTATGCTCCGCGAATTCAAAGGTTCGTTGTTGATTCAGATATGTATGCGGACCCTGGGCCTGGATAGATATTTGCCTAGCCCAACTTGGTAAATTCTGATGGACCTATTGGTTTGGTGCAAGAAGCTCAATTTGCTCAGAAGGGAAGGCCCAACAGCCCAAATGATTGTTTTCCTCATTACCTGGCTTGTGTCCAATAAAACTTTACCTGGCTTCTTATAAAAAAATGAATTAAGATTTAAGACTTTTTTAGTTTTCGGATTTGAGCTAACTGCTGATATTTCTTTCAGATGAACGCAGAACCACAAAAAAAAATTGAAAAAGGGTAAATAATCGCTAGAAGGAGGGCTCGAACCTCCGACCTTATGGTTAACAGCCATACGCTCTAACCAACTGAGCTATTCCAGCTTTTGTTCCCCGTGTTTAAAAACTTAAATATATTCAAGTAAGGGCCTTGATTTCAACCATCAATGGCAGGAAAGTGTAGTAGCGAGTTTCAATATTTGGTTATGGCTCTTTCGACATCCAGCTACAAAACAATTTTTGAAGATTATACTGTTTATCGTAATAATATGTAAGGAACTTTTTTTTTTTGTATTTAATGACATGGTCACAGGGGTGATACTTGCTACATACAAGGGAGCACCATACAAAAAACGTGCAATCGTGCAAGGCCAAGGTTTTTTTCCCCGACCGGCGGGGCAAACCGTCGGCCGGCGGTAGAGGCTAACCGCTCCGGTTGGAGCGGTAACCGCCCCCGTCCGGTCGAATTCAAATCTTCGAATTCGACGGCGGTTGGGGGCGATTAGCCGGGCGGTTTGACCGGTTAGCCGCACCGGTTTGACCGGTTACCAACCGAAGAAGAAAAAAAATCCAGGAAATGGAAAAATGATTTTTTTGGCATGAGTTATGCACATATTAATGTTAAAAGACCACATCAAAATAATAAAAATACCATAATCACTGCTTACAAATAAAAATACCAATAGTCCATACAAATACTCAATAGTCATAACTCATAAGTCATAATCCATACAAATAACATAGTCCATACAAATACCTTAGTCCATAGTCCATAGAAATATACATGAATAGAAGTTCAACGCATGAATGGGAAGACCCCATTTCAGTCGCCATTTGATACTCGGCGGTGGACATGACATTCAAGCCTTGTAGCGAAGCAGGTCAGCCTTGTAGTCTTGCCAAGATTAGCCCGTCCACGCCGCTGTTGTAGACCATTGTTGAACTAACATATTATAAAAATGGGGGTCTTCCCATTCGTACACCCATCTCATGGGGGCTGCGCGTTTATGTCAGCTGTAGGATAGCTATGACTAGAGTGAGAGCTATCACCGTACGAGGAAGAGGAGTACTGTGGAGTGTCGTCGTCCCTAGGTCCAAGCGTTTTCCTCTGAGAGGAGGGTGCACCATGGTCTGATCCTGAGTAGCATGCGTGAATTGATATACAGATTCAATCTTGTTGCGCCACCTCCTCCTCTCTGTGTATGACAGTACTTGCACCTCCATTCGGGATACAGATTCTCACCATGTTTCCACACCACATCTTGACTTCTTCCGGACATTGTCTATCTGCACAAATAGACAACAAAATCATAACACTACCATAAATAAAACCTACACGTAAATCACAACTTATATACACAACTAAATTTACCTAAATCAAATGTACCTAAATGGCTAAATCATAACTCATATATACACCTACATGTACCTAAATCAAATATACATTGTCACCTAACTCATATATACACCAAAAATCCAAATGCTAAATCATTCATCTCTACGTATGACTCACAACTTCACAAGTGACAACTCATATATACATTCATCTCTATACAAATCTGCACAAATCATATACAAATTCATCTCTACATTTGAATTATATACAAATCCTAAAGCAAATCATTCATCTCTACATTTAAACTTGAGATTTTACCAAAGGGAAGCAGGCCACCAACCCGGGCCGGCTACCCGCCGCATACGACCGGCTTACCGCCCAACGCGAGCGGCTAGCCGGCCTAACCGAGCGGCTACCCGGCCTCTCAGTCCAGATCCGTAACCGCCCCGGCCGTCCGGTCAAACCGCCCGGCTAACCGGCGAAGGGAGGCGGCCGGGAGGCACGACGGGGCGGCCGACGGCAGGGGGCAGCTCGTGAGAGGAGAGGATAGACAGGGGCGTCGGTGGGTGGGTTGGGGGGGGGGGGGGGTTAAGTGGCTGTCGGACGTGATGGGCCTTAACGGGCCGCATCTGTTTTTTTCTTTTTTATTAAATTCTGAATTCCCGCAAACTGATGTAAACTAATGAATATTTAAAAAATTTTTACACCCTTACATTTGTCGCAGCTTGAATTATTTTTAGAATTTTTTTGGAGATTTTTTTTGAATTCAAATTCATACCTTTTGAATTTGACCGGTTTGAAACCGACCGGAACCGGTACCGGTCCGGAGCGGTTCCGGTCAGGAAAAAAACCTTGTGCAAGGCTACAAAGCGAAACAAACATGATGGCATACCTTAATTAGTCTTTTCAGAGTGTCCTGTTGTAAACTGCAAGAACGCCTTCGAGTAATTTTAAACACAGATTCTCGTCTCTTCCCTCGAAATCGCGGATGATCGAAGACCTAGCTATATTCTCATCTTTATTGCAATATATGACTCGTGCATGACCGCACAACATGTCACAAAAACGAAAAAAAAAAAACTCGGTGCTGGCACTACACTAGGCTCCCTGGTGCACCGTGTCCACTTGACCTAAAGCGCTGGAAAGTAGCGCACCACCACCTCGTTCGCGTCACTCGGCACCGACACCCCTCGCGGCGCTAGCGGCTGCTCGGAAACGCTTGTCGCGTGTCACATCTCACACGGGCACACGCGCGCCTGCGGATCATGGGGAGACGGCGCGGTCACGGGGATCACAAACGTGCGCGCGCCTGCAAGATCGGCGGACCAGTGTGGCAGTGTGAGGACTCGCGGCTGGTCACCCCTACTGTCGTATGATCGGGGGTCACAGCGAGCCTGGCCCTGGCCTGCCGTTGTGGATGAGCACCGGCACCTTCCTGTGAACGCCTCGGGTTGGACACGAGACGATCGACGAGGTTCTCCTCCACCACATACGTGTGGCGCGCGCCCTTGGCATAAGTGCGACGCGCACGGCGATGGCGAAGGGGGTCAGCCGTCAGCTTCGTCACCTTACTCACATTCGTCGTCTTTCTCGCCTGCTGCCAATGAGGCTGCACCGTGACTAGGCGCTGGACTGAGCTCTGAGTCTGGTCGAGTTGTCCGGTATAGTAGAATAGAGACGTACGTGGTGCCCACCGTTCACTGATGATGAGCGTGACGGGGATTAGTAGGCGTGACTAAATGTGGACTAGCAGCCTACTCGATCGGCAGCCGGGGAGAACCTGATCCGCTCGGCGCGTCCGGTTGGGGACAAAAGTGGGTCAGGGGTTTCTTGTCAAGGCTTTGGAAATTCGGTGCCACAGCGCTAGCTTCGATGTTCCAGACCAACTGATGGCGCCAGCACTGTCGTCACATGGATTCTTTGCGGTCGCTGCACTGCGCGCCTAGATTTCTGAGCACAACTGTGCCTGATATTTTCTGCCGACCTTCGAGAAACAGAGCACTCACTCGAGCACAAAAAAAAGCGCAGATTTACTATAACAATTTTTGAGCAAAAAGTTTTATTTTATTTGAGCAAAGAAAGCAAGCAAGTTACATGCAACACAACCAGCACGAAGTACTGCTGTCCATTCATCGAGCACAGCGGAAAGAAAAAGCGGGGCAAAACCGACGACTGTCACGGTGGCACCGGAGAGGATCACGCTCACTTCTTCATGGAGCCAATAGCGAGCAGGGTCTGCAGGAACGCGAGAACCTTGTCGACGTCGTCCGGCACGACTCCTTTCGCCGCGTCGGCGGCGCGGAACCGCTCCGCCCACGCGGCCAGCAGCGGCGTCCTGGCCGGGTCGATCAGCTTGCGCCCGATGATCCGGTCGATGGCCGCGAACCATCCGAGGTATCCGCCGAGCACGACGTCGACGAACCCGATGCCGTCGCCGCCGAAGAAAGGCTTCCCCTTCCCGCACTCCACGAGCGCGCCCTCGAGCGTGTCCAGCGCCTCGCCGGCGCGCGCCACGGCCGCCGCCCTCTCCTCCTCGTTCTTGCACCTGAACAGCATCCCCGCCCACGCCGACCCGACCTTGTCGTCGACGTAGGCCGCCCAGAACCGCGCCACCGCGCGCTCGTAGGCGTCGGAGGGGAGGATGGAAGGTCCGGACCCAGCCCAGACCTCGTCGATGTACTGGATGATCACCTGGGACTCGTTGATGGGGCGGTCGCCGTGGAGGAGCACGGGGACGCTCTTGTGCACCGGGTTGGAGCCCAGGAGGAGCGCGCTCTTGTTCCCGAGGTCCTCCTCCACGTACTCATACGCCAGGCCTTTCAGGTTGAGCACGATGCGGACGCGGATCACGAACGGGCTCGTCCACACGCCCAGCACCTTCAGATCGCTGCCTCCTGCCATTGTCAGCTACTCAGCTCTAGCTTGTGATTCTGTTTGAGGAGATGTGGGGTGTCGACTGTCGAGCGTTTGAGGTAGTGGTGTGGTACTCTGTTCTGTCTGAAACGGTGTCAGTCCATTGGGCTTTATAGTGCGAGCTAACGCATCTGTGCTCCTGCAAGGGAAGTTTCGTTTGGGACTCGGGAGAGTGTCTGACTGAGATATGCACCTGGCCGTCTTGGCAGGCATGTTCTGCTCCGAGCAGAGTATCTTTGGTGATCCAGGTATGTTATTGATCGGTTGATCGAGATGCCGTCAGCATGGTTGTCAATAAGGACAGCGACGCCTTTGTTCGTCCGAAGAAAATAGCAGCCACCATTACCACGACATATAAAATTGAAAAGTACGCCCTTTTGACGCCCTTTCGCTTTCGTTGACCAAGATGCTATCCGCGTGCCTTTTCTTTGCAACGAGAGTATATGCCACCAACTGGCATTTTGTTTACTTGGTAGCGTTGAATACAATATTAACGGTGCATTAGTGCGCAAATGATTCATCCTTTCGGATCTTGCTGACTAAATGCTGGATTGAATGTGTTGCTACTCCACCAAATAGAGAGTTATTCTCACTTGACCGAAGATCAGACACCCTAGTTCTCATCAACTTTAAAAATAATTCGATCTCCGAATGGTAAAATCTGATGCACTTTTAGAGTCTGGCTGTAGAGGTGGTTTTATGATCTAGATCATGCAAAATGCTTGCCAATTACCTCTGTTTGATCACCATCTTCATCATTAACCGAGCATAGCGCTAAGGCCCATGGACAGATGGAATTTCCTGTGTTCGATGATTTTTTATTATTTGTGGAGAATTACTAATTTGCATGCATTTGCACTAGAAATAACAGAAAAGAAGATAAAATTTAAATTTCCACAAAAAGGAAAACGTACGGCCATTAAGATACCTTTAAGCTGCTTAATGTTTTGGTTATCTATCAACCACCGCTTTAAGCCCTTGATTTATTATCCTACGCTTGTGCCTTGCTACGCATCTCTTTCTTTTACCAGGCCTGTGTTTTGGTGTTACGCGCCGGTTAAGAACGCATATAGATACTTGTTTTTTTTTTTTCTAGGACGGAGGGAGTAGTTGTTAAGGGACCCATTAATTAACACTTTAAACCTTGTGTTTGTCCTTGTTGGCTGCCTATTTTGTTCTTGTTGAAGGCCTAGTGATATGGCGGTTGTTGTTAGTCATAACTTGAGCGGAAAACCTATATATCCTTAAGAAGAAACTTAATTATCGACTTTCTATTGTTTGAAATCAATGCAAAACGAATGACTGGATGGGATCAACACACGCAAGACTGTTGGTCAGTGCACAACTGGGCTAGAGGAGGGGAGCAAGACATGTGTCGGAGCCTAGTTGGCTGCGTGACATGTCAAAGAAAAAATATTGAGCCAAAAATTTTGGTGAATGAAAAAAAAGAGTTGGCACATGTAAAAAATGTTGGGTAATAATGTTGGTGAATGTAGAAATAGTTAAAGAAAAATATTAATACATGTAGAAAAGGTTGGTCAACGTCAAGAAATGTTGTGATAGCTAAGGCATGCTTTTGAAAAAAAAATTCATGGATGTCAACAAATATTGATGGATATAAAAAACATCAAATTAAAATGTTGGTAAATGGGCTTTACTGACATGCTCCTTATCTAGGAGGTCCTAACCTCTACTTGACAATGACTTTCTGATGTGTCCTTTCTGTCCAACTGCAGTTCAAAATACAAACAATTATAATGTTTTTAGTAAATAAACATAAATATTTTTTTCTTCTAAATATGTGGTATTTTTTAACCAATTTGAGTACAAAGTAAAAATATTATTTAATAAAAAACAACAAATAAAAAAATATAGGTAGTTTTTTGTTTGTATTGCGCCATGTTTTTTTACCAATTTCAGTACATGTTTTTCTTTCGAAAAAACACAACAAATAAAAAGTTATATGAAATTTTTTTGGTTGATAATAAAGTTACATTACAAATTTTCCTGTCCTAGCAATACAAAAGAAAACAACTAATAAAATATGATGGTCTCAACTATTAAACAACTACTTGATCAAACAAAATAAGCAATAATAATATATTCTTCATGCACCCTAAATTTTTTCCCCTTGGCTAGTTGGATATTTCTTTCTAATACTATATCACTATCATGACTAACACATAGGAATATAGGATGAGGGCCAGGTTTAAAAACTCATACATATTGTGTAGTGATATGAAGTATGAACCACAACCTGATTTCTGGTAACATCACTACAGAACATATAGCAAGAGGTGTAATATGATAAATATTAGTATGAAAGTATTAGAAAAGAGTCATGGAAGAGGTGAGTCTACATGAGCTTCATAGTAAATTGCAATAGAACGGTTCAGACATATATATAATCAATAAAATAGACACTGATTTAATCTAAAAATATTTGTAGTATCGAGAACACAACAACATAGACCAGACAACATGTCTATTAATCTACATATTCTATATCCATCACAAAACATATTCGATGTACCTTTTGAGATGATGAATAAGCCAAACAATGCACTCATAAACTGCTTGCATCACATTTCTCATATAATGCCACCTAAACATGCACTTGAAATATGTTTCTATTGGTCTCAAATAATGAAGAATGCAAGGTCTCACACTATATGTCACAATACATGAAATTCTAGCAAAATAACAACACAAACTTATATAAAGAAATAACAACAAAAAACACACGTTAGTATTATGTTGAAAATGTAGTAAAAAAATCAAATTGAACAATTAGAAGAAAAGAAATACTAAATTACAATGTAGATATAGTAATATTGTAGAAGTGTAAAAACAACAAATAATTCACAAAAGTAGTTTGCATAAATATTTGAATTAATTACAGTGATAATATGTCTTACATCTATGGACATTAGTCACATAATAAAGTAAGATAAATTATAACAACTAAGTAGTTATAACATACAATCGAGGCATGGATAGTTAAATTCAATTGAGACTAGCAAAAATGCCCGTGTGTTGCTACGGGCGAAGACGACAGAAATTTTATGTTTTTCCTACTATGGAATATCTTTGTATTTTTTTTGTTTAAAAACTCATCTGGATTAAAAGATAGAATCGACTGAGATTTGGTTTTCATGTAAGGCATCTCTTACCTCGCATCCTTGCCTCCTCCACCCGTGCACTGCCTCCACCCACCACATCCTCCACCCGTTCTCCCCGCCGGCTACCGTCGCGCTTGGCTCCAGCGGCCTTCCGGCTGCCTCCGCTTTCACACGCCGCCAACACTAACCTCTCCACCTTCTTCTCACGCGCCGGCCACCTCCACCTCCGCCACTTCCCGCCGTCCGCTGCCAACACTAACCCATCCACCTTCTTCTCCACAACAAGTGATGAGACTCGGTCCCGATCTTAATGATGTGAGAGCAATCACCAAGGATAACTAGCTGCAAGCAGCCGGATAGGTAGTGCCGCCTGACAGTAAAACTCGAAGCCAACCACCGTCTTTAACCGGTAACCTGAATCGAGGACTGCCCAACAAGACTCTCAAGAAACCAGCCCACATAACCTGGAATCAATGGACGAGGAGCACAAACTGGGTGCCGATGAAGCGGCCATGTATACAACCTCACGAAGAAGATGCAACACAAGGGGTGGGATAATGATCCCTCCATAAACTCACACTCCATGGTGGAGAAGATGCCATGTGGCTGTTCTAAAAATTATCAAATCAAAATTGCTTCAAATAGAGGAGTACATGGGGTATATATACTAGGAACATCCCTCCTATCTAGGTGTAAAAACGAGCACTAATAATAGTATGTGAAAGGTCATCTTGGTGGAGCATTTGAGGAGTCTTTTGCAGTTCTCACGCAGCCACCAAACAGCCTGTGCAGTGCAGCTTCCACTAAATTGGTCATAACTCCTAGCTCAGAAGTCCAAAAGATGTTCCGTTTGTTGCATATGAAAGTAGACTTCCAGAACATTCCAACCATGTGTACCATGCACAATGATCTGTCACATGTTGGGCCGCACATTGTAGAGAAGTTGAAGCATGTAAACCATCTCTTTTGAACGTGATCATTATTTATTGGAGTAGCAATTGATAGGCTGCATACTTATACCCATATATGTATGTATATATATATACCCTCATCAACAAGCCACCACTGCGTCCGGCTCCGGTGGCCATCCGGTCGCCTCCGCCTCTGCCCGCCGCCAACACTAACCCCTCCACCTTCTTCGCACCCTGCTTTGGCCGCCTCTGCCACCGCCTGCAGCTACCGCCACTTCTCACACCCGCGGCCAACCACTGTGCACCGGATGTCTCACCCTGCCTGGCTGGCGACGCGGAAGCGCCGTCGTGCCCACCATCGCCAGCCAACCCGCCACCACCGCCGGGCCAACCCCTCCCCCCCCCCCCCCCCCCCCGATCTCCCCTCTAACTCCGGTGACATGAGAAATCCCCAGCAACACCTTAACCCTAACCTCGGCGGCGGCGGTGGTGATGACGATGGTGACTCCTTCGAGGTCACCTCCTTGACGGGACGACGTTGACGCGGCGAGCTTGGCGTGGGCGGCACAGAGAACGCAATGAGCAGTAGTGGGAACACGAGGGGAGACAAGGGCGAGGAAGAAGACGACGATTCGCGTGTTCATTGCCGATCAAACGGCTGTCGTCGTCGACTTACGCTAATGCAAAAGCTAAGTCGATTGACTACGAGTATTTTATTGAGTTATGTATGTTGTGCTAAATACATTGAAATATTTATTGGGAACTTTTGGAGCCTTTTTAATTATTTTTTTGTTATATTGCGGTAAAATGATTTCACATTTTTAGGAAAAAATCAGTATTTTTAATTTGGCTTATGCAACCCCTTCTACGCAAATAATACTTCTTACTCTTACATCTCTAACGTTTTATTTTACGGAGAGTTAGTTCCTACAGCTAAAAATTATCACAATCCACATTCCACCACGAGAAAGATCTCATTTCTGTCTCTAATATTTGGTCTCAATTAGTGAATTAGTAACGACTTATCTTCACGTATCCTTTTTTTAAACATAACTATTGGATAAGCTTAGTGTGTGTATGGTAGTCGGCGCTAGCCAGGTGGCTAGCTCGAGTAAAAGTGGTAGTATATTGGTTGAAGCCGGCGCTACCTCCGCATCAATATGTGATGCGTGCATGACGTGGTCAAAGAGAACAACCGCTAATTTGCTCGCGTGCCAAACATTAAATTTATTTGAGAAGGAGATTAAATTTATATGCGTCGAGAGACGGCATATATCATGCGAGATATAATAGACAATTAAAATACTATTACTTTATATTTCTAGTTTATGCGAAACAAATTAAATATCTTAATAAGTTTAGTTATATTTTCTATTTTAACTAAACCACAATACATGGAGAAATACAGGGGGCTATATCCAAAAGTAGTTCAAACCAATAAGCAGGCTAGACAAGCGACAAGCCAATGAAACCTGGTCAAATAAAATATATCTCCATGTATGCTGAGATTAGGATTAATTATCTTAAAGTGCGGGTTGTCTTGACAATATTCCACTACCTGCTTAAGTATTTGAAGATTAGGGTTTTTATCACAAGTTCAATTTAGCTTAATTGATGAGATCTCTATAGGGGAAGGTGGAGATTGGAGGTTCGATTCCGCCGTTTGCACCAGATTTTATCTTTCCTTTATTTAACTGGTTGGCCGATCAGACTTTTTGCTAGGAGTCTGATGAGCCGATTTTTATGGGTCGCCCGTCCGGTTCTTCAGATGAAGTCCGGTTGGCCGGTCGGTTTTTTGCTAGGAGTCTGATGAGCCGATTTTTATGGGTCGTCCGTCCGGTTCTTCAGATGAAGTCCGGTTGGCCGGTCGGTTTTTTTTGCTAGGAGTCTGATGCGCCGATTTTAACGAAATCCTTTCGGTTTCGCGCTCCAGGGAGCGATTTTGGCAATGACGGACCACACAAAATTGACAGAAGCTTTGCTTGATTTATTATTATGTAAAGATTTAAATGAAAATCTTACCTGATAAGATTGGAAGATCGGGCCAAACAATGTGATAGCCCTATTAGTTTGTTCTCATAGATGGAATGAGTGAATGAGCGCACATATTCATAGATGCGGACCCAATTAGGTAGTTCGTGCATGAGTCAATTGTGTTCTTTTACTGCTTTGACAACATAAGACGTTGATTGATAGAAAAGTAAACTCACTCATTTTTTACAACAATAACATTGGATCTAATTTGATCTAAATCACCCACATCTTCTATACGAAAGATAGCCTAAGTAGCCCTCTAATCAAATTAGTTTTGATTTCACAATTGACATTTAACAGAAATATTATGAAATATTTCTATGTTTTTCTATTTTTGTTTAAAATAATTTTTATCTCGTTTATTAGCTCTCTAAATTTCTTTACTTTTCTTCAACCTTTTAATGATTATATCTTGTTTATTTATATTTTATAATTCTAATATGATATCTTGTTTATGAGATTTGTGTATCTGTCTAAGTTGATTGTGCTAGATCGCCCTGATTTGGTTGTTGTAATTTGGCCTAATTCTTTGTAGATCTTCCAAGTAAGTCTTGTAAAAGCATGTCTTAAAGTTAATTTGTCTTTAAGTAGATATTTGACATGTAAAATGTCAGTCACTTGGTCTATCAATCGTTTTTACCTATATAGCGTATTGTGCTATTATTTGATGTTTCAGTTGAGCATTATTCACTACGGGAAATCCCGTGTTTGCCGTGTGCCTAAGGCTTACGGGCACACGGCAAACAAGCCTGTTTGCCGTGTGCCAGCCCACGTGGCACGCGGCAAAGACGTGGCACACGGTGGCCCGAGGCAGACACACGGCAAACAGGCCGGCACACGGCAAAGCCGCCTGTTTGCCGTGTGCCTAGCCACGTGGCGCACGGCAAACAGCTGGCACACGGCAAAGTGTCCTGTTTGCCGTGTGCCTCACGGCACGCACACGGCAAACAGGCCACCCCAAACGGCCGTTGCCTCGGCCGTCATCTTTGCCGTGCGTCCTGGTCAGGCACACGGCAAAGCCTGTCTGTTTGCCGTGTGCCCTTGCCATGTGGCACACGGCAAACAAGCGGCGCACGGCAAAGTAGCCTATTTGCCGTGTGCCACAGGATGGCACACGGCAAACAGGCTAAAAAATTGAATTTTGCCTCTAAATTTTTTTTGCTAACTTCTTTGTCCATGTATTATTCCATGTTAGTTTTGTGCATGTATTCCGGTCTGTTTGCTATATTTAATCATTTTATATCATTATTTTTAATTTTGCCGATATGGCAAATTTGAACCGTAAGTGTTTCGAATAATGTAATGTAATGTTTGGAAAAATGTTAGTTGGATTCTTAAGACTAATATAATGCCATGTCCATTAGATGGAATCAAATTTTGAATATATTGCTCGCTTACCGTGTGCCCGAATTTGGGCTCGGTTGGTTTAAAATTTTATAAAATACAATAAAGGTCAAAAATTTATAAATTTTGGCATGATGTCATGTTTTCATATGTAGAGGCTACGGTAAAAAATGTAGAAGGTTTCGAGCAAATTGACGCATTGTCTCTTTACAAAACCGAAGCTTCTCGGGAGAAGATCCTAAGAGTTGTGAAAGAGATGTTGTGATTTGAAGTAACGTGATAATTGAAATTTTGTTCTCCTACAAAACTCATTTTTTATAGTTTACATACACCTTAGACAGGTTCATGCCCAAATTTGGTTATTTTTTGAATCCGTTTGGTATTTTTAAATTTTTTTTCTTAAGCAGAAAATGTTTGTCATGTGCTCCTGCCTCCTGGTGCGGCACACGGCAAACAAATGTGCCGTGTGCCCATATCCAGGGCACACGGCAAACATTTTTATAATTCCAGATATTAATAAAACTTGAAAAATTTTAAAATTTCAGAAATAAAAAAAATGAACTGCGGACCGTCTGCCACTTGTGAGGCGAACAGTCCGCGGATGGCAAACCGTATGCCAATTACTGGCGGACAGTCCGGCAAATATGTTGTTTGCCGTGTGCCCAGATCCAGGGCACACGGCAAACACTTTTGAAATTCGAAATTTTTAAAAAAACCCTTTGCCGTGTGCCCTGGATCTGGGCACACAACAAAGCCCGCGGCTTTGCCGTGTGCCCAGATCTAGGGCACACGGCAAAGGGTTCTACCCTTAGCCGTTACCGCACTCACACACACGCAGACTCACACACACGCTCCACTGCGCCGCAGCTGCCGTGCCGCGCCGCCGTCGCCGCTCCTCCACACGCCGCCCCGGACGCCGCCGGCCGCGCCTCCCCCGGCCGGCCGTGTCCCCCACCCCCGGCCGCCGCGCCCCGCCCTGCCCCGGCCGCCGGCGGCACCGCGCCTCCCGGCCGGCCGCCTCCCCCACCCCCGGCCGCCGCGCCCCGCCCTCCCCCGGCCGCCGCCAGCGCCGCCGCCTGCCGCGCCTCCCCCACTCCCGGCCGCGCCTCCCCCACCCCCGGCCGCCGCGCCTCCACCTTCCCCGGCCACCGCCGGTCGCGCCCGGGCCAGTCATCCCCCGCACGTGACCCCACAGCCGGCCACCGCCACCTCGGGAGCCCATCTCTGCCTCGCCGCCGTTGAGCCTCTAGGTGAGACTTGTGGCTTCGGTGGTTAAAGCATTGTGTCCGGCCATCGAGCCGCGGGCTTAAACATCTGTGTAGCCCGACCTTCGTGTCATGGTTTTTGTTGCAGGTTTGGAAACCCTCACCGTATAGGGGAGGTGCTGGCGAAATTTTGAATTTGCTATAAGCATTTATTGTATTTTGCAGGAATCCGCTTCCACCTGTTCGACGAGGAGCCGGAGCGGGAGCTGTAGCCGGAGCCGGAGCGGGAGCGGGAGCTGGAGCTGTAGCCGGAGCGGGAGCGGGAGCTGTAGCCGGAGCGGGAGCGGGACCGCGAGTCTACACCACGCCGGCCACGCCTGCACCGCCGACACACCGTAAGCACCGCAATCACGCTCGCGTTACATGCATGTTCGTAGATCACGTAACCCAGTTAGGTGTCTTCCGTTCGAAAGAGATACAGTTGGAAATATGCATAACTTTGCATATCTACGACCGTATCTGTTTCGAATTGTCCACGTTATTTGGACAGCCCGAGGATGCGTAGCTAGAGTAGGTTTCCATAGTCTACTCCGATCTGGGACAGGATTTCGGCAGCACCTTCCCGGTGTTCTCCGGATACACAATCTCCCTCTGGGACGTGTATTTGGAGAACAGCGGGGAGGTACTGCCGAAATTCTGTCCCAGATCAGAGTAGACTATGGAAACTTACCCTAGCTACGTATCCTCGGGCAAACATCCAGTGTTTGCCGTGTGCCATGACATTTGCACACGACAAACACTTGCTGTTTGCCGTGTGCAATGATCACGGCACACGGCAAATTAAAAAAATGAACCGCGGACCGTCCGCCACTTGTAAGGCGAACAGTCCGCGAATGGAAGATGGTCCGCCAGTTCCTGGCGGACTGTCCGACCAATATGTTTTTTGCCGTGTGCCCAGATCTAGGGTACACGGCAAACAATTTTGAAATTCAAAATTCGAAAACCCATTGCCGTGTGCAAAGTTCAAAGCATACAGCAAACAACCGTTGTTTGCCGTGTGCCGTCCACGTGGCACACGACAAATAGACGTCCCCCGGGGTCCGCCGTCAGTTAACTTTATTTTGCCGTGTGGGAAACAAGACACACGGCAAACGGCTTTGCCGTGTGCCCGTGGTACAGCACACGGCAAACTCATGTTTGCCGTCGCAGTGTTTGCCGTGTGCCGTTTTGCACACGGCAAAGCCAAAAGCACACGGCGAAGGCTTTTGCCGTGTGTCTTTCAGGCTTTGCCGTGTGCCCTGGCACACGGCAAATACCCTGTTTCCCGTAGTGATTCATTCTAAAGTGACGTTGATGTGTTCGTTTATTATCCGGTAATATTGCCATATCCTTTTTGTATGATCAAATTTGATTTGTTTTTTGAGATAAAAAATGTGGAACCAAAATGTTTTTATTTTTCAATTATTTTCATCCCTACACACACCTATAACACAGTTACAAATAAAACGGCCGAATGCAATTTTATACATGTAAACATGGATGGATTTCAACCCTATTGGGTTCTAAAGGATTTTGTGTGCAAATAAGTACTCTCCCCGTTTCAAATTATAGTTTGTTTCACCTTTTTTTTACTCTAAGTTTGACCGTCCGTTTTATTCAAAAAAATTGTACAAATATAGTTAAATTTAAGTCATTCATGTATATCTTTTATTAATAAAGTAAGTGTCGGGTATTGATCTTAGGGATACCCAACGGTAGGCATTAAGGACACGATCCCTAAACAACTCGGCCTAAAAATGATCATGTCAGTTGCGGTATTTTTGAGCACTCATTGGAGCACAAAAAAAAAAACCCAGTACAAATTACAACATAGACACTGTCTTACAATTATTGATCAAAAAAGGGTTTTTATTTGAGCAAAGGAAGCATGCAAAATTGCAAATTACAATCAAACACAAACAGCCCCAAGTACACTGCTGTCCATTCATCGAGTACACTGTTTATTGAGCCGAAAGAAACGGTGGGGGCCAAATCCGACGACTGACACCGTAGACGTATCGCGCTCATTTCTTTGAGGCAATAGCGAGCAGGGTCTGCAGGAACGCGAGAACCTTGTCGACGTCGTCCGGCACGACGCCCTTCGCCGCGTCGGCGGCGCGGAACCGCTCCGCCCACGCGGCCAGCAGCGGCGTCCTGACCGGGTCGATGAGCTTGCGCCCGATGATCCTGTCGATGGCCGCGAACCATCCGAGGTATCCGCCGAGCACGACGTCGACGAACCCGATGCCGTCGCCGCCGAAGAAGGGCCTCCCCTTGCCGCACTCCGCGAGCGCGCCCTCGAGCGTGTCCAGCGCCTCGCCGGCGCGCGCCACGGCCGCCGCCCTCTCCTCCTCGTTCTTGCACCTGAACAGCATCCCCGCCCACGCCGACCCGACCTTGTCGTCGACGTAGGCCGCCCAGAACCGCGCCACCGCGCGCTCGTAGGGGTCGGAGGGGAGGATGGAAGGTCCGGACCCAGCCCAGACCTCGTCGATGTACTGGATGATGACCTGGGACTCGTTGATGGGGCGGTCGCCGTGGAGGAGCACGGGGACGCTCTTGTGCACCGGGTTGGAGCCCAGGAGGAGCTCGCTCTTGTTGCCGAGGTCCTCCTCCACGTACTCGTACGCCAGGCCTTTCAGGTTGAGCACGATGCGGACGCGGATCACGAACGGGCTCGTCCACACGCCTAGCACCTTCAGGTCGCCGCCTCCAGCCATTGTCATGCTCTAGCTTGCGATTCTGTTTGAGGAGATGCGGCGTCGAGTGTTTTAGCCTTTGAGGTCGTGGTTTGGTACTCTGTTCTGTGAAATGGTGTCAGTCTCCATTGAGCTTTATAGGCGCGAGCTGTGGCATGTGCTCCTACAGAGTACAAGGGAAGCTTCGTTTGGGACTCGGGAGAGCGTCTTGACTGAGACATGTACCTGGCCATCTTGACAGGTATGTTCTGCTCCGAGCAGAGTATCGAGGTGCCGTCAGCATGGTCGTCCGTAGGGACAGCGACACCTTGTTCGTCCCAAAAGAAGTAGCAGCCCCAGTTGGCACGACTTCAAAAATTGAAAAGTACTCCCTTTTGACGCCCTTTCCTTTGCAACACAGTTTATGCTACCAACTAGCATTTTGTTACTTGGTAGCGTTGAATACAATATTAGAGACGCATTAGTGCGCAAATGATTCATCCTTTATGTAACCAAATCAAGCATTAAATAGGGGCAAATCAGTCTTCTTTGCAATAGCCTAAAAGAAATTGGCAACCATCTAAACACCTACATGTAAAGATTTGGGATGTAAAATTTACAGCCAAAAGATTTGGAATGTAAAGATTTGGGATCTAAACAGGGCCTGAACTTATTATCCGAGACGCATCTTTTTTTTGACGAAAACAGTGGAGAAGTTCCCCACGGGCTCCTTTTCATTTCATAATAAAAAGGGATATGTACAGGTACAACGCCGAAGGCCCAAAGAGAGATCCTAACTATCTAGAATAAAATATTAGTTGTAATTACAAATCCACTGATTAAGAGAAAGCTTAAGGGAGGCTTGTGCACGAACTGAGGCCTTCTTGATCTCCTCCCTAAAGCAAGCCTTAAACGCATCCTTGATCTGAAAAGGCAAATTCAGAATGGCAAAACCGGACGCACTTTGCTTGTTTACAGAGATGGTTTTAGGATCTATTTTACGCAAAAGGCTTTGTGATTTACCTCTGTCTGAGCCTGACCATCTTCATCACTAACCGAGCATAGCTAAGGCCCATGGACTTTCATTTGTTGGATAAATTATTCTTATTTATGGACCATTACTAACTAGCAAGGTGCCCCACACTATAAAGCGCGGGTAGCTAGTTTTTGATTTGGCAATATTTGGATTTTTTTTACTTCAGAATAAATGGATGTAAATAACCCTTTAAAAATAAATAGATGCAAATAGTTTTATTGATATGCCACTGTAATTCTTTTGTCCTAATGATTCATATCGAGTTGTCATTTTTCTAATTTTCATATTATGTGGCATATTTTTTTAGAAAATTAATTTATGAGAAAAGATAATACCTTATGAATAAACTTGTTTTTACTATTTACTAAAAGAAATATAAACATTATACATTATTAATATGAAATTATTATTTTTTAGTTTTTTACTGGCTGTGTAATGTATTTTTTTATAGTTTTAATTACGATGCACGATAAACTATCATTAGAATCACATAAAAAATATCTAACTGAGTGGTTCGATGTATACCACCAAAAATTATAATCTCCTTTTTATTTGTCCTCTAATCTCAAGAAGTCATGGACTCATGGCTCCATAAATGCATGTCCTCGTACTATCTTAGGTATAGTCTTCTCCTTTGTACTTGTCCCCTCTTTACTGCTTCTGCTCCCAAGGATCTTTGCCCGTTATACTGCGATCATAGAAGATGCATCCACAATGTATCGTTCATTCCTAGAGATCACTACTTGTGGCTTGCTATGGACGGGCATACATGTCAAACATTAATTTTCTAAATGCTTTGTTCTATAGTGTATCAACACTTTTCTATGCTTGCATTATCATCTATCAATCTTTTTCTCGACCATCACTGACTAATCACAATGCTATATAGCTATATATCGCTATTTTCAGTGCCTCTAATTGTCTCTTGTGGTGATCGTCATGCCTTGGGATGGCGACAATATTGTCTGCGTTAGAGTGACACTCTACCCGGTACAACTTGTTAGTTGGGATGATGTGTCGTGGTTATGTATGGTTAGACCGTCATTCTCTCATTAACATAGCCTTAATTTTTGTTCATTAGTTATTCTTGCATGTTCCATGTGTAGCGAGTCCCTCATCGATTCATCGCTTTGTAGATCTAAATTGCTCGTTAGCCTTGCGGATGTGCCCTCTTTCAAGTTTTACCCTAAGTTTACCTCTATTGATATATGAGGAAGCTTGCAAGTAAATTGTTACTATCATAGAAGCACATGTCCCCCATAAGCATAGGTTAAGATCACGATTTGAGCATGTAAATTATGAATCATTGTCACACCATGGTGATTAGGAAACTTGTAAGCTACACGTCGATAAATGTGGTTTGTGTTGCCTTCCAACATGCTACTTGTGATTAATGTGTACTATGAACAAAATTGCTAGAGGTCATCGTATAAGCCTATTTTCTAGGGACTAGTTAAAGCCTGGTATAGGAAAGCTTTGCAACTTCAGTGTTGCAAGCCACATCCTATGATAATTTCCTAGTAATATGCTACGAATATGCCTTGCCGTGCGTAGTGTGTTTCTTTCTCGAGCCGAAGACATAATAACATCATAAGATGTAAAAAAATCCGTTAAGTGATCTCCTTAATGTAGAAAAAGATTTTGATCAATATTATGCCATAACTTGTAGTTGCTTCACCGTTTGAGAAAATTTCTCTTTTTCAATTGCACTAATTTTCAATTCCCTAAACAAACGTGTTGGCTACTATTTTTCTTTTCACTAGTATATAGAGATTAAAATAAAAAGTGTTATCAACAATTTTATTCTATTATTTTTCTATTATTTTTTTAGTTTAGGATTTTCTTTTCTTATTTATTTGGCATGGACCTTTTGGCCTAATATAGGTTGTTAGATTATCATAGATTCGAATGGTGTAGGTTTCTTTTACTAATTTTTATTCCCTTGTTGGCTTCTATTTTTATTTTCATGTACATAAATTAAAATAGTGTTATCAATAATTTTATTTTGAATTTATTATCTATTAAGTATCAATCATTGTCTCTTTAGGTTATATAGGCTGTTATATCATTGTAAAATTTAATGATGCATATTCCTTATTGTTAAAATTATTATTTGTGTTGTGTATTTGACTTGGACTATAGTTATCAATAATTTTTTAGTTTTGAATTCCGAATTTAATTTTCTAATTTATTTGGCATGGACTCTTTGATCTAATATGGGCCGTTAGATGATCATAAAATCTATTGGTGCATACTCTTTTGTTTTTTACATTAACGTGGTGATTTTTTTGTCCTCTTGATGAATCTGATGACTTTTTTTTACACTTCTTTATTAATATAATAGATTTGCACCTGACAAGACAACAAATAAGATACAAAATTAAAATTTCCAAAAAAGGAAAAAACATTGGGCCATTATCGATATACTCAATTGTTGATGGCAATAATAGCCATTGAATATAACTTCCATTTTTCTAAATTACTTGCATCTTCTATTATGAAAGATAGCATAAGTAGCCCCTAATCAAATTAGTACCTTGTACAGTTAATCTTAAGACGATTTTATGAAATATTTATATGTTTTTATTTTTTAATTGAAAATCATTTTTATTTAGTTTGTTGATTCTCTAAATGTTCTTTACTTCCTTTAACATGTTAACAATTCATATCTTCTTTACTTATATTTATAATTCTAAAATGGTATCTTACCTCAAATAACTGAGATTTGAGTACTTGTTTAAGTTGATTGTTGGTAAATACATTAAATTTTCTACATATTTTAGGCCTTTCTCTAAGTCGATCGTGTTAGATTTGCCTGATTTAGTCGCGCAAAAGAAAAAGATAGGCCTAATTCAGTTATGTAAGTTGGCCTAAGTCTTCGTAGATCTATCAAATATGTCTTGTTCATGCATGTCTTAAACTCTTAATAATTTGTCTTAAAATAAACATTTGACATGTAAAATGTCGATCACTAGATCCATCAATTGGTTGTTCTTACGTATAGTACTAGTAGAATGCTATTGTTTGATGTTTTAGCTAAACATTATTGATTCTCATGTGACACCGATGTGTTTGTTTGTTAGCCTATAACATGGATGCCATTCGTTAGATAAATATGTTAAAAATGATTAATTTTTGTTTTTCCAATCGTTTTCCTCCCGAAGCACACCTATTACAAGCTACAAAGTAGAATAGTGTGCAGCGTTGCCTCACAAAAATGGCCCTCCCTCTATCTTGGTTCTGTTTTATGAATTTTGCAGAGTGTTGCATATATGTATTGCCTATGTCATGTTTTTTTCTTTTTAAGGATACAATTATAGTTATTATGGCTACACTTTTTAATAGGCAATATAGAGGTCAGTAATCAGTAAATAATTTCAATTAAGTTTTTCAATAATGCTACACTTTATAAGGTCGGTAATGACTGCCCTGTTGGTTCACCACTAACTCGGCCATTTTACATATCTTGAATTCTTATCTTATGGTACAAAATAAAAAGTGTGTTATCATTCAGTTATAATTTTTTCTTCGAAAAGATAGTGCTAACGAAAAAGCCAATAAGAGTCACCATAAGTAGTTGGGATTCTTGATTTGTCATTAAAAAGGTTATTACGCCTCTTGTGATATTTCTTTTATAATTTTGTGTTTCATTGTCATTGATGTCCTTCTCGTATGCATGTAGGACCTCTCTATGATTTTCATCTTTGTTAAGGCTACAGTATAAAATGGCAAGGATGTTTATCTCTTGGGCAATTTCCTTATGGGTGCGTTTGGCAATAGGATGGGAAGATGTAGGGGAATTAGCGGTGGAAACTGATGAAGGGAATTTAGTTAGGAGTTTAATCTCTTGTTTGGTTCATGAAGGGAATTAAGAGAGGGAGTTGAATAGAGAATTCATATCCTTTGTTTGGACTGTGAGTTTGTTTTGACGTGAGAAATTGTATCATGAGTCATAATGAATGGTTGAGATGATTTGTTTTCATCTCAAAGCACAATTCCCTTCCAATTACCACCCCTCCCCATGGGAAGAGATTGGTGGGAGTTGAGCCTCTAAACTCCCATGCCCCATCCAACGAGAACTCCCACTCTCATGAAACAAACACGAGATAATGGAATGTTTGAGATGTTAATTGCAGGTATTTTTGGAATTAGTGTTTGGGATGTTAATTGCAAGATATTTTCTACAATTTAGGATTAATGTCTGTAGATATTTTTGGAGCAATTGTCAATTGTTGATATTTCAATTTTGATTCAAAGGAATTTTTAATTTCTTGTATCAATTTTATTGAAAGGAACTGTTGATTATTCTCATATGGATTTTCATTGAAAGGAATTGTTGATTCTTCTCGTATCGACTTTCATGGAATATTTGATTTCTTGTATCAATTTTGATTGAAAGGAATTGTTGATTATCCCCTATTGATTTTCGTTGAAAGGAATTGTTGATTCTTCTCATATCAATTTTCATTGCAAGAAGTATTGATTTTTCTCATATATATATTTTTTTGTTTAAAGTTGGTTGAGCGCTTACAACGGGAAATCTGAAGCGGCGTCGACGTTCAGGAACCTGCTGGACAATGACACGTACTTGGGGAGCTGGCTTCGTGAATTTTCTTTTCATTGGATTGCAATCATACGAATAATATTTTTTTTGGAATGATGACGCTGCGCCTAAGCGAAGAAGGCCTTCAGGAACGCGAGGACCTTGTCGACATCCTGCAGCAGGATGCCCTCGGCCGCCTCGCCCGCGCTGAACCGCTCGCCCCACGCGGCCAGGAGTGGCGTCCGATCATCTTCTCAAACACGTTGAACCACCCCAGAAAAGCCGCTGAGCACGACGTCCATGTAGCCGGCGCTGTCGCCGCCGAAGTAGTGCTTCCCCTTGGAGCAATCCTTGAACGCGCCTTCCAGCGCCTCCAGCGCCGCGATGGCCTGCGTCGCGCCGTTCACCTTCTCATCCGTGTCACTGGCGAACAGCATCGTTCGCCATGCGGCCCCAATCTACACATGTGAAAAGAATGTTATAATCTCTGATGTCCCTATACTAAATAAAACAGAGCAATTGCAATTTGCAAGGTGATGCATTGGACGAAGGTTGTTACCTTGTCGTCGACGTAGGCGGCCCAGAAGCGGGCGGTGGCACGCTCGTAGGGGTCGGCAGGGAGGAGCGAAGGGCCGGCATCGGCGAAGACCTCATCGACGTAATGCACGATAACCTGCGACTCCGAGACGGGCTTGCCGTCGTGGATGAGCACGGGCACCTTCTTGTGCACGGGGTTGGAGGCGAGGAGGAGCGGCCGAGCGGGCTCTTGTTCTTGACGTCCTCCTCGACGTACTCGTAGGTCAGACCCTTGAGGTTGAGCGCGAGGCCGGCGTGCCCTGATCACGAACGGGCTGGTCCACAGGCCCAGCAGTTACAACTTACAACTCGCCGTCTCCCGCCATTGGCAGCTAGGTAGCCCTTGCGTCTGGAGCGTTGCAGTGTTGCACACTTGCACACAGGACGAAAAGAGGTATGTAGAGGCAGTTGCACAAAAAGGACCAAAAGAAAGAGGTATATTAGCCGCGTATAGATGGCTTTCAGGTTGTGGTTTGATTCTGTTGTGAGCGTATTAGTATCAGGCTATGGGGTTATATATATGTGATCTGGTACCTTAATTTTGTGATGGATTGAAAATTCAAATACTGCATACGTGTCCCGACTGGCCATCTCTACGCCTACCGCACTACCGCCTGCCGGTGCATCCCTTTTGGTTCAGCCTTCAGGACACAGGTGCACTGATCGGTGACGCCAGCATGGTCGTCAGTCAATCAGATAGCAGCCACACGCCTTTCTAATTCGTCCTAAGAAAAGGTAGCAGCTACAATTAGCAGGACACTTTTACCAGGCATCTATCTCTCTGAAAAGTAGTACTTCTGTGCTTCTGTTTCTCTGACCAAGACACTCTTCGCCGCCCAAACGCATTCCATTCTTCGTTCTGAAAGGCAATGCCTTCTGTTTTCCTCCGTAAGCAACACAGCATAAATGACTTGCAGGTTCCATCTGGCAATCTCTATTGCATACCGTTTCAATTGCATGTCGTATACTTGCAGCAGCCTTCGACAGAATATTGGGTGATGGGCGATGTTTCGCGAATTTTTTTTCGAGTATGTTCTGTAGTCGAGAAAATAACCCATTATATGGATGGAGTGTACTTCGCGAGACGAATCTAATGAGCCTAGTTAGATCGTGATTAGACAATAAATTGCTACAGTAAACATGTGCTAATGACGGATTAATTAGACTCGTTAGGTTCGTCTTGCGATTTACTGACAGAATCTATAATTAGTTTTTTAATTAGTCTATATTTAATACTTCAAATGTGTACCCGACATACTCGACAAAAATTTCGCGTTTCATCTGAACAGGGCCATTGCATACCGTTTCAATTGCATGTCGTATACTTGCAGCAGCCTTCGACAGAATATTGGGTGATGGTAGGAGCAACGCACCTGTCGGCGTTAATGACTTCGACAGAATTTTGTAATTTTTAAAAATTTAATTTTTGGTTAAATTGCATAACTAATTCATTTCAAATCATAAAATTAAAAAATTAGTACCATAATTTTTCTAAAAATGTAGATTTTTTGTTGGTGCTCTATTTGAAGTTTTTGTACATATTTGTTTTTCACTATTTGAAGTATTTTATTGCTTGTAATAAAATATAAGGAATTGGATCAAATAAGATTCAAATAACGCCAAATAGAGCATCAACGCATGTGTTACATTTTCAGGAATTTTTCGATACGAATTTGATATTTTTATGTTTTTAAATGAATTAGTTATAAGTTTATTTATTTTGAAAAAAATAAAAAAAAAATACAAAACCACACCTTAAAAACCATATGAAGAACCAAATTTGGGTCTTCGAAGGCCAGGTTTAGGCCCATTAGACATTAAATTTGGGCTCTGTTTATTCAGCTGAAATGAGGCCTCAACATCTGAAAGCCCATTAAAATGACCAAACCAAACAATTCGGCGTTTTCAACACCCGGCCGGGAGCGCACTCAACGGCTCAACCTAATCTTAATCCAGGAACATCTGCAGGAACTCAATCACCTTGTCAACATCATCCGGCAGGACATCCTTCACCTCGTCAGCTGCCGCGAACCGCTCGCCCCACGCGGCCAGGAGCGGCGTCCTCGCCGCGTCCAGGACCTTGACGCCGACCATCTTCTCAAACACCTTGAACCACCCAAGGTAGCTGCCCAGCACGACGTCCACGAACCCGATGCCGTCGCCGCCGAAGTAGCCACCCCCACGGGAGCAGTCCTTGAACGCGCCCTCCAGCGTCTCCAGCGCCGCCATGATCCGCACCGCCGCGTCGGCCTTCTTCTCCGCCTCCGGCGCGAACAGGATCGTGTGCCACGGAGAACCCACCTGCGCACACAGCGGACGATGTTGACAAGTTGTGCTACTTACAAAATGATGTGGCACATACCTTGTCGTCGACAAAGGCGGCCCAGAAACGAGCGGTGGCGCGCTCGTAGGGGTCGGCGGGGAGGACGGAGGGGCCGGTGCCGGCGAAGGCCTCGTCGAGGTACTGCACGATGACCTGCGACTCGGCGATCGGCTTGCCGTTGTGGATGAGCACGGGGACTTTCTTGTGCACGGGGTTGGACCTGAGGAGGCGCTCGCTCTTGCTGAGGAGGTCCTCCTCGACGTACTCGTAGCTGAGGCCCTTGAGGTTGAGCACGATCTGCACCCTGTTCACGTAGGGGCTGTCCCACACGCCCAGCAGCTTCAGGTCGCCTACCGCTGCGGCCATTGCCAAGCGCCCGGCCAAGCTCGATCGATCAGGCTATTAATTCTGGATGTTGTGCCAGTGCTGACTGTAGAGGGTGTAGTGGAGCTTGCTGCGAGAGTGGTTTACAAGTTATAGATGCAGGGCAGATTCAGGATGATTGCACGTTAGGTGCCGTAGTGCGCGCAAACTTTTCCTTCACATGATCTGATTGTTTCAGGTCGTGAGAATGAAATGAATGAACCTTCCAAGTCCAACTAATATGTGGCGCAGCTTTCATTCATAAAAGTTGGTAACCACCGTACCAGCAGCAGTTGGGGCTGGGCCAGATCTTCTGCGGCATGCTCAGCCTTTGCACGCTTTGTAAGTAGGAGCTCTCTCCATGGCAGCCATCAAGTCCTGCAGGGACACAACCGAAGGCGTTAGATGGCGGGCCCGAATGATCTGGAGGGTCGAACTAGGGGAACAAACCGGCAAAGGGATGGGCTCGGCTGATCCTGCACCAGTTCAATTCTCTTGGGAGGAAACGACGGACCCCACGGATTATCGGTTGGTGAGATAGGATATAGAATTACTTGTGTGGCCGACGAACGTACGTGCAGTCGTGCACTGTGCCAACATCAAAATATTCCATGGAACAAAAGAACTAAGGCTAAGCAACAATCATGACAGCAATTAACATTTGGCCACGGGAAACATGATCTTATTTTAGTACAGAGGTTACAGAAGTTGATTCTTCACTTGGCAGAAACAAATATAATACCAAGGTGAGATTCTCATCTCAGATATGCTAATCCTATATATGTAAAACACGCACTAGCTACTACATAACGTATTTTCACAATTTCACATTTTCACTGCCGGCTCGGCTTGAACCGTTGGTGAAAACATTTTCAATGCCGGCTCCATCGTTACTTGAAGGTGAGCTGAGGCACACGCGCAATTGCTACGTATTTTTTAACAATGTCACCTCTTCTAATTGCTTATCTGTTTTACGCAATTGCTCTTTTCTTTCAATCCAGTGCCTGCCCCTACAATTAGAACTATTAGGGATACACTAATATTAGCCCCCACACATTTTTAGGAGTATTGATTTGACACATATTTATTTCTATTTAGCACGTTGTGTGAGTTCGCTTTGAAAATCATGAATTCAAAACTTTATTACCATAATTATTCCATTGTTAGGGATACGCTAATATTAGGCCCCACATATTTTGAGGTTATTCTGAAACTAATAAACATTATCCATCTAGCACATATTTATTTCTATCTAGCATGCATGTTGTTTATGTTTTTTATAATCATGAATTTGAAACTTGATTATCATAGTTATTCCTACATGTACAAGTATATTGATTATTATGTATGCCATATTATATAACCTAAGAGCTAGGATTCAATTCACACGACTTGGCTGAACTGCAACTTGCAAGCTTAACCATATTGGTATTTAGAAGTCTTTAGAAACAAACTTTAACCATTAATTTCTCTTAAAATACATTATAAATAGTTTAAAAATTAATACCATACTGGAGTATGCGAAATATATATGAATATATTGGCACAATTTTAGACACTAGAAATCTATATTATTTAATTAACCATTGGTCAAAATTTACAAAATCTGTCATTTTCATTTTCAAATCATAATACACCCTAAATAAAAGCAAATGAGGGAGTAGGTGTGTACTGTATTTTTGTAAATAAGGAATGCTTGATGATTCAACATGTTATAAAGAAAATATCGAGGTCATAGTCCGCGAAAAGATTGAAAAAAGACTCAGCCAAGTCAAATAAGTGAAGATAATGAGGCCAACCGGCCGGTGGAGGTGAAGGAGGACAGCACTTGGCAGCGGCTGGGTGCCTGGGTCCACCAATACACGACGCAGAGTCGCAGACGCAGCCGGCAGCTCCACGTATACGTACAACCGTGGCGGCTGCTCGCTGCACCGCAGCTCATGACGCTCGGGATGGCGCCTGGCGGCCTTCAACACTGGTCCTCAAACACGCACCTAGCTAGTAGGAGTAATAGGTAGTCAGAAGTTGAGGAGCAAAATAAGTTGAGGTGGAATCGGGGCCCTGTTTAGAGTTTCGTGGAATTTTTTTCGAGTATGTTCCCTCACATGCATGGTATATTAAATGTATCACATGCATGGTATATTAAATGTAGTCGAAAAAAGTAACCCATTATATGGATGGAGTGTACTTCGCGAGACGAATCTAATGAGCCTAGTTAGGTCGTGATTAGACAATAAATTGCTACAGTAAACATGTGCTAATGACGGATTAATTAGACTCATTAGGTTCGTCTTGCGATTTACTGACAAAATATGTAATTAGTTTTGTAATTACTCTATATTTAATACTTCAAATGTGTGCCCGACATACTCGAAAAAAATTTCGCGAAACATCTAAACAGGGCCCGGGCCGGTTTGACTGTTGGTAGTTGTATTCGCCGTCGAAGAAAAATAGTGTCAGTTGTCGTCATGCTGGAAACAGTCAGGCGTAAGACTTGCCTTCGCACCTCCGGTTTTTCGCTCTTGGCAGACCGAAACCGTCGATCAATCTCTCTTGATACCGGATGAACTATGCACCCATAAACGGATGAACTATGTGCTTTCGAAGCTTCCAATCCAGTACCGGAATAGGCGTTTACACCTTTGCCTATCCTTATGGAAGAACACAACATAAACTGCACAAGTACACCTCAAAGCTAAACACCTCAATTTATTGCATACTATGGAGGATCACCAGAATCGCATGATGTTGAACATTCACTTGGCAATCCCCATCGTGGCTAGCCAACGTGTTCGTTTGTTTCTTTTCTTACACAAGACTCAATCCGAACCAGTTCACTTGGCGGCAGCAGCAACGGCAGCGTAAGCTGCACGGAGCTTATAGGCGTACTGCACGGCCTCGTCCGCCTCCGGCACCACTTCTTTGGCCTCCGCCGTTTCCCCGAATCGCTCCGCCCACGCGGCCAAGAGCGGAGCCTTGCTCGCGTCAATGATCTCGGCTCCGTACATCCTGCGCACCGCCTCGAACCAGAACAACAAGGAGCCGAGCGCGATGTCCAGGTACCCGATGGAGTCGCCGCCGAAGAAGGCGTTGCCCTCGGAGCACTTGGCAAAGGCCTCCTCCATTTGCGCGATCGCGGCAAGTGTCTCAGTCACCTTCTCCGCCCGTTCATCCTCCGTCTTGGCCATCACGATGCCCATCAATGGCGGAAATAGCTGCAAGCAAAACGCTGCCAATTCAATCGATCGGTGTGTTCACGAGCTGAGCAGGGAGAAATACAAAGTTTTGAACGCTACCTTACTGTCGACATAGGCGGTCCAGAAGCGAGCGGTGGCGCGCTCGTAGGGGTCGGCGGGGAGGATGGACGGGCCAGCAAACAGCTCGTCGACGTACTGCACGATGACGAGTGACTCACACATGGGTTTGCCGTTGTGGATGAGCACGGGCACTTTCTTGTGCACAGGGTTCAGCTTGAGCAGGCGCTCGCTCTTGTTGAACAGGTCCTCCTCGACGTACTCGTAGCTCACGCCCTTCATGCTCAACGCCAGGCGCGCGCGGATCGCAAACGGGCTCACGACCACGCCGAGCAGCTTCAGATCCTGCTTCCCCACCATTGTATTCTTCTGTCAGTGTTTAATTTCCCTCTACTGATCGACCTTTGGCTTGTCTGACTAATCCTGCCTTGCTCTTTCTTCTCTGACTCTCTGGGCAGGAATGTACACAGTTTGGGCGTTTATATAGCAAGTCGCGTGTACTTTTAGTCTAAATGAGGTCATTTATTGCAGACATATTTTTTGAACGAATTTATTGCAGACATCGATGCTGACATTGCGGAGGCTACAGGTTAGAGACAGGCAAGTCAAGTGAGTGGCCATGTTCTTCATCACCTCACTGTCGAAGCTTCTGTTTTAGTCTCTGCTTGCAGTCAAACTACGCTAACCAGTACTTCATCCGTTCCAAATTATAGATTATTTTGCCTTTTCTAAGTTTATAAACTTTGCTATGAATCTAGACATAGCGTTTATCTAGAAGCATAACAAAGACTATAAACTAAAAAAATCAAAACGACCTATAATTATGAACGGAGGTAGTAGTTGACTTTTTTTGTGGTTCCTTTCCTTGATGCTGTGAGACTGGAAATGATTGTGGTTGACCTCTTCTTTCCCCCTTCCATACGCTAATCGTGGAACGATGATCTACTTTTTGTGTGTTTAGCGTACTATATTTGATACCCCCCTTGAAAAAAACTAAAAGAGAATATTAATACTTACTCCATACATGCACAAAATATAATTAAGGTATTCCACGGTTCCGAATTTATCCAAGAATATACTCCCTCCGTCACAGGATATAAGGCGCGCACGTAAATCAAAATTCAAACTTTGAAAACTTTGACCTATGATTAAGCTTGTATAATAAAAACTTTGTCTTACAACAATAATATAATTGTATTCATATTTAAAAGTACTTTCATATGACTATAATTTTGTTGCTACAAGTATTATATTATAAAAGATATTAAGAGTCAAATGTTATTATTAAAGACCGTGCCAAGTTTGACCGCGCCTTATATCCTGAGACGGAGGGAGTAGTGTATTCTGAGTATGTTATTATATATATATTAGGGGACTACGTATTAACTCACTTGGGTAATTGACCTGTTACTTTAATTTCAGAACTTGCGCCATTCAAAACTGTAAACTGGGCAACATGGAGAATGCATGCACCTTTTCAAATCTAGTTTAACATGTCCGTTCTAGAGTCTCTTATTATATTGGGCAAATTCCTTTTGTGTCAGTGGAAAAATACTACTGTCCATTAAAAATTAGCACATCCCTTCAATGTCATTGGTTTTAATTTCTCGTCCCTTCAGTGCCAGTGCCAATATCGTTTTATGGCTGTAAGCTCTGCTGTTAAGCGACGGTGAAAGCACAATTTTACCCTCATCTTCCCACCGGCCACACCTGCCTCTCGTCTCCGGCGCCGGCCGCTACCCCTCACCTCCGCCCGCGCGGCCACGACGCCTGCCCGTCCTCTCCGGCATCCGGGCCACCACCCCCTCACCTACGCGGCTATGCCTGACGCGGAGTCAGTGGCCTTGCCCGGGGCGGGGAAGGGGAAGACTGGTTGAGTATACCAAAGATCATCCATGCTTGTAAAGATTAACAAACAGGGTATAGGAAGATACAGAACGGGAGCAACGTGTTTGCAGGGATGCTTCTCACAGAAGTGCAGCCATTGCCACATACAGGGTATGTTGGGTAATCCTCCTCATAATGGTGGACAATAAGGAGAGTAAATGCTCCTAGTGAGCAACCTCACATGTAAGGTAAAGAAAGCCTAATGTGTGGACCAGTCCTGGGTGTCTTTTGCACCAAGTATGTAGCCTTCTAGGTGAAGGGAGAAGCCTCAACAGAGAGAGTGAGAGCCACGGAAATTTTAGGATAAGCCTCCACACAAGGAGAAGAGTAGATAGGGAGAAGAAGAGAGATTGGAGAGGAAAACTTGCAAGAGAGCAAGAGGGATTCGTCCTCAAGGTTGTGAAGGTTCAGATCCACATCCTTGGTGCCTCCAATCTGTTGTTCCACCACTCTTTGATGAGGTCCTTCTTTACTCCGAGTTGTAGCCATCAAATCTTATTGTTGCTGTCCAAAATTGTGAAATCTTGATGCATGAGAGCCTCTAATGCTATCTAGAAAAGAACTTGTTGTAATTCCCACAAGAATATAGTGAAAGAAGATTTGGCTGGCTTGGTCGCATGGTTTTTCCCCAATTTGGGGTTTCCACGTTAAAATTGGTGTCCCTTGGTTGATGTCCTGCTGCTATGCCTAGACCCAGTAGGCATTCTTCTCGTGAGCTTCCGGCCTTCGTTTTATACTTGTCTCGAATTTAGCCCAAATCTGTCTTGATTTTATCATTTATCCTGCACAAACCAAAATACTCCCAAAACACATGCATATACGAATATGTCCCGATTATAGAGTATGATTATTAGTTTAGACATTAATTTCATGCAATTATCGTAGTTAAACAGGGGTAAAAGTGTGTCATTTAACAGCGCCAACAAAGGGTCCAACGGGGCTGTCACCACCCGCGGCCTACCCCGACCAAACCGTGAGGAACGCTCATAATCTCTCGATGATTCCAACCCAAGCACCATGCTTGCATTGTTCACAACACATTGACCACCTCGAGCTATTGAGGTATTGATCAATGAGGCTATAAGGATAGCCGGAGAACTCAAACCAAGGCATAGCTCATGAAAGGCATATAAAGCATGAAACCATAATCTAATTGAACTAGAGCAAAGTTTAACATGCATGAGGGCACTCAATTATATACTATCAATGCTAGGGTATAGAACTTCACAAGCATATAAGCCAAGCATCATAAGAGAACAAGAAGTTGAGCACAGCTCAACCATATCAAGACATGGACAAACCATATAAGAAGGAAATGTATAATCAAAGTAGAATAAAGTCTTCCTAAAACTAAGAGATACAACAGCCATAACCTTGCTCCAAGAGACTTGGAACCTGAATAGAGCTACTCTAGCCTAACTCCACTAAGCCTAGAGCCTAAAGAAGAGAGTGATTGCCCAAGAGTTGTGTGTCTCATTTGGAGACCCTTCCCTCTTATTTATAGTCTCCAAGCAGCAGCATCTCGAGCGAATATTCCTTGGAGCACCTCAGAACCGACCTTGGGAGAGCACCAGGAGCTGACACATGGAAGCAGCAGATGAGAGGGGCCAATGGCGGTTCGGCCGATCCTACGGTCCGGCCGACCCAGCCATGGCCTCCCTCGGATTGTGCTTCTTTAGGGTGGCTGACAGGTGAGTCCCAAGTGTTGTCTGCATGTGCACTCACTCAGTTGAGTCGGTTTGGTCCTTGGTGGGCCCCTCAATCCATGTGATGCACACATGGCGGCGTCTGATTCGTAGAAAGGTTGTCACTTGGATCCTTGAGGTGGATTCTCCTTCCATTTACTTTATTTTCTGCAGCAAATCACCTAAAACAAAATATTCTCTAGGACATATGGAACTACGTTATTCGAAAGGGAAATATGCGTGTTAGCATTGTAAATTCCTCACTTTAGTAGAGAATGTTGACGGTATTTTTGGTACTTAGTAGCCGCCAACAGCCACAATCCAAAAACCTTCCACCTCCCCCATAGTTCCTGTCTTGCCTTCTCATGCCACCCAAACACTCGTTGGCACGGTGGAACTAACTCTCCCTCTCTCTTTTTTTTTTTTGTTATCCCAGCCTGTTGCCACATAGCGCTCTCCTTTTTGCGCCATCCCTCTCAGAGCCGGCGAGGAAGATGAGACCCTCGAAACCTTTATTGATGTGCTGTGTGACAATGACTTAACAGGCCGACTTAACACCCTTTGTGCGGCTTAATGTAAAACCCTTTGGTTTTCCCTCTCTAATAAAGAGAGCTCCTAAACCCGCCGCACTCTTAGAGCAAGATTAATAGATTTCGCCGGCTGCCGGCGCCGAGAAAGCCCACGTTAGCTTAGCCAGGTGACGTGGTGGTCATGGACCCCACCGCCTTTAGTACTCCCAGTAAAATCAAAGCAAGGCTGGCCAATGAGAGTCACGCTATCAGGTGGTGGGAGGCTGAGTTAATGCATGCGCCAGCTTCCTGCCGGCGTCTCGCCGTGCGCCTGCTCTACCATGTTTGCTAGTTTCTCTATCCTCCACGTAGGAACTCGCCTGCATCACGTCGGTTGTAATACTTGCTCTTAAAAGTCCATTTCTTTCCAACCTGGCCCAGGGAGCTGAAACGATTGTTATGTATTGTGAATTTTTGGTGCTTATCCTTTCTTCTTCGTCGGTCTCGCCGGCTCCCGTCCATCCATCGCTGCCTCCGCTTCCTGACCACCCAAGTCCCTCAAGCAACTGCTACGAGAAGGACCTCCTGGCTGAGTGTCGATCTATCACCCGCACGTCACCTAGTGAAAAACATGGTGACAAGCGTCTAAGGGGCAACGATCCCTTCCATGGCTTCCCCACCCAAGCTGCTCCGTCGTCCAACTTCGCGGGCATTTAATCCCAATTCAGAAGCATCCGACGACGATGCCACAGATTCCATCCTACTCCCTTGTATTCGTTGGGCGGAGCCATGCATACCACGGTCCTCCTCGACTCCCGGTGATCCACACGTCCCTGTTTCCTTCTCCACTTCTACCTCCTCGTCGGAGCTATCTTCTCCTGCCAGTGCCTAGAACCGCGAGCCATGTCTGTCTCCCCTCCTCCCTTCTATGGGATCTGAGGAAGATACCCTGGAGCACCTCGATGCTTCCCCTCCAAACCCACAACACCGGTTCCGTTCAAGAAACACATCTGAATCTGCAAAGAAAACATTCCGTACCTCAGAACTGCTCCCTACCTCGCCGTCGCTTGATGTCCTCCATGGCTTCGGCGCCAGCGTTAGCCGCTGTCTCCTGGCCCTGCCGTCGCCGTCAGCGGAGGGAGTGGGGAAGACCCCGCTCGCCGGAGGGATGTACCCGCTCAACATCGCCCGTGCAGCATCCACGCCGCTACTCTCTAAATAACCCTTTGTCTCGGTGCTTGCTGAATTTAATCGTTTCCGCTGCCACTAACCTGCTGCGTTAGTGTGGTTTTTCCAATAGGATATGTGCGGACAGAGGCGTCAAAGAAGAATTAATGATGGCAGCGACGAGGTTCCATGTACGACATCGCCGGAACAACGGCAGCAGCAAGACTCCACGCCGGGAACTAAGAAGATGATGGTGCGCTCATTCCTTGGACTGCCTGGAGGGCAAGCTGGCGTGAGATACGATTCTGAGGGGTGAGATCGACAGTGCTGTAAGGGTTCCATTTTGCTGCCTTTTATAGGCCTCGGAAGGGAGAGAAACAGTCAAGCGAAGAGATGAAAGGGCCGTCAGTGGTGGAGCTGGAATTTACGTTATTGAGGACAACGAAGGAAATTGCTGGCGTCCTATCCAGATTTTATCTGTCTTGCTGAAATAATCAACGTGAGAGTGTGGCCTTTGCCCCTCCGGTTGCTCACTTGGCGGACCGTCGATCACTTTTCGCTGTCGCCGTGTCTCGGTGGGTCGAGTGTCTCGCCACCTGTGAACCATGCCCCCCTGAATAGAGAACTCTGTACTTGGTAAGCTTCGTATTCTAGCACTGGAATAGGCGTTTACTCCTTTTCTTAGGAACCGGAAAGGTTAAAATTTGCTCATCCGGAGCATCTCTACCATTTCCCAATAAATATTTTCAAATATAATCATTTAAGTAAGATTGTCACAATATCTCTTCTGTTATTATTGGGAGAGTTACTTTTGCAGTTCTCCAATAATCTCATCACAATCCAATTACTGTATTGGGATGAGTCACAAGTCCCCCTCTATTCAAGGAGAGTTGGGATGAATTATTGGTTCTTCTTGATACTTATTGGTAAAAGGGAAGGTTAAAGGAGAATTGTTGGAGCATATCTTTTTTTCACTAACTCTCCTGATATGGTAGTTGGATTGGCAAAAGAGTCTCCATTTTTGCAATCCAACTATCATATGGGGAGAGATGATAAAAAAATCAGCTCCAGTAGTTCTCCTTTAATCCTCTATAATTTGAAACGGGGAGAGTTGTAGTTTAGTTTAACTAGCATAATGTCACGTGCCGCATGCACGTGTTTTAAAAAAATACTAAATTAATAATGTAGTCAACATTGACTCTTTAGATTAATCTAGAACGTTCGATCATCATAAAATCCGACGGTGTGAGAATAATATAGTAAACTTGGACTCTTTAGATTAATCTAGAGCGTTCGATCGTCATTATAAAATCCGACGGTGTTGGAGGGGATGTAAGATTTGGTACGAAAATTTCGTCGTTCTTTATAGTATAGATTATTGGAACAAACCAACAATACACTCCAATTCTTCTCAAATAGAAGGGAGGTTGTGACTTATCCCAATATATTAGTTAGATTGGAATGAGATTATTAGGAAACGGTAAAAACAACTCTTCTAATAACAATAGTAGAGCTATTTGGGATAATCCCATTAATTTATTATTGAAAAAATTATTGGGGAACTATTAAAGATGCTCGGAAGAACATATGCTCACACTGCAAATATAATACGAAGCCAAACTTTCTCAATTTATTGCACGATAGATCACCAGAATCGCATGATCACACTTACACTCACTTGTCAATCCTATCGTAATCCTGACTCACCGTGTTTATCTATCACACGGCTAAATTTCAACGAGTTCACTTGGCGGCAGCGGCGGCGGCGGCGGCCGCGACGTACTGCACGGCCCGGTCCACCTCCGGCACCACTTTCTTCGCCTCCGCAGTTTCCCCGAATCGCTCCGCCCACGCGGCCAAGAGCGGAGCCTCGCTGGAGCTAATGATCTCGATACCGAATATCCTGCGGAACGCCTCAAACCAGAACAAGCAGCATCCGAGCACTATGTCGAGGTACCCGATGGAGTCGCCGCCGAAGAAGGCCTTGCCCTCGGAGACCTTGGCGAAGGCCTCCTCCATTTGCATGATGGCGGCATGCGTCTCCTTCACCTTCTCTGCTCGCTCGTCCTCCGTCTTGGCTTCCTTCAGGATGCCAATCCATGCTGGACATAACTGCAAGCAAGACGCTATCAATTCCGTCAGTATCAGCAGGCACGCAGCGTTCATGAGCAGAGAAATACAAAGTTCTGAAACGAGTATGAATCCGTACCTTGTCGTCGACGAAGGCGGCCCAGAAACGAGCGGTGGCGCGCTTGTAGGAGTCGATGGGGAGGATGGCCGGGCCGGCAAACAGCTCGTCGCGTTTTAGAAACGGAAAATGTTAGCCTATTCTTATGGAAGAACACATGCACAACAAGTACACCTCAAAGCAAAACACCTCAATTTATTGCACACTGGAGCATCAGAATCGCCTGATCACACTTGAATATTCACTAGGCAATCCCATCGCGGCTGACCAACGTGTTCATTTGTTTCTTTTGTTACATGACTCTCAATCTGAAGTTCCGAACAAATCACTTGGTGGCAGCGGCAGCGGCAGCGGCAGCAGCAGCGTAAGCGGCACGGAGGTTATACGCGTACTGCACGGCCTCGTCCGCCTCCGGCACCACTTCCTTCGCCTCCGCAGTTTCCCCAAATCGCTCCGCCCACGCGGCCAAGAGCGGTGCCTCGCTGGATTTAATGATCTCGACATCGTACATCCTGCGCACCGCCTCGAACCAGAACAACAAGGAGCCGAGCGCGATGTCAAGGTACCCGATGGAGTCGCCACCAAAGAAGGCCTTGCCCTCGGAGAGCTTGGCGAAGGCTTCCTCCATTTGCCTAATCGCGGCATGCGTCTCCTTCACCTTCTCTGTTCGCTCGTCCTCAGTCTTGGCTTTAATGATGCCAATCCATGCCGGATATAGCTACAAGCAACGCTCTACCAATAATTCCATGGGTACCAGTAGGCACGTAGTAGTGCTCATGAACAGAGAAATACAAAGTTCTAAAACGGGTATGGTTTGTACCTTGTCGTCGACGAAGGCAGCCCAGAACCGAGCAGTGGCGCGCTCGTAGGGGTCTGTGGGGAGGATGCCCGGGCCAGCAAACAGCTCGTCGACGTACTGCACGATGACGAGTGACTCACACAGGGGCTTGCCGTTGTGGATGAGCACGGGCACCTTCTTGTGCACCGGGTTGGAGCTGAGGAGGAGGTCGCTCTTGTTGCTAAGGTCCTCCTCGACGTACTCGTAGCTCACGCCCTTGATGCTCAACGCCATGCGCACGCGGATCACAAACGGGCTTACCCGCATGCCGAGCAGCTTCAGATCCTCCTTCCCTGCCATTGTATTATTCTCTCGGTGTTCCTCTCTACTGAGTTTTTGCTTGTGGGCTGTGGCAGTCCTTCCGTGCTCTGTTTCCCTCACAGTTTGGGCGTTTATATAGCTGTCCCCCGTTTTGTTAGTCGTACATACATCAGGTTATTTATTGCAGACATCGGAACTGAGACTGCGGTGCCGGCCGACGTAAGTGGGTGCGTGGCACTTCACCAGTTTCAAGGTTTGCAGTCAGACTACGCTAACTAGAAATCCACAAGTTTACGCCCCCTTCCCCTAATTTCGTGCTGTGCCTGTGTTGGCATGTTGGCTTCGCTTTTCAGCAGCAGCAACAATTCTTTCCCCCTTACAAAACACTATTGCATTCAGTTAGGACTACCGAAAATCAATAGATTTTTCAGCGGAGCAGCAGCGAAGCGAACATGCCTACACTTTTGGCACTACTGCGCCTCTCTCTACTTTGATTCAGTTTTGCGGAATATTGATTCAGTTCGGTTATACTCCCTATGTCCCAAAATATAGGTATTTGTTGACTTTTAGACATACATGAAGTATACCTAATGATAAAACAAGTGATAATAAAATAAATAATATATTTACAAAATTTCTGAATAAGACAGATGGTCAAACATATGCATAAAAGTCAAAAATGCTTCTATTTTGGGACGGAGGGCGTACTTATTACGTCCTATGTTTGGGAATTTTAATATTCCTCCCGTTTAAAATTCGTCCCTCATATAATAAGCTAGGAATGTAAATGAGTGCGCGACTATGAGAAATAAAATACTGCAACAGAAACAAATAAAGTCAGAATCTACACTATAAAGGGTGATGCTAGCGCCCGGACGTCCGATGGAAATTTTCCATCGACGCTCAGGTGCAACATCGAAAAAGAACTTCTGAAACATCGAAAAACTATAGTTGCAACATTGAAAAATATTTGAGAAAATAGTTCTATTCATCTCACAGAAGAATTCTCGCTACAACATCAAATACTTGTTTCATGCAACACTCTAATGCAAATAGCAACTGAGTTTGAGCGTGTACAAGTGAAACATCAAGAAATAACATCTGCAACATAGGAAATTAATGCTTGCAACATCTAAATAAATTGTCGATGCAAAAGTGCAGTTGCAACATCTCAGATCATAGGTGAAACATCACAAAATCACAGGTGATACATCAACAAAATCGTTGTTGAAACATAACAAAATCGGTATTGCAACATCATGAAATCACAACTGCAACACGCACGGGGAGCACCCTGTCGAATCGAATTCTTCCTTGTCGAATCGGGCATCCTCCATCGGAACATCCGCCATGGACGACGTCTGGAGATCCTCTTCTACGGCCGTCAGTCCTTTCCCCGCCATGAATGACGCCCGGAGCTCCTCCTTTGCGGCCGCCCGGTCCTCCCCGCTGGAGGGTCGGCGCACGCCGCCGTCGGAGGAGCGCCGCCGCAGCACGCTGCTGCTCCAGATCGCCCTCTGGCGGGGAGTAGGGTTGCGCCACCGCACGGGAGAGTGAGGGGTGCGTGAGAGCGTGGACGGAGGTGGACAGAGGGGCGCAACCCAGGAGCTTCGGCGTGCGCGGGAGAGCGAGGGGCGCGTGAGAGCGTGGACGGATGGGCGTAGCTCAGCAAGGAGCTTCGACGCATGCGGACGACGCGCGCAACTGATTGAGGATGGAGAACTGAGCGGATAAGACTATAGAGCAGTGGCGATAGAGAATGGACGTGTTTGGATGGTGAAAGGTGAGGGAGAGATGCTGGCCACGTGGGGAGTGTTCGACGCGTCGGACGTATGAACGTAAGCATTACCATACAATAAATTTTCGTTTCAGTCGTCATCCAAAAGCTACACCATCGCATTTTATGATGATCGAACGCTCTAGGTTAATCTAAATAATCCATGTTGACTACATGTCACCTTGTGAGCCTACGCCGTCAGATTTATGATGATCGAACGCTCTATATTAATTTAAAGAGTCCATGTAGACTACATAAATTTTTTAAAACACGTGGTTGCGGCACATGCCATTCTGCGTGTTACTCTAAATAGAGTACCAGTATATAGGTTATCCTTTTGAGAAATTATGGTACATGTTCCATATTTCTCTGACTTCGAATGAATTAACTATAAAGAAAGAGCAAATTGAAACCGTTTTTCACCCATAACTCTAGCTTCTACCCTTCACAAAAGATCCACAAATCAGGGTCAAACGGTGGCCCAGATGACCGGTTGAGATTCATTTGGTCCTCACTTCCATGTTGAAATCGCCCACCCACGCCTCCCACGATCCCTTTTTCCATCACAAAAATTTCTTACTTACCTTTGCACCCACGCACAATCATTCCCACCAATCACGTCACCGCTCCATTCCTTTCCTTATGCACCCACTCCCTCCAATCACGCGATTGCCCCACTCCTTTCCAAACGGCCATGCAAGAATGGAAGGCAAAAAATCACAATTAATCACGGCCAGCAATCACAGACGTTTAGAGCAACTCCAAAATGCCCCTTAAAACAACCCAAAAATCAGATTTAGGGAGAAAAACAACAATCTCA
This sequence comes from Urochloa ruziziensis, assembly GCA_015476505.1. Taxonomy (NCBI): domain Eukaryota; kingdom Viridiplantae; phylum Streptophyta; class Magnoliopsida; order Poales; family Poaceae; genus Urochloa; species Urochloa ruziziensis. The sequence goes on from CM027118.1 coordinate 21,018,830, forward strand.
CGCTCCAACGGCTCCCCCATTGCCCCCGCAAAAATACGGCAACCCGCATCCGGCCACTGTTCTCCCGCATATTTGCGTGGGCTAGTGCTTCCCCAATAACCCTTCGCGCGCTCAAGCCCGGAGCCCCGGACCCCGCGAGACCGGCGCCCAGACCCTGCCGTCCTGCGCTCTGACGGCCTGCTCTGTCCCTGCTTTGTCTTGCGAGCCCACGATCAAGCTCCAATAGCATCACGACAACAAGGAAGGATGAGAAACAGAGTTTGGCTTGTGGAAGTGGCATTGTACAACGCTATTGTGTTGAAAACCGCTTAGATTTGTTTGTCTGATTATTGTAAATTATGCAATATGGTGATGTAATAGTTGCAGACTTATTTTTTTACAAGACTTTTATTCCTACTCTTGAAATATTGGGGTGGCTAGTTTTTAGTGATCTGCTATGGGAATATAGTATTTTGGGGAAAGAAAATTTTAAAAGAGCTCCCAATTCATAGTTTTGGGGAAGAATTTTTTAGGAGATTCTTGGAGTTGCTCTTACCATGTGAATTGTCTCAATTAACTTGCCTAATAGCAATCAATCAAGGATTGCCTCGCGAAATGGCCTCTAGCCTAGTGGTTAAAGCATCTGAGTAGCACCCAATAGGTCCGGGTTCGACTCCCCGCATGAGCAAATTAAATAAGTTTAGAATAAAAATATTATAAAAAATAGAGTAATGACCCGAAAATTTCAAAATTATATTAATGAGAATAATTGTGGTGGGAATTTGAAATTTTGTGTGATGTGTTGATCTCATAAAATTCTTTTGCAATTTAAGGTTAAATCTACAGGAATTAAAATTGTGCACTCAATTTATAAAATTCAGCATACAATTGTGATTTGGGTTTTCTAGGTTTTTATTGGAGTTTATTTGAGTGGGATTTGAAGTTGAATTAAAATCCAAACTTCAAAGCAAATTTTAAATCTAAAACTAAGTATAAATCAAATAAGAACAAGAAAAAGAGAAACACTTACCTTACCAGGCCGAACGGCCCGCTCCACCTCGGTCCAGCCCACCTCACTCGCAGCCGCGCGCAAGGCCCAGCAAACGGCCCAACGCCAACCGCCGCCGCGCTGCGTTCTCTCACTGCCCAGCGGACCCCACTTGTCATCTCCGCCACCTTCCTGTCTCATCCTCCCGCGGCTACTTTCCAGCGCATCTCGCCGTCGCTCAACCAGTCCCATTGCGCCACCTCGGCTTCTTCGCGTCACCACCCGCCACTGCAGCCGCCGCGTCAGCGTAGACCTTCCCGAACCTTCCGGGCCTAGGGCACCGAGGGGAAGCTGCCGCGCCGCGGGGTGAAATCCTCGGGCTGCCCTCAGCGTCCGCGCCCTAGGGCACCCTCGTGCCCCCCCCTCCCCAAACCCTCGGCGTGCCCCGCCTATAAAAGGAGAGGCCCTGGCCTCCTCCTTTCATCACCACCCGGGGCCGAGAGCCTCCACACCAAGTCGCCGCCGGTGTAGAGAGGAGCCGGGGTAGAGAGAAGAGGGGAAGGCCGGGAAGGGGAGAAGAAGAGAAGAAGTAGAAGCAAAAGGAAGAAGGAGGAGATCGCGAGGAATCGGGGAGAGAAGGAAGAGAAGCTTGCGGACGAGATCAGGCCGCCGCCGTGCTCGCCGGAGGAAGCCGGAAGGAAGCGTCGTCGTCGCCGAAAGAGAGCCGCCGCCGCGTCTGCATCCTCTACAACGCCGCCTGCCGTCGATCTTCATCGACTTCGTCTACACCTAGTGAGTCGCCGCACTCCCTTTTGGCCCCTTTCTGGTTTGCTTAGAGCATCTCTAGCAAAGCCCCTACTCAAAAAGTTGGGGCTAAGAGGCAAAAAAACCATCGCCAGCAGGGCCCTTACTTGGGTCCCTACTCTAGGGAGGCACCCAAATCCCCCCTCCTAGCCCCATCTCCCACGGGTGGAGAGAGAAGCCCCTACTCGACGGTTTTCTGTTTCATGTCCCCGCGCGCGCGCCTGCATTCTTCTCCCACGCCGCCCGCCTCTTCTAGCACGCTCGAGCTTCTCGCGTCGCCGCCACCTTGCATCGCGTCCAAGTGCCCAAGCACGGCACCTTCCCACCGGATCTGGCCTCTCCACGTGTAACACCCAAAAATCCATCACAAAAGAAACCATTGAAAAAAAGAAGTTTTGATTTCTTTAAGGATTTTGTAGTGTAGCAAATAAATCTTGGGCTTTAAATATTCAAACAACATTTAAAAATAATTTTAGAATCAACAATTGATTGATGCATCCATGCTGCTGCATTCTATTTTGAGTTGTTCGAATTCAAATTTGGTTGAATTTGAATTTAGTTTGAGTGTTGTTTGTTTAATTTCAGCAAGTCCGCTTTTGCCCCATGATCTTCTCGGCCCGCTCAGCTTCGCACCCTCTCCCTCTCCTTTCAGCCCAGCCACAGCAGCAGCACCGCGGCCCATTTCCGCGCGCTTCGGCCCACGCGGCCAGCTGGCCCAGCTCGGCCTGCAGCAGCCCGCGCCCGCCCGCCGCGTCGAAGGCGCCCGCGCCCTTTCCGCCTTCGCCCCGCGCCGCTGACAGTCGGGCCCCGCCCGTCATCCCCCTCCTCCCGCTCGCGCCGCTCCCGGTCGTGCCGCCGCCACCTCTCCGCCTCCCCCGCGCCTGCATAACTCGCCCCCCCCCCGGTTGCGTCGCGCCGCACCTGGTAACCGCCGTCGCCTCCCCTCCCCGACCCATAACGGCTCCCCCTTCATGACCCCCCCCACTCGCGCGCCATTAATGGCCGCCGAGCTCTCCTCCCCGCCGGCCGCTCTAATCCCCTCCTCTCGTGCCGCCTCCGCTCCCCTCCTCGCCCCTATATAAGACCCACACCTCCGCCCGAGCCTCCAATCATTTTTTCTCGCTCGGAATCACCACCCAAACGCGCCGGCCGGAGCTCGCCGGAGCTCACCGCCGCCCGTGCTTATGTTCCTAACAAATCAGATGGTGAACACCAGGTCTGGAGGAGGACAAGACGTTCCAAGTCAAAGGCGTGCACATATAATCAACCAGCAGATTCCGGCACTGCCACCTTCACCGAATCATCAAGCACCGCCTCTCCAACCAGATCCAGCCATGGAACAGTTCTTCGCAAACCAGGCAGCACTGTTGCAGAACCTCACCGCTGTTGTTCAAAATTTGCAAGCTCAGTAGAACCAACCGCCACCAGATGCACCACTGCCGCGACCACCGCCCAGAGACAAGCACCGGGAATTTATGAGTCATCACCCTCCTACTTATTCTCACTCATCGGATCCCTTGGATGCTGATGATTGGCTAAAAATCATCACCAAGAAGCTGGAACAGACACAGTGCACCGATCGTGAGAAGGTTTTGTATGCTTCAGGTCGTTTGGAATGATCTGCATCTGACTGGTGGGATGCTTTCACTGCTGCACATGCTGCTCCCGACACCATCACTTGGGAAGAATTCAGAACTGGTTTCCGTACACACCACATCCCAGCTGGTGTGATGAAGATCAAGCAGAGGGAATTTCTGGCCTTGACTCAGGGCAACATGACTGTTAGTGAGTATCGGGATAAATTCACTCAATTGTCTCGCTATTCACCTAATGAAGTTGACACTGATGAAAAGAGGCAGGAGCGTTTCCTGAATGGTCTGATAGGGCCGCTCAACTACCAACTGCAAAGCCGCACCTTTCCAAACTTCCAGATGCTGCTGGACAAAGCCATTGGTTTAGAGAGCAAGCGTAAAGAACTTGGTGAGCAGAAGCGAAAGTTTCAGTCTCAGGGGCAATCTAGTAGCAATAGCCGCCCTCGCTATAACTCACCGCAGGGGTTTCAGAATCGTTTCGGAGGACACAGTGGAAACTATCAGCAAAATCAACAGGGTCAACGTTCTTCTCAGCAATTCTAGCGTTTCAACCAACAAGCACAACGCACTCCCAACCAGCAGCAGAACCGGTCAGGCAACGCCACAGGTGCACCTGCACGGGCTAACAACCCAGTCACCCCCGTTCGACCTAATGGCTGTTTCAAGTGTGGTGAAGTGGGGCATTATGCCAATAACTGCCCCAAGCGCAACCCTCAGGCTCCTCAGAATCAGAGAAGCAATGCCCAGAGGTCTGCTCAGCCGTCTTCTCAAGCTCAAGGCAACAAGGGCCAACAAAACTTCGTGCGTGGGAGAGTGAACCACGTGACGGCCGATACTGCTCAGGAAGCTAATGATGTTGTGCTCGGTACGTTCCTCATCAACTCTGAACCCTGTTTCAGTTTTGTTTGATTCTGGAGCATCGCATTCGTTTATAACGGATCAATTTGTGGCAAAGCATGACATACCTAAACAACCAATGAGAAAGATGTTACTAGTTAATTCCCCGGGCGGCTGAAATGAAGGCTAGTCACCTATGCCCACAGGTCAATCTTAAAATTTTGGGGATAGATTTTCCATCCGACCTAGTGGTCTTAAAATCCAGTGGTATTGATGTGATTCTGGGAATGGATTGGTTAGCGGCATATGATGAAATTATTCAGTGTGCCAAAAAGTCAGTGTTACTAACCAGCCCTCAAGGGGACAGAATTAAATTTGTTGCTACTGGCTCATCTAAGGAAGAGGGTACAGTCAATCATCTAAAAGGAAAAGCGTTAGAAGATATCAAAATTGTCTGCGAATATCCAGATGTCTTTCCAGAAGATTTACCAGGTATGCCACCTGACCGCGATATCGAGTTCTCTATTGAGCTTATACCTGGCACTGCACCCATATCTAAAATACCCTATAGAATGGATGTCAAAGATCTAGTAGAACTTAAGAAACAAATAGAAGAGTTGTTACGTAAGGGTTTTATCCGCCCTAGCTCGTCACCTTGGGGAGCGTCTGTTCTCTTCGTTGACAAAAAGGATGGCACGAGAAGGTTGTGTGGATTATAGAGCTCTCAACGATGTGACTATCAAAAATAATACCCACTCCCTAGAATCGAGGACCTATTTGATCAAATGAGAGGTGCAAAAGTGTTCTCCAAAATTGATTTACGATCAGGCTATCACCAATTAAAAATCCGAGCAGAAGATATTCCGAAGACAGCATTCACTTCTAGATATGGTCTGTATGAGTTCCTTGTGATGTCCTTCGGGTTGACAAATGCTCCGGCTTACTTCATGTATTTGATGAATAAGATTTTTATGGAATACCTTGACAAGTTTGTGGTAGTTTTCATTGATGACATCTTGGTGTTCTCTAAGAGTGAAGAAGAGCATGAGGAACACCTGAGATCGGTACTACAGAAGCTTCGGGAAAACCAATTGTACGCTAAATTTAGCAAGTGTGATTTTTGGTTGAAAGAGCTTTCCTTTCTTGGACATGTTATCACCGATGGTGGAATCATGGTAGACCCAGGTAAGGTTCAAGATGTGTTGAACTGGAATCCGCCTCAGAACGTGCCAGAAATCAGAAGTTTTCTTGGATTAGCGGGTTACTACCGTAGGTTTATTGAGGGATTCTCAAAGATCGTAAAACCCCTCACCTCATTATTGGAAAAAGGAAAAGAATTCAAGTGGGATGCCGCATGCCAAGCTAGTTTTGAAGAACTGAAGAAAAGATTAACCACTGCTCCTGTGCTGATAATGCCTGATATTCACAAAGGATTTGACGTTTACTGCGATGCTTCACGTCTAGGGCTTGGATGTGTTTTGATGCAAGAAGGCAGAGTGGTAGCCTATGCCTCTAGACAATTGAGAAAACATGAGCAGAACTATCCTACTCATGATTTGGAGTTAGCTGCCGTAGTGCACGCATTAAAGATTTGGAGACATTACATGGTTGGTAACAAATGTCAGATCTTCACTGACCATAAGAGTTTGAAATATATCTTCACTCAAAAGGATCTTAATCTGAGACAACACAGATGGCTAGAATTGATTAAAGATTATGATTTAAGTATTCAGTATCATCCTGGTAAGGCGAACGTTGTAGCGGATGCTTTGAGTCGAAAAAGTCAAGCTAATACGACCGTAGCCAGATTGATACCTCAAGAATTGTGTTGGGAAATGGAGCGACTCAACTTAGGATTTCTTGCCCAAACTGAAGTCATGACCATGGAAATTGAGCCTACCCTTGAACAAGAAATTAGAAGGGGACAATTGACAGACACCAAAATCAAAGAAATTAAAACCTTGATTAGTTTTGGAAAAGCCCCAGATTTTACTGAAGATGACCAAGGAACTATTTGGTTCAGAAAAAGAATTTGTGTACCCGACATTGACCATCTTCGTGAGCTCATATTGAAGGAAGCACATGATTCAGCCTATTCTATTCATCCAGGGAGTACTAAGATGTATCAGGATTTGAAAGAGAAATACTGGTGGTATGGGTTAAAAAAGATGTAGCTACACACGTTGCTTTGTGTGACGTATGCCAGAGAGTAAAAGCAGAACACCAAAGGCCAGCATGTTTACTTCAACCATTGAAAATACCCGAGTGGAAGTGGGAAGAAATTGGTATGGATTTTATTGTGGGATTACCCCGCACTCGTGATGGCTACGACTCTATATGGGTTATTGTGGATAGGTTAACTAAGGTTGCTCACTTCATACTAGTCAAAACCACACATACAGGGGCCAAGTTAGCAGAACTGTATATGTCAAGGATTGTGTGTTTGCATGGTGTTCCAAAGAAGATAGTGTCTGATCGAGGCACTCAGTTCACGTCACGCTTCTGGCAAAAGTTACACGAATCGATGGATACAAAGCTTAATTTCAGTTCTGCGTATCATCCACAAACGGATGGTCAGACTGAAAGGATCAATCAAATCCTGGAGGATATGCTGAGAGCCTGTGCATTAAAGCATAGTGGCAGTTGGGATAAAAGTTTGCCGTACGCAGAGTTTTCTTATAACAATAGTTATCAAGCTAGTCTCAAGATGGCTCCATTTGAAGCTCTATACGGGAGAAAATGTAGAACACCTTTGTATTGGAGTCAGACGGGAGAAAGTCAGGTTTTTGGACCAGAGATTCTTCAAGAGGCCGAGAAACAAGTCCAAATGATCCGAGACAATCTTAGAACTGCACAGTCCCGACAGAAGAGTTATGCTGACACTCGAAGGAGGGAATTGGCATTTGAAGTTGGAGATTACGTGTATCTCAAGGTTTCGCCTATCAGAGGTCTCCGAAGGTTCAAGGTTAAGGGAAAATTGTCACCGCGTTATATTGGTCCTTTTCAAATATTGGAAAGGAAGGGTGAAGTGGCATATCAACTAGAATTGCCTGCTCGATTGTCAGATGTACATGATGTGTTTCATATCTCTCAGTTGAAAAAGTGTTTGAGGGTACCCGAAAGAGCAATTACCTTTGGAAGAACTCAATGTGCAAGATGACTTGACCTATACGGAACATCCTATCAAGATATTAGAAACATCCGAAAGAGTCACTAGAAGCAAAGTGGTCAAAATGTGCAAAGTTCAGTGGAGTCACCACTCCGAGGATGAGGCTACTTGGGAGAGAGAAGATGAGCTTATTGCAGGATTTCCTCAGTTGTTTCTCAATCCTTCTGAATCTCGAGGACGAGATTCTCTTTAAGGGGTAGGATTTGTAACACCCAAAAATCCATCACAAAAGAAACCATTGAAAAAAAGAAGTTTTGATTTCTTTAAGGATTTAGTAGTGTAGCAAATAAATCTTGGGCTTTAAATATTCAAACAACATTTAAAAATAATTTTAGAATCAACAAGTGATTGATGCATCCATGCTGCTGCATTCTATTTTGAGTTGTTCAAATTCAAATTTGGTTGAATTTGAATTTAGTTTGAGTGTTGTTTGTTTAAATTTCAGCAAGTCCGCTTTTGCCCCCTGATCTTCTCGGCCGGCTCAGCTTCGCACCCTCTCTCTCTCCTTTCAGTCCAGCCACAGCAGCAGCACCGCGGCCCATTTCCTGCGCGCTCGGCCCACGCGGCCAGCCGCCCAGCTCGGCCTGCAGCAGCCCGCGCCCGCCGCGTCGAAGGCGCCCGCGCCCTTTCCCGCCTTCGCCCCGCGCCGCTGACAGTCCGGGCCCCGCCCGTCATCCCCCTCCTCCCGCTCGCGCCGCTCCCGATCGCGCCGCCGCCACCTCTCCGCCTCCCCCGCGCCTGCATAACTCGCCCCCCGGTTGCGCCGCGCCGCACCGGTAACCGCCGTCGCCTCCCCTCCGCGACCCGTAACGGCTCCCCATTCATGACCCCCCCACTCGCGCGCCATTAATGGCCGCCGAGCTCTCCTCCCCGCCAGCCGCTCTAATCCCCTCCCCTCGTGCCGCCTCCGCTCCCCTCCTCGCCCCTATATAAGACCCAGACCTCCACCTGAGCCCCCAATCATTTTTTCTCGCTCGGAATCACCACCCAAACGCGCCGGCTGGAGCTCGCCGGAGCTCACCGCCGCCCGTGCCCCTTCCTCTCAAGCGTAAGCCGTCGCAGCCGCTTCAATCTCCGGTGAGAACACCTCAACTCTCTTCCCCGTCGCTCTAGCTCTTTCTAGGGCCAAACCGCGTCGCAAACCGAGCCTCCTAGCTCGCGGCTGAGCCAATTCCGGCGAAGCGCCGCCGTCTCCGCCGCCGCGCGCCGTCGTCTCCGCCGCCAAGCGCGCCGCCGCACCCGCCGGATCGATCCCAGCCGCCCGCTCCCGATCCGACGGCTCGGATCAGACCCAAACCGGGTCAATACCGGTCAACCCAGCCGCGCCCTGGCTCTTTTGCAAAAGAGCCCCTGTATTTTCTCCGTTTTTGCAGCACCGTCCAACCTAGTTCAAAAGTATTTAGAAAAGAGCCCCTGGTTCTTTTGTTTTAGCCCCTGTCTTTCTGTTTAATCATGTCAGCCATCCTAGCTTGGTTCTTTTACATGTTAGCCCTCCTGTTTTTATACGTAATTAGATTTTAGCCCTCGGGTTCTTCCTGTTTAGCCCTGGAAACTAAGTTTTCTTACCAGCAGGTCCCTAAACCTTGTTTAGCTCGTATCTTAGCCGTTTTAATTCCGTTTTGAGCGATTTTTGCGCTCACGGAATCGTCTCTGCATAAGCAACAGTTTTATGTGCTTGTTTTGTTCTGTTTATTATTTTTGGTGTACTGTTTCTTTTATTTATTGTATTGCTTGTGTGTTCGTGTAGAGAACGTGACCTTTGAAGAAGGACAAGAGCAACATTTTAAGGAGGACCAACAGCAGTTTGTGGAGGAAGGCAAGTGGCTTTCCCCCCTTCATATTCTTTTTATAACCCAGAAATGGCATTTTAATTCACCTTTACATTTACATATGTTTTGCATAAACTTGACGGGTCCTATATTAAGGATTGCCTAGATTTTATCCATACACCTTGTCAAACCGGGTTTTCCTTTATGATGGGTAGAAATGCTAGTTGCTATATGGTTCATGGTGGTTTCTTTTGAACAAATGTTAAACTTGATTTATTTATGTTGAACTTTGGTAATTGCAAGATCACTTATGTTAATCGGAACATGGAGAACCACCCGGGAAAACAGTGCATCCATAAGTGTCATATGGCTCTGACTTTGGCAATTAACCAAGTAAATTTAGTGCTTTATAATCTTACCTGAAAAGGGCAAGAGGGGTGGCATTGACAGGGTATAGCCCGGTCCTCTTGGGGTAGCAGCCTTTGTTAAGGTGCTGACTATTAGGGAGGGTTATGCTCTGCGGTGACTACAAACCTTAGCGGATTATTTTGTACTAAGTATATTTGGCGAAAACCTCAATGTGAATCCCTAGCCATTCACCTCGGTAGTGTCTAAGGGCCTTGCAAACCCGGGCGACATGGGAAACACTACTTATGGTGAAAGTGTACAACCTCTGCAGAGTGTTTAAAACTGATATATCAGCCGTGCTCACGGTTAAGAGCGGCCTGGACCCTCACATGATAATTAAACTGGAAGATGAAAATAAATTGTGGTTTCTTTGGTTCTGAGATGCTAGGGTTTTCTTTATCTTTAAGGGGTTAGTATAAACTTGTACCTAGTAAATAGGCGCTTGCTAATAAAATATGACCAACTAAAAATGCTAACCGCCTTAAACCTTAGCCTTTCCTTGGAAACTTTGCATTTCCCCCACATGTTGAGTACCAACCATAAGCGTACTCACCCTTGCTCAAACTGCTGTTCAGAAGATTCGGATGTTGAGGAATTCTTCGATGACTTTGAGGATTTCTAAGGCAGGCGTTCACCAGTCAAGTGCTTGTGGGAGAAGTTCGTTGCAGTTTTACGTTTTAAATTACCGTTAAACGATTAAGACCTTCGAGTCTTCCGTGAGAGTGTAATAAAGTTACTCTATCTATCTTTACGTTTTGAACACTGTCTTATGATATTTTCACTTATGACGTCAACATATGTGTGTAAATGGATCCTGGCGCACATATGCTATGCATTCGGTTTTGTCCTCAAAATCGGGTGTGACACCACGTCTGGATCCACGAGAGGGGGCCGTCGCCGTAGGCCCGTCGCAACGCTCGTCCTCTCCTCCGGCCTCCCATCCCTTTCCTCGACGCCGCAAGAGCGGTCCACGAGCCACATCAACATCCGTGACTGTTGGTCCCCGTGCATCATGACGGAGCTGCCTCCGCAACCAACAAGCACCGCCTCCCCCTGGCTTGAGATTGAGCTTTGCCTCCCCAAGCTCGCGCGTTGTCTCCGCAAGAAGGCCTGCACGTCACCGGCGGAGGAGCAGGTTGGTCGTCAAGGTGAGATTTTTTGTTTTTTAAACCTTTTTTTTCAATCGAAGCTATCTGTTGTGCTTGTGTGCCACGATTGGATGAGAGTGGACAGTAGACTTGAGTGCACATATAGATGCTACTGCTTGTGCGAGCTGCTGCTAGGTTCTTTTTTTTAGATTTTTGTAGGGAATTAATGCATCTCTCGTGAGCAAATTTATTCAGACATTCTTCAATAGCTGGACAAATTCAGAAGCTAGCAGACATTCTTCAATAGCTGAACAAATTCAAAAGCTAGCATCATCTAAATGGAAGGAAATTTTCAGCTACTGACAATATCTAGAACATTTTATAGGTGCTTTCTACTAATGTATGGATGCAAGAGTAGTCATGAGAAAGAACACTGAGAAAACAATACACTAAGTTAATTCCATTATCCATTATACACTGACAATATCCTTGTTGCCTAGTAAAATACAGAAACTAGATGCAGGTTCAGAGTGTGTGTGGTCTGCTCTGTTAAGTGGCTTGTCAAGTACTTGTAGTTCTGAAACTAGTCTGCTAGTTTGCTGAACTGGTGAAACTAATGCCATTTTGGATATGCAATTTTCAGATAATTGTGAAGATGGTGTTCTCTGACGATGATGATCTTATTACTCAATGGTGGGAGGAAGAGGATGAATATGTGTCCGAGTCTGAGTCTGACCATGATGACAATGATGACCTCCTTACAATTCTTCTACTTGCTGACATGGACCATGAGAGGTGCAAGAAGAAGCGACGGGGTTCAATTCCGAGACGCGAGGTAGTTCCTAGGAACATGCCTAGTGGCCATTTGCGCATTTTTGCAGATTATATTGCAGATCCTCCAATATACAATGCAAAAAAAAATTCGGAGGAGGTTCAGGATGTCAACAGACCTATTCTTGCGCATAGTGGATGGTGTGGAGGCACACGATGACTACTTCAAGCAGAAACCAAATGCATCAGGTCTTCTAGGTGCAACTGCATTGCAAAAGGTGTTTGCAGCATTTCGGATGATTGCATATGATGTTCCAGCTGATTCATTGGATGACATTGTTAGGATGGCAGAGAGCACCATACTAGAATCTTTTCACCACTTTGTGCGGGCTGTGGTTGAGGTGTTTGGGGAACAATACTTGAGGCCACCTACTCTCGAAGACACCACAAGGTTGATGGCTATGAACACTAGAAGGGGATGGCCTGACATGCTTGGTTGCATCGATTGTATGCATTGGAAGTGGAAAAATTGTCCAACGGCATGGAAAGGACAATACTCCGGACATGTGGATGGGCCAACAATGATCCTTGAAGCTGTTGCATCTGAAGATTTGTGGATTTGGCATTCTTTCTTTGGTCTACCTGGATCTCTAAATGACATCAATGTCTTGCATAGATCACCACTATTTCAGAGGCTAAAATCAGGGACTGCACCACCAGTGGAGTACATGGTCAATGGTAACAAGTACACTATGGGATACTATCTTGCTGATGGGATCTATCCTACTTGGGTGACTTTTGTGAAGAGCTATAGCAATCCTCAAGGAAATAAGAAAGTGCATTTCACAAAAGCTCAAGAAGCTATGAGGAAAGACGTAGAGAGAGCATTTGGTGTCCTGCAAGCTCGATTTGCCATGGTGAGGGGTCCTGCAAGATGTTGGGATAAGGACACTCTATGGTACATAATGACAGCTACTATTATCATGCACAACATGATCATTGAGAATGAGCGAGGTGAAGAAGTGGATTACGACTATGATCAAGATCTTAGAAGACCAGTGCTAAGACCAGAGGAGTATCAACAGCGTAATCCACTTGTACTTGATGAGTTCCTCAAGATACATCTCGAGATTGAGAACAAGGAGACACATGAGAAGCTTCGAGATGATCTGGTGGAGCATTTATGGGCTCGTCATGGTGCTAGCTAGTATGACTTGGTACTGTAAGGTTGTTGATTACTTTCACTGAAACTGTTGAGATAAACAATTGAGTGTTTGCCATTTGTATTCCATTTTGCTTAGCCTTATTTGTGACCTGCAGCTTGCAATGGGTACTAGAGCCTGGAGTACTGGAGCCTGGAGGTGAATCCTACACAAATATGACATCCTACAAGAACAGTGTTGATGATTCTTCATGTCAGGACAATCTAGTCTAATCGTATGATCAATAGCTAGAGTGTGATGCCATTTTAGTTTTATTTCTTATTTGTTTGAGACTATGTTGTGACGTGGTGAGACTATATCTGTGATTTGAAAGTCTTTATTTGTGTTTCTATATTTTAAAATATGATTGAATTTGAATTTCTATATTTGAAATCATGAATTTAATTTGTTTCGGTTGTATACATTAAAATAATTTAGTTCGAATTGTTGATACGTGAGATGAAGAGTATACACAGTGGATGTGTGGAAATATAAGAGAAAAATGAATAGGGGCTGAGGAGTAGGGACCCTTGCTGGAGTTGGTTGCAAAAATCAGGCTCCATAAAGTTGGAGGCAGCCCCTACTCAATAAAGTAGGGGCTCTGAGTAGTGGCTATTGCTGGAGATGCTCTTAGCGCCAATTAGAGCAGCGCCACCGCTCACTGCTAGCCACACCAAGGGTCACACGCAGCCGCACCAGATCCAAGCTGCCACAGAAGATCCTGTAGCCGCTGTTTATCGTGGACTAGAGGGGAATGGTCCGGGGTGGACTCGGTCCATTGACCTTTGACCTGGTCCACACTGACATCAGCAGATGCTAGGCTAACGTCATCATCTCCGGCCCCACCGCTGACGTCATGCTGACGTCAGCATGAAACATGGCACAACAAGAGGCCGCCACGTGTCCCTTGCCCATTTTACTGTTTAACCCTGGCCGTTTTACATTAAACACCCTAAACTTTTTGGTTATTATAAATAGGTTCTTCCACCTTACAAAATTTTTCGGTTCAGCCCTGCCACCTTAAATAATTGTTTTAACCCTTTTAATGATTGGTTTTCAGCCGAAATAAACTTCAAAAATTCATAACTAATTCATCGTAGCTCCAAAAAATATGAAACTAGTTGCATTAAATTTGTAAAATTGAACTCGTACTGTTTGTAACTAGTTTGGATCTATTTGGATCCTTTTTGGTATTTATTTGGATTTATTGCTTTAGATGTATTACCTGGCTATATTCTTATACGTTGTATATTTGCTTGTTTAGACCCAAGCTGCTACGAGGAAGACACTCGCGACCCTGACTACAACCCAGAGGAGGGCTACTACACGATTCCAGGTGTCATGTCTACTCTCAATCATTTAGATCCCTGCATGCGTAGATGCTAGCGCATTTGTTTGATGCTTTGACACCTTATTGATGAGCCATGCACAACCTTATTTTTATACCCTACTCCTTGTTGAAGTATGCGTGGGCTAGCCGTCCACACCGGCTAGTTCACTTTATCATTATAACTGACTTTGTGTTATGGATGATATGCTTGATGCTATGATGGGATGGGATATTCTTGGCGTGTGTCCTGGGTGAGTTGGTGTATACTCCTTGACGTGTGTTTCGCGGAAACGGGCCAGTTGGTATCGTTCACGTACCTAGCCAGGGTGTGCTCGGGAGCACCCTATACTGTTGCATGTTGCGGGCACATGTTTGAGACTTTGTCTTGAGGTGTTGGGAGGTGTACCTATCGTCGGTACGCGTAGTGCTTCGGCGTGGTGCTCATCACCTTTTGTTTGGAGAGTGCCCGCTCTCTGCAATTTAGGACCGAGTTGGCAGACCTTGATCTTTTGACTACTTTTCGTATATGCTATTCGTCCAAAGTGGGCATGCGGTACGGCCCAGGATTCGTGTGTAGTTTTGGCTCAGCCTGTAGGCGGATCATGTATGGAGGCTGATGTGCTCACTCCGGATAGGCCTGGATCCCTTTTGGCCGAGGGTGGCCCTCACAGCTCTGAGGATCGATGACTGGCGAGGTGTGCCCTACAATTGAAGACATTCCCTGGCTCGAAGAAGTTGGAGAGCCTTACCTACACTCATGTCCTCCACCGTAGGTGTCGGCCGGGTTGGCTGATCACCTCTTGGCTGCACCCGGGTAGTACTATACAACCTCTGTAGAGTTAAACCTATATCTATAATCCGTGTCCACTGGAATGGACAATCCTATGATCTCTCTTGCTGACTAGACTTTTCTTGTGCTGCTTCTCTCCCGGCCTCGAGTGGTGAGCCCGGCTGAGGCCGTTGAGATGCGGAGGGGTTGGAGTACTCCGCATCGCAGATGAGAGTTGGGGCTAGATCACGGGTGGTGATCTAACAAGTTTGTTACTTCCTTGTTTTGGGGGCATGGACCCCTAGAGATGGATATTGATGGGATTACATGCTCTGAGAGTTGCTGCTTTCTGCTTCCTTGAAATGCTGCTGCGCGCATAACCTCTACAGCCAGATATGATCATTAGGCAAAATATATGTTCATTTCAATTGCATTTTGAGGACTATTTTAACTTCACAGATAATCATTATGACAAAAAAACGGTGCACAGTGTTATCTGTAAGGCCTATATGGAAAAGTCCAAACCATTAATTGAAGAAGGTAATGTGCACTACCTCCATGTAAAAAAATTGCAATTCTCGAGTTTTGAGAAGTCAAACAGCCTGAGGTTTGAATAAATTTATATAAAAAAGCACAAACATTATTGGCCAGTGGAAAATGACGAGATATTGAACTCCTTGCCCACAACTACTCTAAAAAGAGATAAAAATACGGAAGACATTTCAAAGTATAGTTTTAATTTCATGAGCCTAGATATGCTTTAAGAATGAATAAATGTGGACATGTACCTTTCAGGTAAATCATCACTGACTTCATAATTTTTAGAAAATTGCTCATTTGATGGCCATTTAATAATAATTCAATTTATGTCTCATAGATATTGTGCTCCTGATTGAGTAAGATGTTAATTCTATTTACTTTCACATAAAACAACTTTGAATCTTTCAATATTTACATGCATGCTAGAATTTTTTTGTTGAACTGAAAAATATATTCTATAGTGCCCCTCCAAACAATTTCTTTGGCCGCCAAATATTTAAAATCTACATTTTGTGGCTGATTTACATGCACATATTTAATTAGATTATCTTTCACTTTCAATTTGCAGTGATCATAAAGTTAAAGTTAATTAGATTTCGGGGATAAAAGATGGATGAAGTTGAAGACATGACAACATCTCTTGTCACTGCAATCAACACATAACTGAAGCAAAAGGTACCAAATTATAAAAATTTAAACAATAATTAAACATATTTGTGTTAATTAAGAAGTAGTGGCTCGTGCGGGAGCACGGGTTAGCAGACTAGTAATATCATAACTGCAAGCAATAAAACACTAGCAATAGGTAAATAAATAAGGTCTTGGTGGGTCGAGTTTGTGTCTGTCAATTCGTCATCTTCTTTCTGAACCAAGTACCCCAAAAACAGAGAGCTTTGAACTTGGTATTCTTTGGATCGTCTTGGCCATCACGATGCCCATCAATGGCGGAAATAACTGCAAACAAGTACACCTCAAAGCAAAACACCTCAATTTATTGCACCCTGGAGCATCAGAATCGCCTGATCACACTTGAATATTCACTAGGCAATCCCATCGCGGCTAACCAACGTGTGCATTTGTTTCTTTTGTTACATGACTCTCAATCTGAAGTTCCGAACAAATCACTTGGTGGCAGCGGCAGCGGCAGCAGCAGCGTAAGCGGCACGGAGGTTATACGCGTACTGCACGGCCTCGTCCGCCTCCGGCACCACTTTCTTCGCCTCCGCAGTTTCTCCAAATCGCTCAGCCCACGCGGCCAAGAGCGGAGCCTCGCTGGATTTAATGATCTCCAGATCGAACATCCTCCGGAACGCCTCAAACCAGAACAAGCAGGAGCCGAGCACGATGTCCAGGTACCCGATAGAGTCGCCACCGAAGAAGGCCTTGCCCTCGGAGAGCTTGGCGAAGGCCTCCTCGATTTGCATGATCGCGGCATGCGCCTCCTTCACCTTCTCTGCTCGCTCGTCCTCCGTCTTGGTTTCCTTCAGGATGCCAATCCATGCTGGACATAACTGCAAGCAAGACGCTATCAATTCCGTCAGTATCAGCAGGCACGCAGCGTTCATGAGCAGAGAAATACAAAGTTCTGAAACGAGTATGAATCTGTACCTTGTCGTCGACGAAGGCGGCCCAGAAAGCGAGCGGTGGCGCGCTTGTACGGGTCGATGGGGAGGATGGCCGGGCCGGCAAACAGATCGTCGACGTACTGCACGATGACGAGTGACTCGCACAGGGGCTTGCCGTTGTGGATGAGCACGGGCACCATCTTGTGCACCGGGTTGGAGCTGAGGAGGAGGTCGCTCTTGTTGAGCAGGTCCTCCTCTTCGTACTCGTAGCTCACGCCCTTGATGCTCAACGCCATGCGCACGCGGATCGCGAACGGGCTCACCAGCATGCAGCATGCCGAGCAGCTTCAGATCCTCCTTCCCAGCCATTCTATTCAGCTCTCAGGAAGTCTCAGTGTTTCCCTCTACTGAATCTTGGTTTACGAGTTGTGACTAATCCTATCTTGCTCTGTCTCTGTGCAAGACTAGCCCTCACAGTTTTGGGCGTTCGTCTAGCAGCCCCCGTTTTGTTGATCGTACAAATACATGACGTTATTTATTGTAGACATCGGCATTGAGACGGCGGTGCCGGCCAATTTCAAGTGGTTGCGTTTGCAGTCAGTCTACGCTAGCCAGTAGCCAGAAGTCCACAAGTTCATTCCCTCTTCCCGTAGTTTTTTTTTTTTTTTTGAGCATCCTCTTCCCGTAGTTTTATGCTGTGCCTGTGAGTCTGATGGTTGGCGCTAGCATTTGACAAACTGTTGACAAACTGCAGTGAGACTGCGCTAGCCAGAAGCCCATAAGTTTCACTCCCCCTTTCCCTACCATGATTTTCCTTAGTTTTAATTTATTGATAATACTTGTGTAATTAAACATGCATAGTACTCTCTTCGTCCCACTAAGGCTGGTCTCGGGAGTTAGTCAGGCGGAGCCGGACTCTCTCGGTCTCGGATGACGAGAACAACGGGTCTGAATTCCAAACAAACAATCTTTGTGAGACGAGTGAGTATTTGACAAAACTATTAGTCAAAGTCTTAAAACCTATATCTTTTCAAAATCAATATATATGGTAATAGGATCAGTAACAGCGATATTAACACCTTAACTCCTATAAAAATTGTTTTCCAAAGAATCTTTTAAAATGGAAATTTTTCAGTTCTGTAAGGACGATTTGAGTTAGCTATTTGGTCGCTGACTAGGATAGGATAGTATACGGAGGTAGAGAGAACATGAAAAAGTAAAACACTAGCTATTTGTTGGGCGCTAGCATAGCACGGTTCTAGATGAGCTCAGAGGACCACTCCTCTTTTTCTCTCTCAACTCACAGTGTACATATACAGCAGCATCTCGCAGGATTTTAGGGGAGCTCACGGGACCACTGTTAGCAAATAATGCGTAAACAAGATCGAACACGAGACACAGATTTAACGTGGAAAACCCTTGCGGGAAAAAACCACGGGCGCCAAACGGCGATCTTCACTATAATGAGAGAGTTACAACACAGGGAATACAATGAGTCGTCTCCTCATCCCTTGCGGCTTACAAGATGTAGATATGGGTGGACTAAACTGACTGCAGTCAAATACGGAAACAAATCCGCTAAACATACAACCCGAACCGTGGGCCCTCCAGGCGTCCCCACAAGACACACGTTATAATTCGGATCATATCCAACAAACTCCACCTTGAGACGAATTCCATCTTGTAGCAAATGAAGTGTCAACAATGAACTCACTTCAATAATAATTAATCACCGACGCCGAAAGTCACTAGGACTTCAAACTTTAATACCAACTAAGCGTGAGCATAGCTCAAACTTAGCTGTAGGAACAGGCTTAGTCATCATATCAGCGGGATTGTCATGAGTACTTATCTTGCATACCTTAACTTCACCTTGAGCAATAACGTCTCGAATAAAATGATATCTCACAGCAATGTGCTTTGTTCTTTCATGAAACATCTGATCTTTAGTGAGACAAATAGCACTTTGGCTATCACAATGTATAGTAGTGCAAGAAGAAACCCTGCAAAATTCAGAGTATAAACCTCTCAACCAAATAGCTTCCTTACAAGAATCAGAAACAGCCATATACTCAGCTTCAGTAGTGGACAAAGCAACAGTAGCCTGCAAACTTGCTTTCCAACTAACAGCACAACCACCAATGGTGAAAACATAACCTTTGAGAGACCTCCTCTTATCCAAATCACCAGCAAAGTCAGAATCAACATAACCAACGAGTCCATCTCTAGATTTCCCAAACTGCAAACAAGCACTAGAAGTACCTCGAAGATATATGAAAATCCACTGAACAGCTCTCCAATGCTCTTTGCCAGGATTAGCCATGTATCTACTGACAACACTCAATGCATGAGATAAATCAGGACGAGAACAAACCATGGCATACATAAGTGAACAAACTCCACTCGAATATGGGACTTTAGACATGTATTCGATTTCTTCATCTGACACTGGACATAAATCAGAGGATAATTTGAAATGTGCAGCTAATGGAGTACTCACTGGTTTTGCATCATGCATATTAAAACGACGAAGAACCTTTTCAACATAACCTCGCTGAGAGAGGTATAACATACCAGATTTTCTATCTGATAATTTCCATACCAAGAATTTTCTTAGCTGCACCCAAGTCCTTCATCTCAAATGCTTTACTCAATTGTGCCTTCAATTTCACTATTTCTGATTTATATTTAGCAGCAATCAACATATCATCAACGTAAAGAAGCAAATAAATAGCTGAACCATTAACTGTCTTTAAATAGACACAGCTATCATAATCAGACCGCTTAAAATCATGAGAGAGCATAAACGAATCAAATCTCTTATACCATCGCCTAGGAGATTGTTTCAAGCCATAAAGAGATTTATTTAATCTACACACAAGGTTTTCTTTTCCAGGAACAATAAAACCTTCAGGTTGGTCCATATAAATGTCCTCTTCTAACTCCCCATGTAAGAACGCAGTTTTAACATCTAACTGCTCAAGCTCATAATCATGCATAGCAACAATACTCAAAAGAGTGCGAATAGAACTATGCTTCACAACTGGGGAAAAGACATCATTAAAATCAATACCTGGAATTTGGCTATAGCCTTTAGCAACCAACCTTGCCTTATACCTTGCTGGCTCAACCGGAGAAATACCCTCCTTCATTTTGAAAATCCATTTGCAATGAACAGGCTTTTTATTCTTGGGCAATTTTACTAAATCCCAAGTACCATTCTTTTCAAGCGACTCCATCTCATCTTGCATAGCGGTCATCCAATTGTTAGAATCAACAGATATAATAGCCTCAAAATAATTAGAAGGTTCTGCACCTTCAATCTCTTCTGCAACGCTTAAAGCATAAGCAATATTGCATTCTTCAATTAATCTTTTTCTTGGCTTAGAAACCCTTTTGGGCTTATCAGCTGCAATAGAATGTTGTGGAGGCTGCACAACTGGAGAAGAATGCTCAACAACAGAAGAATCATCAACAATTGGTAAATTATCATCAATAGGTGCTTCTTGTACAGCAACACTATCATTTTCTGATGTATGATCAGAATCAATAAAATGCTCCACCTGCACACTTGTTTTCTGTTGAACAGGAGCACTAGTAGATAGGTTGTCAGGCAACATAACAGATTCATTAAAGATAACATTCCTGCTAATCACAACCTTCTGAGTTTGTGGATTCCACAATTTATAACCTTTAACACCAGGTTGATAACCAAGAAAGATGCACTTAACAGCTCTAGGCTCTAATTTACCATTATCAACATGAGCATAAGCAGTACAGCCAAAAACTCTCAATTGCGAATAATCAGCAGGAGAACCAGACCATACCTCAATTGGAGTTTTCTTATCAATAGAAATGCTGGGTGAACGATTAACAAGATAGCAAGCAGTGGAAGCAGCTTCAGCCCAAAAACGTCTATTCAAGCCAGAATTAGACAACATGCAACGAGCCTTAGAGATGATAGTTCTGTTCATACGCTCGGCTACACCATTCTGTTGAGGTGTATAAGGAACGGTGTAATGCCTAACAATGCCTTCAGCTTTGCAATATGCTTTAAACTCGTGTGAACAGAATTCCATACCATTATCAGTACGAAGCTTTTTAACCTTCTTTTCAGTTTGGTTTTCAACCATAGTCTTCCACTCTTTAAATGCTGAAAATGCTTCTGATTTATCTTTCAAGAAATAAGGCCATACCTTTCTAGAATAATCATCAATAATGGTCAACATATAACGAGCACCACCAAGAGAAGGCTTGCGAGATGGTCCCCATAAATCAGAATGCACATAATCAAGCATACCTTTACTTGAATGAGTAGAGGTATTAAATTTCACCCTTTTGTGTTTGCCAAACACACAATGCTCACAGAAATTCAACTTGCTGATGCTATGCCCATCGAGAAGACCTCTCTTACTTAACACTGCCAAGTCAAGCTCACTCATATGCCCAAGACGCATATGCCAAAGATTAGTAGCATCAGAAGTAGATAATGAATTAGAAATTACAGCGGCATCACCTGTAATTGTAGTACCACGAAGACGGTACAAATTGGCAGATTTCAAATCACCTTTCATCACAATAAGAGAACCTTTTGACACTTTCAAAACTCCATCTCCACCGGAGTACTTGTACCCTTTGCCATCAAGAGTACTCAAAGAAATTAAATTCTTGCTCATAGTTGGAATGTGTCTCACATTTGTTAAAGTTCTGATAATACCATCATGCATCTTAATCTGAACAGATCCAATGCCTATAATGTGGTGTGACCTATCATCACCCATACGAACAGAACCACCTTGGACAGAATCATAAGTGATGAACCAATCTCTATTAATGCACATATGAAAGGAAGCAGCGGAATCAAGAATCCATTCATCACCACTATTTGCACATCCAGCAAAAGCAACAAGAACATCTCCACCATCTGAATTAACATTGGTGGCAGCAACAGAAGCATTACCTTCATCATCAGATTTACCTTTCGGTCTGTATGTGCCAGTTCTCTTTTCCTTGTTCTTTAATTTATAACACTCAGAAATAAAATGAGTGTCTTTCTTGCAATACTTGCAGAATTTGTCATCCTTGCCTCTAGACTTTGAACGGCCCCTGTAGCCATTCGAGCTCTTGCCTCTATAACCATTATTAGAATTCTTTTGTGTCCTGCCACGAACAGACAAAGCTTCTCCAGTGGAAGCGGAACCTTCAGAAGACACCATCTGTCTCATCTTCTCTTTGGCTTGCAATGCCTCATAAACATCATGGATGGTTAGAGAATCACGACTGTATAGAATAGTATCTCTGAAGTTTGCAAAGGAACTAGGCAGTGAGCACAAAAGAATAAGACCCAAATCTTCATCATCATAAACTACCTCCATAGACTGTAGGTCAACAACGATCTCCTTAAAGACCGAAAGATGGTTAAGGACAGAGCCACCTTCTTGCAACTTGTGCGTATATAACTTCATCTTCATATGCATCTTGCTTGTCAAATCTTTTGACATGCAAATTGACTCCAACTTGAGCCATAGAGCAGCTGCAGTTTTCTCCTGCAAAACCTCTTGCAAAATATTATTTGAGAGATGAAGATGAATATGAGACAAGGCCTTACGATCTTTTCTCCTCTCATCATCGGTCCAAGTCTTTGAATCCTTGTTCCCGAATTTCTCAAGCGCATCATCTAAATCAGCTTGCGCTAAAACAGCTCGCATCTTGACTTGCCATAGAGCGAACCTTGTATCTCGATCCAGCAGCGGAATATCATACTTCATAGAAGCCATTGAAAAGAAAATAACCAGAAGAATATAATCTGCAGTAAATAAATCTAGAAGTAACCCTAGCAGAACCTGCAGCCTGTGTACACCTCCCGTGTACGAATAGCAAAGAGCTAAAAATCTTCTCTGGTAGATCTCTCGTGTGGACGTAGCAGAAGATCGGTGAATTTGATTCTTCACGCAGGAAACAGCGGCAAGCACTCCTTGGTCTTGATGCACGGCAACAGCAGTAGACAATCTGACACCGTCTTGACCCGTGTGCAGCAGCGGCAGGAAGTCTCTCCTCTGCCCTGGGACTTCGCGCAGAACAGCAGCAACAATAGCTTTGTAGATGCGACGGAAACGGCGAGTCCGCCTCCGGTTCGTCTTCGAACTCGGCGATTTCGCCAAGAAACGGAAAGATCAATTCCGTCAAGAAACACACGCCAGATCAGCGTGCAAAGACACGCTCGCCAGATCGACGAGACTTGCGCGGAGCAGATCGAAACCGCCGTAGCAGATCGACTTTGGCGGCGGCGATGAACAAGGGACTGAACCCTAAATTTTTTTTCACAATCTCGTGCCAAGCTCTTGATACCAGTTGTTAGCAAATAATGCGTAAACAAGATCGAACACGAGACACAGATTTAACGTGGAAAACCCTTGCGGGAAAAAACCACGGGCGCCAAACGGCGATCTTCACTATAATGAGAGAGTTACAACGCAGGGAATACAATGAGTCGTCTCCTCATCCCTTGCGGCTTACAAGATGTAGATATGGGTGGACTAAACTGACTGCAGTCAAATACGGAAACAAATCCGCTAAACATACAACCCGAACCGTGGGCCCTCCAGGCGTCCCCACAAGACACACGTTATAATTCGGATCATATCCAACAACCACTCATCCTTTTTAGATCGTTTATATACAGCAGCATCTTTGTTTAGATGTTTCGCGAAATTTTTTTCGAATATGTTCCCTCATATGCATGGCATATTAAATGTAGTCGAAAAAAATAACCCATTATATGGATGGAGTGTACTTCGCGAGACGAATCTAATGAGCCTAGTTAGGTCGTGATTAGACTATAAATTGCTACAGTAAACATGTGCTAATGACGGATTAATTAGACTCATTAGGTTCGTCTTGCGATGAACTGACATAATCTGCAATTAGTTTTGTAATTAGTCTATATTTAATACTTTAAATGTGTGCCCGACATACTGTAAATTTTTTTCGCGAAACATCTAAACGCGGCCAAGAGAGAAAATACACTGGGATGCTGTCACATCTCGAAATGGGAACCAACGATGCATGAGAAAGTTCTCGGATCATGACGAAGTGCAAGTTCTTCGCGAGCTTCACAGAAATTTGTTGTTTTGTTGTTATTAACTAATCGACCGGCGAGAGTCCCCTCAAGAAGCTAAGCTACGGCAGCCCACGGAGGGCGCGCCTCATCTTGTTATACTCCAGCAGCCTCTGCACGCCAGGAATCACCTCCCTGACGCCGTCGAGCGCGCCGAACCGGTCCGCCCACGCCGCCAGCAGCGGCGTCTTGGCGGGGTCGATGGTCCTCGCGCCGCACATGGCCTCGGACGCGCGCAGCCACCCGAGGAAGCCGCCCAGCACGACGTCCACGAGCCCGACGCCGTCGCCGCCGAAGAACGCCGCCTTGCCCTTTGAGCACTCCTCGAACGCCTGCTCGAACTTCTCCAGGACGGCCACGACCTGCCCCGCCGCCTCCACCCTGTCCTCCCTCGTCCTGCCGTTGTAAACGGGTATCCACGTGCTCAACAGCTGCATTCCACGCACAATTCGTCTAGTCTCGGACTCTTTCTCGCTCATCAATCATCATCTTGGAATGAAACCTTTCTGTGCAAGTTAATTAGTTTCAAGTGAGATTGGGATTTGACAGTAACCGTACCTTGTCGTCGACGTAGGAGGCCCAGAATCGAGCGACGGCGCGGTCGTAGGGGTCGTCGGGGAGGAGACGCGGGGCGTGGGCCGGGAACGCCTCGTCGAGGTACTCCAAGATGACGAGAGACTCGCACACGGGCCTGCCGTCGTGGAGGAGCACGGGCAGCTTCTTGTGCACGGGGTTGGAGGCGAGGAGGAGCTCGCTCTTGCTGTTGAGGTCGTCCTCGACGTAGCGGTAGGCGAGGCCCTTGAGGTTGAGCGCGGCGCGCGCTCTGATCACGAAAGGGCTCGCCCACACGCCCAGGAGCGTGAGGTCGTCTTCGCCTCCGGCGACGTCTCGTCCTGCCATTGCGTGTTGGTGACTGTGAGGAGAGGGTGGGTGAGTGAGAGTGAGAGTGACTGCTGATTGATGAGTGCGCCAAAAAAAAAAAAACGAGAAAGCACAATCGTTGAGGACCTTCTTCACGGTTTGTCGTCGCTTCATTGAACCCGATCTAGACCAAAACGGATTGATGGCGCACCGCAACCCATGTGCGTTCATCCGGTTCAATTCATCGGTGTGACATCCGGTTCAATTTATCCAAGATATGAAGGATCGGGGCATGCGTTCATTATAATTGTTTGGTTCAATCTAGTTCAGTGTAACATTTAGTATCATAGTTTAACAAGAATCTTTATTTAGACAGTAAAAGTGCATCTGGCCATACTTCTATGTAGACACTAAACAATTATCTTATGGGTTCAGGCCAAAACATGAGGTGACAGAAACACATTTGGGGTTGTTGCCCCCATTTAAACAACAATTATGTTTAATTATGTTGTGCATTAGTTATCTTATTTTACTAACAAGTCGTACTAACCAGGTGCTCGTTTGCCCAGGATGGTCAATAAGATGGACGAAAAAGCTATTTGGTTTATGTGGCACGAGTTTAGTTGTAATTAATCTTTCATGTAAGCATTGGAGGCTATTGTTTATACTAGTAGTTGTAATTATGTGAGCATGGGAGGCTATAATTTATACTTATGTGTGAGGTTGTGTAGATTAATAGACTCATAGTATAGTTGTAATCATCTCCAAATGTTTTAGAATTTGATGCAAGTCCAAAATGACGGTAGCTGACTCTGCCTTGGAGCAGCCTTGACTATGCCTTGGAGCAGCTTTGTACAGAAATTTGTACCTTGAACAGCTGATTATGACTTATGATTGAAAGGTTGTCGTTTCTAGATGGTTTTTATAATTTTCTACCTTGTAGTTAAACAACTTTTTATATGGTTTTTGCAATTGAAGAGCTATTATACCCTTAATATGCATGGAAGAAGTTGTATATGTTGTAGTACACCATATACTGTATTTGCAAGTGCGAAATGTTCAACGTGAGTTCATGACTACTTGAGTACTAGGGGCAGCTTTTCCAAACTAAATGTTCCTTCTAGTTTGCCAACATGGATCCGGCACATTAGGAATCGTTGTGATACATACGAACAGAGGTGTGTATTGTTTATAAATCATGGAAGAATGTGAAGAAACAATAGTGTCTAAAAATGTGAAGAAAAAAGGTTAATAAATCATGGAAGAATGTGCAAAATTCAAGATGATGGAATTAAAAAAATGACAGAGCAAACCTTAGATGTATTTCTACAATTAGAAAAATGATATAAGAAAATTATGCATGAATCATACATAAATCTATGGATCTCTGCTTGTAAATAAACAAATCAGGCAGCTCGAGGCCGGCGAGGCTGCCACAAGCACCAGTCGGGCAGCCAATCTATTACTTCGACTCATTTTCGGTTTAGGTTCATAGTTATAGCCTTAGCGTCATTCATGAACAGCAGCGTCGGAGAGGTGGGGTCTGTGAAGCGGCGGCGGCGGCGATGGAGGAGGAAGTGGCGTCAGTGAAACGGTTGCGGCAGCGGCGACGGGGGAGGAGACGGCGGCGGCGGCGGAGGAGGAGGAGCTGGGGTGAAACGGCTGCGACGGGGGAGGATACGGCGGTGTTGGAGGAGGAGATGGGGTGAAACGACTGCGGTGGCTGCGACGGGGGAGGAGACGGCTGCGGCGGCGAACGAGTAGGAGCTCTGGAGCTGGCGTCGCTGAAAAGGCAGCACAGCATCAGGCTTTGATTGAAGAGCTGTGGTCGTCACGCGAGAAAACGAGCGAGAAATCGCGAGCAAGCAAAGCGGCAGAAGGCAAAAGCGGTCAGACGCGTGGCAAGCGGAACGAGGATCATGGAGTGCTATTGAACGGCCGCAGATAACGTGTGGTGCCCCATACGGTTGTGGGATGGTATTTCCGTTAATTTATTATTGAAAAAATTATTGGGGAACTATTAAAGATGCTCGGAAGAACATATGCTCACACTGCAAATATAATACGAAGCCAAACTTTCTCAATTTATTGCACGATAGATCACCAGAATCGCACTTGTCAATCCTATCGTAATCGTGACTCACCGTGTTTATAACACGGCCAAATTTCAACGAGTTCATTTGGCGGCGGCGGCAGCAGCGGCAGCGACGTACTGCACGGCCCGGTCCACCTCCGGCACCACTTTCTTCGCCTCCGCAGTTTCCCCGAATCGCTCCGCCCACGCGGCCAAGAGCGGAGCCTCGCTGGAGCTAATGATCTCGATACCGAATATCCTGCGGAACGCCTCAAACCAGAACAAGCAGCATCCGAGCACTATGTCGAGGTACCCGATGGAGTCGCCGCCGAAGAAGGCCTTGCCCTCGGAGACCTTGGCGAAGGCCTCCTCCATTTGCATGATGGCGGCATGCGTCTCCTTCACCTTCTCTGCTCGCTCGTCCTCCGTCTTGGCTTCCTTCAGGATGCCAATCCATGCTGGACATAACTGCAAGCAAGACGCTATCAATTCCGTCAGTATCAGCAGGCACGCAGCGTTCATGAGCAGAGAAATACAAAGTTCTGAAACGAGTATGAATCCGTACCTTGTCGTCGACGAAGGCGGCCCAGAAACGAGCGGTGGCGCGCTTGTAGGAGTCGATGGGGAGGATGGCCGGGCCGGCAAACAGCTCGTCGACGTACTGCACGATGACGAGTGACTCGCACAGGGGCTTGCCGTTGTGGATGAGCACGGGCACCATCTTGTGCACCGGGTTGGAGCTGAGGAGGAGGTCGCTCTTGTTGCCCAGGTCCTCCTCGACGTACTCGTAGCTCACGCCCTTCATGCTCAGCGCTAAGCGCACGCGGATCGCGAACGGGCTCACAACCATGCCGAGCAGCTTCATATCCTCCTTCCCCTCCATTGTATTCTTCACTCTGTGTTTCCCTCTAGTCTTGGCTCGTGGGCTGTGGCCAGTCCTATCTTGCTCTGTTTCTGTAATTCTGTCACACTTTGGGCGTTTATATAGCAGCCCTCGTTTCGTTAGTCGTACACGTGTAATTGACTTGTTGTAGAAATTGGCACTGAGACTGCGGTGCCGGGAGATGTCAAGCGGGTGCGTGTTGTCACTCACCAATTTTAAGCGTTGCAGTCAGACTAGTCTGCGCTAACCAGAAGCCCACAAGACCCCTCAATCCCTCCTAGCGCCGAGATGTGTAAGCTTGGCGCCATAATGTTTTGACGTCGAGATGAGGGTCCATTATTTGAAATATTTTGTCCGCACATTTATTCGTGAAATCTTTTGCAAAAAGTTCGCTCTCCGTTCTCCTAATTTCATGATGTGTCTGTGAGGCTGAGAGTGACCGTGGTTGTTGGCACTATTATATTTCTCTAATTTGATTCAGTTTTAGTGGAAAGATTATCCATATTAGCATATGTTTGGCATTCAATCGATGATACTTATTGATGTCTTCAACGGTTCAACTTTATACTTTTGTTTGAAAAGGATCAGTATAAAAAGATCCGACGGTCGAAATTAATTGTATACCACTAGAATTTCACCTATAGTACCCGGGTACCTCACGAGCAAGCCTGGCAGCCCACCAAAAGGGGGCGGCCCAGCCCACCGTTCTGGACCTGATGATGTGCGGGACAAGTCGGCGCACGAAGGAAGGATCTGAAAGGAGAAGTTCTAATTGGAATAGGAATTAATGTAAAGAAGGAAAGGATTCTTAGAGATAGGATCGGCTACAAATCGACTTGTAACCCTGCCCCCCGATATATAAGGCGGGCAGGGACCCCCTCCAAAACAACACACAACAATCCAACTCACCACATCTCAATTCATAGCAAGATCCACGCAATACAACACCCCAAAACAGGACGTAGGGTATTACGTCGAGTCGACGGCCCGAACCTGTCTAAACCCCCGTGTCTGTCCAACCTAACCATCTTGCTTCCGATCTTTGCGATCTTCCCTGCAATACAAATCACTTCTGTGGGCTACCCCGTGGAAGACTGCCGGAGATAATATCACCGACAGTGGCGCGCCAGGTAGGGGATATCGCCGAGATCAATCTGGTAAGCTTGATAGATCGTGTCAAGATCTTGGACAGCTGCAATCTCCCGGACGTCGACGGATTCGAGATCCAGTTCGGGGACGCCACCACCGCCGCCTTGGATACCCAAGCGGCAGGAGCTACGGTCGCCACGGAGGTGTCCTCTCTGGCGCCGACTTCGGCCATCATGGCCCAGTCCGGTCCGATCGCATCTGATCGTGCCGGTTCTACCCCGCTGAGTCCATCGCAAAACGCGAGGCCCAACCAGTCGGGAACAGATCTACAATCACTCGGTTCCGATCCGGCTCCTGAGAGTCGCGTCGCCGAGTCATCGCAGAGCGTAAACGCTCAACCAGCGCGCGTTCAGAGCCTTGAGGTCATCACTGTCCAGACCCCTGGCTTTTGCGCGCTTGCTCAGAAGCAGAAGATGAAGGACATCGTCCAGGTGGATGATTACCTCTCTGGGAGCGACTCTTATGAGTTAGACCCACAGGGACCCTCAATCCTGGACGATCTGCCGGAAGGATACACAGTGTCCGACGCCTCTACAGAGCCGGAACTGCTAGGATCACTTGGAGAACTAACTCCGAGTAGCTTGGAGCGTTATACGCCCACATCCGACTTCTCCGAGTCCGAGGAAGACTACCTCGCGCAAGAAGGAGTCGGGTCATACTGCTATATGGTGGCGCCAGCGACGCCACCCAATCCTGTCTCAGAAGACGAGGTCACTCCGGCTGAGGAGACGACTGAAGCCAGGGACCAGCGTCGAGGACGCAACGCCAGTCGGGCGACTCGCAGAGCCGCACGACCACACGGAGCCGCCGCATCAGGATCTGGTACCGCTCGACTCCAGGAACCACGCTCTGAAGATCATCGTCGCCAACGGGATCGGCACGACAGGAGGAGCACCCGGAACTTGATGCGCGACGGCATGTTCGAGTTCAACGGATACGACGTCTACGAGACGCCAGTCCAGAACCTCGTCACCATCAACGAGGAAATCAGTCGGCTGCCACCCAGCACTCCAGGCCTGGAAAAGGTAAGGGCTCTCATGCAGGCCGCCTCCGTCCAGGTTCACCAGATGCAGGGCAGAGCAACCACGGACGCTCCTGAGCCCGGTCCGTCTCGACACCGGGCCAGCGGCGGATCAGATCGTGACGAAGATCTTCGCACCACGATCAACAGAGATCGAGACGCGAGGGATGTCATCCGCAACAGCACCGAAGAGCACCATCGCGAGGAAATCCGACGGCGCGAAGAATACGATCGGGATCATGGAAATCCCCGTCGTAACTCCAACAGGAGCGGCTACTCGACGGAGTCAGACTACTCTGACCCCTCCGGTAGTCCGAGGCGCGGCAACGACGGCGGTCGCACTCCGCCACGAGGACGAGCGCTTCCACCACCCAGGCGACCGACTCTGCCAAGGGAGCGAACTCCACCGCGCAGCAGAACATACCGACGGGACCGAACTCCACCCAGGACTCGGAACTATCGGAGGACCCGTTCCCCGCCCGCAAACCCGTCGTCAACTCTTCCAAGAAACCCTCCCCAATTTCTGTCTAAACCCAGATTCCGTATAACCAACTCCCCATCGGTACTATCGTTTAAAGGATATGCCGCATAATTCCTTGAAAAGATTTTCCCCCACCGACGTCATCCCTTACTAATCTTCACCGTCGGTACCCCTGAGAACCAACACCCCATTCCTCTCAAAATAGATTCGTCCATAACCCGGAATCACCACACGAACACCCCGGGTTAGTCGATACCCTCCTTAAGAAAGGCTCACCCCTGCAACCATGTCCAGGAGCCTTTGCATATATACATCCATTGCCCACCACCATTACCATCATGTCAACACTCCCACCCGATCACCCTGCGAGCTTAATGTGGGTATCTACTTCCTAGATGATACACCGCCCCTAACCACCCACGGCCCCATCACCAACCCTCTCCCAATGAGGAAATTTCTCCAACCCTCCAGATCATTGAGGCATGCAAGTTCCTTTAAGGAAAATGCTCCTCAGTCACATCCTCGATCATTCATAACCCAAACCTCCCGACCATCCCGGAGGAACTCCCTCACCGTATTCTCGACAATGGCAACCACTCAGCCATCAAGGTTACCTACCCAAGGTCATGCCCAAGATAAACCCTCACCATCTTGGGATTCCCAATAATATCATTCGAAAGGAGACATGTCTCTAAACACTCCGTGGAAATCATTCCACCAAAGGAAGGTCACAAGCATATGGACCATCCCGCCGTATTGGAAGGAGACACTTCTCAAGGCATTCAAAGAATCACCATACTAAATTTTAGAATGAGAAGTGGTCACCCAGGTTTCTTCACAACCCTTGCTTCCACCATGTAACCCGGGAGATTCTACTAAGCCAACGTAGATGTAACCCCGGCTATAATCACTGCCTCGCCCAAACTACATCTCTGAAGTAAAAGGGAACTCTTAAGAGATGAATGGTATGAAGATGATGGGTCCAAGAAGTATCTCTAACCACGGAGTAATACACCCAAGAAGGATATATCCGAGTAACGAAAAAGACCCTCGAATAATTGGAAACTTGGATAAAGATATATAGCACTCTCAAGGGTAAAGAAACTCTGAGAGTTAACTGAGAAATCATGAATTAAACTTAAGGAAGTTCTGGGTCAATTTTCCTTAAGTTGAAGGAAGAACCACAGGAGATGGTTCACAGGGGATAAACTGGTACAGAATAACTCCGACGATCGAGAATGAGTTATCCTGGAGGTACCAGGACTCGACATGGATATATCAAGATAAAAGAAAATCCTGGACAATGAGTCTAGACAGAAACCCCAAGAATCCAGGATATCTACTGGAAAAAGGAAAATTCCAAGATA
Organism: Urochloa ruziziensis; assembly: GCA_015476505.1. Taxonomy (NCBI): domain Eukaryota; kingdom Viridiplantae; phylum Streptophyta; class Magnoliopsida; order Poales; family Poaceae; genus Urochloa; species Urochloa ruziziensis. The sequence continues at coordinate 21,050,594 of CM027118.1, forward strand.
CTGTATGAAAGTGATAAGTTAATTCCCCTTAGGTGGGGTAGTAACCTGAAAAGAAGAAAGAAAATCTGGCCTCAAGAACTTGAGGATTAAAACAACTTTATCCTCAAGACATTCCAGGTATTGCCGGAAAATATTGGACATATTTAGGGAATAACGGATAAAAATGTCAGTAATAATAATGTTCCCTCACATGGATATAAAGGATAAATAAGTTACAAGGAGAAATAAACTCCAGACTTTAAAAGGAAGAAGGAATTCCTTTTGATAAATAATGGAAACTCCGATCCTCGTACTCGTTAAGGAAATACCAGGATAAACCCTAGCTTTTCTTTCTAAACCTAAATCTCGGGACGAGATTTCCCTTAAGTGGGGTAGCCCTGTAACACCCTGCTTTTTAAGACATTTAAGAAATCCAGGCTTTACAAATTTTTCTCAAATTAAACATAATTACTTCCCTAACAATATTTCAAAATATACACTTCCCAAATCAAACGATGCATTCAAATTTATCATATGTGCTGCCTTGTATGTTTAGAAACTCTCCCATTTCTTCTCAATTCCAAAAAAGTAGAAATCTGTTCAAATCCTTCTCTCGCTTATCCGTTAGATTCCTTATTCAAATATAATTTGAATATTCATCTTCAATATCAAAACCCTTCCAAAATATCCCAAAATAGTATCCATTTCAAGCTTTACCTCGAAACCTTTCTCAAATTCGAATCCTATTCAAATTTGAGCTTAAACCCTTATTCGAATAATAGAAAAGCCTCTTATTTGATAGATGGGCCGAAACCCGTCCCCGGCCCAGCTTTCTCTTTCAGCCCATCATCGAAGTCCGTGTTGCATCCTCCAACTCCCGGCCTCGTTCACCATTTCCCCTCCAGCCGGCCTGCGGCCCACCCTTTGTTTCTCTTTCCCCCGCGGCCCAGCATGCCCTCCGCTCGCTCGGCCCGCGCAGCACCGGCCGCGGCCCAGCCCTTCAGGGGCCACCTACCACGCGGCCCATACGGCCCGCGCGCCCGCCTTCCCCTTTCCTAGCGCCGCCGCTTGTTCTGCCGCCGCCGCCGCCGCCGGGGAGCAATTCCCCCGGCGCCGCCGTCCGCCGGCGAGCCTTGGCTCTGCCGCCCGCACACCGCTGCCGCCGTGCCGGCACCGCCGCCGTGCGCCTCCGGCCGTCGCTCTCAACACCACCGCCACCAAGCGCGGCCGCACGGGCCCGGCGTTGCCCCACCGTGCGCCGCCGTGTCGCCAGCCGCACCCTCACCGTCGCACGACCGCCTCCACACCACCGCGTCGCCGGCCACTCCTCGCCGCGCCGCACCTCCCCTGCCTCGCGTTGCGTCGGCGCCCCGCCGTGCCAGCCCCCGTCGCGCCGCGCCGCATCGTGCATCCCCACCACCGCGCGGCCAGCCTAACCCTCTCCCAACCCCACCACCGCCGCCGAGCTCCGCCGCCGGGGCGTGCCGGCAAGCCTACCGCCGGCACGACACCACCGCTCGCCGTTGCCGTTGCCGTGCCGCACCAACACCGCCACTGCACGCCGCCGCACGCCACCGCCGCTGCAGGCATCACCGTCGTGTGCGCTCCGCACCACCGGCCGCACCCCGCGCCCAACCTCCCCTCCTCTGCTCCATGGCCGGAACGCCGCCTGGCGCCGCAGCCGGGGCCGCCGCTACCCCGCCCTGCCACGCGTCGCGGTCTCCTTGCGCAGCCACCACCACGCCACGTACCCCCGCTTCCTCCTCCCGGACGCCAACCACCTCATCCCCACCATTAATGGCGGGGAGGACGCCCATACCGGCGCCCATACCGCCGCTCCTCACGGTGCCCCTACGGCACCGTAGGTTTTTCCCCTACGAGTCCGCCACCATCACTCGATGACCACTGCACGGCCAAGATCGGAGCTTGGGACGCAGGGGTGCCGCGTGTCGACTTCACCGACCGCCGCCGCGAACGGAATACGGCGCCGACCACCCGAGCAAGCTCCCCGCCGGCCTCCTCCTTCCCCGCGACGTGTCGAGCTCCCGGACCTCCTCCCGGCCTATAAATAGGGGAAGCACCCCTCCCTTCACTCGACACAACCCAAACCGAGCCGAGCTCATGCACCTCCCATGGCCGCCCCTCCATCCTCCCTTTCACCCCCATCCAAGGTGCGGAATGGAGTTCCCTTACCCTCCTCTCCGCGCTCGTACCCTCCACGCAGGTCGAGGTGGCCGTAGCGCCGAGATCGGGCGGAGCCCGGAGCTCCCCCCTCCACCTCCCATGGCGCTTAGGCGCCAGGAAGAAGAAGACCCCCTGGGTCATTCTTCCCCGCCTCCTACCGCTGACAGGTGGGCCCAGCCCTCCTACGTCCGGGTAGGCCTGGTCCATGTGGACCGATGGCCCAACAGGCCTCCGGCCTACGGCCGGTCCACGACATCCCACCGCCTGGACCTCGAGTGGACTCGGTCCATATGGGCCGTGGGGAGGCAGCCCCGGTCCACCGCGTCCACCAGGCCGGCCCACGAAACAGTAACCAGGCGGACCCCATCCTCTTGCGTCAGCAGCTGCGAAATTGCTAGGTACACCCCAATCTTTGCACACGAATCTTTGTTTCAAGCCCTTCCTCCACTCCAAAAATTCCACAAAATTCTCCAAAAATATTAGAAATATTTCTAAACCTATTAGAGCCATCCAAACCATTTTAGGATATTTCTTAACCCCAAATCCCAAGTAAGCAACCCTCATCCAATAGAAAGTCCCATTAAGTGTACCCCAATTATCGCCAATCCTATTCCCGAGCTCCATAAAATTCCCAGGAATTTCCACAAATACCAGGGATTATTCTAAACATTTTCATATGCTTATTGCCCTAGTATCCATACCCTAGCTCCAAAACCCAGTCACACTCTTCTAGTGCCCCGCCGAAACCCCGTCTAAGCCCCGCGGACGCCGTTCCGCCACCCGATCAAAACCCTGGGTTTTGGTAAAACCCTAACCATTGTACTATCCAAATCCATTCTATGCCAGTAATTATTTAGAAACTTATTTCTAAATAATTAATATAATTATTCATTAATTACTCTGGGATTATTGCTTAGCTGTCCAATAATTCCCCAAATCCGCTACTTCAAAGCCTTTCTCAAAAACCACCGTCATCCAGGAGTTATTCCTTAGAAATCCATATAACTCCCCGACCGTTCAATCATTTCCGAGGAAATTACTTATCGATTTCTCAGAAATTCCATTCCTTTAAATCCATTAATTATTTACTATAATTAATGGATTATTCCCTCATAACCCTGGTCTCCCATTTTATCCTTTATTTTCATTCTATAGGAATTGTTTGATGTATTGCTTTACTGAATGTTATTTTTCATGCTTTATTAATCATTAGGTCGATGGCGTAACCAGGCCCCGCCTAAGATGCCGAAACTCCGGAAGACCCCGAAGCCACGCCTGGTCAGCATCGAGCATACGTACGCTTTAGCGGACGTCCAAGTACCGTTTATGAAGGCAAGTCCTGGCAACCAACTCCTTGGTCATGCCAGTCCCAGTTCCTGCATAATAAAATCAACCAAGTTAATAATATGGACTGCATATTTTATAAAACCTAAGGAAAACCCTCTGTGTTCCACCTTCCCCTTGATTTAGAGCCATTTCTAGCCCAAAATCCTATTAATAACCCCGGTCACGACCTGTCGCTGACCGAGCGTTATTTAGAAGTAGATTTCTTAGGATTTCTACACATTTATGACTTGTGAGGAATGAGCTTCCGGGAGATGAGAGTGAATGTTGGATTAAGTATAGAATGAACCAACTAATAGAACTCCTAAGGACGGACTTGCGAGTAAGGCAGGCAGCCTCGGTAGAGGATCCTGTCTCAAAGGCTTGCTCTGGTCGCATAAGGACCGGTTCACGGGAGAGTCTTTCTAATGCCAGTACCGCCATACGGGCCAAAAAGGACATAGCCTTCGGGAATGACCTGTAATGTGAGGCCTTGACCCACACCCCGCTAGCAGCTCCTAGTAAATCCATCCCAAGGAGCCGCATGATTGGTGCAGAGTGCCGACCGGCGAACTGGGTAGCGCTCGGTGCCGAGTCGGGCACGCACCAAGTCGGGAGACGGATGTACTGGAGACAGCCCCAGACAGAGGGCTAGGACTGGGCGGCACGGGTTGACTAGAGTACAGGGCGGGAGGCCCTGAAGGGCGACGGCCCTAATTTATGAGCTCATTGACCCGGGTCGATATCCGCGAGGCGGATGATTAGTAGCCCCTGTTTAGCCCCCAGTACTATCTGTGGCTGGACCTAGGAAATGCTGTCTGGTGACAGGCGCCGGCAGGTACGGGTCTCGTAGGGCAACACTGCCTTTCGCGGAGGTATGTGTTGACCGACCGTATGTCATACGGTGCAAGCTCTGCAGAGTAACCGATCTATCGATAGCCGTGGCTCACGGTCTTGAGCCCATTTAGTCAAAGCCCCATTGATTAGCATACATCAGTAGTAATAAAGTAAGAGATGACGAGATGGGCAGAAGCCCAGATGAGTGAGGCGTAAGCCAGCCCAGGAGGACCCTGACGGTCTCTGGGAGAGAGAACTAAAATATGGGGACTGGCAGGGATGAGAATGCCCCTCCAGGACCAAACAACATAATACTTCTCCTTTTCCACCCCTGTTTACAAATATATAACTCTACTTCATATTTATATTTCCACCAAAGGATAACCCCACTCCCTTGCATACACTATAACTTTACACAGGATTTGCTGAGTACCAATCATAGATGTACTCAGCCTTGCTTTCAACTGTTACAGGTACCCGGACGTGTAGGGCACTCCTGGCCCATCCTCCCATGAATGGGCCATAATGCCACTCTCCGCTAAGGCGAAGGTAGTAACTCTCTATTTACTGCGCTTTTATTGCTTCCAATACTAATCCTGTGTAAAACCTGTATCAGCGCACTGATCCAGGGACTGATACAGGTGAGTGAAGGACATCCGAAGGATGGTCGCCACAGCACACCTCGCCAGTCATCGATCCTCAGAGCCGTGAGGGCCACCCTCGGCCAAAAGGGATCCAGGCCTATCCGGAGTGAGCACATTAGCCTCCATACATGATCCGCCTACAGGCTGAGCCAAAACTACACACGAATCCTGGGCCGTACCGCATGCCCACTTTGGACGAATAGCATATACGAAAAGTAGTCAAAAGATCAAGGTCTGCCAACTCGGTCCTAAATTGCAGAGAGCGGGCACTCTCCAAACAAAAGGTGATGAGCACCACGCCGAAGCACTACACGTACCGACGATAGGTACACCTCCCAACACCTCAAGACAAAGTCTCAAACATGTGCCCGCAACATGCAACAGTACAGGGTGCTCCCGAGCACACCCTGGCTAGGTACGTGAACGATACCAACTGGCCCGTTTCCGCGAAACACACGTCAAGGAGTATACACCAACTCACCCAGGACACACGCCAAGAATATCCCATCCCATCATAGCATCAAGCATATCATCCATAACACAAAGGCAGTTATAATGATAAAGTGAACTAGCCGGTGTGGAGGGCTAGCCCACACATACTTCAACAAGGAGTAGGGTATAAAAATAAGGTTGTGCATGGGTCATCAATAAGGCATCAAAGCATCAAACAAATGCGCTAGCATCTACGCATGCAGGGATCTAAATGATTGAGAGTAGACATGACACCTGAAATCGTGTAGTAGCCCTCCTCTGGGTTGTAGTCAGGGTCGCGAGTGTCTTCCTCGTAGCAGCTTGGGTCTAAACAAGCAAATATACAACGTATAAGAATATAGCCAGGTAATACATCTAAAGCAATAAATCCAAATAAATACCAAAAAGGATCCAAATAGATCCAAACTAGTTACAAACAGTACGAGTTCAATTTTACAAATTTAATGCAACTAGTTTCATATTTTTTGGAGCTACGATGAATTAGTTATGAATTTTTGAAGTTTATTCGGCTGAAAACCAATCATTAAAAGGGTTAAAACAATTATTTAAGGTGGCAGGGCTGAACCGAAAAATTTTGTAAGGTGGAAGAACCTATTTATAATAACCAAAAAGTTTAGGGTGTTTAATGTAAAACGGCCAGGGTTAAACAGTAAAATGGGCAAGGGACACGTGGCGGCCTCTTGTTGTGCCATGTTTCATGCTGACGTTAGCATGACGTCAGCGGTGGGGCCGGAGATGATGACGTTAGCCTAGCATCTGCTGATGTCAGTGTGGACCAGGTCAAAGGTCAATGGACCGAGTCCACCCCGGACCATTCCCCTCTAGTCCACGATAAACAGCGGCTACAGGATCTTCTGTGGCAGCTTGGATCTGGTGCGGCTGCGTGTGACCCTTGGTATGGCTAGCAGTGAGCAGTGGCGCTGCTCTAATTGGCGCTAAGAGCATCTCCAGCAATAGCCACTACTCAGAGCCCCTACTTTATTGAGTAGGGGCTGCCTCCAACTTTATGGAGCCTGATCTTTGCAACCAACTCCAGCAAGGGTCCCTACTCCTCAGCCCCTATTCATTTTTCTCTTATATTTCCACACATCCACTGTGTATACTCTTCATCTCACGTATCAACAATTCGAACTAAATTATTTTAATGTATACAACCGAAACAAAATTAAATTCATGATTTCAAATATAGAAATTCAAATTCAATCATATTTTAAAATATAGAAACACAAATAAAGACTTTCAAATCACAGATATAGTCTCACCACGTCACAACATAGTCTCAAACAAATAAGAAATAAAACTAAAATGGCATCACACTCTAGCTGTTGATCATACGATTAGACTAGATTGTCCTGACATGAAGAATCATCAACACTGTTCTTGTAGGATGTCATATTTGTGTAGGATTCACCTCCAGGCTCCGGTACTCCAAGCTCTAGTACCCATTGCAAGCTGCAGGTCACAAATAAGGCTAAGCAAAATGGAATACAAATGGCAAACACTCAATTGTTTATCTCAACAGTTTCAGTGAAAGTAATCAACAACCTTACAGTACCAAGTCATACTAGCTAGCACCATGACGAGCCCATAAATGCTCCACCAGATCATCTCAAAGCTTCTCATGTGTCTCCTTGTTCTCAATCTCGAGATGTATCTTGAGGAACTCATCAAGTACAAGTGGATTACGCTGTTGATACTCCTCTGGTCTTAGCACTGGTCTTCTAAGATCTTGATCATAGTCGTAATCCACTTCTTCACCTCGCTCATTCTCAATGATCATGTTGTGCATGATAATAGCAGCTGTCATTATGTACCATAGAGTGTCCTTATCCCAACATCTTGCAGGACCCCTCACCATGGCAAATCGAGCTTGCAGGACACCAAATGCTCTCTCTACGTCTTTCCTCACAGCTTCTTGAGCTTTTGTGAAATGCACTTTCTTATTTCCTTGAGGATTGCTATAGCTCTTCACAAAAGTCACCCAAGTAGGACAGATCCCATCAGCAAGATAGTATCCCATAGTGTACTTGTTACCATTGACCATGTACTCCACTGGTGGTGCAGTCCCTAATTTTAGCCTCTGAAATAGTGGTGATCTATGCAAAACATTGATGTCATTTAGAGATCCAGGTAGACCAAAGAAAGAATGCCAAATCCACAAATCTTCAGATGCAACAGCTTCAAGGATCATTGTTGGCCCATCCACATGTCCGGAGTATTGTCCTTTCCATGCCGTTGGACAATTTTTCCACTTCCAATGCATACAATCGATGCAACCAAGCATGTCAGGCCATCCCCTTCTAGTGTTCATAGCCATCAACCTTGTGGTGTCTTCGACAGTAGGTGGCCTCAAGTATTGTTCCCCAAACACCTCAACCACAGCCCGCACAAAGTGGTGAAAAGATTCTAGTATGGTGCTCTCTGCCATCCTAACAATGTCATCCAATGAATCAGCTGGAACATCATATGCAATCATCCGAAATGCTGCAAACACCTTTTGCAATGCAGTTGCACCTAGAAGACCTGATGCATTTGGTTTCTGCTTGAAGTAGTCATCGTGTGCCTCCACACCATCCACTATGTGCAAGAATAGGTCTGTTGACATCCTGAACCTCCTCCGAATTTTTTTTGCATTGTATATTGGAGGATCTGCAAAATAATCTGCAAAAATGCGCAAATGGCCACTAGGCATGTTCCTAGGAACTACCTCGCGTCCTGGAATTGAACCCCGTCGCTTCTTCTTGCACCTCTCATGGTCCATGTCAGCAAGTAGAAGAATTGTAAGGAGGTCATCATTGTCATCATGGTCAGACTCAGACTCGGACACATATTCATCCTCTTCCTCCCACCATTGAGTAATAAGATCATCATCGTCAGAGAACACCATCTTCACAATTATCTGAAAATTGCATATCCAAAATGGCATTAGTTTCACCAGTTCAGCAAACTAGCAGACTAGTTTCAGAACTACAAGTACTTGACAAGCCACTTAACAGAGCAGACCACACACACTCTGAACCTGCATCTAGTTTCTGTATTTTACTAGGCAACAAGGATATTGTCAGTGTATAATGGATAATGGAATTAACTTAGTGTATTGTTTTCTCAGTGTTCTTTCTCATGACAACTCTTGCATCCATACATTAGTAGAAAGCACCTATAAAATGTTCTAGATATTGTCAGTAGCTGAAAATTTCCTTCCATTTAGATGATGCTAGCTTTTGAATTTGTTCAGCTATTGAAGAATGTCTGCTAGCTTCTGAATTTGTCCAGCCATTGAAGAATGTCTGAATAAATTTGCTCACGAGAGATGCATTAATTCCCTACAAAAATCTAAAAAAAAGAACCTAGCAGCAGCTCGCACAAGCAGTAGCATCTATATGTGCACTCAAGTCTACTGTCCACTCTCATCCAATCGTGGCACACAAGCACAACAGATAGCTTCGATTGAAAAAAAAGGTTTAAAAAACAAAAAATCTCACCTTGACGACCAACTGCTCCTCCGCCGGTGACGTGCAGGCCTTCTTGCGGAGACAACGCGCGAGCTTGGGGAGGCAAAGCTCAATCTCAAGCCAGGGGGAGGCGGTGCTTGTTGGTTGCGGAGGCAGCTCCGTCATGGAGCACGGGGACCAACAGTCACGGATGTTGATGTGGCTCGTGGACCGCTCTTGCGGCGTCAAGGAAAGGGATGGGAGGCCGGAGGAGAGGACGAGCGTTGCGACGGGCCTACGGCGACGGCCCCCTCTCGTGGATCCAGACGTGGTGTCACACCCGATTTTGAGGACAAAACCGAATGCATAGCATATGTGCGCCAGGATCCATTTACACACATACGTTGACGTCATAAGTGAAAATATCATAAGACAGTGTTCAAAACGTAAAGATAGATAGAGTAACTTTATTACACTCTCACGGAAGACTCGAAGGTCTTAATCGTTTAACGGTAACTTAAAACGTAAAACTGCAGCGAACTTCTCCCACAAGCACTTGACTGGTGAACGCCTGCCTTAGAAATCCTCAAAGTCATCGAAGAATTCCCCAACATCCGAATCTTCTGAACAGCAGTTTGAGCAAGGGTGAGTACGCTTATGGTTGGTACTCAACATGTGGGGGAAATGCAAAGTTTCCAAGGAAAGGCTAAGGTTTAAGGCGGTTAGCATTTTTAGTTGGTCATATTTTATTAGCAAGCGCCTATTTACTAGGTACAAGTTTATACCAACCCCTTAAAGTTAAAGAAAACCCTAGCATCTCAGAACCAAAGAAACCACAATTTATTTTCATCTTCCAGTTTAATTATCATGTGAGGGTCCAAGCCGCTCTTAACCGTGAGCACGGCTGATATATCAGTTTTAAACACTCTGCAGAGGTTGTACATTTTCACCATAAGTAGTGTTTCCCATGTCGCCCAGGTTTGCAAGGCCCTTAGACACTACCGAGGTGAATGGCTAGGGATTCACATTGAGGTTTTCGCCAAATATACTTAGTACAAAATAATCCGCTAAGGTTTCTAGTCACCGCAGAGCATAACCCTCCCTAATGGTCAGCACCTTAACAAAGGCTGCTACCCCAAGAGGACCGGGCTATACCCTTTCAATGCCACCCCTCTTGCCCTTTTCAGGTAAGATTATAAAGCACTAAATTTACTTGGTTAATTGCCAAAGTCAGAGCCATATGACACTTATGGATGCACTGTTTTCCCGGGTGGTTCTCCATGTTCCGATTAACATAAGTGATCTTGCGATTACCAAAGTTCAACATAAATAAATCAAGTTTAACATTTGTTCAAAAGAAACCACCATGAACCATATAGCAACTAGCATTTCTACCTAACATAAAGGAAAACCCGGTTTGACAAGGTGTATGGATAAAATCTAGGCAATCCTTAATATAGGACCCGTCAAGTTTATGCAAAACATATGTAAATGTAAAGGTGAATTAAAATGCCATTTCTGGGTTATAAAAGAATATGAAGGGGGGGAAAGCCACTTGCCTTCCTCCACAAACTGCTGTTGGTCCTCCTTAAAATGTTGCTCTTGTCCTTCTTCAAAGGTCACGTTCTCTACACGAACACACAAGCAATACAATAAATAAAAGAAACAGTACACCAAAAATAATAAACAGAACAAAACAAGCACATAAAACTGTTGCTTATGCAGAGACAATTCCGTGAGCGCAAAAATCGCTCAAAACGGAATTAAAACGGCTAAGATACGAGCTAAACAAGGTTTAGGCACCTACTGGTAAAAAAACTTAGTTTCCAGGGGCTAAACAGGAAGAACCCGAGGGCTAAAATCTAATTACGTATAAAAACAGGAGGGCTAACATGTAAAAGAACCAAGCTAGGATGGCTGACATGATTAAACAGAAAGACAGGGGCTAAAACAAAAGAACCAGGGGCTCTTTTCTAAATACTTTTGAACTAGGTTGGACGGTGCTGCAAAAACAGAGAAAATACAGGGGCTCTTTTGCAAAAGAGCCAGGGCGCGGCTGGGTTGACCGGTATTGACCCGGTTTGGGTCTGATCCGAGCCGTCGGATCGGGAGCGAGCGGCTGAGATCGATCCGGCGGGTGCGGCGGCGGAGACGGCGGCGCTTCGCCGGAATTGGCTCGGCCGCGAGCTAGGAGGCTCGGTTTGCGACGCGGTTTGGCCCTAGAGAGAGCTAGAGCGACGGGAAAGAGAGTTGAGGTGTTCTCACCGGAGATTGAAGCGGCTGCAACGGCTTACGCTTGAGAGGAAGGGGCACGGGCGGCGGTGAGCTCCGGCGAGCTCCGGCCGGCGCGTTTGGGTGGTGATTCCGAGCGAGAAGAAATGATTGGGGCTCGGGCGGAGGTGTGGGTCTTATATAGGGGCGAGGAGGGGAGCGGAGGCGGCACGAGGGGAGGGGATTAGAGCGGCTGGCGGGGAGGAGAGCTCGGCGGCCATTAATGGCGCGCGAGTGGGGAGGTCATGAAGGGGGAGCCGTTACAGGTCGGGGAGGGGAGGCGACGGCGGTTACCGATGCGGCGCGGCGCAACCGGGGGGAGGGGGGCGAGTTATGCAGGCGCGGGGGAGGCGGAGAGGTGGCGGCGGCGCGACCGGGAGCGGCGCAAGCGGGAGGAGGGGGATGACGGGCGGGGCCCGGCTGTCAGCGGCGCGGGGCGAAGGCGGAAAGCGCGCGGACGCCTTCGACGCGGCGGGCGCGGGCGCGGGCTGCTGCAGGCCGAGCGGCTGGCCGCGTGGGCCGAGCGCGCAGAAATGGGCCGCGGTGCTGCTGCTGTGGCTGGGCTGAAAGGAGAGGGAGAGGGTGCGAAGCTGAGCCGGCCGAGAAGATTAGGGGGCAAAAGCGGACTTGCTGAAATTAAACAAACAACACTCAAACTAAATTCAAATTCAACCAAATTTGAATTTGAACAACTCAAAATAGAATGCAGCAGCATGGATGCATCAATCACTTGTTGATTCTAAAATTATTTTTAAATGTTGTTTGAATATTTAATGCCCAAGATTTATTTGCTACACTACTAAATCCTTAAAGAAATCAAAACTTCTTTTTTTTCAATGGTTTCTTTTGTGATGGATTTTTGGGTGTTACAAATCCTACCCCCTTAAAGAGAATCTCGTCCTCGAGATTCAGAAGGATTGAGAAACAACTGAGGAAATCCTGCAATAAGCTCATCTTCTCTCTCCCAAGTAGCCTCATCCTCGGAGTGGTGACTCCACTGAACTTTGCACATTTTGACCACTTTGTTTCTAGTGACTCTTTCGGATGTTTCTAATATCTTGATAGGATGTTCCGTATAGGTCAAGTCATCTTGCACATTGAGTTCTTCCAAAGGTAATTGCTCTTCGGGTACCCTCAAACACCTTTTCAACTGAGAGATATGAAACACATCATGTACATCTGACAATCGAGCAGGCAATTCTAGTTGATATGCCACTTCACCCTTCCTTTCCAATATTTGAAAAGGACCAATATAACGCGGTGACAATTTTCCCTTAACCTTGAACCTTCGGAGACCTCTGATTGGCGAAACCTTGAGATACACGTAATCTCCAACTTCAAATGCCAATTCCCTCCTTCGAGTGTCAGCATAACTCTTCTGTCGGGACTGTGCAGTTCTAAGATTGTCTCGGATCATTTGGACTTATTTCTCGGCCTCTTGAAGAATCTCTGGTCCAAAAACCTGACTTTCTCCCGTCTGACTCCAATACAAAGGTGTTCTACATTTTCTCCCATATAGAGCATCAAATGGAGCCATCTTGAGACTAGCTTGATAACTATTGTTATAAGAAAACTCTGCATACGGCAAACTTTTATCCCAACTGCCGCTATGCTTTAATGCATAGGCTCTCAGCATATCCTCCAGGATTTGATTGATCCTTTCAGTCTGACCATCCGTTTGTGGATGATACGCAGAACTGAAATTAAGCTTTGTATCCATCGATTCGTGTAACTTTTGCCAGAAGCGTGACGTGAACTGAGTGCCTCGATCAGACACTATCTTCTTTGGAACACCATGCAAACACACAATCCTTGACATATACAGTTCTGCTAACTTGGCCCCTGTATGTGTGGTTTTGACTGGTATGAAGTGAGCAACCTTAGTTAACCTATCCACAATAACCCATATAGAGTCGTAGCCATCACGAGTGCGGGGTAATCCCACAATAAAATCCATACCAATTTCTTCCCACTTCCACTCGGGTATTTTCAATGGTTGAAGTAAACATGCTGGCCTTTGGTGTTCTGCTTTTACTCTCTGGCATACGTCACACAAAGCAACGTGTGTAGCTACATCTTTTTTTAACCCATACCACCAGTATTTCTCTTTCAAATCCTGATACATCTTAGTACTCCCTGGATGAATAGAATAGGCTGAATCATGTGCTTCCTTCAATATGAGCTCACGAAGATGGTCAATGTCGGGTACACAAATTCTTTTTCTGAACCAAATAGTTCCTTGGTCATCTTCAGTAAAATCTGGGGCTTTTCCAAAACTAATCAAGGTTTTAATTTCTTTGATTTTGGTGTATGTCAATTGTCCCCTTCTAATTTCTTGTTCAAGGGTAGGCTCAATTTCCATGGTCATGACTTCAGTTTGGGCAAGAAATCCTAAGTTGAGTCGCTCCATTTCCCAACACAATTCTTGAGGTATCAATCTGGCTACGGTCGTATTAGCTTGACTTTTTCGACTCAAAGCATCCGCTACAACGTTCGCCTTACCAGGATGATACTGAATACTTAAATCATAATCTTTAATCAATTCTAGCCATCTGTGTTGTCTCAGATTAAGATCCTTTTGAGTGAAGATATATTTCAAACTCTTATGGTCAGTGAAGATCTGACATTTGTTACCAACCATGTAATGTCTCCAAATCTTTAATGCGTGCACTACGGCAGCTAACTCCAAATCATGAGTAGGATAGTTCTGCTCATGTTTTCTCAATTGTCTAGAGGCATAGGCTACCACTCTGCCTTCTTGCATCAAAACACATCCAAGCCCAAGACGTGAAGCATCGCAGTAAACGTCAAATCCTTTGTGAATATCATGCATTATCAGCACAGGAGCAGTGGTTAATCTTTTCTTCAGTTCTTCAAAACTAGCTTGGCATGCGGCATCCCACTTGAATTCTTTTCCTTTTTCCAATAATGAGGTGAGGGGTTTTACGATCTTTGAGAATCCCTCAATAAACCTACGGTAGTAACCCGCTAATCCAAGAAAACTTCTGATTTCTGGCACGTTCTGAGGCAGATTCCAGTTCAACACATCTTGAACCTTACCTGGGTCTACCATGATTCCACCATCGGTGATAACATGTCCAAGAAAGGAAACCTCTTTCAACCAAAAATCACACTTGCTAAATTTAGCGTACAATTGGTTTTCCCGAAGCTTCTGTAGTACCGATCTCAGGTGTTCCTCATGCTCTTCTTCACTCTTAGAGAACACCAAGATGTCATCAATGAAAACTACCACAAACTTGTCGAGGTATTCCATAAAAATCTTATTCATCAAATACATGAAGTAAGCCGGAGCATTTGTCAACCCGAAGGACATCACAAGGAACTCATACAGACCATATCTGGAAGTGAATGCTGTCTTCGGAATATCTTCTGCTCGGATTTTTAATTGGTGATAGCCTGATCGTAAATCAATTTTGGAGAACACTTTTGCACCTCTCATTTGATCAAATAGGTCCTCGATTCTAGGGAGTGGGTATTTATTTTTGATAGTCACATCGTTGAGAGCTCTATAATCCACACAACCTTCTCGTGCCATCCTTTTTGTCAACGAAGAGAACAGACGCTCCCCAAGGTGACGAGCTAGGGCGGATAAAACCCTTACGTAACAACTCTTCTATTTGTTTCTTAAGTTCTACTAGATCTTTGACATCCATTCTATAGGGTATTTTAGATATGGGTGCAGTGCCAGGTATAAGCTCAATAGAGAACTCGATATCGCGGTCAGGTGGCATACCTGGTAAATCTTCTGGAAAGACATCTGGATATTCGCAGACAATTTTGATATCTTCTAACGCTTTTCCTTTTAGATGATTGACTGTACCCTCTTCCTTAGATGAGCCAGTAGCAACAAATTTAATTCTGTCCCCTTGAGGGCTGGTTAGTAACACTGACTTTTTGGCACACTGAATAATTTCATCATATGCCGCTAACCAATCCATTCCCAGAATCACATCAATACCACTGGATTTTAAGACCACTAGGTCGGATGGAAAATCTATCCCCAAAATTTTAAGATTGACCCGTGGGCATAGGTGACTAGCCTTCATCTCGCCGCCCGGGAAATTAACTAGTAACATCTTTCTCATTGGTTGTTTAGGTATGTCATGCTTTGCCACAAATTGATCCGTTATAAATGAATGCGATGCTCCAGAATCAAACAAAACTGAAACGGGTTCAGAGTTGATGAGGAACGTACTGAGCACAACATCATTAGCTTCCAGAGCAGTATCGGCCGTCACGTGGTTCACTCTCCCACGCACGAAGTTTTGTTGGCCCTTGTTGCCTTGAGCTTGAGAAGACGGCTGAGCAGACCTCTGGGCATTGCTTCTCTGATTCTAAGGAGCCTGAGGGTTGCGCTTGGGGCAGTTATTGGCATAATGCCCCAGTTCATCACACTTGAAACAACCATTAGGTCGAACGGGGGTGACTGGGTTGTTAGCCCGTGCAGGTGCACCTGTGGCGTTGTCTGACCGGTTCTGCTGCTGGTTGGGAGTGCGTTGTGCTTGTTGGTTGAAACGCTGGAATTGCTGAGAAGAACGTTGACCCTGTTGATTTTGCTGATAGTTTCCACTGTGTCCTTCGAAACGATTCTGAAACCCCTGCGGTGAGTTATAGCGAGGGCGGCTATTGCTACTAGATTGCCCCTGAGACTGAAACTTTCGCTTCTGCTCACCAAGTTCTTTACGCTTGCTCTCTAAACCAATGGCTTTGTCCAGCAGCATCTGGAAGTTTGGAAAGGTGCGGCTTTGCAGTTGGTAGTTGAGCGGCCCTATCAGACCATTCAGGAAACGCTCCTGCCTCTTTTCATCAGTGTCAACTTCATTAGGTGAATAGCGAGACAATTGAGTGAATTTATCCCGATACTCACTAACAGTCATGTTGCCCTGAGTCAAGGCCAGAAATTCCCTCTGCTTGATCTTCATCACACCAGCTAGGATGTGGTGTGTACGGAAACCAGTTCTGAATTCTTCCCAAGTGATGGTGTCGGGAGCAGCATGTGCAGCAGTGAAAGCATCCCACCAGTCAGATGCAGATCCTTCCAAACGACCTGAAGCATACAAAACCTTCTCACGATCGGTGCACTGTGTCTGTTCCAGCTTCTTGGTGATGATTTTTAGCCAGTCATCAGCATCCAAGGGATCCGATGAGTGAGAATAAGTAGGAGGGTGATGACTCATAAATTCCGGTGCTTGTCTCTGGGCGGTGGTCGCGGCAGTGGTGCATCTGGTGGCGGTTGGTTCTGCTGAGCTTGCAAATTTTGAACAACAGCGGTGAGGTTCTGCAACAGTGCTGCCTGGTTTGCGAAGAACTGTTCCATGGCTGGATCTGGTTGGAGAGGCGGTGCTTGATGATTCGGTGGAGGTGGCAGTGCCAGAATCTGCTGGTTGATTATATGTGCACGCCTTTGACTTGGAACGTCTTGTCCTCCTCCAGACCTGGTGTTCACCATCTGATTTGTTAGGAACATAAGCACGGGCGGCGGTGAGCTCCGACGAGCTCCGGCCGGCGCGTTTGGGTGGTGATTCCGAGCGAGAAAAAATGATTGGAGGCTCGGGCGGAGGTGTGGGTCTTTTATAGGGGCGAGGAGGGGAGCGGAGGCGGCACGAGAGGAGGGGATTAGAGCGGCCGGCGGGGAGGAGAGCTCGGCGGCCATTAATGGCGCGCGAGTGGGGGGGTCATGAAGGGGAGCCGTTATGGGTCGGGGAGGGGAGGCGACGGCGGTTACCGGTGCGGCGCGGCGCAACCGGGGGGGGGGGGGCGAGTTATGCAGGCGCGGGGGAGGCGGAGAGGTGGCGGCGGCACGACCGGAAGCGGCGCGAGCGGGAGGAGGGGGATGACGGGCGGGGCCCGACTGTCAGCGGCGCGGGGTGAAGGCGGAAAGGGCGCGGGCGCCTTCGACGCGGCGGGCGCGGGCGCGGGCTGCTGCAGGCCGAGCTGGGCCGGCTGGCCGCGTGGGCCGAGCGCGCGGAAATGGGCCGCGGTGCTGCTGCTGTGGCTGGGCTGAATTCCAACAACTCAAAATAGAATGCAGCAGCATGGATGCATCAATCAATTGTTGATTCTAAAATTATTTTTAAATGTTGTTTGAATATTTAAAGCCCAAGATTTATTTGCTACAGTACTAAATCCTTAAAGAAATCAAAACTTCTTTTTTTCAATGGTTTCTTTTGTGATGGATTTTTGGGTGTTACACGTGGAGAGGCCAGATCCGGTGGGAAGGTGCCGTGCTTGGGCACTTGGACGCGATGCAAGGTGGCGGCGACGCGAGAAGCTCGAGCGTGCTAGAAGAGGCGGGTGGCGTGGGAGAAGAATGCAGGCGCGCGCGCGGGGACAGGAAACAGAAAACCGTCGAGTAGGGGCTTCTCTCTCCACCCGTGGGAGTAGGGACCCAAGTAAGGGCCCTGCTGGCGATGGTTTTTTGCCTCTTAGCCCCAACTTTTTGAGTAGTGGCTTGAGTAGGGGCTTTGCTAGAGATGCTCTAAGCAAACCAGAAAGGGGCCAAAAGGGAGTGCGGCGACTCACTAGGTGTAGACGAAGTCGATGAAGATCGACGGCGGCGGCGTTGTAGAGGATGCAGACGCGGCGGCGGCTCTCTTTCGGCGACGACGACGCTTCCTTCCGGCTTCCTCCGGCGAGCACGGCGGCGGCCTGATCTCGTCCGCAAGCTTCTCTTCCTTCTCTCCCCGATTCCTCGCGATCTCCTCCTTCTTCCTTTTGCTTCTACTTCTTCTCTTCTTCTCCCCTTCCCGGCCTTCCCCTCTTCTCTCTACCCCGGCTCCTCTCTACACCGGCGGCGACTTGGTGTGGAGGCTCTCGGCCCCAGGTGGTGATGAAAGGAGGAGGCCAGGGCCTCTCCTTTTATAGGCGGGGCACGCCGAGGGTTTGGGGGGGGGGCACGAGGGTGCCCTAGGGCGCGGACGCCGAGGGCAGCCCGAGGATTTCACCCCGCGGCGCGGCAGCTTCCCCTCGGTGCCCTAGGCCCGGAAGGTTCGGGAAGGTCTACGCTGACGCGGCGGCTGCAGTGGCGGGTGGTGACGCGAAGAAGTCGAGGTGGCGCAATGGGACTGGTTGAGCGACGGCGAGATGCGCTGGAAAGTAGCCGCGGGAGGAGACAGGAAGGTGGCGGAGATGACAAGTGGGGTCCGCTGGGCAGTGAGAGAACGCAGCGCGGCGGCGGTTGGCGTTGGGCCGTTTGCTGGGCCTTGCGCGCGGCTGCGAGTGAGGTCGGCTGGACCGAGGTGGAGCGGGCCGTTCGGCCTGGTAAGGTAAGTGTTTCTCTTTTTCTTGTTCTTATTTGATTTATACTTAGTTTTAGATTTAAAATTTGCTTTGAAGTTTGGATTTTAATACAACTTCAAATCCCACTCAAATAAACTCCAATAAAAACCTAGAAAAACCCAAATCACAATTGTATGCTGAATTTTATAAATTGAGTGCACAATTTTAATTCCTGTAGATTTAACCTTAAATTGCAAAAGAATTTTATGAGATCAACACATCACACAAAATTTCAAATTCCCACCACAATTATTCTCATTAATATAATTTTGAAATTTTCGGGTCATTACTCTATTTTTTATAATATTTTTATTCTAAACTTATTTAATTTGCTCATGCGGGGAGTCGAACCCGGACCTATTGGGTGCTACTCAGATGCTTTAACCACTAGACTAGAGGCCATTTCGCGAGGCAATCCTTGATTGATTGCTATTAGGCAAGTTAATTGAGACAATTCACATGGTAAGAGCAACTCCAAGAATCTCCTAAAAAATTCTTCCCCAAAACTATGTATTGGGAGCTCTTTTAAAATTTTCTTTCCCCAAAATACTATATTCCCATAGCAGATCACTAAACTAGCCACCCCAATATTTCAAGAGTAGGAATAAAAGTCTTGTAAAAAAATAAGTCTGCAACTATTACATCACCATATTGCATAATTTACAATAATCAGACAAACAAATCTAAGCGGTTTTCAACACAATAGCGTTGTAGAATGCCTCTTCCACAAGCCAAACTCTGTTTCTCATCCTTCCTTGTTGTCGTGATGCTTTTGGAGCTTGATCGTGGGCTCGCAAGACAAAGCAGGGACAGAGCAGGCCGTCAGAGCGCAGGACGGCAGGGTCTGGGCGCCGGTCTCGCGGGGTCCGGGGCTCCGGGCTTGAGCGCGCGAAGGGTTATTGGGGAAGCACTAGCCCACGCAAATACGCGGGAGAACAGTGGCCGGATGCGGGTTGCCGTATTTTTGCGGGGGCAATGGGGGAGCCGTTGGAGCGTGAGATTTTTGTTTTTCTCCCTAAATCTGATTTTTGGGTTGTTTTAAGGGGCATTTTGGAGTTGCTCTAAACGTCTGTGATTGCTGGCCGTGATTAATTGTGATTTTTTGCCTTCCATTCTTGCATGGCCGTTTGGAAAGGAGTGGGGCAATCGCGTGATTGGAGGGAGTGGGTGCATAAGGAAAGGAATGGAGCGGTGACGTGATTGGTGGGAATGATTGTGCGTGGGTGCAAAGGTAAATAAGAAATTTTTGTGATGGAAAAAGGGATCGTGGGAGGCGTGGGTGGGCGATTTCAACATGGAAGTGACGACCAAATGAATCTCAACCGGTCATCTGGGCCACCGTTTGACCCTGATTTGTGGGTCCTTTGTGAGGGGTAGGAAGCTAGAGTTATGGGTGAAAAACGGTTTCAATTTGCTCTTTCTTTATAGTTAATTCATTCGAAGTCAGAGAAATATGGAACATGTACCATAATTTCTCAAAAGGATAACCTATATACTGGTACTCTATTTAGAGTAACACGCAGAATGGCATGTGCCGCAACCACGTGTTTTAAAAGATTTATGTAGTCCACATGGACTCTTTAAATTAATATAGAGCGTTCGATCATCATAAAATCTGACGGCGTAGGCTCACAAGGTGACATGTAGTCAACATGGATTATTTAGATTAACCTATAGCGTTCGATCATCATAAAATGCGATGGTGTAGCTTTTGGATGACGACGAAACGAAAATTTATTGTATGGTAATGCTTACATTCATACGTCCGACGCGTCGAACACTCCCCACGTGGCCAGCATCTCTCCCTCACCTTTTACCATCCAAACACATCCATTCTCTATCGCCACTGCTCTATAGTCTTATCCGCTCGTTCTCCATCCTCAATCAGTTGCGCGCGTCGTCCGCATGCGTCGAAGCTCCTTGCTGAGCTACGCCCATCCGTCCACGCTCTCACGCGCCCCTCGCTCTCCCGCGCACGCTGAAGCTCCTGGGTTGCGCCCCTCTGTCCACCACCGTCCACGCTCTCACGCACCCCTCACTCTCCCGTGCGGTGGCGCAACCCTACTCCCCGCCAGAGGGCGATCTGGAGCAGCAGCGTGCTGCGGCGGCGCTCCTCCGACGGCGGCGTGCGCCGACCCTCCAGCGGGGAGGACCGGGCGGCCGCAAAGGAGGAGCTCCGGGCGTCATTCATGGCGGGGAAAGGACTGACGGCCGTAGAAGAGGATCTCCAGACGTCGTCCATGGCGGATGTTCCGATGGAGGATGCCCGATTCGACAAGGAAGAATTCGATTCGACAGGTGCTCCCCGTGCGTGTTGCAGTTGTGATTTCATGATGTTGCAATACCGATTTTGTTATGTTTCAACAACGATTTTGTTGATGTATCACCTGTGATTTTGTGATGTTTCACCTATGATCTGAGATGTTGCAACTGCACTTTTGCATCGACAATTTATTTAGATGTTGCAAGCATTAATTTCCTATGTTGCAGATGTTATTTCTTGATGTTTCACTTGTACACGCTCAAACTCAGTTGCTATTTGCATTAGAATGTTGCATGAAACAAGTATTTGATGTTGTAGCGAGAATTCTTCTGTGAGATGAATAGAACTATTTTCTCAAATATTTTTCAATGTTGCAACTATAGTTTTTCGATGTTTCAGAAGTTCTTTTTCGATGTTGCACCTGAGCGTCGATGGAAAATTTCCATCGGACGTCCGGGCGCTAGCATCACCCTTTATAGTGTAGATTCTGACTTTATTTGTTTCTGTTGCAGTATTTTATTTCTCATAGTCGCGCACTCATTTACATTCCTAGCTTATTATATGAGGGACGAATTTTAAACGGGAGGAATATTAAAATTCCCAAACATAGGACGTAATAAGTACGCCCTCCGTCCCAAAATAGAAGCATTTTTTACTTTTATGCATATGTTTGACCATCTGTCTTATTCAGAAATTTTGTAAATATATTATTTATTTTATTATCACTTGTTTTATCATTAGGTATACTTCATGTATGTCTAAAAGTCAACAAATACCTATATTTTGGGACATAGGGAGTATAACCGAACTGAATCAATATTCCGCAAAACCGAATCAAAGTAGAGAGAGGCGCAGTAGTGCCAAAAGTGTAGGCATGTTCGCTTCGCTGCTGCTCCGCTGAAAAATCTATTGATTTTCGGTAGTCCTAACTGAATGCAATAGTGTTTTGTAAGAGGGAAAGAATTGTTGCTGCTGCTGAAAAGCGAAGCCAACATGCCAACACAGGCACAGCACGAAATTAGGGGAAGGGGGAGTACACTTGGGACCAAAATTCTATGCGGCGGTGCCGCACCGGGCGTCTGGTGCGACACCGCCCAGATATCGACGCGTGTCCATAATCGTCCCATCGGGTGCAGGCCCGCGCGGCTGATGGGCGAACGTCGACCAGCCGAGCCAAAGCTGCAGCGCTGGGGGATGAAGCCGCGAGCCGCCGTATCGTACATACTCCCGTTGCAGCGCTGGGGGATGAAGACGTGTAGAAACAGATCAGGCTAGTCCTCCTCTCCCGAGACCCGAGCTGCTCCGCAGGCTGTGATTGATCATGGCGCCGCCGAATCGTTAATTGACCGAGCCGCCGAATCCGCGCTCCGCTCTTCTCCGACCTTCAGACATCCGTGCAGAAAACGTCGTCGATGCAGATGAGAACAAGCCACGAAATAGTCCGTTCCCTGATCACACAGACTCTGCTCGGAGTAAATCAATGTACATTAGTTTTATGAAACTATACATAGATCATCAATAAAATATGGCCGATTCAGTTTCTTTTTTGTAACGGCTTTGGCGAAGATGAGGTGCGGCTCGCCGGCTCATTCTGCTCACGGAGTCGACGCGTCTCGGCTGGTTAGGCCCGGTTTGTTCGCGCACGAGAAAAGGACACGCGTCGCACGTCTGGGCGGTGTCGCACCGGGCGCGCTGTGCGGCACCGCCGCAGAGAATTTTCTTCCTTCGTAAACGTAAACTTGTGGATTTCTAGTTAGCGTAGTCTGACTGCAAACCTTGAAACTGGTGAAGTGCCACGCACCCACTTACGTCGGCCGGCACCGCAGTCTCAGTTCCGATGTCTGCAATAAATAACCTGATGTATGTACGACTAACAAAACGGGGGCAGCTATATAAACGCCCAAACTGTGAGGGAAACAGAGCACGGAAGGACTGCCACAGCCCACAAGCAAAAACTCAGTAGAGAGGAACACCGAGAGAATAATACAATGGCAGGGAAGGAGGATCTGAAGCTGCTCGGCATGCGGGTAAGCCCGTTTGTGATCCGCGTGCGCATGGCGTTGAGCATCAAGGGCGTGAGCTACGAGTACGTCGAGGAGGACCTTAGCAACAAGAGCGACCTCCTCCTCAGCTCCAACCCGGTGCACAAGATGGTGCCCGTGCTCATCCACAACGGCAAGCCCCTGTGCGAGTCACTCGTCATCGTGCAGTACGTCGACGAGCTGTTTGCCGGCCCGGCCATCCTCCCCATCGACTCCTACGAGCGCGCCACTGCTCGTTTCTGGGCCGCCTTCGTCGACGACAAGGTACAGATTCATACTCGTTTCAGAACTTTGTATTTCTCTGCTCATGAACGCTGCGTGCCTGCTGATACTGACGGAATTGATAGCGTCTTGCTTGCAGTTATGTCCAGCATGGATTGGCATCCTGAAGGAAGCCAAGACGGAGGACGAGCGAGCAGAGAAGGTGAAGGAGGCGCATGGCGCGATCATGCAAATGGAGGAGGCCTTCGCCAAGGTCTCCGAGGGCAAGGCCTTCTTCGGCGGCGACTCCATCGGGTACCTCGACATAGTGCTCGGATGCTGCTTGTTCTGGTTTGAGGCGTTCCGCAGGATATTCGGTATCGAGATCATTAGCTCCAGCGAGGCTCCGCTCTTGGCCGCGTGGGCGGAGCGATTCGGGGAAACTGCGGAGGCGAAGAAAGTGGTGCCGGAGGTGGACCGGGCCGTGCAGTACGTCGCTGCCGCTGCTGCCGCCGCCGCCAAATGAACTCGTTGAAATTTGGCCGTGTTATAAACACGGTGAGTCACGATTACGATAGGATTGACAAGTGCGATTCTGGTGATCTATCGTGCAATAAATTGAGAAAGTTTGGCTTCGTATTATATTTGCAGTGTGAGCATATGTTCTTCCGAGCATCTTTAATAGTTCCCCAATAATTTTTTCAATAATAAATTAATGGGATTATCCCAAATAGCTCTACTATTGTTATTAGAAGAGTTGTTTTTACCGTTTCCTAATAATCTCATTCCAATCTAACTAATATATTGGGATAAATCACAAGTTCCCTTCTATTTGAGAAGAATTGGAGTGTATCGTTGGTTTGTTCCAATAATCTATACTATAAAGGACGACGAAATTTTCGTACCAAATCTTACATGTTAGTCTTACCCCTCCAACACCGTCGGATATTATAATGACGATCGAGCGCTCTAGATTAATCTAAAGAGTCCAAGTTTACTATATTATTCTCACACCGTCGGATTTTATGATGATCGAACGTTCTAGATTAATCTAAAGAGTCAATGTTGACTACATTATTAATTTAGTATTTTTTTAAAACACGTGCATGCGGCACGTGACATTATGCTAGTTAAACTAAACTACAACTCTCCCCGTTTCAAATTATAGAGGATTAAAGGAGAACTACTGGAGCTGATTTTTTTATCATCTCTCCCCATATGATAGTTGGACTGCAAAAATGGAGACTCTTTTGCCAATCCAACTACCATATCAGGAGAGTTAGTGAAAAAAAAATATGCTCCAACAATTCTCCTTTAACCTTCCCTTTTACCAATAATTATAAAGAGGAACCAATAATTCATCCCAACTCTCCTTGAATAGAGAGGGACTTGTGACTCATCCCAATACAGTAATTGGATTGTGATGAGATTATTGGGGAACTGCAAAAGTAACTCACGTTGATTATTTCAGAATCGTATCTCACGCCAGCTCGCCCTCCAGGCAGTCCAAGGAATGAGCGCACCATCATCTTCTTAGTTCCCGGCGTGGAGTCTTGCTGCTGCCGTTGTTCCGGCGATGTCGTACATGGAACCTCGTCGCTGCCATCATTAATTCTTCTTTGACGCCTCTGTCCGCACATATCCTATTGGAAAAGCCTCACTAACGCAGCAGGTCAGTGGCAGCGGAAACGATTAAATTCAGCAAGCACTGAGACAAAGGTGTTAAGAAATTAATTAGTGATCAATTGGTGTAATATTTAGTTAATTATGTAATTAGTTAATCATTAGAGAAAGGGGGAAAACCCCCTCATGTGGGGGTGCCTCCAAGGGGCACCTTCTCCCCAAGAGGTGTCTCCAAAGGGCCAAATGCCCCTTCACCATGTATATAAGAAACAGTCCCCACATCAATGAGATCAATCCATTCCATTCCATCATTCCATTTGTCTCTCTCACTTTTACTTCACAACACGTTATCAGTCACTTTGTTTCTCCACTGAGCAAAGAAAGAACAGAGGCACCATGCCTCACGCATACAGGCAAAGGAAGAACAGAGGCCAATAGGCCTCACATCCAAATAGGCCTCACATCCATCAAGTAAGCACATGAACAGACACTTACATTTCTTTACAACCGAAGAAGGTTTTTCTAGTTCTTCACGATGGCAATCTGGACGATGTTCTTGCCTCTGCTTCAGTAGTAGGCATCGCCATTTCTTCCCATGCCATGGCTGACGTCCTGCATTGTTCAATTTTGGTCCTCAGACTATGTAGCATTTGCATATTTCTTGTAAATAGCTATCTAAATAGCTATCTAGACTATCAAGTTTAGTACCGATGTACTATAATTACTGCAGTAATTGTACATTATGTGATCCGTGGATTCACATAATTATGCAAATATTATTTTAGAACAATCTTTTCATGTGTCATTTATTTAATATATTTACTACATGACACTTAAACACTACACTACATCAAGTAGTATCAAGCAAAATATAAAATTAAGGTATATAAATCTAAATTTTTGGAATAACACAAGGTGATGGAGACCTAGGCACTGGCTGCAATAAATCATATAGAATTGTAGCAAGTTCTATAACAATTTATTTGCCTTGAGACCAGGCCTTTAGGCAGCAAATCACTTGCCCATCACCGAGAGGTCTACATCTTATGATGATTACCTACAAAGTGTATATCCAAAATTATTCTATACAATGATGGAGTCCTAGGCACTGGCTGCAATAAATTATATAGAATTGTAACAAGTTCTATAATAATTTATTTGCCCTGAGACCAGGCCTTTAGGCAGCAATTTCTTTGCCCATCGCTAAGAGGTCTACATCTTATGATGATTACCTCAAAAGAATATATTCAAAATATTATATACAATAACATACTATCAAGTCATCAATTCCCATTGGAATACCACTAAAACAATTACATTGTTTATACCTTAATACACGCAAGAATCATCTTGCCTTCAATATTTTGCATATTTATAGCGCCAATATTATTAATTTACCACAGTAAATTAAAGCTATACATGATTTGCTCATGTAAGAAACTTGGCATATCATACCAAATATAAAAATTTGGAATGATCAAAGGTAACACATGAGACAGTGGAGCCTAAGGCATATAGCGCAATCATGCCAAACTATGCCTATAGCAACGAGTTTCTCGTCCACTGCTTCAAGATGCACACCATTCTAGTGACTATCTTTTGATGTGTTCAGACACTAGTACATGATGATAGCAATGATTTCATCACCTATCAAATATGACGCCCACACTACTTGCAATTCCAAGATATAAGATTTTGTGTATATTAATTCAAGACTCGTCTTGAATTCACAAATCAAGGGCATCTACTTTGTTTAAATAAATAGTAGAAAATTGTGCAATAATAATTTTTTTAGTGACTATCTTCTATCATAAAAACAGAGACTATGTTTTGGAAATTGATCCTTCGATCATCTATTCTCACAAGAATAGAGTCCAAAACATGTGAAGCAATTTTGTCGTCTGTCACATTCAGAATAGTCCACTTATAATCAAGTATCAACTTGAGAATCAATAATTTGCACATCAATATTTTCATACTATATAATTTACTCTTCGAGTAAATTCATTAAAATACATGATCTACTCATGTAGGACATGACTAATGTTTTTGAAATAAAAATTTCAAATTCTCACTGGATAGGATTTATTCTCCAATATGGGTATTTGATATGAACAATATCATTGGGAGACACATGGCATCATTGCCACTTTAGTTCTACCCTAATCAAAGACCCAATCTATCCTTGAAATTACCACACATACACCTTGGGTGTGACTACATTTCCTCCACTCATGTTTTACAAAACTGAGTATCGAAATGAGGAAGATCCATTTATTCTTTAGAACTCTCAATTGAGTTATCAACAAAGAATAAATATTGCCCAAACTTTATCAGGACTTTCAATTCCATGGCAATATCCAACATAATGGATCACATTTATAAAATTTCATTTTATCAAAAATGATCATAATGACAAATTCTAAGTTTGTCTAAAGTGTGGTTGTACATTTCATGTACATATTATTTCTAAATCAAATATTTGGTTCAAGAAAACCTCAACTCCATAAGTCTCCAAATTATCCCTAGAATTATCATTAGTCTAAAACTATACTGTAATGTGTAGTACATGCCCATCATTAATATCATGTATTTCGTACATGATACCCATATGTCATACAAGTAAAAACTTGCACTAGAGTATTTTAATACTCTATATACATAACCATTAGGGATTCAACCAATCAGAAAAGGAATTTCATTTAGTGGATCAAAATAACCACTATCAAAATATGAGAGATTTCAATCTTCTCATGAGTATTTAATTATTAACCATAGATACACTCATGTATCTACATCATGTAAATATGTTTTCAACATATTCATTTTATGGTTTCATACTGAAACCTATGACTGAGAGTCATTATGACATATCAGCACTCTATTTATTATAATGGATATATGCAAATTGAATACTCATTTGAAAAATCCTTGATATTATTTGGGATGTATTCAATATACATCAATCCCTATCACATGTTGTGTACAAAATAATTTTTCAGTCTTAATTCAATCAAGAATTTGCATATGATTGACTTCGTCATTTCTATCGTATGAATAAAATGAAAAATTATAGTCAATTCTATTGGTCATAGTTAAAATTCTCAAAATCTTCAGATTTATTGTGCACTGCATGTGTCATAAGAGAATTAATTTTAAGGCCCTCTTACCTTAAAATTTCAAATAATGAGCCAATTTCTTGAACACATTCAAGACAAGCATATGGTTGTATTTGGCAACCAAATGGACCATTTAAGTGCTTTAAAATGCTAATTGATGAATTTAACAAATAGTTTAACATGTGTTCCTTACTCATAAGGCACCACAATTTACCAAATTCATTGCTCAAATTTTCAATTTAGAGCAACTTATCTTGGACGCAGGATCAAATCCAATCATTTGGAATTATTTGGTCTTGGAAACTATAGCACTAAGTACCATATATATGTCCACCTCAATTATGGCTTAACTGAATATCTTATTGAGATAATTCATTTGCATGACCAGCAAAATAGAATTGAAAATTTACCAATATCTAGTTGGTACTATGTGGACTTACACACCACATAATTAATCCAAATTCATTCAACTGCGATCATACGGCTCCCTCCGTTGCAGTATGTACGTGAAAATTTTGTTTCAACCAATTATTTCCCATTAAATGTTGGTTATGTTTCGCATATACCAATACCACCACCTCAACATACATCCATGGGCATTAGGGACCATCACAAAGGTATTATTATCCGTCATTCAGATAATACCTAAGGTCTCTTATGGGGATTTTAAATAAGCCCGTATGTTGATTACATTTTGAGGACAATTCTAGGCATTAGGGGGAGATTAATACCACACAAAAGAATGCCAGAAATGAGAATGTTTAATCACATTCAGTCCTCACATCCACGTACCAAAGAATATCTAAACTAACAAGTTTAGAGCATCTTATATTTGTAACATATTACAAATAGCCTGCCAAATGCATTTGCTAATCAAAGTGTCATCATATCCTATCCCTACGGATTAATGTACCAGAAAGAGTGAAGGTACCAAATAAAATCACTCAACTTCCAAATTAAAATAAGAGGGGGAGAAGTATGGTCACTATGGATACAACTTATTACAAGCATCCGCGGAAACAGGGGGAGACATCCTCTAAGATAGTAAATGCAAATCAACATCATAAATGTTGTTTGACACTTTATGGATATTCAAATCCAAAGCCTATGAATGTTATGCATTCAAAAGTCCAGTATAAGTGCACATAAATTTAGGCACTGGATCATTGGAACTACCTAATTCCATTGTTGTGGGAAATAACATGGAATTCTAAAAGGTTATTATTTTCACATGCTATATTGATTTCATTAATCAATCATTCTAAGACTACAAATTGTCGACATGTACTCCTTCTCAAATTTGCCATACACCTTTAACTGGATCCAGACCAAAAGTCCTAGGCAGAGTGTCTCAACACTCAAATTGGGTCATATTAAAAGGTGGCAATAAAGGAGAATTGCTCTTGTTCATTAGTGAGAAATATTTACCGCAGTAAGATCTTCTTCTGACATTGCATTCTTTGCAAAAGCAAGGTGGTGAAATAACAAGAGCTTGTAGCACATGGTTTCACGCAAAAACCAAGCAATACCTCTGATGGTATATGTGAAAAAAATTATGTTCCTTCATTCGATCATTGGCAGATCAAATAAATTGGATAAACTCGGTCATATAAAGTCATCATTAGACTTTATATTTTAATTGAAGTACAAACCACAACATACATTGTGTATAAACTCAAGTCACTCCATGACTTGAAATAGTCAAATTGATTGTGGTACAATTGACTAAGTGAGTCTCTTCCACAGAAGAATTACTCAGATCACTATGATTGCATATGTGTGTTTACAAATAATCCAAACTGGATTTTCCATCATCTCAGCACGCAAACAAACAAGCAATCATTTTAAGACGGAATTTGAGATGACATATTTGGTTAAAACCAAATTATACTTAAGTTTACAACTTAGGCATATATATCAGTTCACAGATATTGTCCATCAATATCAAAATAATATTGGATAATCATATCCATCATCACTTATGGTGGTCAATCCCTAAAGATGGATCAATAACCATTTAGACCCTGGGATGACAACTATAGTGCCATACAAGCGCTTAAATCTTGCAGATTGCAAAAGGGCCCAACATTGCAGTTGCAGATAATTTGCTATAGCTTAAAATGCGCAACTCCATCAAGCCATGTGGCAGGAGACAAACTCTATATCAACAGATATATTATGGCACCAAATAGCTTGATTTATTTAATCAAGTTATAACCATAGTGATTCAAAGTTACTAGCTATATGATCCCCATCTTGCTAGATCATAAACTGATATCATGATGGTATAGTTCTAATGAAGTCATCAAAATTAGACTCAAATAACTATTTCCATCCATCATTCTAAAGTACCACCTATGTGGATGACTATATTGAATGATTAAATTAGATTCTTCTGAATCATGAACTTATCTACATAGATAATGTTGCTTGTATTGCATAAATATAACAGATTTCAAAACGCAATATCAACAAATATATTGCTCAACATGTTTAATTTCATTAAACATCTTGCAAATCAAATATGTGAGAATCTCACAGATTTATTCATAAAGTTCTTGTCCACCAACAGTGGAAAGTAACAACTTTGCAAGGCTCAGGGGGAGACACTCCTGAAATTATAATCTGTCAAACATTATATTGTACTCTTTTTCCTATATGAGTTTTTCCTCACACGGTTTCTCATAAAGGTTTTAATGAGGCAATATCAATATAAGAATATATGTCGTATCACCTATTTTCTCCACCGGGGTTTTTGAAGGATGATATTCAAGATATATTATATGTCATATCTTTTATTTTCTCTACAAGAGTTTTTAAGGAGATGTCACAGACATATCATTTCTCCTCATATTTTCCCATTGGGTTTTGGAGGAGATTATTCAAATATGATCCACAGATCATACTATTGATCTCAAACTTTCTCATGAGTTTTCCTTTCAAGGTCTTTCTCATATGAGTTTACAATGAGACAATAATCACATATGCCATATCATTTTCTCCTTATATTTTCCCATCGGGTTTTAAAGGAGTTTTAATGGCATAAACACATACAACTAGGTTTCTCCTCAATTTTTCCCATAGGGTTTTTTGAAGGAGTTTTTCCTATACAATTCCTGAAGATCGAAGGAATCACTCATGGACTGTTTACAAGATCTCAAGAAGCAATTGATCAAGGGGGAGTGTTAAGAAATTAATTAGTGATCAATTGGTGTAATATTTAGTTAATTATGTAATTAGTTAATCATTAGAGAAAGGGGGAAAACCCCCTCATGTGGGGGTGCCTCCAAGGGGCACCTTCTCCCCAAGAGGTGTCTCCAAAGGGCCAAATGCCCCTTCACCATGTATATAAGAAACAGTCCCCACATCAATGAGATCAATCCATTCCATTCCATCATTCCATTTGTCTCTCTCACTTTTACTTCACAACAAAAGGGTTATTTAGAGAGTAGCGGCGTGGATGTTGCACGGGCGATGTTGAGCGGGGACATCCCTCCGGCGAGCGGGGTCTTCCCCACTCCCTCCGCTGACGGCGGCGACGGCAGGGCCAGGAGACAGCGGCTAACGCTGGCGCCGAAGCCATGGAGGAGATCAAGCGACGGCGAGGTAGGGAGCAGTTCTGAGGTACGGAATGTTTCCTTTGCAGATTCAGATGTGTTTCTTGAACGGAACCGGTGCTGTGGGTTTGGAGGGGAAGCATCGAGGTGCTCCAGGGTATCTTCCTCAGATCCCATAGAAGGGAGGAGGGGAGACAGACATGGCTCGCGGTTCTAGGCACTGGCAGGAGAAGATAGCTCCGACGAGGAGGTAGAAGTGGAGAAGGAAACAGGGACGTGTGGATCACCGGGAGTCGAGGAGGACCGTGGTATGCATGGCTCCGCCCAACGAATACAAGGGAGTAGGATGGAATCTGTGGCATCGTCGTCGGATGCTTCTGAATTGGGATTAAATGCCCGCGAAGTTGGACGACGGAGCAGCTTGGGTGGGGAAGCCATGGAAGGGATCGTTGCCCCTTAGACGCTTGTCACCATGTTTTTCACTAGGTGACGTGCGGGTGATAGATCGACACTCAGCCAGGAGGTCCTTCTCGTAGCAGTTGCTTGAGGGACTTGGGTGGTCAGGAAGCGGAGGCAGCGATGGATGGACGGGAGCTGGCGAGACCGACGAAGAAGAAAGGATAAGCACCAAAAATTCACAATACATAACAATCGTTTCAGCTCCCTGGGCCAGGTTGGAAAGAAATGGACTTTTAAGAGTGCGGCGGGTTTAGGAGCTCTCTTTATTAGAGAGGGAAAACCAAAGGGTTTTACATTGAGCCGCACAAAGGGTGTTAAGTCATTGTCACACAGCACATCAATAAAGGTTTTGAGGGTCTCATCTTCCTCGCCGGCTCTGAGAGGGATGGCGCAAAAAGGAGAGCGCTATGTGGCAACAGGCTGGGATAAAAAAAGAGAGGGAGAGTTAGTTCGACCGTGCCAACGAGTGTTTGGGTGGCATGAGAAGGCAAGACAGGAACTATGGGGGAGGTGGAAAGTTTTTGGATTGTGGCTGTTGGCGGCTGCTAAGTACCAAAAATACCGCCAACATGTCCTAGAGAATATTTTGTTTTAGGTGATTTGCTGCAGAAAATAAAGTAAATGGAAGGAGAATCCACCTCAAGGATCCAAGTGACAACCTTTCTACGAATCAGACGCCGCCATGTGTGCATCACATGGATTGAGGGGCCCACCAAGGACCAAACCGACTCAACTCAGTGAGTGCACATGCAGACAACACTTGGGACTCATCTGTCAGCCACCCTGAAGAAGCACAATCCGAGGGAGGCCATGGCTGGGTCGGCCGGACCGTAGGATCGGCCGAACCGCCATTGGCCCCTCTCATCTGCTGCTTCCATGTGTCAGCTCCTGGTGCTCTCCAAGGTCGGTTCTGAGGTGCTCCAAGGAATATTCGCTCGAGATGCTGCTTCTTGGAGATTATAAATAAGAGGGAGGGGTCTCCAAATGAGACACACAACTCTTGGGCAATCACTCTCTTCTTTAGGCTCTAGGCTTAGTGGAGTTAGGCTAGAGTAGCTCTATTCAGGTTCCAAGTCTCTTGGAGCAAGGTTATGGCTCTTGTATCTCTTAGTTTTAGGAAGACTTTATTCTACTTTGATTATACATTTCCTTCTTATATGGTTTGTCCATGTCTTGATATGGTTGAGCTGTGCTCAACTTCTTGCTCTCTTATGATGCTTGGCTTATATGCTTGTGAAGTTCTATACCCTAGCATTGATAGTATATAATTGAGTGCCCTCATGCATGTTAGACTTTGCTCTAGTTCAATTAGATTATGGTTTCATGCTTTATATACCTTTCATGAGCTATGCCTTGGTTTGAGTTCTCCGGCTATCCTTATAGCCTCATTGATCAATACCTCAATAGCTCGAGGTGGTCAATGTGTTGTGAACAATGCAAGCATGGTGCTTGGGTTGGAATCATCGAGAGATTATGAGCGTTCCTCACGGTTTGGTCGGGGTAGGCCGCGGGTGGTGACAGCCCCGTTGGACCCTCTGTTGGCGCTGTTAAATGACACACTTTTACCCCTGTTTAACTTCGATAATTGCATGAAATTAATGTCTAAACTAATAATCATACTCTATAATCGGGACATATTCGTATACGCATGTGTTTTGGGAGTATTTTGGTTTGTGCAGGATAAATGATAAAATCAAGACGGATTTGGGCTAAATTCGAGACAGGCATAAAACGAAGGCCGGAAGCCCACGAGAAGAATGCCTACTGGGTCCAGGCATAGCAGCAGGACATCAACCAAGGGACACCAATTTTAACGTGGAAACCCCAAATTGGGGAAAAACCATGCGACCAAGCCAGCCAAATCTTCTTCCACTATATTCTTGTGGGAATTACAACAAGTTCTTTTCTAGATAGCATTAGAGGCTCTCATGCATCAAGATTTCACAATTTTGGACAGCAACAATAAGATTTGATGGCTACAACTCGGAGTAAAGAAGGACCTCATCAAAGAGTGGTGGAACAACAGATTGGAGGCACTAAGGATGTGGATCTGAACCTTCACAACATTGAGGACGAATCCCTCTTGCTCTCTTGCAAGTTTTCCTCTCCAATCTCTCTTCTTCTCCCTATCTACTCTTCTCCTTGTGTGGAGGCTTATCCTGAAATTTCTGTGGCTCTCACTCTCTCTGTTGAGGCTTCTCCCTTCACCTAGAAGGCTACACACTTGGTGCAAAAGACACCCAGGACTGGTCCACACATTAGGCTTTCTTTACCTTACATGTGAGGTTGCTCACTAGGAGCATTTACTCTCCTTATTGTCCACCATCATGAGGAGGATTGCCCAACATACCCTGTATGTGGCAATGGCTGCACTTCTGTGAGAAGCATCCCTGCAAACACGTTGCTCCCGTTCTGTATCTTCCTATACCCTGTTTGTTAATCTTTACAAGCATGGATGATCTTTGGTATACTCAACCAGTCTTCCCCTTCCCCGCCCCGGGCAAGGCCACTGACTCCGCGTCAGGCATAGCCGCGTAGGTGAGGGGTGGTGGCCCGGATGCCGGAGAGGACGGGCAGGCGTCGTGGCCGCGCGGGCGGAGGTGAGGGGTAGCGGCCGGCGCCGGAGACGAGAGGCAGGTGTGGCCGGTGGGAAGATGAGGGTAAAATTGTCCTTTCACCGTCGCTTAACAGCAGAGCTTACGGCCATAAAACGATATTGGCACTGGCACTGAAGGGACGAGAAATTAAAACCAATGACATTGAAGGGATGTGCTAATTTTTAATGGACAGTAGTATTTTTCCACTGACACAAAAGGAATTTGCCCAATATAATAAGAGACTCTAGAACGGACATGTTAAACTAGATTTGAAAAGGTGCATGCATTCTCCATGTTGCCCAGTTTACAGTTTTTGAATGGCGCAAGTTCTGAAATTAAAGTAACAGGTTAATTACACAAGTGAGTTAATATGTAGCCCCCTAATATATATATATAATAACATACTCAGAATACACTATATTCTTGGATAAATTCGGAACCGTGGAATACCTTAATTATATTTTGTGCATGGATGGAGTAAGTATTAATATTCTTTTCTCGTTTTTTTCAAGGTGGGTATCAAAGATAGTACGCTAAACACACAAAAAGTAGATCATCGTTCCACGATTAGCGTATGGAAGGGGGAAAGAAGAGGTCAACCACAATCATTTCCAGTCTCACAGCATCAAGGAAAGGAACCACAAAAAAAGTCAACTACTACCTCCGTTCATAATTATAGGTCGTTTTGATTTTTTTAGGTTTATAGTCTTTGTTATGCACCTAGATAAACGCTATGTCTAGATTCATAGCAAAGTTTACAAACTTAGAAAAGGCAAAATGATCTATAATTTGGAACGGATGAAGTACTGGTTAGCGTAGTGTTATGGCGTGGGGGCCGACGGGGAGAGCGCAGGGGAGGATGAAGGAGCAAGGAGGCCTGAGAACTCGAGCGGAGGACGTAACGCGGTGGTGAGCTGCTGTCGCCGGTGGCTAATGGAGCCACCATCGAAGAACAGCTCCCACCCCAAACGGGAGAGCTTTATTTCTTCGATAAACCTCCTAGTACAAACTACCAGCCCTTTAGCTAACAAGTAACAAACGAATCTCCTAACAAACTATCTATCTCTCCCGTGGATAAGTGCCTGATTAAACCAACTCAGCCACGTATCGCAGACGTTGTGGACTCTCCTTGTTGCTTCTTCCTCCTGTACGTACGTCTGTAGAAGAAAGAGTCCACTCACTTGACTTGCCTGTCTCTAACCTGTAGCCGCCGCAATGTCAGCATCGATGTCTGCAATAAATTCGTTCAAAAAATATGTCTGCAATAAATGACCTCATGTAGACTAAAAGTACACGCGACTTGCTATATAAACGCCCAAACTGTGTACATTCCTGCCCAGAGAGTCAGAGAAGAAAGAGCAAGGCAGGATTAGTCAGACAAGCCAAAGGTCGATCAGTAGAGGGAAATTAAACACCGACAGAAGAATACAATGGTGGGGAAGCAGGATCTGAAGCTGCTCGGCGTGGTCGTGAGCCCGTTTGCGATCCGCGCGCGCATGGCGTTGAGCATGAAGGGCGTGAGCTACGAGTACGTCGAGGAGGACCTGTTCAACAAGAGCGAGCGCCTGCTCAAGCTGAACCCTGTGCACAAGAAAGTGCCCGTGCTCATCCACAACGGCAAACCCATGTGTGAGTCACTCGTCATCGTGCAGTACGTCGACGAGCTGTTTGCTGGCCCGGCCATCCTCCCCGCCGACCCCTACGAGCGCGCCACCGCTCGCTTCTGGGCCGCCTATGTCGACAGCAAGGTAGCGTTCAAAACTTTGTATCTCTCTCTCTGCTCGTGAACACACCGATCGATTGAATTGGCAGCGTTTTGCTTGCAGCTATTCCCGCCATTGATGGGCATCGTGATGGCCAAGACGGAGGATGAACGGGCGGAGAAGGTGACTGAGACACTTGCCGCGATCGCGCAAATGGAGGAGGCCTTTGCCAAGTGCTCCGAGGGCAACGCCTTCTTCGGCGGCGACTCCATCGGGTACCTGGACATCGCGCTCGGCTCCTTGTTGTTCTGGTTCGAGGCGGTGCGCAGGATGTACGGAGCCGAGATCATTGACGCGAGCAAGGCTCCGCTCTTGGCCGCGTGGGCGGAGCGATTCGGGGAAACGGCGGAGGCCAAAGAAGTGGTGCCGGAGGCGGACGAGGCCGTGCAGTACGCCTATAAGCTCCGTGCAGCTTACGCTGCCGCTGCCGCCAAGTGAACTGGTTCGGATTGAGTCTTGTGTAAGAAAAGAAACAAACGAACACGTTGGCTAGCCACGATGGGGATTGCCAAGTGAATGTTCAACATCATGCGATTCTGGTGATCCTCCATAGTATGCAATAAATTGAGGTGTTTAGCTTTGAGGTGTACTTGTGCAGTTTATGTTGTGTTCTTCCATAAGGATAGGCAAAGGTGTAAACGCCTATTCCGGTACTGGATTGGAAGCTTCGAAAGCACATAGTTCATCCGTTTATGGGTGCATAGTTCATCCGGTATCAAGAGAGATTGATCGACGGTTTCGGTCTGCCAAGAGCGAAAAACCGGAGGTGCGAAGGCAAGTCTTACGCCTGACTGTTTCCAGCATGACGACAACCGACACTATTTTTCTTCGACGGCGAATACAACTACCAACAGTCAAACCGGCCGTGCTTAGATGTTTCGCGAAATTTTTTTCGAGTATGTCGGGCACACATTTGAAGTATTAAATATAGAGTAATTATAAAACTAATTACATATTTTGTCAGTAAATCGCAAGACGAACCTAATGAGTCTAATTAATCCGTCATTAGCACATGTTTACTGTAGCAATTTATTGTCTAATCACGACCTAACTAGGCTCATTAGATTCGTCATCCATATAATGGGTTACTTTTTTCGACTACATTTAATATACCATGCATGTGAGGGAACATACTCGAAAAAAATTCCACAAAACATCTAAACAGGGCCCCGATTCCACCTCAACTTATTTTGCTCAACTTCTGACTACCTATTACTCCTACTAGCTAGGTGCGTGTTTGAGGACCAGTGTTGAAGGCCGCCAGGCGCCATCCCGAGCGTCATGAGCTGCGGTGCAGCGAGCAGCCGCCACGGTTGTACGTATACGTGGAGCTGCCGGGTGCGTCTGCGTCGTGTATTGGTGGACCCAGGCACCCAGCCGCTGCCAAGTACTGTCCTCCTCCACCTCCACCGGCCGGTTGGCCTCATTATCTTCACTTATTTGACTTGGCTGAGTCTTTTTTCAATCTTTTCGCGGACTATGACCTCGATATTTTCTTTATAACATGTTGAATCATCAAGCATTCCTTATTTAAAAAAATACAGTACACACCTACTCCCTCATTTGCTTTTATTTAGGGTGTATTATGATTTGAAAATGAAAATGACAGATTTTGTAAATTTTGACCAATGGTTAATTAAATAATATAGATTTCTAGTGTCTAAAATTGTGCCAATATAATCATATATATTTCGCATACTCTACTATGGTATTAATTTTAAAACTATTTATATTATATTTAAGAGAAATTATTGGTTAAAGTTTGTTTCTAAAGACTTTTAAATGCCAATATGGTTAAGCCTGCAAGGTTCAGTTCAGCCAAAAGTTGTGTGAATTGAATCCTAGCTCTTAGGTTATATAATATGGATACATAATAATCAATATACTTGTACATATACGCGAAGTTTTGAATTCATGATTATAAAAAAAATACAAACAACATGCATGCTAGATAGAAATAAATATGTGCTAGATGGATAATGTTTATTAGTTTCAGAATAACCTCAAAATATGTGGGGCCTAATATTAGCGTATCCCTAACAATGGAATAATTATGATAATAAAGTTTTGAATTCATGATTTTCAAAGCGAACTCACACAACGTGCTAAATAGAAATAAATATGTCAAATCAATACTCCTAAAAATGTGGGGGGGGGGGGGGGGGGGGGCCCTAATATTAGTGTATCCCTAATAGTTCTAATTATAGGGGCAGGCACTGGATTGAAAGAAAAGAGCAATTGCGTAAAACAGATAAGCAATTAGAAGAGGTGACATTGTTAAAAAGACGTAGCAATTGCGCGTGTGCCTCAGCTCACCTTCAAGTAACGATGGAGCCGGCATTGAAAATGTTTTCACCAACGGTTCAAGCCGAGCCGGCAGTGAAAATGTGAAATTGTGAAAATACGTTATGTAGTAGCTAGTGCGTGTTTTACATATATAGGATTAGCATATCTGAGATGAGAATCTCACCTTGGTATTATATTTGTTTCTGCCAAGTGAAGAATCAACTTCTGTAACCTCTGTACTAAAATAAGATCATGTTTCCCGTGGCCAAATGTTAATTGCTGTCATGATTGTTGCTTAGCCTTAGTTCTTTTGTTCCATGGAATATTTTGATGTTGGCACAGTGCACGACTGCACGTACGTTCGTCGGCCACACAAGTAATTCTATATCCTATCTCACCAACCGATAATCCGTGGGGTCCGTCGTTTCCTCCCAAGAGAATTGATGATCATCGCTGTCCCGGGTTATAACTGGTGCAGGATCAGCCGAGCCCATCCCTTTGCCGGTTTGTTCCCCTAGTTCGACCCTCCACATCATTCGGGCCCGCCATCTAACGCCTCCGGTGGTGTCCCTGCAGGACTTGATGGCTGCCATGGA
This sequence comes from Urochloa ruziziensis, assembly GCA_015476505.1. Lineage (NCBI taxonomy): Eukaryota > Viridiplantae > Streptophyta > Magnoliopsida > Poales > Poaceae > Urochloa > Urochloa ruziziensis. The sequence goes on from CM027118.1 coordinate 21,089,560, forward strand.
GAGAGCTCCTACTTACAAAGCGTGCAAAGGCAGAGCATGCCGCAGAAGATCTGGCCCAGCCCCAACTGCTGCTGGTACGGTGGTTACTAACTTTTATGAATGAAAGCTGCGCCACATATTAGTTGGACTTGGAAGGTTTATTCATTTCATTCTCACGACCTGAAACAATCAGATCATGTGGAGGAAAAGTTTGCGCGCACTACGGCACCTAACGTGCAATCATCCTGAATCTGCCCTGCATCTATAACTTGTAAACCACTCTCGCAGCAAGCTCCACTACACCCTCTACAGTCAGCACTGGCACAACATCCAGAATTAATAGCCTGATCGATCGAGCTTGGCCGGGCGCTTGGCAATGGCCGCAGCGGTAGGCGACCTGAAGCTGCTGGGCGTCTGGGACAGCCCCTACGTGAACAGGGTGCAGATCGTGCTCAACCTCAAGGGCCTCAGCTACGAGTACGTCGAGGAGGACCTCCTCAGCAAGAGCGAGCGCCTCCTCAGGTCCAACCCCGTGCACAAGAAAGTCCCCGTGCTCATCCACAACGGCAAGCCGATCGCCGAGTCGCAGGTCATCGTGCAGTACCTCGACGAGGCCTTCGCCGGCACCGGCCCCTCCGTCCTCCCCGCCGACCCCAACGAGCGCGCCACCGCTCGTTTCTGGGCCGCCTTTGTCGACGACAAGGTATGTGCCACATCATTTTGTAAGTAGCACAACTTGTCAACATCGTCCGCTGTGTGGAGCTCAGACCTCAGAGCATGTGTGCGCAGGTGGGTTCTCCGTGGCACACGATCCTGTTCGCGCCGGAGGCGGAGAAGAAGGCCGACGCGGCGGTGCGGATCATGGCGGCGCTGGAGACGCTGGAGGGCGCGTTCAAGGACTGCTCCCGTGGGGGTGGCTACTTCGGCGGCGACGGCATCGGGTTCGTGGACGTCGTGCTGGGCAGCTACCTTGGGTGGTTCAAGGTGTTTGAGAAGATGGTCGGCGTCAAGGTCCTGGACGCGGCGAGGACGCCGCTCCTGGCCGCGTGGGGCGAGCGGTTCGCGGCAGCTGACGAGGTGAAGGATGTCCTGCCGGATGATGTTGACAAGGTGATTGAGTTCCTGCAGATGTTCCTGGATTAAGATTAGGTTGAGCCGTTGAGTGCGCTCCCGGCCGGGTGTTGAAAACGCCGCCGAATTGTTTGGTTTGGTCATTTTAATGGGCTTTCAGATGTTGAGGCCTCATTTCAGCTGAATAAACAGAGCCCAAATTTAATGTCTAATGGGCCTAAACCTGGCCTTCGAAGACCCTTCAAAACAGGGGTGCGCCCAAGATTTCAAGTTTGGGTACTCAAAATTTTTAAAAGGTGCAAAAATAAATTTTGGCAGCCTAAAATACACATGGATATAGTCACATAGATGTACTCAATAATCAATATGGCCTACTTTGTAGAAGAGAAATTAAACTTAGATGTTGAATGCCATAAGATCTTATTATATTTTCCATTTGTTTGAATACAGATACATTGATATACTACATGTACTTAGTTTGTTTGTGAAAATAATGGGTATTCAATGAAGACCATTGAATACCAAGTGTGCCCGCCCCTGCTTCAAAACATGGCAAACTTGGTTCTTCATATGGTTTTAAGGTGTGGTTTTGTATTTTTTTTTAAATTTTTTTAAAAATAAACAAACTTATAACTAATTCATTTAAAAACATAAAAATATCAAATTCGTATCAAAAACTTCCTGAAAATGTAACACATGCGTTGATGCTCTATTTGGCGTTATTTGAATCTTATTTGATCCAATTCCTTATATTTTATTACAAGCAATAAAATACTACAAATAGTGAAAAACAAATATGTACAAAAACTTCAAATAGAGCACCAACAAATAATCTACATTTTTAGAAAAATTATGGTACTAATTTTTTAATTTTATGATTTGAAATGAATTAGTTATGAAATTTAACCAAAAATTAAATTTTTAAAAATTACAAAATTCTGTCGAAGTCATTAACGCCGACAGGTGCGTTGCTCCTACCATCACCCAATATTCTGTCGAAGGCTGCTGCAAGTATACGACATGCAATTGAAACGGTATGCAAATATGCAATAGAGATTGCCAGATGGAACCTGCAAGTCATTTATGCTGTGTTGCTCACGGAGGAAAACAGAAGGCATTGCCTTTCAGAATGAAGAATGGAATGCGTTTGGGCGGCGAAGAGTGTCTTGGTCAGAGAAACAGAAGCACAGAAGTACTACCTTTCAGAGAGATAGATGCCTGGTAAAAGTGTCCTGCTAATTGTAGCTGCTACCTTTTCTTAGGACGAATTAGAAAGGCGTGTGGCTGCTATCTGATTGACTGACGACCATGCTGGCGTCACCGATCAGCGCACCTGTGTCCTGAAGGCTGAACCAAAATGGATGCACCGGCAGGCGGTAGTGCGGTAGGCGTAGAGATGGCCAGTCGGGACACGTATGCAGTATTTGAATTTTCAATCCATCACAAAATTAAGGTACCAGATCACATCTATATAACCCCATAGCCTGATACTAATACGCTCACAACAGAATCAAACCACAACCTGAAAGCCATCTATACGCGGCTAATATACCTCTTTTGGTCCTTTTTGTGCAACTGCCTCTACATACCTCTTTTCGTCCTGTGTGCAAGTGTGCAACACTGCAACGCTCCAGACGCAAGGGCTAGCTAGCTGCTAATGGCGGGAGACGGCGAGTTGTAAGTTGTAACTGCTGGGCCTGTGGACCAGCCCGTTCGTGATCAGGGCACGCCTCGCGCTCAACCTCAAGGGTCTGACCTACGAGTACTTCGAGGAGGACGTCAAGAACAAGAGCCCGCTCGGCCGCTCCTCCTCGCCTCCAACCCCGTGCACAAGAAGGTGCCCGTGCTCATCCACGACGGCAAGCCCGTCTCGGAGTCGCAGGTCATCGTGCATTACGTCGACGAGGTCTTCGCCGCTGCCGGCCCTTCGCTCCTCCCTGCCGACACCTACGAGCGTGCCACCGCCCGCTTCTGGGCCGCCTACGTCGACGACAAGGTAACAACCTTCGTCCAATGCATCACCTTGCAAATTGCAATTGCTCTGTTTTATTTAGTATAGGGACATCAGAAATTATAACATTCTTTTCACATGTGTAGATTGGGGCCGCATGGCGAACGATGCTGTTCGCCAGTGACACGGATGAGAAGGTGAACGGCGCGACGCAGGCCATCGCGGCGCTGAAGGCGCTGGAAGGCGCGTTCAAGGATTGCTCCAAGGGGAAGCACTACTTCGAAGGCGACAGCGACGGCTACATGGACGTCGTGCTTGGCGGCTTCCTGGGGTGGTTCAACGTGTTCGAGAAGATGATCGGCGTCAAGGTCCTGGACGCGACCAGGACGCCGCTCCTGGCCGCGTGGGGCGAGCGGTTCAGCGCGGGCGAGGCGGCCGAGGGTATCCTGTTGAAGGATGTCGACAAGGTCCTCGCGTTCCTGAAGGCCTTCTTTGCTTAGGCGCGGCGTTCACCATGTGCTCTATCTTGGTTGGTGTTGACTGTTGAAACACCGCCCACCACTTGGTTATCTGTTGCCTATACTGGGCTTTCCACCACGGTAAAATAAAGATGGCCTGAAAGAGATCAAATACAGTATTACAGTCTGGCCTAAAATTCTTTGGTCTTAACTAGGTCTTGTAAGATTTTTTTTTCCCCTTCTTGAAATGTTGTAAATGTAAACAAGGTCCTCGCGTTCCTGAAGGCCTTCTTCGCTTAGGCGCAGCGTTCACCATGTGCTCTATCTTGGTTGGTGTTGACTGTTGAACAACCCCATCATTTGATTATCTGTTGCCTTTACTGGGCTTTCCACCACGGTATAATAAAGTATCAAATACAGTATGGCCTAAAATTCTTTGGTCTTAGCTAGGTCTTGTACGATTTTTTTCCTTCTTCAAATGTTGTAAATGTAAACATGTTCTGTAATGTGCAAACTTCCAATAATTTATATGCATTCCACTCAAAAGTATCGTTATACTTACTTAATTTGCAAACGAGATCCTTTAGAACCTAGTAGGGTTGAAATCCACGCGTCCATGATTTGCAGGTATACAAGTGCATTCAGCGGTTTATAATCCTTTAAAGACTGAAACTATGTCACGGTCTCGACCAAGCGATTGGGCCACATCATTCAAAAAAAATATTATTCGTATGATTGCAATCCAACGAAAAGAAAATTCACGAAGCCAGCTCCCCAAGTACGTGTCATTGTCCAGCAGGTTCCTGAACGTCGACGCCGCTTCAGATTTCCCATTGTAACCGCTCAACCAACTTGAAACAAAAAAATATATATGAGAAAAATCAATACTTCTTGCAATGAAAATTGATATGAGAAGAATCAACAAATTCCTTTCAACGAAAATCAATAGGGGATAATCAACAATTCCTTTCAATCAAAATTGATACAAGAAATCAAATATTCCATAAAAGTCGATACGAGAAGAATCAACAATTCCTTTCAATGAAAATCCATATGAGAATAATCAACAGTTCCTTTCAATAAAATTGATACAAGAAATTAAAAATTCCTTTGAATCAAAATTGAAATATCAACAATTGACAATTGCTCCAAAAATATCTACAGACATTAATCCTAAATTGCAGAAAATATCTTGCAATTAACATCCCAAACACTAATTCCAAAAATACCTGCAATTAACATCTCAAACATTCCATTATCTCGTGTTTGTTTCATGAGAGTGGGAGTTCTCGTTGGATGGGGCATGGGAGTTTAGAGGCTCAACTCCCACCAATCTCTTCCCATGGGGAGGGGTGGTAATTGGAAGGGAATTGTGCTTTGAGATGAAAACAAATCATCTCAATCATTCATTATGACTCATGATACAATTTCTCACGTCAAAACAAACTCACAGTCCAAACAAAGGATATGAATTCTCTATTCAACTCCCTCTCTTAATTCCCTTCATGAACCAAACAAGAGATTAAACTCCTAACTAAATTCCCTTCATCAGTTTCCACCGCTAATTCCCCTACATCTTTCCATCCTATTGCCAAACGCACCCATAAGGAAATTGCCCAAGAGATAAACATCCTTGCCATTTTATACTGTAGCCTTAACAAAGATGAAAATCATAGAGAGGTCCTACAGGCATACGAGAAGGACATCAATGACAATGAAACACAAAATTATAATAGAAATATCACAAGAGGCGTAATAACCTTTTTAATGACAAATCAAGAATCCCAACTACTTATGGTGGCTCTTATTGGCTTTTTCGTTAGCACTATCTTTTCCGAGAAAAAATTATAACTGAATGATAACGCACTTTTTATTTTGTACCATAAGATAAGAATTCAAGATATGTAAAATGGCCGAGTTAGTGGTGAACCAACAGGGCAGTCATTACCGACCTTATAAAGTGTAGCATTATTGAAAAAACTTAATTGAAATTATTTACTGATTATTGACCTCTATATTGCCTATTAAAAAGTGTAGCCATATTAACTATAATTGTATCCTTAAAAAGAAAAAAAACATGACATAGGCAATACATATATGCAACACTCTGCAAAATTCATAAAACAGAACCAAGATAGAGGGAGGGCCATTTTTGTGAGGCAACGCTGCACACTATTCTACTTTGTAGCTTGTAATAGGTGTGCTTCGGGAGGAAAACGATTGGAAAAATAAAAATTAATCATTTTTAACATATTTATCTAACGAATGGCATCCATGTTATAGGCTAACAAACAAACACATCGGTGTCACATGAGAATCAATAATGTTTAGCTAAAACATCAAACAATAGCATTCTACTAGTACTATACGTAAGAACAACCAATTGATGGATCTAGTTATCGACATTCTACATGTCAAATGTTTATTTTAAGACAAATTATTAAGAGTTTAAGACATGCATGAACAAGACATTTTTAATAGATCTACGAAGACTTAGGCCAACTTACATAACTGAATTAGGCCTATCTTTTTCTTTTGCGCGACTAAATCAGGCAAATCTAACACGATCGACTTAGAGAAAGGCCTAAAATATGTAGAAAATTCAATGTATTTACCAACAATCAACTTAAACAAGTACTCAGATCTCAGTTATTTTGAGATAAGATCCCATTTTAGAATTATAAATATAAGTAAAGAAGATATGAATTGTTAACATGTTAAAGGAAGTAAAGAACATTTAGAGAGTCAACAAACTAAATAAAAATGATTTTCAATTAAAAAATAAAAACATATAAATATTTCATAAAATCGTCTTAAGATTAACTGTACAAGGTACTAATTTGATTAGGGGCTACTTATGCTATCTTTCATAATAGAAGATGCTAGTAATTTAGAAAAGAAAGGAAGTTATATTCAATGGCTATTATTGCCATCAACAATTGAGTATATCGATAATGGCCCAATGTTTTTTCCTTTTTTGGAAATTTTAATTTTGTATCTTATTTGTTGTCTTGTCAGGTGCAAATCTATTATATTAATAAAGTAGTGTAAAAAGAAGTCATCAGATTCATCAAGAGGACAAAAAAATCACCATGTTAATGTAAAAAACAAAAGAGTATGCACCAATAGATTTTATGATCATCTAATGGCCCATATTAGATCAAAGAGTCCATGCCAAATAAATTAGAAAAATAAATTCGGAATTCAAAACTAAAAAATTATTGATAACTAGAGTCCAAGTCAAATACACAACACAAATAATAATTTTAACAATAAGGAATATGCATCGTTAAATTTTACAATGATATAACAGCCTATATAACCTAAAGAGACAATGATTGATACTTAATAGATAATAAATTCAAAATAAAATTATTGATAACACTATTTTAATTTATGTACATGAAAATAAAAATAGAAGACAACAAGGGAATAAAAATTAGAAAAAGAAACCTACACCATTCGAATCTATGATAATCTAACAACCTATATTAGGTCAAAAGGTCCATGCCAAATAAATAAGAAAAGAAAATTCTAAATTAAAAAATAATATAAAATAATAGAATAAAATTGTTGATAACACTTTTTATTTTAATCTCTATATACTAGTGAAAAGAAAAATAGTAGCCAACACGTTTGTTTAGGGAATTGAAAATTAGTGCATTTGAAAAAGAGAAATTTTCTCAAACGGTGAAGCAACTACAAGTTATGGCATAATATTGATCAAAATCTTTTTTTACATTAAGGAGATCACTTAGCGGATTTTTCTACATCTTATGATGTTATTATGTCTTCGGCTCGAGAAAGAAACACACTACGCACGGCAAGGCATAGTCGTTGCATATTACTAGGAAATTATCATAGGATGTGGCTTGCAACACTGAAGTTGCAAAGCTTTCCTATACCAGGCTTTAACTGGTCCCTAGAAAATAGGCTTATACGATGACCTCTAGCAATTTTGTTCATAGTACACATTAATCACAAGTAGCATGTTGGAAGGCAACACAAACCACATTTATCGACGTGTAGCTTACAAGTTTCCTAATCACCATGGTGTGACAATGATTCATAATTTACATGCTCAAATCGTGATCTTAACCTATGCTTATGGGGGACATGTGCTTCTATGATAGTAACAATTTACTTGCAAGCTTCCTCATATATCAATAGAGGTGAACTTAGGGTAAAACTTGAAAGAGGGCACAGCCGCAAGGCTAACAAGCAATTTAGATCTACAAAGCGATGAATCGATGAGACTCGCTACACATGGAACATGCAAGAATAACTAATGAACAAAAATTAAGGCTATGTTAATGAGAGAATGACGGTCTAACCATACATAACCACGACACATCATCCCAACTAACAAGTTGTACCGGGTAGAGTGTCACTCTAACGCAGACAATATTGTCGCCATCCCAAGGCATGACGATCACCACAAGAGACAATTAGAGGCACTGAAAATAGCGATATATAGCTATATAGCATTGTGATTAGTCAGTGATGGTCGAGAAAAAAGATTGATAGATGATAATGCAAGCATAGAAAAGTGTTGATACACTATAGAACAAAGCATTTAGAAAATTAATGTTTGACATGTATGCCCGTCCATAGCAAGCCACAGGTAGTGATCTCTAGGAATGAACGATACATTGTGGATGCATCTTCTATGATCGCAGTATAACGGGCAAAGATCCTTGGGAGCAGAAGCGGTAAAGAGGGGACAAGTACAAAGGAGAAGACTATACCTAAGATAGTACGAGGACATGCATTTATGGAGCCATGAGTCCATGACTTCTTGAGATTGGAGGACAAATAAAAAGGAGATTATAATTTTTCGTGGTATACATCGAACCACTCAGTTAGATATTTTTTATGTGATTCTAATGATAGTTTATCGTGCATCGTAATTAAAACTATAAAAAAATACATTACACGGCCAGTAAAAAACTAAAAAATAATAATTTCATATTAATAATGTATAATGTTTATATTTATTTTAGTAAATAGTAAAAACAAGTTTATTCATAAGGTATTATCTTTTCTCATAAATTAATTTTCTAAAAAAAATATGCCACATAATATGAAAATTAGAAAAATGACAACTCGATATGAATCATTAGGACAAAAGAATTACAGTGGCATATCAATAAAACTATTTGCATCTATTTATTTTTAAAGGGTTATTTACATCCATTTATTCTGAAGTAAAAAAAATCCAAATATTGCCAAATCAAAAACTAGCTACCCGCGCTTTATAGTGTGGGGCACCTTGCTAGTTAGTAATGGTCCATAAATAAGAATAATTTATCCAACAAATGAAAGTCCATGGGCCTTAGCTATGCTCGGTTAGTGATGAAGATGGTCAGGCTCAGACAGAGGTAAATCACAAAGCCTTTTGCGTAAAATAGATCCTAAAACCATCTCTGTAAACAAGCAAAGTGCGTCCGGTTTTGCCATTCTGAATTTGCCTTTTCAGATCAAGGATGCGTTTAAGGCTTGCTTTAGGGAGGAGATCAAGAAGGCCTCAGTTCGTGCACAAGCCTCCCTTAAGCTTTCTCTTAATCAGTGGATTTGTAATTACAACTAATATTTTATTCTAGATAGTTAGGATCTCTCTTTGGGCCTTCGGCCTTGTACCTGTACATATCCCTTTTTATTATGAAATGAAAAAGGAGTCCGTGGGGAACTTCTCCACTGTTTTCGTCAAAAAAAAGATGCGTTTCGGATAATAAGTTCAGGCCCTGTTTAGATCCCAAATCTTTACAATCCAAATCTTTTGGCTGTAAATTTTACATCCCAAATCTTTACATGTAGATGTTTAGATGGTTGCCAATTTCTTTTAGGCTATTGCAAAGAAGACTGATTTGCCCCTATTTAATGCTTGATTTGGTTACAGAAAGGATGAATCATTTGCGCACTAATGCGTCTCTAATATTGTATTCAACGCTACCAAGTAACAAAATGCTAGTTGGTAGCATAAACTGTGTTGCAAAGGAAAGGGCGTCAAAAGGGAGTACTTTTCAATTTTTGAAGTCGTGCCAACTGGACCTGCTACTTCTTTTGGGACGAACAAGGTGTCGCTGTCCCTACTGACGACCATGCTGACGGCACCTCGATACTCTGCTCGGAGCAGAACATACCTGTCAAGACGGCCAGGTACATGTCTCAGTCAAGACACTCTCCCGAGTCCCAAACGAAGCTTCCCTTGTACTCCGTAGGAGCACATGCCACGGCTCGCGCCTATAAAGCTCAATGGAGACTGACACCATTTCACAAAACAGAGTACCAAACCACGACCTCAAAGGCTAAAACACTCGACGCCGCATCTCCTCAAACAGAATCACAAGCTAGAGCTGAGTAGCTGACAATGGCAGGAGGCAGCGATCTGAAGGTGCTGGGCGTGTGGACGAGCCCGTTCGTGATCCGCGTCCGCATCGTGCTCAACCTGAAAGGCCTGGCGTACGAGTACGTGGAGGAGGACCTCGGCAACAAGAGCGAGCTCCTCCTGGGCTCCAACCCGGTGCACAAGAGCGTCCCCGTGCTCCTCCACGGCGACCGCCCCATCAACGAGTCCCAGGTCATCATCCAGTACATCGACGAGGTCTGGGCCGGATCCGGCCCGTCCATCCTCCCCTCCGACCCCTACGAGCGCGCGGTGGCGCGGTTCTGGGCGGCCTACGTCGACGACAAGGTCGGGTCGGCGTGGGCGGGGATGCTGTTCAGGTGCAAGAACGAGGAGGAGAGGGCGGCGGCCGTGGCGCGCGCCGGCGAGGCGCTGGACACGCTGGAGGGCGCGCTCGTGGAGTGCGGCAAGGGGAAGCCTTTCTTCGGCGGCGACGGCATCGGGTTCGTCGACGTCGTGCTCGGCGGATACCTCGGATGGTTCGCGGCCATCGACCGGATCATCGGGCGCAAGCTCATCGACCCGGTCAGGACGCCGCTGCTGGCCGCGTGGGCGGAGCGGTTCCGCGCCGCCGACGCGGCGAAGGGCGTCGTGCCGGACGACGTCGACAAGGTTCTCGCGTTCCTGCAGACCCTGCTCGCTATTGGCTCCATGAAGAAGTGAGCGTGATCCTCTCCGGTGCCACCGTGACAGTCGTCGGTTTTGCTGCCCCACTTTTTCTTTCCGCTGTGCTCGATGAATGGACAGCAGTACTTGGTGCTGGTTGTGTTGCATGTAACTTGCTTGCTTTCTTTGCTCAAATAAAATAAAACTTTTTGCTCAAAAATTGTTATAGTAAATCTGCACTTTTTTTTTGTGCTCGAGTGAGTGCTCTGTTTCTCGAAGGTCGGCAGAAAATATCAGGCACAGTTGTGCTCAGAAATCTAGGCGCGCAGCGCAGCGACCGCAAAGAATCCATGTGACGACAGTGCTGGCGCCATCAGTTGGTCTGGAACATCGAAGCTAGCGCTGTGGCACCGAATTTCCAAAGCCTTGACAAGAAACCCCTGACCCACTTTTGTCGCCAACCGGACGCGCCGACGCCGAGCGGATCAGGTTCTCCCCGGCTGCCGATCGAGTAGGCTGCTAGCCCACATTTAGTCACGCCTACTAATCCCCGTCACGCTCATCATCAGTGAACGGTGGGCACCACGTACGTCTCTATTCTACTAGTATACCGGACAACTCGACCAGACTCAGAGCTCAGTCCAGCGCCTAGTCACTGTGCAGCCTCATTGGCAGCAGGCGAGAAAGACGACGAATGTGAGTAAGGTGACGAAGCTGACGGCTGACCCCCTTCGCCATCGCCGTGCGCGTCGCACTAATGCCAAGGGCGCGCGCCACACGTATGTGGTGGAGGAGAACCTCGTCGATCGTCTCGTGTCCAACCCGAGGCGTTCACAGGAAGGTGCCGGTGCTCATCCACAACGGCAGGCCAGGGCCAGGCTCGCTGTGACCCCCGATCATACGACAGTAGGGGTGACCAGCCGCGAGTCCTCACACTGCCACACTGGTCCGCCGATCTTGCAGGCGCGCGCACGTTGTGATCCCCGTGACCGCGCCGTCTCCCCATGATCCGCAGGCGCGCGTGTGCCCGTGTGAGATGTGACACGCGACAAGCGTTTCCGAGCAGCCGCTAGCGCCGCGAGGGGTGTCGGTGCCGAGTGACGCGAACGAGGTGGTGGTGCGCTACTTTCCAGCGCTTTAGGTCAACTGGTCAAGTGGACACGGTGCACCAGGGAGCCTAGTGTAGTGCCAGCACCGAGTTTTTTTTTTCCCCTTTTTTGTGACATGTCGTGCGGTCATGCACGAGTCATATATTGCAATAAAGATAGCTAGGTCTTCGATCATCCGCGATTTCGAGGGAAGAGACGAGAATCTGTGTTTAAAATTACTCAAAGGCGTTCATGCAGTTTACAACAGGGCACTCTGAAAAGACTAATTAAGGTATGCCATCATGTTTGTTTCGCTTTGTAGCCTTGCACAAGGTTTTTTTCCTGACCGGAACCGGTCCGGACCGGTACCGGTTCCGGTCGGTTTCAAACCGGTCAAATTCAAAAGGTATGAATTTGAATTCAAAAAAATCTCCAAAAAATTTCTAAAAATAATTCAAGCTGCGACAAATGTAAGGGTGTAAAATTTTTTTAAATATTCATTCGTTTACATCAGTTTGCGGGAATTCAAAATTTAATAAAAAAGAAAAAAAAAACAGTTGCGGCCCGTTAAGGCCCATCACGTCCGACAGCCACTTAACCCTCCCCCCCCCCCCCCCCCCACCCACCCACCCACCGACCGATGCCCCTGTCTATCCTCTCCTCTCACGAGCTGCCCCCTGCCGTCGGCCGCCCCGTCGTGCCTCCCGGCCGCCTCCCTTCGCCGGTTAGCCGGGCGGTTTGACCGAACGGCCGGGGCGGTTACGGATCTGGACTGAGAGGCCGGGTAGCCGCTCGGTTAGGCCGGCTAGCCGCTCGCATTGGGCGGTAAGCCGGTCGTATGCGGCGGGTAGCCAGCCCGGGTTGGTGGCCTGCTTCCCTTTGGTAAAATCTCAACTTTAGATGTAGAGATGAATGATTTGCTTTAGGATTTGTATATAATTCAAATGTAGAGATGAATTTGTATATGATTTGTGCAGATTTGTATAGAGATGAATGTATATGTGAGTTGTCACTTGTGAAGTTGTGAGTCATATGTAGAGATGAATGATTTAGCATTTTGGATTTTTGGTGTATATATGAGTTAGGTGACAATGTATATTTTATTTAGGTACATGTAGGTGTATATATGAGTTGTGATTTAGCCATTTAGGTACATTTGATTTAGGTAAATTTAGTTGTGTATATAAGTTGTGATTTATGTGTAGGTTTTATTTATGGTAGTGTTATGATTTTGTTGTCTATTTGTGCAGATAGACAATGTCCGGAAGAAGTCAAGATGTGGTGTGGAAACATGGTGAGAATCTGTATCCCGAATGGAGGTGCAAGTACCGTCATACACAGAGAGGAGGAGGTGGCGCAACAAGATTGAATCTGTATATCAATTCACGCATGCTACTCAGGATCAGACCATGGTGCACCCTCCTCTCAGAGGAAAACGCTTGGACCTAGGGACGACGACACTCCACAGTACTCATCTTCCTCGTACGGTGATAGCTCTCACTCTACTCATAGCTATCCTACAGCTGACATAAACGCGCAGCCCCCACGAGATGGGTGTACGAATGGGAAGACCCCCATTTTTATAATATGTTAGTTCAACAATGGTCTACAACAGCGGCGTGGACGGGCTAATCTTGGCAAGACTACAAGGCTGACCTGCTTCGCTACAAGGCTTGAATGTCATGTCCACCGCCGAGTATCAAATGGCGACTGAAATGGGGTCTTCCCATTCATGCGTTGAACTTCTATTCATGTATATTTCTATGGACTATGGACTAAGGTATTTGTATGGACTATGTTATTTGTATGGATTATGACTTATGAGTTATGACTATTGAGTATTTGTATGGACTATTGGTATTTTTATTTGTAAGCAGTGATTATGATATTTTTATTATTTTGATATGGTCTTTTAACATTAATATGTGCATAACTCATGCCAAAAAAATCATTTTTCCATTTTCTGGATTTTTTTCTTCTTCGGTCGGTAACCGGTAAAACCGGTGCGGCTAACCGGTCAAACCGCCCGGCTAATCGCCCCCAACCGCCGTCGAATTCGAAGATTTGAATTCGACCGGACGGGGGCGGTTACCGCTCCAACCGGAGCGGTTAGCCGCTCGCCGGCCGACGGTTTGCCCCGCCGGTCGGGGAAAAAAACCTTGGCCTTGCACGATTGCACGTTTTTTGTATGGTGCTCCCTTGTATGTAGCAAGTATCACCCATGTGACCATGTCATTAAATACAAAAAAAAAAGTTCCTTACATAATATTACGATAAACAGTATAATCTTCAAAAATTGTTTTGTAGCTGGATGTCGAAAGAGCCATAACCAAATATTGAAACTCGCTACTACACTTTTCTGCCATTGATGGGTGAAATCAAGGCCCTTACTTGAATATATTTAAGTTTTTAAACACGGGGAACAAAAGCTGGAATAGCTCAGTTGGTTAGAGCGTATGGCTGTTAACCATAAGGTCGGAGGTTCGAGCCCTCCTTCTAGCGATTTTTTACCCTTTTTCAATTTTTTTTTGTGGTTCTGCGTTCATCTGAAAGAAATATCAGCAGTTAGCTCAAATCTGAAAACTAAAAAAGTCTTAAATCTTAATTCATTTTTTTATAAGAAGCCAGGTAAAGTTTTATTGGACACAAGCCAGGTAATGAGGAAAACAATCATTTGGGCTGTTGGGCCTTCCCTTCTGAGCAAATTGAGCTTCTTGCACCAAACCAATAGGTCCATCAGAATTTACCAAGTTGGGCTAGGCAAATATCTATCCAGGCCCAGGGTCCGCATACATATCTGAATCAATAATTCGCGGACTTTGAATTCGCGGAGCATAAGCAGCAGTACTTACGCGAGTTTTGAGACAATAATTGAATTATTACAAAGCTACAGGTAATTCCCAAATGAATTCATAAGTGAATCTAGTACAAAAGAATTTTAATTCATTACAGCAACTCCAATAACAATCATGGTTCTGAAATAAGCAGAACATTCAGAAACGTGCGGGGTGCTTGCCCCTGCTGACCAAACAGAGTGTAAACTACTAGTATAACGATTACTGTTTCAAACAAATGGGTTAGGAAGCATGAATTCCACATCATCTAAGAAACTAAATATTCCTTTTTTCTGTATAACCCAGTGCATGTAGACTCAAAGTTCTTCGGAATCGTCTTCATTTCGGGTCATGGTTCCTCGGCGCGCCATTCTGCTCCCGCTGCTCCAGCTGATAGAACGGGATCTGCTCGCCCTGCTGCTTCTGCATCTCCATCATCTGGTTCTGGCAACGGAGCTGCTGCATTTGCTGCTGCTGCTGGGACATATTGCTGCTCGAGCTCGTGTCGCCGAGTTTCAGGCGCTGGACTTCTGTCGTCAGCGCGTCGTTAAGTGCTGTACAGTTAGAAAACAGAAATGGTGGTCAGTTGCTGTTTGCTAGTATATGATGCACATGTTGTTGTACTATGCTACATTTTGCCACGGGCTTGTTGATGCTCCTGCAACTGTGGAGTTCTCTATTAAAAAAAAGCGAGTTTAAGAAAGAATGAACACAAGCATTGCTGTTGACAGTCTTTGAAAGATAATTGCGGCACTTGCATTATCTAAAGACGGCCGGCCTCTTGTGACCGGGGTAGTGCCCACCAGCACCGTGACACGACCTAGGCAACGTGGTGTCGGTTTGCATCAACAGACACTTGGGCTAATATTGATTGATACGATAATCCAAAACAAGCTAAGGCGACGTCGCCTATGCCTGACGAAGTCGCCGCCGCGCAACTTGGTCATTCAGGTACGTTCTGGTTGTTTCGTACGACATGCTAGCAACTAAACAGCATAAGAGAACAATGATGGTTGGATTAAAAAAATAAACTAGCCGAATTTTGTGAGGAGAACTGGTAAGCGTATCCGCAGAACATGACAACGACTAACTGCCAATGCGTACGCGCCAAATGCCAATGCGGAGATCACGTCCAGCACTACGCCCGTATGAACATACTATAGGAGATTCGGAACAATCAAACATGTGGGCACTGAACTGGAAATTCTAACAGGATGATTATTCTGAATTCCATTCGACAGTTATCCAAAAGAAAGCGGCAGAATCGTTTCTCACCGTCGCGCAGCTGCGCCTGCTGCTCCATGGCCTGAAGCCGGAACTTGAGCTCGTTGTTCTGCGTGGCGAGGCCCGCCGAGTCGCGCTGCCACGAAGAGAACGGAGTTTGAGATAACAAGCTCATGGATTTTTCATCGAGCAAGAACAGAACACCGTCTGGAAATGCCGTGTGTGCTCATATCATACCTGCAGCAGAGTGAGCTGCGCGGACAGAGTGGTGGCCTCCGTCTGCAGGATCTGCACCTTCTGCTCCAGCTCCGCGATGTAGCGCATCCGCCGCTCCTTGGACCGCGCCGCCGACTGCCTGTTAGCGAGCACCCTGCGGCGGCGCGCGCACAAAAAACATTTGTTTTTTTTTAATGAGTAACGTTGTGATCAACATCAATGTATTTGCATTCGTGGTAAGATAATACTGAAGGATCCGGCTATAATGTGAGGATCCGTGCTTTTATGGTAAGGATATACTAATTTGTTGGGAACGGAATGGAGCCTTACCTCTTGACGCGCTTGGGGTCGGCGAGCGCCATCTCGGCGAGCTTCTCGTCGGCCATGATCCGCTTCATCTCGGCGGGGGTGAACTCGCCACCGCCGAACTCGAGGCTGAACTTGCCGGCGTGCTCCCCACCATTGGCGGAAAAGCTGAGCTTCCCCATCAGGCTGTCCATGGACAGGCTCCTGGCGTGCCTCGCCGCTGGGTGCGGCGGCGCCGCCGCGGACTCTCCGGCGGCATTATTCCTCCTCTTCTTGCTGGCGTCACCCCAGAGCAGGAACTGGCTGTCGGCGCCGCCGCCGCCGCCGTAGTCCTCGGACTCGTTCTCGCTGCTGTCGGCGCCGTTGGTGCGCATGCCGCTGCTCCCGCGGCTGTCCCCGTCGGAGTTGTTGTTCAGCCCCTCCATGCCCTCCATGCTCATGTACGCATTGAACAGGTCGTCCCCCGCCGCGGCGCCGCCCCCGCCGACCGGGAGAACGCCCCAGCCGCCGGCCTCCATCTTGGCCGACGGCGACGGCGGCGGCAGCGGCTGGAAGTAGCCGAACGCGACGTCGCTGCGGGACCGGCGGTGCGCCTTCCGCGGCGGAAGGCCGCCCTGCGCGCGTGCCGCCGCCACGGAGCTGTCGTCCATGCACGCCCCCGCGGGAGGCGCGGAGGAGGGCGCGGGCGGCGTCGGCGGCAGCCCCGCCCGCTGCTGCTTCTGCGGCGGCGGAGGCATGCTGGGCGCCTGGAGGACGTGGTGGTGCGGCTGCTGGTGCTGGTGCATCAGGCCGTGCCCGCTCGCGGTGTTCATGTCGTGGCGGCCGCCGCCGAACCGTGTCTTGCGGGAGAGAGAGAGCGAGCTCGTGTGGGTGCGGTGGCGTGGCGGTGGTGTCCGATCGAGGTATGTGTCGCGCGGCGTTCCTACGCGGTTTGAAGGGTGGTATTTAATTGGGTGCCGAACGCTGAGGAGAGAGAAAGAGGGGGGAGAGAGAGCCTTTTGGCAGAAGCGTGGCCGTGGGGTTGATTTGAGGAGGCCCATGTCCTTCCGGGAATCCCCGCGCCGCGCCGGCAGCCGCAGCATCATCTTCGGTGTGCTCGCCCGGGGGAGGAAACGTGCTGCTTGACAGGATCGCACGGCAGCCATCTGGACGTTCTTTGCGGATTCTAACGGACCTGCTGCGTGTACAGCGCACAGTAATGCAAGGCTGTAGCGGATTGTGCACAGGGACAGGGGGAAGGAAGCCCACGGTGTGTGACATGTCAGAAAGATCAGCCATGTTTGCTATCATTGCAGCAGCGCTACTGGATCAGGTATAATTTTGCAACGGCGCGCCGGAGTCGTTGACTGGGGTACTACTACTAGTCTCCTACACTGTTCAGCAGTGGGCATCTCTGAGTTTCTGAATCTGAAGTGGTGGTGGGATCTGATCAACCACTTGGGCATTAACCATTAACATGCCGAGACTAGTTTTCAACCACGAATACTCCCGTTGGGGCCAGAGATGTCTACTGGTCCTTTTCCCTGTGTCACGAAATGCTCCTCGTGAAAACTGACTACTTAAGCCTGGATGCAAAGATGCAACGCAAACCGGTGGACGTAACGTGCGAATCAGGCCGTGCCGGTTCTCTCTCTCGCAATGGTTCGGTTTGCTCCGACATCGAAGCCGCTCTTATTAATTAGGATTCCTACAAGTTATTGGGCATGTTACCTTGGTCCAATTAAATTGCACAAAGGGGGTGCATCCTGTTTACGCTTTTCATAGTTTGACTAGTCCAATTTCATTATCCGGCCGTGCTTCCACGGTGCTCTCTGAGCGACAGGTCACGTGCCGTCGGTGCTCCAACGCTCCAGTATTAGGTTATCATCATTCATCAGCACGCCGCCGCAACGCAAGCATCCGGCCTTCAAAGCTGGGCCAAACAGCAGGCAGCTAGCACCGAGAATCTGTACCCGAAACGCTCCTTTGCCCGGGCAATTTGGTCAGGGTTCACACCGTGAGGTCACTCACACCTGGGCACCTCACGGTGCTAAGCTTGTTCAGGGAGGGAATGACGGAATGAGAACAATCCGTGGAAGTGCAAAGCCACAATGCCACCACATGCGCCGCCGGATCACAAGATAGCAGGGGACGGACGGACGAACCGACGCAGGAAGGATTCTGTGCCTGGCAGGTAGTACAGAGTACAGTACTTGCATCGTTGGGCAAAAGGCGAGGGCCACCAGAGAGAGGGTTAAAGGTGTGCCTTTGGGCTTTGGGAAACCGTGTGGAGCCCATGCCATGCGCGCCGGGAGTCCGGGACGGGACGGACGGACATGATGAACTCTCTCAATGAACAATGATGCTGTGTGGCTCGTTTGGTTTAGAACGACGAAGCTTACGAGTGATGGACAGGAGGCTGATCATCGGAGTAAGCCCCGCGAACAGTGGGTTGGGCACGATCTCAAAGTCTCCTGACGTGACGGCGATGGGTACCTGAGCTGCTGTGCAAGCAGGAGGACGCGCCGGCCGGGGCCGGGGCCGACGCGGACCTGGACAAACCAATGGCCCCTGCACATGCACACGCCCGGAGCGTCGCCCCGGGGCCAATTTTTTCCCCCAGCTGGATCGACGGTTCCTTCGCCACGGACAACGGGTCGGCGTGACGCCAAGTCGCCAGAACGCGGCATCGCGCCCCGCGAATGGTGGAGCAACCGATGCCGCAGTGCTGCTGGCCCCCCGAGCGAGCGAGCAATCAAGGCCAAAAGGCAGGCCGAGCGACAGCGACGCGCGGCGCACGCGGGCAAGAGTCGATCGGGCTCGTTGCCACAAATCAAGGCGGGGGGATCGCGCCGGGTCGAGGCCGAGCCGGTGCCGCGTCCCGCGTCCGTCCGTTCCTCTCGCTGCGAATTCGGGCTGGCACACAGCCAATTTGCCATATGTTCGGCGGGGGCAGAGCGTGCGGCGCGCAGGGCGCACACGGAGTCACGTGGCGTTCGGTGGGGCGGGCGGTGCGCGAGCGCGAGCGCGAGCGCGCGTAGGAGAGGAGCCCGACCCGATCGGCAGGCCGGCCGGCCGGCCGGCCGGACGGCGTCATGAAGAGTGCGTCCCCCCCCTCACATGGAGGAAGGCGACTCGGCGTACGGGGCGGGGGCACGGACGTGACTCGTGACGGGGACCTGGTGGGTGGCTCGACCGACCGATCGATCGATCCCGGCGTCGGCCCTTGCTCGCCACGGACGGGACGGGACGGGGCGGCGGTCACGCGCGGCTCGGCTCGGCTCGGCTCGGCCAGTTTCGTGCGCGCTCTCGCCCGGGGCAGGTCGACAGGTTTGCTGTTGGTCATTTAGGAGAACCACGTGGCGTGGCAAGCACGAGGCTGTGCGCGGCGTCGTGGGGGGGGCTCTGGCTTGCTGATGCGCCCGTGTGTGTCGGCCGAAAGGAACGTGTTTTAATTAGTTGCGCGTAACGAAAGTTGGGCGGTTCACGGGCTGTGTGTTTCGACGCGGCCGGCCATGGCGTGCGGCGTGGTGCTGGAGTGACCCTGTGGGCCTTCTAATTTTGATAAGGAAATTTTCGTTCTAAGGCCCAAGGCTGCCAAAGCAAAGGTCATTATGGGCCACATGTTTCGCGGCTTCGTGGGCTTCTTCTGCGTACTTCTTCCCCCATGTGTCTGTTTTCTTTTTTGTTGCTGTTTGTCCGTCTCCTCCGTTTTTTACTTTGTTGGCCCATGAACCTAATCCTTCTCTCTCCCTTTTTCTGCTGATGCTGCAATCTATGGCTCCTGAGCAGTGAGCACTCAACCCACTTAGTACACAGCAGGGGAGCGGTGAAAAAGGCATCGCGGGATGTGCGTCTTGAGGAATAATTGCCGGGCGGAGGAGTCGCAGGGAAGGAAGCAGAGCGTGTGCGATCACCGCCGATAGTGCTTTTCACCACCACGATAATCGTCTCAAAAGGTAAAGAATCGATCGAGTTGGTATGGCAGCAGCGCAAGAAACCGAACCAGACACGCTACGCGTATCGGGCGGCCGCACGCGCGCGCGGGGGGCTCGAATCATACCGGCCTCCGTCAGCAGCGATCACAAACTTACCAAGTTTCCTCATCGTCTCTGAGAATGAAGGCAATCGAAGAAGAGGATCGTTCCGTGGCGTCGGCAGATACTACGTGCGTGATCATGGCCACCCCCTTGCCGTGCCGATCGAGGTGCCGACGACGAAAAGATCGAGCTCGCAGCGCGATCATTCCGCGAGTTATTAGTCCAGGGACGCATCGATGGATGGGGTACGGCGTGCACGCATACCGATCAAGCACGGACGCGCGAGAGTCGCATGATTTCGGCTGCCACTGCCAGAGATCGATCGATCGGCTCGGCTGATGAGACCGTGTCGACGACAGCAGGTCGTGCGTCGTGCAGCGCGATGCGAGAGGCGGTAATGATTCGCTCGCCGGCCGGCCGGTCGGAGAGCATCGTCGGCATCGCCACCGTGCACGCACGGAACAGGGGGGGGGGGGGGGGGGGGGGGGGGGGGGAAGGAAGAGCCTGCTCTGAGCTGAGGCTCTCACATGGTACAAGAGTGTGCGACAAGCTGCGTATACAAATCATGATGCACTATCCGGCCGCCCTGTTCCTGTACTCGCTGTGCCACCTGTATACGCACGCGTTTTTGTGCCTTTTTCCTTGGAGGGCCAACGTGGTGTGCCCGTCCGTTTCCTTCTACCAACCTACATCATCCATGCCCAAAATCGAGTGTACTCTAGCTAGCTAGTGACGAAACGACCGATGATGTGATAGGGCTAGAATGCTAGATCGATCTCCCGGACCACCTCTAGCCTGACAGTAGCTTCCTCGCTCAGCTCGATCGCCTCCGATGTGCCTATCTACAGCAACAGCAAGGTGCAGTACGTGTAGCAATGGATCAACAGTAGCCCAAGCGGCTCTAACAGCAAGGAGTATCAGCATAGTAACTGATGAAGCAACCTCGATCATAGCCACCGTGGGATGCCCTGTCATGCTTAGCTTGTAGTATCACCCAAGCACGGAATCTCACGCTGCCGGGTCGATCAATCGGCCGGCATGCTAAAGGTGCAACTTTTTGTGTCGAGAAGGAAAAAAGGTGAAAGCGCACCGTTACTACCGTCATGTACGCTAGCTCTCCATATGGCGCGCACGCACAGGGATATATGCAGGCTCTCACAGAGACAGACGTGGCTCGTAGCCTTTTTGCCGCTTACGCCAAGGATCTTCTCCCATATGTGCCGGCAAGCCCGCCACGCACCGTACCCTGCTTTCCCCACCAAACAAAAGGGGCGGCCGGGAGGAGCTGAAAAGGGCTTCCATTTCCAGGGAATAAAGAGAGATCAAGCGAAAGGGATCGATCGAGCTGTAGCTAGGTGAAGTTGTTGCTTGCCGTAGTTAACCCGGTTGCAGATACGCCAACATTGTATCCGATCCAGCGGGCACAAGCTAATAAGTAACCGCCGGTGCTGGGGCGGCGCGCTGGAGCATTAACCAGCAGCCGGCGGCCGCCCGGGAACGATGGCCGGTGGTGGGGCGTGCTCGGGGCTGCGGGGCCTACGAGCGCCGGCCGGATGTCCGGAACGATGCCGCGCGCGCCTGTCTCTAGAACTCGCGCGAGTCGCCGGAGATATGCACGGGCCCGGCCGGCGCGCGAGGCGTATGTCGACGTCCGTGCCCCCGCCGGATCGGCCGCCGCCCCACTTGGGATCGATCGGCATGCTGATTGCAGCTAGCGCGGTACCATCACGGCCGAACTGATGGCTGATAGAACCATGCATGGCAATGGCATGCAGTGGCATGAAACACGCTGAAATGGGGGGAGCACTCAGGAGGCCTGCAGGCCACCCCCCATTACACACAGCCACACAGGCGAGCGAGGCGACTCAGCTCAGCCCTTTCGTGTAGTCACCTCACCGGCAAATCGCAACGAATTATACTGACACGACGCCACGCAGTTAGTGGGTTTCAGGACATCCATGGATATAGCTGGATCAGATCAACTCAATGTGTACCCGAATACCCCGATTGGCTAGCTAATGGCTATATCGAAGCTGGACCCCCAATTAGTAATCGAGTACAAAGCATTTGACTAGTGGTGCTCGGTCGATCGATCGATCACTACCGTGAGCCCATGACAGTATATGATGTTCTGAGATCAGAGATGGATCTGAATATCTGATAGTAGTAGTGGAACTGGCCATGATACATCCAAACTCCGATAACAACGACTGAAATTAAGCTCAACTGTTTAACTGCATTGCTGCTTTACTGAACATAAAAGCTCGGCCATATACATCTTTGATGTCAAGTATCCTTTTTATTTCATTATCTGAACAAGCATATGCTGCCTCGTTACTCGTTAGGCTTCCCGTGCTGTGTGAAAACTATTGCAGTCTGTCAGGAGTGCAAAGGGACACATGTTGTCCAGTGCTCAGGCAAGCTGAAGTACAAACCTGACACTGCATCTTCATCATTAACCTAGCCAGCCGTGTCGCCTGGATAAGAAAAGCGATCAAAGGGTAATTAGTGTCGCGCTCCAGTGTGTGTCTGGGGTCCGCGTAAAGCAGTATAGGCCTCGGGATCAGTGCGCGTGAAATTGTCTCGAGGATGCACGATCATTAGCAGCAGCTGGAGACTGGCCGATCAAGAGCAAGCTTTCCCTTTTGACCTCTCCCCGAGAGCAGTTGTTGTGAGCAGAAAAAGAAGGCCACAAGAGCGAAGCACGCCAGGCGAATAGTCGTGCACTGCTGAGTCGTCGTCGTCTGTGGAAGTGAATGGTGACCCTTACATATATATCTTTCAGTTTTGCATAACATTATTTCCATTTCCAGGCGATTATTTTATTCTACCAGGAACAGATAATATAAGTCTATACATGTCTCAGTTGGCAAATAATATATGAACCACAAGTACAATTTGCAACTCAATTCAAATTCAGGCTTTCATGAAGATCCAGTTTTTTTGGGAAAGGTGGTGTTGTGTTGCACAAGAATTTGACCAGTAATCAGTACAGTATTGAATAATGTATTATTGCTTCTAGTAATCATCCTTAATCATGTCATACTGTTCTTTGTACATTATTTCCTCCCGTAGCTTTTTGTTCCTTTACATGTTCATTATACCGGTAGTTATAGTTGGATTCTGGTGTAGAAAGCTAACTCTTAATGGAGTGGCCACACAGTAAAATTCAAAAGTAACTACAGTGACATGACCGGAGTCCTTAAGACTACAACACTTATTCTTAAGAAGTCAGTGCTTTTGATCTCATCATGATTGTCTGAAAGTGTGTACACGTATTTTATCAGAGACCATACAGTAATGGAAGCACATGGAACTATGCAAGATCAATCCCCATAGCTTCAAAGAGGTAAGCAAATCGCACATAGAAGCAAGAAAATAATCCTCAAATTCAACCATGCAAACATTCTTCATTCCTCGCATCACTGTGTTATAACTCGAGACCTACATGATATGTGCTTGCAAAATTCATTCACTTCACTGATGATGAATATGAATTGGCTAGCTAGGAGCTAAATAGCTGATGTTGCCCTAAAATCAGGCATGAAGCCAGTGGTGGGGCGGGTGGGGCTCCAGCCCCCCTACCTCTGCGGTTTCAAAGGAAGACCCTTTAATTCCCCGTCTAATTTCAGGCAAAATGTGTACATTAGAAGCGGCTAAAGTTTATTAGACCAACAATCCAACAAGATAGAAGTCTAAAGCATAACTAGTACTTTTGTTCAGCCCCTTCTAATTTTTTCCTGGCTTCGTCCCTGCCTAAAATGGAAGTGCCATACATAGCAGAAACCATCCCCAATGCATGAACTGGTAGTGTTGGTCTTCAATATATGCAGTACTGTTGATTTCTCGATCGATCGATAGTTCTGAAAAAGCAATCTACACCGATCAGTATAGCACGCGGTCCTAAAGTTTCTTCACAACCACTTATAGAACTGGAATGGCAATGTGACTTATCGATGAAGACTGGGGAGTGGAAATATCAATAGAAGGAAGAGGCCTGCCGGGAGAAGACAATGTGACATCAGCTTGGTGGCTAAAAGGGTCCCCTAGGGCCCAGGGGGCTTCATTCCCCCAACCCACGCGCGAAGGAAAGGGAGCCTCCCCACTCTTTTATAACACCAACCACCTTTCTCGTTTCCTTTGCTTCTCCTCTTCTACACCTTTCCAAAACAGGCTCACAACCTCACACACTCCCTCTCCTCTCTCACAGAAGCGCTGTCCCGGCTTCTCTTCATGTTCCTAAACTAGTTTGTCTGGCGAAGAAAATTTTCTAGTGTGTAGAGTAATTGATTCTCGCTCTGAGGTGACTAGGTGAGTTGAAGATACTACTTGTGGCTGGCGATGAATTTGGCGAAGTAACAGGATCCATATTTTTTTATCTGTTCTTGCATTTTCCTTACTTTTGAAAGCATTATTCTTGCAGCTCATTGGGGATTGTGTGCATCTGTTGGCCATGCATATATCAGAGATTTGGATTCCCCCTTTTTAGTTTGTTTTTTTTTTCACCCGGCTATGGATATGAGAGATTTTGTTTCATTTACTGGTTCATTCCTCTCGGTCTTTCTGCAGTTTAGATGATGATGAGAAAGCTAATCTCGTCTATATTACCCTTTATTTTTCTACACCTCTTGTTGATCACATATATATATACTACTGGTTGGATATATAGATGCATATACACACAGAGAATTTTTTTTCAGTACCAATTAATCTAATTTCCTTTATGTTCATATTAGTATATGTGCTCCAAAAAAATTAGTATATGTCTAATTGTCTGCCATCAAGCTAAGATATCTTTGAAGCTTAGTGTACTTATACATGACAAATATAACCGCTAAAAATGCAATGCTTCAGGAGATCATTAAGTCTCAAGCACTAAAATATGTTGCTAAAAATATCTGTTAGGCTTTGTTTCTTGCAAAAATGACTGGATTCTATGATCCGAAATTCCAAAGTAATCCTTGAATGTTACGTTAATAAATTCACCTGTCAGTAACTTTCACATGTGTTCAGATCAATCCCATGATAATACCATAAAAAGCTAGACCTTTTGATACATGCTAGCTAGTTTGAACTTCTCACAATCAAATTTGTAAATGTTTTTTTTTTTCATTATGGAGTGATCTTGCACATTGGATACAAATGATGATTTTTTTTACTTAGTAATGGTCAGATATACATTTTCAAAGCAAGGATGAAATGATATTTCCTTTCCTTTCCTTTTGATCTCTTTTTTCATATTGTTTTACCTTTTACAATAATGGTGGGGCAATCAAAATTTGAGTGCATCTAGCTTCGATGTTTGTGCAACGTTGAGGACTACGTAGGCTCATTTTCATGTGCTGTTGGCCAAACAAGGAGCGCCATCTTAAAGATGGAATGTCAGCAAGATAGTTTCCATACGTTGCCAATGCCTGGTGTAGACTGTAGAAGTAGGACAACTTTGCTGCAAGAACTGTTAGTGAAACATCTTGTTCCCATTGTTGGGTACTTCCTAGATCTTTATATAGAAGCGACATTAGGAGAAGTTAGCGTGCATGGAAGCGGCAACGGTGATATATTCCGATGAGGAGAGGCAAGGAACAAGGAGTAAAGGGAGGGAGCTCTTGAAATAAATTGGTGCGGATATCATATATACTGAAGCTTTTTGTGCCAAGTAAATTAAACCCCCTTGAGAGTTTTTACCTTGGCATGCGCATATGGAGTCTTTGCATTGTATATCTGTCTTATCTGCCACACAGGGGCGGAGCTGCCTGTTGCCGTAGGGGTCCGCCGACCCCGATAACTTTTGTACAACCTCTTATACCCAGCAATTTTTCACCTTATAAGACCCAGTAAAAGATCAATAGGTCTATGCCGACCCCGTTGGCAATGTTTTCTAGCTTCGCCCCTGCTGCCACATACATACAAGATTTCATGAAGTATATATGGGATATATGGAATAGACCTGCAACAAGTTAGTTGTGCATCCCGCGAGGGGCCACAAGTTAAAGGACCAGAGCTTTGCCATGGAATTCCTAGACAAAGGGACAGAGAGGTCAGAGGCCGTGCAAGGACCCAATCGTAGTGCCCTAGCCTCCTAGCTGCATAGAGCTAGCCCCCTCCAGTCTCCGGTGCAGCAGGCAGCAAGCCTGATCATCCAAAAGACGGCTTTCCCAACACTGCTGCTCCTGTGTCATCTCCATTTTACCTTTTCTCACTCCCATGCATGCATGCATCCCCACAACAAGCACGCATGCTCTCTCTGCATGGCGCATTGCTAACGTCATTGGTTTTTCACCAACGTAATCCAGCTTTTTTTTTTGTTATTTCAAAAAAAATTTATGTTGTACAAGTATGCAAATAATTGCAAAATCTGAAATAATGGCGTATGTGCTTTAGTTTGGTGTGGTGTACATTCCTAGCAAATCCCTTCCTTATAAGGTTTTTTGACCGAAACCTTTCCTTATAAGGTTTACAGTACTTGTTTGTGGAAAGCTCTGAAACATATGTTTAGACAAGAACAAGATAGCAAATGCCTTCCTTATAAGGTTTCTTCATGCTTAAATTTTACTATACCCTGGTGACCGGTCCCATGGCGCTGTGGCAGCTATCATTCCCTGCTGACTATGCCCAATATGCTCCTGATCGTGACCTCGACACTATCATTCACTGCCTGCAACATTGCTGTGTTTTGGCCCGGCCTTCTGCTCAGGCTTTACCGTACCCTGCACTAATAATAATAATGCCCAGGCTTCACCGTACTGACTGACCCCAGCATGGTGCCTGCGTTAAACTTTTCCGAAAGCACTGAAACCCATACATGCTCACATCTGGCATTTGCACATTAGTAGTTTGTTCACGGCCAACCAGTAGTCAAGCTAGCAGTACCGTGTCTCGTTCTGTGAGACTGTGACTGGTTTCTCGAAACTGCAGTTTAACTCATACTGCAGTATAAAATTGATGGCTTGCAATGCATTGCATGATGTGCAGCTCATAGCTAGTGTATATATATCTAGACTTGAAAGATCAGAGCACTTAATTAGTTCATTCTGTCTGATTGGAAAGAGTGAGACATAGTAGATTTTGAGGCGCTTCTGAATTTGATGCAGGTTACTTGTACTGAGTGCAGCTGGTGATCAAGCTAATCAGCTAGTACGTGTATGGTGATAATGGAGTCATGCGTGCCTCCTGGGTTTAGGTTCCACCCCACCGACGAGGAGCTCGTCGGCTACTACCTCCGGAAGAAGGTGGCCTCGCAGAGGATCGACCTCGACGTCATCCGCGATGTCGACCTCTACCGCATCGAGCCATGGGATCTCCAAGGTTCTCAGCTTTGCACGATGGCAAACATTTTAATTATGATGGCTATGCATATCTCAAATAATGCTCATCGATCTGACTGCTATCTTATTCTCCCGGCCCTGTGTGTGATGCATGTGAAGAGCACTGCAGGATCGGGAACGAGGAGCAGAGCGACTGGTACTTCTTCAGCTACAAGGACCGCAAGTACCCGACGGGGACGAGGACGAACCGGGCGACGCTGACGGGGTTCTGGAAGGCGACGGGGCGGGACAAGGCGGTGCGCGACAGCAAGCAGGGCGGCGGGCTCATCGGCATGAGGAAGACGCTCGTGTTCTACACGGGGAGGGCGCCCAACGGCAGGAAGACCGACTGGATCATGCACGAGTACCGCCTCGAGACAGACGAGAACGCCGCGCCTCAGGCAAGAACTAGCCCCACACATGCATTTCCGATCCCTCAGCTCGATCCTCATTCCAATCATCGATGGACCGTCTCTCTTTTCATGCGTGCTCCTGTCGTGGCTTCCCGGCGATGGCCGCCGCCACTGTTCGCCGGCGACGGGTGTGGGAGCGCCGGAGATCGGCCGGCCGGGAAAAGCTACCTGGGCCTTGGCACACTCACAAATTGCTATATATTGGGGTGGGCTATTATTCGTGTTTCCAGGCAGGCTACATTAACTAGGCCCGGGTCCTACAAAGCCCATTTAGTAGCATGTTGACGAATTTTTTTTCTTGTCAAATTGCGGCACCTGCTTAGCCGAATGTATCACTGTATTCGACATGCACTGTAGTCATCTTCTCAAGCTAGTTTCCGTTATCATGCAGGAAGAAGGGTGGGTGGTGTGCCGAGCGTTCAAGAAACGCACCATGCACCCGCCACGGAGAGTCGCTGGAGCGTGGGACCCGACGAGCTACCCCTACTACAACGACCCCGTCCTCGCCAGCACGGCGCGATTCAAGCAAGAATCACCGGAGCTGGACGGCGCTGCCGCCGCCCTCCTGCAGTACTCCAGCCGCCTCGCCGAGCTCCCGCAGCTCGAGAGCCCGCCGCTGCCGAACCACCAGCAGGGGAGCCACCGATCCCTGGCCGCCGACGGCGGCGAGGGGGCCACGGACTGGAGGGCGCTCGACAGGTTCGTCGCGTCCCAGCTCACTCCCGACGAGCAGCAGGGACATTGCGGCAACAAGGCGCTGGGGATGCATGCCGGGGACGGTGAGGACGCGACGGAGGATGACATGGTGGCGCTGCTGCTCCTCGACGGCGCCGCCGCCCTGCACGAGGACGCCGGGCTGCTGGGCTCCGTGGCCGACCCTGCGTACCTGCACGAGAACGCGGCAAGATATGGCGGCCAACAGCAACCATAGGTGGCAGCAGGGGAACCATATGTAGCTGAAGCTCTGAACTTGCCGTGCACACTGTCGTCCGAGACGATTGATTGTTTTCGTTTCGTGCATGTTTGTCTGATCACTGATGATCGCCGTAGCTCCGGCCATCGGTTCCCGTGCCTATACGCTAAATACGTATATAAGATACAATATATAGCTTCACAAATTGTAATCTCACGAATGTCGCTGGAGCATTTTGTTACCCCGTTTCATGTGTTTCCTTTTAATTTAGCGGGAGGTTACTTTGCTGTTTGCATGCAGTTTTGCATCTTAGCGACTGGGACAGCATCCTCTAGTGTTGTCCCTTCTCATTTTTTTAAGTGGCCTACGGTAAAGTATTGCGAGGCGTGTTGTCCCTCCCTTCTCATAAGGAAAAAAAATAACTGGACAAAAATACCGATCATTTACCGATGGGCTTTGCTACGTTACACCCAAATGACTGTGGACCGTTCATTTGACAGGTCTAGATGGCTAATTACCTCATAAAAGGTAATAGATTGAATATTTATTTATATATTTTTAATTTGAAAATAGAAAAAATATTAAAAATCTTCCTATTAGATCTAACTGTCATGCATGATCCTATTAGATCACAACAATATGTAACGTGACAACTATTAGTTGTTTGTTGTGACAATGTGCTACATATTAGATGTAACGTGTTTTCCCCTGTGAGGTAATATGAAATATTTATTTCTCTGTAGCGTGATGTTTTCCCCTCTAACGTGACGCATGAGTGTTGTACTATGTACGTTTTATTTCTTGTAACGTGATATAGATGAATTGCAAAGTGGCATTTTTCTAGCATATATCGTCATACACTTGATAGGTTCAATTTTTTAGATAGGTGATAATTACATGAATCTTGGCCATACATTTTTTGTGTCATGAACTACGTCTGCAACATGTCCTCTACGTCGTGTCTTTAAAAGAAAAAAAAAGTCCGCACACCTGACCCAGATATGTAACCGATACCCTTCCTTGTCATTTACCCAATTACCCGTTGAATATATGGCATGTCCTCCCTAGTCCCTAGATTTTAGGAGATATTTTTGTGATTTGCCGTTAGTTTTAATGGAAAATCGTTCCTAGATCCACGGATGCAGACGGTGGTAATCAGCAGCAATTTCTTTTTTATATAATTAAACGTTTTATCTCTCATAATATTCAAAGTTCAGATTTTTTTGAAGTCTTACCTCCCAAGAGGTAATTGGAGTACCGTAGCAAATCCCTGAGTTATTTTCAAGTCCGTACAAGTGATTAAGGGAGACATGGACGCGAATAGAATGTAAGGTTCCTTGTGGTGAAAAAACCTGCCCACCAGAGCCCTAGTATGTTTATATTTTTTCTAGATTTATACAAGATTTAACTAGTGCTAGGATTGCGTACGTCTATTCATAGAATTGAATGTACGTGCGTTTATATGTGTTTCGCAAAAGAAAAAAAGGAGACATGCTTAATGAATTTATGAGCACAAACTTGACAAGAGTAAACTGAACACCATTACTTTGATCCCAAAATTGAAGGATGCCAGCAAAATCCAAAACTATAGAGTGATTTGCCTCCTCAATGTGTTTTCTACAAAATTTTCTTCAAGGTTTTGACCATGAACAAAATAAGGGAAGCAACATCATGGATGGAAAAAGGTGCTGAATTGACCATATCACTGATAGTTGCTAGCAATTTTGGGGCGAGTTTTGTATGCATGCAATGCATCCGCCACTCCGCTTGAACACGGACCCGGGCAGCTCAGGTGCCCATCCTCTTACCACGACTCCGTCCTCGCGGCACGGCGATCAGGCTTGCAAGTTGCAACAGGATTATTGCAGCAAACCTCTCGGGGTGCACGCCGGGGTGTGTTCTAGTATTACTTGTATGGCATACCAATGTAACCTAGTGAGGATTGCAAAAGCGCACATCCTTTCTTTGTATAAACTCGCTCTAGCTAAGTGCCTCACATGCTATCGATCGAATGTATGCCTGTATCTATCAGAATTGACATCCTAATCTGAATAGCAATGTGGGCACTGATTGACATCAAATTGAACAGCACGTATCTGACATTTGCTGGTCATGTCGACAGACTCAATTTAATTTACACGCCGATAGTCTCAATCAGTGCACCGCACCGACGACACATGCCGTGTTTAGTTCCGCGGTGAAAAGATTTTGAAAGGGAATCTTTTCACATTTAAAGTATTAAACATAGACTAATTAAAAAACTAATTGCAGATTACGTTTGGAATTCGCGAGACGAACCTAATTAATCTGTCATTAGCACATATTTACTGTAGCATTACTGTAGCAATTTAGTGTCTAATCGCGTCCTAATTAGACTCATTGGATTCGTCTCGCAAATTCCAGTCCATCTATATAATGCGATTTGTTTTTTATCTACATTTAGTACGCCATACATGTGTCTAAACATTCATTTTGGATTTTGGGTTTTGAACTAAACAAGGCCACAGGCAAAAAGGATGAGACAAGGAGCTTTTGACTACTGTACATTGGTTCTAAACCGACAACATGCAGCTTAAGGCCATTCAATTTTACATTTCAGTGGGTTCAGCAACCTCGAGTACGTCAACATATACATCACTTCACAATGATTGCTTCGTTGACTCCACAGATGAAAGAGGCTACCAGCATCAGAGTCGCCTGTCCGTAGAATGGCAGTTAGTTTTTATACGACAAACAAAAAAGGGATGATGATGAAACATCATGCCATCATCGCCTGTACCGTGTTTAATTGGCTCGCCGTTCATCCTCTTTCATCCATATCTAAGCAAAGAATGTGAAACTAATGTCAGCATGCATGCATTCATGCTAAAATTACTTCCAAAGCTCTGCAAACGCAGAAAGTTGAGTTCATAAGAAGAGTTGAAAATGAACACAAATTTCATCAGAGCTATCAAATATAACATCAAAATTGTGATTTAACAACTTCATGAACCAACAAATTACTGCATTGGGAGGAAAATCGTCGCTGTAATATATTTTCATTAAAAAAACCAATACAGCCTTTTGCTGGTCTCCATGAACAATGTTCACAACTTCACATACAACAGCACTTGATAAGAAAATGGTGCCGTAACGTTATCCACCAATTTGCCACACATGCGATGGGTTGGGTCTAAAGAATGGTCGATAGGATGCTCAGCCCTCTTAAAGGCTTGCATGCCATGCTAGATAATTTAAAGATTAGTTAACTATTTGGTTTTTCTTGCATAATATTTTTTGTTCCATGGAAATAGACTCTCATCATATTGTTACAGGTACATTGGGGGCATTAATGTTATTAGTCAGGTGCATGGGTCCCTTTTTAGGTAAGCCATGTGGACAGTAACCAAAACAATATAGTAGACGTCCACAGTAAGAATACTAACCTCTTTAATTGGATCTTCAATAACACTGTAACAGCCATGCTCATAATATCTCGTGTCCATCCAAAACTGAACAAGCGAAGGGATATATAAGTAAACAAATACAACTGAAGGGACAGAACAATCAAGTTGTGAAAAAATGCATATTTCAGACCAGATGACGAGTTTCCATCCACCTTCGGTATGGTACACCAACAACCTGATACAAAACAAGGAGCAACATAAACTTTGTTTCAACCACTTAAAAAACATATGCAGCAAATTCATAAAAAATTCATAGCCTACCACAGCAAAAGCATCTTTCAAACTCCTATCCTCCATGCATAGCATTTGCTGTAAATCCTGAAGTTCAACTGAATCAAAGGTTTGCTATTTACTTTAAACACAAATAATGGTGATGTGTATGAAAGATCGTACCATAATTCCACGAATAACATAGTATTTTGGAAGGTGAAGCCCAGCAAATACATCCTCCTCAAATTTATTCACAAGTTCTGAGAACCGTTTCTTCCCCTATAAAGCAAGCATACCGAAAAATGAAATATTATTATAGAACTAAATAAGCATTTATATAGCATGCATCCATTATTCAACAAAAGATGAACTATTATCAGGGCTAGAAGTACCCATTCAATATTATCATCCACATCCACCAGAAAAAATTGTTCGTCCTTCAGCTCCTGAATCAAACTTTTAAGTCCATTTCTCAGCTGAAAATTCATAGATTCACAACGGTGAGAACACTGGGACCAATACATATTGGATTCAACATGCTTTCAGATGTCAAATCTCGAGACAACGAACTGTAAAGCCACAAATTACATTAAATCAATAAAATCTAATAAACTACAGCATAGATCCTTGTGCTTCTCATTTATTTACGTTTATGAGAACACTTCAGTTAGTCATCATAACATTAAAAATCTTTCTTTAAGTCTTTCAAATACTTTAAATTGTGTCCCACTTTAGCCTACATCAGCTTGCAAAGAAAAATGGATTAAAATGGAACTTGATTAATTATCTAAAATCTTAGTAGTTCTATGCAGGCCTCATGAATAATACAGATATCAAATCGAATACAGGGACTGCATGCATAAAGCCTCCTGGTCATGCCTGCACTATTGACATCTGTGATAGGTTACTTTAGTGGTCAAACTGATCATGAATATGCATAGTAACAAGCTCAAGCAATAGGCACATCATCCGAAGGAAAAATAGCAAGGTACCTGGACTGGTTAAAGCTAACAACTGTTAATTTTATCACATGCTTGCAACAGGACATGGCAATTATCTCGTTAAATAAGCTTCATGAGTTTTTTTTGGTAGAAAAATTGAAGATTGTGCTTATGTGCAAGACAATAGGATAGTGGTGCCAATTCTTCCTAATTGTCATGTACCCAAAATTCCTTTCTAAAAAAAAGTTGGGGATGGATCTGGTGTCTAGTACAACTTTTACGTTCTGAAAAATTAGGCATTCCATATATAATTATAAGTAGCAGTATAAATTCATGTAGACAAATATCAATGGAGATAAACACATAAGATAGCTATCCGCCCCTGAATTCATGTACTTAAAATTGCATGGTTAACCCATTGGCCAAAGAAAACTTGAATATTTTAAGTTCCACATATTCAGGCACTATTACAGTAGCACATGCACTCGTGCCATGAAAAATCTAGGTAAAAAGCATTTGAGTCATAAATAGATGCATATAACTTGAGGAAAAGAAACTAGTAGTAAACCCAGCAAACATCAAAGACAAGCAAGACAAATAGATTAGATACCTGCTCCTGCTCATTTGCAACTACAATTTCCATATGTTTCAAATATAGGCATTGTCGATCTTCCTCTTCCAATAGTTTAGCTCTTCGCTATAAAAGGATATGACTTAGAAGCATTAAATAAATTGTCACAAAAATCTGCTTGGAAAAAATATTAGCCATGGAATTTTACTAGCAAAATATAACCTCAAGTGACATTGCACGGAGAACATAATCCAGATCTACAAACTGATTACCCAAAATACCACCATCAAGAGTTTTCTGATAAAAATTACCCTGCAAACCATATGGGCAGCGATTAACAAATAGTTCTAAAATGCAAAGTGCTACATTTGCAGGCACACAAGTATATATCATCATTCTTACCTTTGAAGATCTAATCTGGCGGATATAAGGATCTAACGCACCTGAGGCCAAGTGTATATCAAACTGTTTATGCAACTTTGTTTGTTCTTTTGCCTTATCATACTGGGGAGAAAGAGAAAAAAATACTTTCAATACACTGCTAGTATTTAGATTATAATTTTATAAAGAACAATTTTGATTGGCACAGTCGTTAAAATTGAACTTTGGTTATTAATCTCTTTTAAAGCAATGGTAAAACAACAAGACTATGATAATATGAAAATAACTAAAGCAGAAGCACCTTTGTAAAATGAAGGAAGGTGTTATGTTCTTAGAAACTTTACAAAAGCAACATTTTGTTAACAAAACAATAAAGCATTTCATTTTGAAAAGGATGGCCAAATCGTGCAGCTGCGTGTTATGGCACGTGGAGGTCGCTAGACATGCTGGTGGCACTGCAGGACAATGCGGTGGCGGCGTGGTTGATGACAGCGATGAGGGTCATCACTTACTCGTGTCTGTCCTCACCACTGTGGTCCGAAGGGGGAGGAGAATGACAGCATTTGGGTTGTTTCGCATGAGCTGCCACATATCGTCAAAAAGTGCAAAAAGTCATTCAGGAATGCCGGTTTTGGGGACCATATACAATTGGCAAATGGGCACAAAATGGGGAAGATAGTTTTTGGCCATATGCCGTTCGGTTGGGTGGCAAACAGTTGAATATACCTGACTAGCATGCTAAAAAATGCGTTAAAACAGAATTGGAAATCAGCTCTTGGGGAAAGACAAGACCATCTGAAGTTTACACTACAGAATCAAAAGCAACATGTGCATTTAGTATGTTTGCCTCCTAAGCCATCCCACAAATGCACTTTAGTTATGGCTTTACTCTTTACTACGTGACTTATTGTTCGCCAGTGTTCATGGTTCCATATGTCCTCCATGTGTATGAGGAGCTTGTGTCAGTCTAGAAGAAATCAAGTGGATGTAGATGTGTGATGGGAAAAAAGGATTCAGTGGAAGGCAAACTGCCCACTAGCACAGGATGGTAAATGCACTACTGCAAATAAGACGTTGAATAAAATAATATTTGAATACAGAACTAACACTGGCAGAATCAAAGGAGAGATTTCCAAATGACAGGCACAAAGAAAATAATCCATACTGACAGTTTGGTCTCATGCTGTTACCGTGCTACTGCCATGTCACATACTTTTTTGTTTGAATATAACACAGAGTATCCCAAAACATGCTGAAGCTATATAAGATTACCAGCATATGGCATGTCAAACTGTAACCTGGTATTAGTCAAGTAGTGGAGCATACCTACCTAATATTTAGTTCCTTGTCTTTTAATATGAAATTTTTAAAAGAGGTTGTGAAATAGTTTGTTTTCAGAGAAATATCCTCATTCACTACTCAAAGTTCCTGGTTTTCTTTATTTGCCATCAAAAAAAATATGACAACCCTTCAGGGTCAATGGTGAACTAACTTAGCATTAGCTCCGTTCTGAAAAAAAAAAACAACTAACATAGCTAATGCCTAACGGCAGTGGCATGACTCGTGAAAGGGTAGGGAAAGGCAAATAGCATAGAAGAGAGCACAAACTTTGCAGTGGCAAATCAGGGAAATAGAAATTTTGAGTGGCAAATAAGGGGATTTTTGTAAGTCGGAAAATGAAAGCCAAACCCAGAACCTCGACCTTTTGCACTACTACTACCCACAGCTTGGGTTACTTATTTATGCCGTCTGTTCTACCATCACATATTTATTATGAAATGCTGAAAATAAGGAGAATCCTCTAAGATGGAAAAATAAGCCTAAAACCCAGAACCTCATCTTTTGCTCTACTATGACACTATGTGACCAGAGCCTGGATATTGATTTATGTTCTCTAGATCCTGGGTTATTTGGATATGTCCATTATTCTACCAATCATATATCTAATATGGAACATTGAAAATACTGCTTCAGTCGTCTTAGTGCATTAAAAAAATTACTGAACCAGTACAAATAATGTTAGTATATATCGATCACACGAAAGTATATATCATATAAACATAAAGAAAAAAATATTAGTTTGTCATGAAACCAAGAATATATGATTGACATAAATAATGTCATTGCATTGCATACCCCAAATGTTTTGTTTTTGTCATCAATATAATTCTGAGCATAAGGTTGCAAATGTTCCAAAAAATCTGCTGAGTCGGGTTGGAATGGCTGCAAAAAAGAATAATTTATTTCTAATCCAATTTTTAAGAACACGAAAACAAAGCGTAAATCATACCTGCACTAAATCGATATAATCCCCAAAAGTTAATTGAGAAGCCATTTCAATTAGCACATTCTTGTGAGCCTGCTTAAGGAAATCACAATTAATTTGAGAAACTCAGAAAATAAGATAGAACTCAGACACCTAAACTTTTGATAAGTTACCTCACGTATCATAGGATGGAATTGAGGCTCCCATAATTCTAGTATACTACAAAATAACTGAAAATGAACTCTAATTAGACTATTCCTCAGATAGTGTGCATGAGTGTGAACTTGTAATAAAATGTGCACCTCAAGTGTAGAGCTCCTATTATATCCAGCAAGTGAAGGCCACTCCTCTGAATTGTCCTCAAGAAGTTTTTGCACATTCTCATTGTAACCAAAATACTGCATACCATCCTGATGCATACATAATAGTGTTGCTGGTATGTTTGACAGTAGCATATTAACTCACTTTATAGATAAGGGATAGTATCAATACCTTAATATAGGGTTTGTTAAAGTTTATGAGTTTATGGAAAAACTCGTACGATTGCTTACTTTGTCTCTTCCAATGCTCTGAAGATAATTTACGCTTCAAAAACAGCAAGATGAAACAATCACTTGGCATTATATTAACATGTGAAAAGTACACTATGCGGTGCATAGTTTATGACGAAGTAACAGGTGAACAAGTATATATTGCTATACATATGCACTAACTCAATCACATCCATCAGATTCAATCTCAATGGCCCAAGTGAGGTGGGAGTTCCCTGCTGAGTGAAGCGCCTAATTGGACACTATCCAATTTAAAGGTGGACAAGGAGATGAGGAACACGATTGAGTGCACATGTGTGCCAATCTTGTGCACATGATATTACCTCATCCTCAAAACAGCACCTAAACAAAGTTGGCATGGTCCTTTATCACTCTGAATATGTTCAAATACTCCTTCTAAGGTGCTCCAAAATGAACTAGTGCAAATTGCCAAGGCAGCCCATAGTTGGATGATATACTAGCAATGTTGCAAGGCGCATGTGGGAGCAAGCACACATGAGAATAGAAAAGGCACTTCCATTATAAGAAAGATACTTACTGACAGCATAGCTGACACGACCCACACATCAGAACTATCAACAGCATGCTTGGATAAAAATTCGTTCATTATTTCAGTAGGAGAATACTGAAGAAAATAGCCATCCTACAAACAAGTAAACAGACCATGATGTAGACTTCAAAATTCTCCTTTTGTTAAGGCTCAATATTACAAGCATAGGAAGAACCGTCCACAGATCCAAATATATCTCACAGAAAAATTAAAATATAACTAATGAACGAAATTTATGAACATTGCAATCAAATTCCCAGAAAAGTTGTGTTATAAGAAAAATAATATATATGAATCAGAATATTTCCAACATATCCAACTTTCAGTTTTGACACGTGTCATGCAAAAAACCAAAGTTTGTGAATGAGTGCCTCAAACATCTAGTAAATGACATCCAATCACTAAAGCTTCTTACTCCCTCCGTATCGAAATATTTGTCGCAATTGACTTTTTTTTGCAATGTTTGACCATTCGTCTTGTTCAAAAAATTATGCAGGTATCATTTATTTTATTTGTGACTTACTTTATCATCAAATGAATTTTCAGTTTGACCTATCTTTTCGTATAGATTTGCAACAATTTTTTGAGTAAGACGAATGGTCAAATGTTGCGAAAAAAGTCAATGGCGACAAATATTTCAATACGGAGGGAGTATTTTGCAGTGCTTAGAGAGAGATATGTCTTTATAACCTGATATTGCAATATGCAGGTAGTGGGCAATAATAAACTAGTTTGAACGTTCTCCTAACTAAACATAGAATATATATAAAGCCTACGCAGGGTGCGGGAGCCACACTATACATGATATATCTGCGTAAGAAGGGTTTGGAAACTACAAAACATCTAGGTGTATGCTTTAATATCCCTTTGAATTTGTGTGTCCCAATGTTTGGAACTGTGATTCTCTCATTGGGTGCAGGGCCAGCATAAACATATGAACCACATGGCAACTCCTTGGTGGCCTGCATACAACCAAATTTGCATGTCCCCTATGTCCCCTCCATACACCATAGCCGAATCTAGCATTGTTGATACCACAGGCTTTTTTTTTTGAACTAAATGATACCACAGGCTGATTGTCCAATGCACCCAGCATCAAATGAAGTACTTTGGTGCGGCTTCTTCACTTTTTCATCAACAACCATGGCCTCAGTACATTTTAGTATCCAACTAAGACACTAAACCTTCTTGTGGGTTCATGTAGGCTCATGGAGATGACAGGAGACAGTATTAAATGTTTTAGCATCTATTAATTTGATTGCTGAGTCCTTGACAGAACTACAGCCAGTATGAAAACTGATCCACTTCATATGCGTGAAGAGAAAATCTCTTTGATAGAGCTAATGCCAGTATCAAAACCGATCCATTTTCATATGCAGAAAGATAACCTCCACAAAAACCAGGGTTCAAGGATATTTCTCAGAATTTTTGGAGGTAGAATGCCATGTTTCATAGTTTATTTGGTTAGAAGGGTTAATCTAGTGCACCGAGGTACCTACCCATTATTATAATCCTAAGGACCAATACAGGAAACATTTTTTGACCTACTCGTTTGTCAGTATATATAGTGTGCAGAAAACCTCTTTCTAATCCATCCAAGTTGATATTTCCAAGAATAGGTACTCAAACCTCCTAGGTCAATGATGTTGCTTTTGGAAACAAAACACAAGAATTAATACAATTGTGGCTTCTATCTCCTTTAAAAGCTCCATGGAATTAAGTAGCAACGCATATCAGTGTTTCCATTATGACTCCAACTTACTCGTGCAGTTCTTCACTTGAAAGATTCAATTTTTGAGTGGTATGATCGATTCAATAACTTACCTTCAGGTTATTAACAAATGAATCCACTCCAAGTATCAAAGTGGTGTAAGTAGGAAGATAACTTATGAACTCTTCTTCTATCTGATTGGAGCAAAAACTATAATTAGGGAAAAAAAAACTTCATACTGTATTTAGCATATCATCTCAAAGTACAATAGCCGGAAAAAAACGAGTGATGTTAAAATACCTCCCAAATACACACAATTTCTTCAAGTTCATCAACGGATTCATTCTTACA
Source organism: Urochloa ruziziensis (assembly GCA_015476505.1). Taxonomy (NCBI): domain Eukaryota; kingdom Viridiplantae; phylum Streptophyta; class Magnoliopsida; order Poales; family Poaceae; genus Urochloa; species Urochloa ruziziensis. The sequence goes on from CM027118.1 coordinate 21,129,326, forward strand.
ATGAACCATCTCTACTTGCTTTAACAACCATTTTCTAAAGAATTCTGCATTGCTTCCGGGGAATGTACCTTCGCTTACTAATCCCTGAAACAAACACATGCTTGAGTTGGAGAACTTTCCTCTTTAGCTCAAAAATCAAAGGTAAAAAAAAGTCACGAGTCACGTTGAAAATAGGAGAGCTGTTCACAGCATGTCAATTGTTAAAAAGGATTGGAGTGACATATATCAATTATTAACACAAATAGAATAACTGGAACTCCTAAGAAGGGAACAAATTACCTGATCTGCAGTACAGAGATATGCATCATAACAAAGATTAGTAAGAATATCACTTTCGCTTTTCACAGAAATAATCTCCTTGTTACCATCTGAACATGGCTTGATCTCTAAGCTTCTGATGACATTTGGAATTATATCATCATTAACATATGATATAAGTTCGTTACTGTGCGTCACAGTAGCAAGTTGGATCAATCTATGACAAAATGGCACAGCTATGGTCCGCGCTACACCATCCGTCCAATAGCCAAAAATGTAACTGATTAACCTTAGGACTGAATCGTTAATGTCATCATGGTATAGAAGATACCTACAGGTAAAATAACCCCTCTATTAACATAAATGAACAGCTCAAAGTATAGATTTATCAAGTTGCAGTGCATCCATACCCAACAAGAGAGCTTGAGAGAATAGATTCCAAATCTTCAGATCTTGCTACTTTCTGGATAATAGATTGGCGCTCAAGTGCTAATCCACCATTTAAATCCGGCAATGCAATCACAGCAAACAAATGGGATACTTCACGAGTCAACTTAAACATAAGACCCGATCCCAATTTATCAAGCTTTTCTTTTGAGACAGAAGCATCACCAAAATTATCAGGAACATGCACCATGTTCTTATATAAGAGATGGCACCATGAGCTATATAGTGTATACTCGCAATAGTGAAACACAGGCTTTAAAAGCACATCTAGCCACTTCTTCCAAAGTCCACAAGGACAGTTCTTGAGCAGTGGGATGATAGCATATCTAATAAGCCAAGTCACATGGCGAAACTCCATTGAATCAATATTCTTCAGTAAGGCACCACAAACCAATGTGTTATCCAACAAATTATGAAATGCCCCCTCAAGATATGAACAGTTACCTATGACCATGTACCTACAGATTACAGAATGTAATTATCCAACATACATATGAGCACAAAGAGTGAGAAAACCATTAAAAATTTCATAGTTAAGCAAGACCACATAAGATTTCCTCATAAACTGAAAGCACATCACAACCTACAATTTTAGTAAAATGCTAAGATGAAATCCAACAGAAAATTTAGGAATAAAGATGAAATCCAATAGAAAATTTAGAAATAAAATATAGCCTGAAAATTTAAGCATTTTAGATTTTTAAGGATCCACTGTCAATCAACTAACATTGGGAGTGGGGTTTTACAATAATTCCAAATAATGTGCACTGCTGCCTATCTTAACTCTATTATTTGAATTTACTTTCAATTGAAGATACTCTGTAATACAAGCAGCAAACATACCCAGTTTTGCGGATCTTTTGTAGCCACACTCTTATCTCATTTTCTAGATCAGAAGAGTCTACAGAGCACATAATAAATTTAGCTTCTTCAAGTTCTTCTGATATGTTAAAAGCAACTTCATCCGTCCAGAGTGAATGTATATATTGAAGGAGCTGGAAAAAAAAAACAGTTGCAATAAACATGAAACAACTGGAAATAACATATTCCTTTATTGTGCCTTCATAAAATCAATCAATTTGACAAAAGTTGGATATGTCAGATGCCTTTTACCTTTAAGAGTATGGGAAGCATCAATGGCAGAAGGGTTGACCAACTTGATTTTACCTTTGGGCCTGTTCCATTAGATTTTTCTGGCATGCACTTTTTGAGCTCTTCATTAACCAATACAAAAATGTTATGGACAGACGTCCTGAACCAAGCATCACAAAAATAGTCCATCAGGTTTATCTCCCACTCTGGTTGACTCCAGATTTTTGACAATGGAATAAGTATACATGAAAGCAACCCTGGATCCTTCTGAACCCTGTAACAAAATATGGACATTAGCGAAACTTAAAAATAAGCACTGAAACAAGAATGATCTTGTTGTCAAGTACCGTGGAAAAGATGCTACAAGAGTGAAAGATTCAGCGAGGACATTATGCTCTTCAACAAGGTGACAACTCATTCCGTCTCTAATATCCTGGGCAATAAGGATAACAACACATTAAAGATGCAACATATCGAAGGATATTAATATACATGTTGCCCGTGACTTTGTGGGTGGATCACAAATAAAGTGATTAGAATCACCAATTATAAAGTACTCAACTGCATGCACAGTTCGTACCAGATTAAACAACCATATCCATATTTTATACACATAAGTAGATGGCGCAGTCATTCACAAAGACGCTACAAACTATGCACAAAAGCACATAATTAATTTCAACATGATAGCTTGTCTCCGTTGGAAGTTGCAATTTTCTGACCATATTAACTTAACTAATAAGCTCCCAATTTGTGAACATGTACGCGAGGCTACTATGCAGGCAGCCCTATAAGACAATCTGAACACAAGCCGCACCTATGTTGGGGGACCAGCAACTTTTATGCGATGCATTGGTGCAACTAAAAGTATAAAAGGATGGTAATACTAGAGCAGAATTGAATCTGGATCTATTACATTTAGTTCCCTATCTAGCACTGGAATACACACATGTAGTGTGCTGCCGTGTGTTTATTTCTTAGTGTGGGCATGGTTTAGATACAGCTTGATGTACGTCTAAGGTAGCCTTTTCATAATGTTTACCGGAAGAACATTTACCTTCTTTTCAGCAGCTAGAAGATCAAGGTAGGACTTATGTAGGATTGTAGGTGACACAACATAAAGTTTAAAATGAAGTATCAAATAATACTGTAATAGATAAGTTGTACCGTATATATGGACAAAATACAGGCACTTTTTTATTGCTACACACGGATAGATGAACACTGAAAGTTAGCATTCCTAAATTTTCTGTACAGTGTTTCATTTAATTTTTATATATTTGTATTCAACTGTACATTTGATGTGTTCTCTCGGTTTTAAAACAGTATGATTCTTATTTTTGAAAAAATGTATGCATGCAGTAGCAGGAAATTTAATGTTTAAAGAATTGAGAGCCAGCAGGATCTATCTTGAACCTTGTACGAATTATAGACACAGAGCTGCAACACGCAGCAATAGAAGCAGTAGCGGATCAGAATATCAGATGTGCAGCAGCCTGTAGCAGGGAAGAAAGAATTGCACAAGAACCAAGCCAAGAAGGATAATACAAGATGAGGATACAGGAGTAGAGTACAGATATCCATGAAAAGCATCTGATGTTTAGGAGAAAGACTAGGGTCTGACGGACCTGACCTGATCCAGTCATCCAATAACTGCCTCTGCTACCTTGCTTTGGGAGGAGAGCCTTGTGAACTTGTCCGGAGGGCGTGCTTCAAGAGACTAAACTAAAAATTACATGACGCAAACAGTAAGATGAACACACATTGGGGCCTAATTGTTATCATATGCAGATTCCAGAATGCACGGTGCAGTTCATAATTAACTGAACATGGTCAGAGATTAAGAATATATGTACAATTACAAAGAGCAAGATACCATATTCTCCAAATAAGCCTCCAAGAAAAGAGAAATGAAGAACACACATTGATTAGTTAAGGAAAGCAAGTGAATTAATATGAGCAAGAGATATCATCAAGAAATAGTAATCCATCAACAATTATACATATGCAGATGCAGTACTGGAGCTATATACCAGCTGCTCCAACCATTGCCTGATCTTGAATTCCTGATCAGTTCGCGTGTCAGTGCCTCTCGATCGCTGCTAGTCTCAATTTCTCCCCTTCTTCTGCTAGCTGTTGGTTCTCTTCAGTTCTTCTTCATCACAGCCCAAGATCCAAAGAGCACCCATCCTTCCCTGCCGTCGAGGAGGATGTTGACGACGACGGCGAGGGCAGCTGCAGGAGCGTCGACGCCGCCCGGGTGACACCGCCGGCGCCGTCTTCTTCGCCGTCCGGCGGCGGGCAGTCGAGGTTCACCCCGAACAGCCGGACGCGCTTCGACCTCGCTGCCTGCTCCACCGTGGACGCGGCGACGCTCATGGGCACCGACGTGAGCACCACGGCCGCCGGAACCACCTGCTGCGGCCGCAGGAAGATCACGTGCCGGCTGCTTGGCGGCGCCGGAAGAGCGGCGGCGGGGCCGTACGCGCCCGCGCCGTAGTCCTGCTGCCACGGGCAGATGGGCACGGACGGGAGCGGCATGAACCGGTGGTGGTGCGATGCCAGCAGCGGCGGCGGCAGGAAGGCGAGGTCCTGGCGGCGGCGGCGGAAATCGATGAAGAGGCGGCCGCGGGCGGGGCCATGGGCGGCGCCGCGCGAGAAGAGGACGGTGTCGCCGGCGCCGAGGCGCTTCTCCTTGACGAAGCGGCTCCACCCTTTGGTCATCACGTAGCTCTGGCTGCTGTTCCAGTACGAGTACCGGAACCGCCACGCCTTCCCCGACCGGTCCTCGAAGCTGAGCACCAGACCCTTGCCGCCGCCCGCCGCCGCGGCTGCGGCGGCCGCCGCCGCGTCGAGCGCGGGGAAGTAGCGCTCCGCGTGCTGCTTGGGGATGACAAGGCGGTTGAGCTTGCCCACGTCGCTCGGGGTCACGACCTTCTCGAACATGTGCTCCTTCTCCACCCACGCCGCCCCGGTTGCGGCGGCGGCGGCGGCGCGAGACCTCTCGGAATCCTCGACCCCGCCGTGCGCGGGCGCAAACTCCATGGGGGGACTCCGGCTGCTGTAGCTGTTGACTTTTGACTAGTATGCTAGCTACTACTTCAGGCAGGGATCTGCTGGAGGTGTATGTAACAGTACTATATGCGCTGCAACTATTTCTTTAGCAGAACAGGAGGGGGTTTAGGGTTAGATTAGCTCAATATTATATGGGGATACACGGCTGATCTGTTGAACCAGCTAGCAGGATATCAGACGATGATTGGCTGCTAAGATATGGATTGCTATTTCGAGAGGGTTGGTGATCAAAGATATAGGGAAGAAATGGGGATCTAGCTCGGGAGCACTTTGCTGGCTTGCGAGATTTTTCAGCAGAGGCACTGTATGTTTAGATCAGTAGGCACGCATCATGCATGCGTACATGAGATAGGGAGGGGAAAGGTTGGGAAGAGCAACACAGGCAGCCCCAGGGAGGTTTCTTAAGGAGGAAGATGAGGAGGCATCTAGCATTTCTACTAGTAGCTGATGAGGGCTGATCGAGGCTCTGGCCGGTGGGAGATTGTTGGGAGAGGAGCAAAGGCGAGTGCGAGAGAGATCGGTCGATGTGAGAGGGGTGGGGCCCGCGGGCGACGAATGATAGGAGCTCGAGCTCATGTGAGCATGCATGTCGCTCTCAGCCCACTGGGATCCTCCTCCTCTACCTCTAGCGGAGAGCTACATACATACTAGCTCTCAGCCTCAGCTAGCTAGCTCCACCGATCCACGGATGGACGGACGGGAATACGAACTCGTTCTCTCTCGGCCGCAGTCTTTCAGCGCGCAATTGCGTACGTGTTGACACAATGACACTTGACGGCATGATCCATGATGGGATGCGAGCGTGGCCGTGGGGAGAAATATCTGCTCCTGGCCGGATCGGCCGGCGTGGCAGAATAATGGACAGTATTTCGTTCCTTCTTTATCCTTTTTTTTTCAATTCAGTTTTTTCGGCGACGTACGCTTTACTTGATCGTACCCATTGATCGTGAGGTTGCGCAACTGATGAGGAGTTCTGCCATGCCCTGCTCCCCTGTGTGCTGCTAGCAAGAAGAAGCAATAAACTGCAGCTGCGTGCTGTACGCGCCAGCCGGCGTCTAGCTTCTCTAGCTAGCAGTGTATGTAGCAGCTGATGGTGATGGGCTCCGCCGGCCGATTTGTAGCAGCTGTGCGCTTGACGCAAATGTGCAAGCGCGCGCATTGGTGGTGTTCGCCGCCGGCGCGGGGAGGACACGGCCGATGTCGCACGCGCACATGCATATGCCCTCGATTTTTTTATTGCCTCTCTCTGCAATTAATGGAGCAAAGTACCTTTTACTGTTACTGATATGACACATCGTTCATCAGATCAGATTATCATACTATCTAGTCACAATAATGTGCGATCAGTTTTGCTGCTGCTGATTTTTCAGATGTTGTGGTGTACCACGTCCATTTTGATCGGCGTGTGTCAAACACAATATGGCAGTTCCATATTTTGCGACGACCTAGCTTGGTTAGTATATACACTGATCATCGACCGACTAGCTAGGTCTTTCTGCTCTTTGCGCGCACGCGTACGTGTACGTACATGTGCTGAGTACAATAATAACTACGCAGCTTATTGATTCTTCCCGTGGATTGAGAATCATTGTATTCTATGATGGGTACATATGCATACTCGAATAGAGAGTAAAGGCCGTTTATATTCACCAAAATTACTAACGATACCAAGTTATAACCATATTAAAGTATGGTAATAAATATAACATCACGTTTTTATTATAAGTTATATATTAGTAAAGAGAAATTAGTGGTCGTCAATGGATTGTCCTAACAAAACGATATAAGCTAATGGATTGAAGCGAATACTGTGAGATACTGCAGAAATTTGATTTCCTGTTAGAGTTGAAGTAACTCATCGGTGGACGCCTAAAAGAGAAAAGGTGAGCTTACTAAGAGATGTAACTTTATGTGGATGTTTATTGTCCATTTCTTTCTAGAAAAAAAAAGAACAGGAAAGGAACAGGCTAGGTTCTTGGCCTAACCAGTTGCAGGATAGGATCGCCTATACTGAGGAGGGGATGTATGCAATGGTCAAATACTGCTGAATTGCTTGCCCTTTTGGGCACTTGCAAACCAAATGGGTCTCTAGATGCATGCATTGAGCCACACTGATAGAGAGAGACCTCCATACAGCTCGCGCTTCTTTCGGATTGGTCGAGCACTCGAGATACTTTGACCGGTGCAGAGAGCTCTATAGCAGATGGAGCATGCATGGGCGCGTGATTTGCACAAGTGGGTCATAGAGAGAGAGAGAGAGAGAGGTCCCCAAGATTAAAGATAGACAGTTCTTTTTTTATATATAAATCATCTACTAGCCCGTGGAGATAAGATCATGTGGCATGCATTTTCATAACCCTAACCGGCCTGGCCTCGCACAGTCCAAGAGCAGCAGATTCCCTGGGGGGGACCGGACCGGCGGGCCGGAGTGCGCGTACGAGCATATGATATTATTGGCACACCAGCTGAAAGCTCTGATGGTGGAGTTAATTTGGTGCGGACAAAATGTGCAGATGAAGCAAACAGTGCTTAACTGTATGTCCATGCTATTTTCTGCAGTCTCAAGTAAGCTAGCTTCGAATCCATAAATCTGCGGCTTCAAGTCACGTCCTTCCTTGAATTGATGTACTGATGATAGTCATATCAAACATATGCATGCATGAACATATGTTTTGGCAGCAAGTACAGAGTCTAATTAAGATCTCAAGCAGGAGACCCCATTTTTAGCTTATTGAGGTACGGTTCATAGATGATGGAAACGCACATATTTTTTTAGGATAACATATGCACACATATACTAGATTATCAGCCCTAGACATCCAATACCTGCAATCATTATGCTCAAAGACGAACCATGCGACGATCATATATAGCAGATACACGCACAATCTATGGGTAAAGATGGTGTGAAAGGAGGGGACAGGGAAGACCAAGTAGGTGAACAAAGATGGTCGGGCCGCGGGCGGGGGGTTAAAACATATAGTTTGCACATGTGTAAAGCAAGAAGAAAAAGAAAAAGGCATAGGAAGAAACCTATGTTTTAGTAATGGAAGGTTGCATGTTTCTTTTTGAGGTCTTGCCACACCTTTTAATTTGGTCTTTGGTCGACACATATTCAGAATAGAATTTCCTTAATTTTCTTTTAACTTCTCAAGCAATATTCTCCCATATCAACCATCTTAGGCCGCCTCTCGCTTGGCAGGCTCCTTCCGGCTTAGTGAAAATGAACTGAGTGGTCGGACCATCGGAGCCTTTTAGTGGCTCCTTCCGGTTTCTCCCCCTTTATTACTAGTACCAAATTGCCTCTTAAGTTGGCAAAAACTATGCCTTAGCTTAGTGTAGATGCTACACTCTTGTATCTGCAGTAAATATTATGTTACTACCTAGCTCAGTCCACAAATATATGTGATTTTGTATAATAGGCAAACAAAATTGTCCTAGCTACTTTAAGAAAAGCATTAAAAAGTTATCACTTGCATGGACCACTGGTAATTTTCTTCAAAATACATGCATGGTGGAAACGGGTACTAGCTACAATGACATAGTTGGTAACTTGTGTGGAAGAGCAGCACTGGAGCAACTAACAGCTAGCCAATTAGACCGATATGGATCGTATACATATGCAAGAGAAGGTCCATTGATTCAGAATTCTGATTCGTGTTTATTGTTAGCCTTCAGCTTCACATGCACATCATGGAACTATACACATGATCTTGTCCCTTACTGTGCTACAGTCCTTTTTCCTGATATATGCACATCCTAAATATATGCTGCCTTCCATATCAATTGCATGTACTAGACATGCCGTACTGTGGTCATTCATAGGATCCCTGCAGGTCTCTCATCAACAATAATAAACACCCGTACATGCATGCGTGGCCTCCAAATAATTTTAATAACGATCTGGAACGCCGAATTGAAGATGGTAATGAAGCAGTGCTAATCGAGTGAGAGCGAGCATTCACGCATGCGTGCAAAGCTTTACAATGCGACGATGCAAGCTTTTTGTACCAATCTAGCAGCCACCTAGCAGAGCTATGCTATCTAGCTTCAGTGTCTCTGTTAGCATAAGTACATTGATGCTGTCAACCCCCATCTCCTCCACAGATGGGAATCGGAGGAGGAGAGAGAGGGAAGGGTGCGTGCACGAGAGAGGGAGGAGAGGATCAAGGGGTCCCCGTGATGCGTGCCGCTGAGGGTAGGGCTCGCCATGGATGGAGCGGCGTACGTGGTGGGGGAAGATCTAGCAGCTGCTTGGGTAGCCATGCCAGCCAGCCACGCAGCTAGCTCTGCTAGGGCACGCATTGAGTAATGGTCGTTGATCAAAGGTGAGTAGGGGACCCCCTTGGGTGAAGGCGACAGATCAGTACAGCACTACAGCATGAGAGTGGAGAAAGCGAGATGGAGACGGTAGTACTAGCTAGTGCAATTGCACATGTAGGAGTATATGTGTTGTTATATATGGTCCTGTATGTGCATGCATCCTCCGCAGAGGCATTCGATAGATACTAATCCATTCGTCGATTAATGCAAGCTGCAAGCACGCATTGGTATGAGACAAATATATTAATTCCTACTGTTGATTTTCTTATAACATATTTTCAATTTGCTACAAAATAGATATGCATGCATCTGTGATCACCCCCAATAGGTTTTGTAAGTTGCCAACAATGTTAGTGTTTTTTTTCTATTTTGTCTTTCTCGAGCGTCAAAAAATTTTCACTATAATTTGCATCTTTTCAGCCATTTTATCAAATCACCAATGCAATAACCGTAGTTCTAGACTTCTAGCAGTCCATTTTCCTATATTTATGTGGTTGCAATCCAAATATACTAGAAATTATTAGTCTCAGGGATAGGACTGGCACCACGAAACAGATGAGTGAGTATGGCCGGCATGGATAACATATTAGAGCAACTTTAAGAGACTCTCTAAATCCTTTCTAATTGCTAGTTTTAGAGATTTTGATTAAAAATGTACCTTCCAACAATCTCTCTATTTGGTTATTCAAATATAGTCACTCTCTATTCCGGATTTCTCGCCAGCAAAATATAGAAAAGAGAATAGCTCTCTAGAGTGCATGCAAGATATAGAAAAGCTATTGGAAAACATGACATTATAGAAAACGATTTTTATGCAAATGACTCTTTAAATGATGATTTAAAGAGTAAGTTTTAGAGAGACTCTTGGAGATGCTCTAACCGGCAGGATGTCACACTAGTAAAAACATGATTTATAAATCAAAACAATAATAAAAAAATTATTTTGGAGGCCACCCATGAGTTACTGTTACAAGCCACGTGTCTTTTACGCTAAATACGCGTGCATGCGTCTTTGAACTCATGCAACCTATCCTTACCATCCCACCTAATAAACCTCCTTGCACACAACAACGTCCTTCTTGCACACAACAGGGAGAACTATTCTATTTAACTTTGTTGCCTAAAGTTTAAATATATTATTTGGGCATAACTTCAAATAAAAAATTGTTAGCTACAAACTTGTAGATCATGTCAAAATGTACAATTATGGTATAAACTCTATTATCTTCATTTAAGGTCGTATGTAAAAGTTAATCCTTGTTGCCTAAAGTTTAGATATATTATTTGGGCATAACTTCAAATAAAAAATTGTTATCGACAAAGTTGCAGATCATGTCAAAATGTACAATTTTTATATAACATTTATTATCTTCATTTGAGGTCGTATGTAAAAGTTATAAATTTTTTAGTACAACATGAAATTTCAATTACAAGAGGGAGAAAGAAAATTGGAAAATAAAGATGAATGGCGAATGATATTTAATTTAAAAAACTTACAACTATAAAGTTCAAGGTCAGGCCAAAATCTACAGCTTTCATATAAAGTTGATCTTCGAGCGAGTTCATATAAAAAAATATGAATTTTGAAATAAAAAATAAAATCAAAATTATAATCATAAAAAGTTGTAAGTTTGTCTATATTCGAGTTGAAATGTAAAAGCTACGAATTTTGAATTTCCAAGTTCATATGTGACTATTAGTGCCGGCTCTAAATAGAGCCAGATTTGTATCGGCTTAATTTATAGCCGGTGCGAATAATATATGCTTATTCTTGCTAGCGAAAGTATTCCTTCCAGCTCTATTCAGAGCATGGGCATATAACGAGTTATTTCGGTTGTCTCTAGTATACATACGAATGACTCATTTGTGATGGCTCGTTGATCTGATATAAATGTGGGTCTCTCTAGTAGTGGTTGCTAGTCCTGCAGTGGTCTTTTAAAAATCATTATGCCAACGAGAATCTGTTAATGCAACTTTTATACACTAAACACATAGGTGTTTTGAATAATTGTTAGTCAAAACTTGTAAAATTGACCTTTATATTCGAAATATGTCTTGCATTAATTGATGAAAGGGGTAGTATTTTACATGGTACCGGTATTTGCAATTATCAAGACGCTTTATTAGTTGGATCTCCTCCTTTTTTCCTGATAATGTGCACCGTACGCATCCATCCTTTTGATGAGTGTGTTTTTGGCTGATGAAGACTTTTGAATCTGGAACTTTCAGTGTGTGTTCACTGAAGTTCTTTGCAAACAGAGCAGTAGTGAACGTACGCAGGTCACGTAACAATTCTCGAGACAATACACCTCGGTTACACTATTCGTAACGGTGTCCTCTATAGCCTCCTGGACCCAGGGTTAAAAAAACCGCTCCAAACCGGTCCGGTCAAACCAGTCTGGTCCGGTAGCTAAATATGGCCAGTTACCTGTCAAAACCGACCCTACCAAACCGCTCATACTGGTTAACCGGCCATTTTCACCGGTTTACCGGACGGTTTTTATTCCGAAAAAACCGCTACTACCGCGGTTTTTTTAACCCTGCCTGGACCCCTGAATATAGGAGTTTTGTTAAAAAAAACTCTCTGCAACGATGTCCTCTATAGCCTCTTCTAAATTTTAAGGACTCCCCTCCATCCCTTAAATATACTGGCTCCTAGATCCTCTCCCCATCTCCCTCCTGGGTCTTCTTTTCCAAGCGTCGTATGTCTCCTCTCTCCATCTCTCTCCTGGGTCCCTTGTCGTCGCGGCGCACGCGGGCGGCCCCGGCCGGCGCACGCTGGCCTAGGCAGGGCTGGCGTGCCGGCGGGCAACGGACGCAGGCACGGGCGGGCTACCCCGGCCGCCATGAACGCGAGACCAGTCGCCTCCTCCTTTCCCTCGTGGCCACGGCGGCGGCTCCTGCTCGGCGGCCTCTCTCTCCCGCTCGCGTCGCAGATGTCCCGGAGACGGAAGTCGTGCGTGGCCGACTCGGCAGCGGCGGCACGGGAGAAGAGGAACGACGCTCGCGTCGACCAGGTGGTCTCGCGGCGGCGAAGGAAGGCGAGGGCGTCGTCGGAGGTGCAGAGCGGCCGGCGCGCGTGGCTCCCTGCTCCCTCCGTCCCTTCTCATACCCGGCGACGGAGCTCCTCCCGCACGATCAAGGAGCGCTGGTAGGCGGTGCCCTAGCTATCTCCCTCACCGTGACGCGCCTCCTCCCGCACGATCAAGGAGCGCTGGTAGGCGGTGCCCTAGCTATCTCCCACACCGTGACGCGCCTTTCCACCTTCCCATGCTCGCGCGCGGCCGGCCAAGCTCGCACAGCAGAGCTCACCTGGCCCCGCTCCTCCCGACGTCGGTGGCGAAGCTCGCGCGTGAAGCTCACGACTGCGCAGATCGAGGCGTGGTGGGACTCGGGTCGGCGGCTGCGACCCAGCTCCCTCAGTGGCCTTGAGCGCCGCCGCCTCCTCCTCCTCCCACTCCAGCACCGCCTCCTCCCTCTCCGGCCTCCCTTCCTCTCCAACCTTCGTCGAGCTGGATCCTCGGGTGGCGTCAGGAGGAGCGAGCGGTTGTCGGCGGGCAAGATGGAATAGAGGAGGAAAATAGAGGGTACTATTGCAGTAGGTTGTTATTTAGAGGATGTAATCTATACTATAAAGAGAGTGTCACAATTGAAACGGTTTCTCACCCAAAAAATTACCCTCCTAAACCTCACAGAGGACCCACAATTCAGAACCAAATGGTGGCCCCGGACGACCGGGGGGGGGGGGGGGGGTAGACGCGTTTGGTCGTCACCCCCCGTTCTTTTGCGCCTCGGCGCCATCCCGCCCCCCTATTCTTTCTCACCTTGGCATTTTTGTATACCCGCTGCCTTCCTTTCCTTTTGATCGCGTTCTTTGTATGGTAATGCAATCAAGGCGCCGCTTTCCTTTCCTTTGTGTTCGTTGTATTCGTATGCAAAAAGATACGCTGGTTTCCTTCCAAAAAAACGTCACTTTCCTTTCCTCCACCTTCCTTTGGAAATTCGTCGGCGTGCAAGGCATGCACGCGTGGAGGACTCCATTTCCTTTTTTCTTTCATGCACATTCCTTGTATGCGTATGGAATCAACGTGCCTTTCCTATGCAATCATGGCGCCTACACCTTCCTTTTGAAATTCGCCCGCTTTCCTTTCTTTATATGGCCGTGTGCATCAAGGAATTTGAATTTCCTTCTTTCTTTTCGTAGATGGCTAGCGTCCATATATGTGTTGTGTACCGGTCAAGGTTTCCTTTCAAAAAAAGGAATGACATCTACGCAATCGGGTGTCTCCTTTCTTTTAAAACTTGATTACTTACCATAGTTGTGGGAGTCAATCAGGGAATCGATTACTTACCATAGTCGTGGGCGTCCAGGTTCATCTCCTTAGCCCTCCTGCCCCCTATATAAGGCGCCCTCCTTATTCTCAAAGCACACAATCTCTCTCTTCATTCTCATCGTCTATTCAGAGTTCATATTTCTTTGCAAGGGCGTCGGCGTCGAGCGCGGCGCAAGGGTGGCCACGACGCTCGTCGTGTCCAAGCTCGCCAGGTAGAAGCGGAACGTGCTCCGCGTTGTGACGGTGTCCGGTGCTGTCGAGTGCGTGGCGTCGTTGCTCCACGACACCGGCGACGAGGAGAGCAACCTTCTCCGCCTCCCCATCATCAAGAAGCTGGCTGCGGTGCCGAGCCGCTCATGGATACATGTATCGTGAATATTTTCTTTTATATATGTTGCTGATTGTTTAAGATTTAATTATACAAAAATTTCCTTCTGTTTCCGCCGGAGGCCCAAGCTTTCGATGTATGAATATATAATTTTTAATATGAGATGCTATTGAATAATTTTAATATGCGATCTAACAAAAGTATGCATTATTTTACATATTTATTTTTATAACACGTGCCTGTGGCACGTGCCAACGTACTAGTTTTTGAAAAGGAGTGTTGAAATATTGCTTTAGATGATGACATTTAAGGGGTATCATTGCACGTAGCCTTAGCACGTAATTCGTCTTATAAAATCAAGGCATATTGCAGTCGATGTGATTCTTATTGATTTCTCCCGGTTGGTTGCAGCTCTGTGTACGAGTACGACTGTACCCCCTGCCCTGCCCCTGGAGGGATCGTCGTCACTCGTCTCGTCAGCCGGCCGCAGGCAGGCTCAACGGAAAGAAAGAAGATCCCAAGAACGTTGTATCGTAGTGTGCTAGTGCCTGCCTGCAGCTTTGTTTTGATTTGGCGCGCACTGATTATCCCTGTGCTACCTTCACATCGATCGCCGCGCCGTCGTCGCCCACTCCGCGCGGCTGCTAGTGCTAGCTCGCGCGCGCGCGGCGGCCGGGTCGGCGGCCGTCGGCGTCTCCTCCCGCGGCCGTGCCCATCCGTCCGCACGATCCACCGGCACCAACTCGAGCCGTGTCCGCCCTCGCGCGTGACGCCGCCAGCCGCTCCTGCGGTGCCATCCCCTCCCTTCGGCCCTTTCCCTACGCGCCGGCACGCTCGCTGGCGCAGTGCGCACACGCGGCCAGGACACCCCGTGCGTGCGTGGCGCCCGGCCCACGTTCTTCGCGCGGGGTGGGCGGCCCGCCTTGGCCGTGGCCGTGGGCCCCGGCTCTCGGCCTCTCTGCTGCCCCCGGCTCTTCTGCGGTGCCCGGCCGGGGGCAGCAGCGCGCCATCATCGTCGACAGCGCGGGAGCAGAGCACATTGCCGCCGGCTCGGCTCTCTCGTGTCCTGCTCCTGCCAGCGGCCGGCAGCCCGCAGGCCACAGGCAGCCGCAGCTGCGCCTCCTGCTGGGGGGTGCTGGCCGCGGGCCGCGCCGCGCCCCCAGCCGGCCGGCTAGGATGACGATGCTGATGCATGATCCTGTGTCCTCCGTGCAGATCGCAGCTGGGGGGCTCCCGTACGGGCCCGGCCTGTGGATCGCTGCAACTGCAAAGGCACCGGCGGATCTTGTTCTCTTGTGCGGTTGTGCCGTGCTGTACGTACACGTTCGACGTTCGTCTAGTGGGCCCACTGCTAATGCTCGCTCGACATCGCGCTGATGCTGCTGCTAGTGCCAGGTCTGCAAGGCGTCCGTGTCCTGGGCTGGGCATGCATGCCCATTGCCCGGTCGATCGATAAGGTCCCCTCTCCAGGTCAACGTAGCCCCTGCCCTACCGCTCCGGTCCTTCCCGTCTGGCCTGCAGTAACGTCGTCGATCCCACGCAGTACGTATTATACACGCGCCACCCAGCTGCTGCCTGCGGTGATCCACACCGACGAGGTCCGTCGCTGATTTGGGTTCAGCAGAGACGAGGCGACATTATCCTGAATCTGCACTAGAGTACCCAATGAGCTCTTGAATGCAACGGGAGATAGCGCCTCTGTGCCAGAACGGAACAGGATCTTTGCCTCAGGCAAGTTGGAGTCAGGGCCTTCACCGTGCTCAAGTTGCGAGCGGCGCGTGCATGTTGTGGAGATATTAACTGACCGTACCAGCTCTGCACGAATCCGGAGCGAGTGTGCTGGAAAACGAAGGGCATCCTCCTATGGTGTGTCCATGAGGCTATACAATGTTGTTGGCAGGCCCATGCCCACGGTTCTCCTCCAATGCAATGCAACCCAACAAAAGTAACTTGTGAACTTCTGAATTTCTGATAGATGCAGCTATCAACTAATAATCTATACTATAACATATATAGATTATCTCCACTAACTATTTTCTTAACATGTAAGCTATCCACTTCATTTAAAAACCCACTACATTAGACGCCACGTCACCATCTACCAGCATCATCTATTTCTGTCTTACATCGATTTTCTGTGACTAATAACATCTATACGTGCAACTTATCAGTCTTTGTGAGTATCACGCTATAAAATTCACGCAGTAGACATACACGAAGGATCAATCATTTAAGAGTCGTTATCTCTCAACAAAATGAACATGTTTTCATGTATAATGCCATTTGCAAAAGAATGTTGTCATGCAATTCAATCACTTTAGCATTTCTACTTTCAAATTAACTTAAAATTTGTTTAAAAACTCACGCAGCAACATGCAGCCTATCACCTAGTATGATATACATGCAAAAACAGACAACCGAATCATGATAGCGACTGGAGTCCCAGCTGATGATCGACAAAAGCTAAGGTATGAAGACATTACAAGAAATCAATCGCAACATCCACATTTGCTCGAAGTAAATATTATACAATAATTATGTCAACTCCAGTACATATAAGTATCACTTTTAGTTAAACTTTGGGATACATCCACACAGATAGACCAGATGGTGTTTTACTTTTACATGATCACCAATTGTGCAGATTATTGGACATGCAGAAATAGGTGGGAGGAAGATATATAATAGCATATTTACAAGAAGCATCAGCCCTTTGAGGCAACATGGGCCCAAACGATAGCTTTTCAGTTTATGGCTTGCTTCTGCTGCCTATTTGCCTGGGTGGAAGAAGTTCTCCTTCAGCACATGCTCCCATTCTGGCGGTGTACTGCCATACTGGTGAGCTGGAGAGGAGATTAACTGCGTTTCATGAGACCCTTCTGTGCAAACATTAGAGTCCCCAGGGGTTTCAAGCAACACAGGGCTTTCACCATGTATTGCTCTGACATCAATGTTCACTTCATCAGATGTAGCTTTGCACCCCTTTGGGGTAGAGGCATCTGGGGAACCACGTGCCTCGCTGTTCGCTCCATCACCAAATGTGTCTATACCCCCAGCTGAATCTTTTCCTCTTAAATGATCTACCAAATCATCAGACTGAATAAACTTCCAGCACTGCTCAGCAGATACTTTAGTGTTGGTAATGCCTTCACTCGACATGATACTAGGATCATCCCCATTCAATCGATCACCACCTGCTTCTTCCTGCTCCTTGCTGGCACCACCCATGGTTATATTATCAGGTCGGGACTTCAAAATTCTCAGCCTAGCCATAACAGCATCATCAACCCCACCTTCTCTATTTGTGCTTTCACTGACCAGATGCTTGCTGCTTGCGTGACCCAAAAAGGTTGCACTATTAAGGCGGGACTCCAAAATTCTCAGCCTAACAGCGTCATCAGCATTATCTGCTTTGTTTGTGCTTGCATCTAGCTGGTGCTTGATGCTTTCCTGACTTGAAGAGGTTAAAGTGTCAGGACGGGACTTCAAAACTTTCAGTCTAGCCATAACAGCATCTTCAACAGCATACGATTTCTTGCTTGCTTCTTGCTGCCCCTCACAGTCAATCTCACCAAAGGAACTAACATTGTCGATACGAGACTGCAAAACTTTAAACCGGGCTAACACATCAGCGTCAACACCATTGAAAATGCTCCTATTTACAACAGGAGATTGCCTGTCACCAGAAACTCCTCTCTGGTCCTGCAAAGCCGCAGTGCGTGTAATGCTTTCTTTCCCATGGTTTTGTGGTTTACTACTGGATAAGGATGAGCTACAGCCTTTGCTGCTTTCCGATGAGTCAACAACTGCATCAACAAAAGATAAATAATCTATAAGAAAATTTTGAGCACACTCACAATATCCTAGAACCATTTGAATACTAATCATAGTCCCATCTTGCTACCTTTTAGTGTGTTGTTGTGACCTTTTGCTGTTGCAAGCTTCATACGAGCATGTTGAAGCTCATATTTGAGTTTACACGCTGAAGCTTCTGATTCAATCCACAAGTTTCTGTACACTGAGGCCTGAGAAACTTCATTGTCATCAGGCATCTTATCTTCCATGTGACTAGTAAGAACCTGAACGAAAAAGTTTAACGTAACATTCATAGTTGAGGTGAAATGGTGGTGTCAATTCAAAATATGCAGCAGCGTAATGTTCCAAATAATGCCTAAACTTACCTGTGAAACAGTGGTCTTAAATTCTGAATCAGAATTCTCCTGTGCCAAGTGTGCATGCATTGCCATCCAAAAGTTGTTCTTCGCGCAATTAGTATTTTTGAATTTCATTTGACTGGAGTTGCTCAAGCCATCATCAGTTTTTTGTTCAACCTTGGAGGAGACAGATAAAAAGAAATGAGTCAAGGCTAGAAACAAACAGGGCTTACCTATATTTAATGTGTGGGTACAAGAAAGCTTCACATGCCCATTTCTTCATTCATATTATAAGTTTGTGCGACTAAATTACATGGAATACTAGTAAATGATATTCAAATTTCAGATACACCATATAATTTTTTTCCAAGATCATACCTTGCTTCTTTTGGAACTGGCAGCTGTAAGATTTTGAATCACCGACTGCAGAAGCTCCTCCTCATCTTCCTGTAAAGAAGAGCCACCCTTGCAGGTCGATAGAAGTGCTACCGATAAATTGTGCATTAGTTTCAGAAATATTGCCCGAGTGCTAGAGCTGGAGTCGCAAGACATATTCAGCATATTCCCCACAAGATCTGGATGACACTGAGAAGGGTCTTCACCTCTTTTCTGTGCGCTTCCTTCTTTCTCTGCCGCAGCAGAAGAACTATTTCCATGTGCCCTTCCAGTTGTTAAACGATCAGCATCAACTCTAGGAGTAATAGCAATAGGATTTAACACACTTTTACCCATCACTTCATTTATGCTTGCTGTATGGCTGCCACAATGTTCATCCAGAAGTTTGGGCTTGCTGGCAGAAGAAGCACTTTCCTGTTGACTCAAAGGTAGCACATTCTTAGAATCTTCTCTAGCAGGTTCCTTGTAAGGCAGATAACTAGCATGAGTAGTCATGTCACTATGGACCTTGACATCGACTGGTGGTACTTCTTTACGATCTTCGGTGTTTTTACCTATTGCAGGCACCTTGAACCCCTTAAAAGGACCATTCTCAGAACCTGATGCTTCCTGGAGTTCGCGGAATCGCCCTGGATACTCAGAACTCAACTCAGGGACCTTCTGGCTCTGATGTGAACTGATGTAACCTACCGCTCCTATCACGTTATGAGGAGCATCGTTCTTTTCCATGATACCAAATGGAGGCTGGTATGAGGCTGGTGTGCCCTTCCAACAAGGTGAATCAACACTGGTGTTATTAACCTCAAGCAACTCAGACGAAAAGTCACGAGGCTGAACAAATCCAACCTCAGGTGAAGAAAGCTTGGAATTGAAACTACTGAAATCATGTTTCATTTCAGCAGACTCTTGCATAGGTCTCCCATTCCCTGAATGCTCAGAATCAACATGGTTCTCTCCAAGAGAATTAAGGGGATAGCTACCCACTGTTGCCATATCATTAGAGTTGCTCCATTTTCCATGCTGCTTATCAGAAGTTTGATATCCAAGATCCTTTTGTTCATTCCACACACAATCAAAATAATCAAGATTGATTCTACAAGGATTCATATATGAAGAAAAGGAGAAGGAATTTTCCCCAATAGTGTCATTCAACAATGGAACTGCTGCTTTGGCCATTTCAGATGAATCAACGTATTGTGTAGAAAACATGTGAGGTCGTGCATCTGTTGAGCATGACGAAAGTTGTGTCATGTATTTGTCATATGTAGAACCAAAAGGATATTGAATGAAATCTTGTCGCGGGGGATAACTTGTGTCTTCAGCACCTGAATGATCAAGCAATTTACTCACAAAGGCATTCTGTTGCTGATGAAACATTGATGATCCAAAATCATTACTGAGAGCCTCTGAACTTTCTGGATAGGTTCCTGGCTGCTTCTCACTTGTTGAATTTGAGCTCTCTGATCTCATAGGATGTACACCCGCAAAGTTACTGAAATGGCTCCTTGAGTACATGCCATAGGGACTGCTTTGCGAAGCCTCACCTAATATTGTCCAACATTGCAAGAAACCATGAAACCGTCAGAAAAGTGTGCAGCCACTGTTTAGTTTAAGACGCATAATTATGCATACCAATCACATTATATACTCCCCGCAACTTGTATAATGCACATTTTCATACTACTGCATAAATATAAAGCAGTCCTGCATATCTAAAGAGGTTCATTTGTTTACCATTTAATAGCACATAGAACAATTTTTAAGTTAGAACTACCTGACTCCCCCTGTCCCCCTTTTAAGTGAGTGTGTAGAAATTGCCATATACAGATACTGAATACGTTAAAACCTTACTAACAAAAGCTCAACATGATCCTCCCCTGGCACAGATCCACACCCAACTGTAAGTGAGAGAACCAAAAGGCTAGTCTAGCCACCAAGCTAATTTATCCATCCCAAACTGTAACATTGAAACGGCGTTAATTTAGCTGGGAATCTTCGGTTACCATCCAAAACTGTAAAATTGGAAAGATGCTATATAAGTGGGAAGCTTCAGTTATCCTTATTATCCATCCAAACTGTACTGTATTGAAGAGCATGTCCACTCTTACTCGCCAAATAGGGAACACGCTGTTCTATGTAAGTAGTATAGAGGACGTAGTCCTTGGGAGATCGACCCCGCCCTGATACTGGTGTAACGTTTGGATAAAGTCAAACCACTGCACCGTCTCACTCTCACCAAAACAATCACATGAATTACACGCAACACATAAAACGAAAGGAAACACACCCAGATGCAACTCCGAACCCATCGCATCTAAACCTACCGATCGCACGTGAAGGACTTGATACCGACGCGGAGGCAGAGGCAGGGGTTGTTTCTGCTACCTTTATAGCCCGGCGGCGTGGCGGTGGGGCCGGCGGCGACGGCGGGGGCCATGTAGCTCGCGGGAGGCTCCATCCACGACGCGGCGCCCCAGTCCGCGGCCGCGGCGTAGACGGACGGGGCGGTGGGCAGATCACGGACGGGGACGGGGCCGGGGACCACCGGATCGGCGGCGGGGAAGGGCGCGGCGGAAGGGGAGAGGGAGGAGGTCAGGGGCCCGCGCGGCGGCGGCGGCGGGGAGCGCCGGTGGTCGCCGGAATAGGGCAGCATCTCGTCGCGCCTGTGCGGCGGTGGCGTGCGGGGGCGGTGCGGATGGGGAAAGTGGCACGGGGTTTGGGCAGGGAGGAGGACGATGGAGTCTGTGGCGTGCGAGGGTGGCGACTGGCGAGGTGAGGTCCGGTCAGGTGCGCGACGTGTGCGTTTCCGGGTGGAGCCGTGGACGTGGAGGTGGAGACTGGTCCGGCGAGTGGTTGGGGTGGGCCTGAACTGGGCCGTAGTCGGTGGAGGCCACACTGCACACACACTACAAACGGGTTCACGCCATCCTTTGGGCCAGGCCGTAAATGTAGCATTCCCTCTGGTTGATGAGCTACTTCTACAGTCGCACTGGAGATCTGATTCCCAAATTCCAAGTTGGTTCACTTTATAGTCGAATGACACAGCGCATAGTAGCTTATCTGAAGGTGGCGCCCTGAAAATCTGTTGATAAGTTAAGATACTGGGTGATGGTAGAAAAAAGAAATCAAATAGGTTGTGAATTGGCTTGTAGTCTAATGGTAGAACGGTTCAGTGAGACGCTACCCACCAGGGTTCAAATCTTGGGGTTCGCACCTTTTCCAAAGATTTTTCATGGTTTACCGGCATTATGCATTAAGTGGTAACCGGCGTTCCCGTCGGCAACGAGGCGTAGATCTGCCGGGTGCTCAGTCCTTCAAAGGTGCTTATAGAGGTAGGATTACCGTACGTGTGTTTATAGCGGTTGCTGTGTAATTCTTAAAAAAAAGGAAATCAAATAGGTCGCGTGGGCACTTACAGGAAGAAGAAAAAGTTTTGGGATATCAGAAAGACAAGGTGCACGTGCATGGACGAAATTGCTTCGTCGGTAAGTCTGAATCCTTGCTGGCTTTATGCTGTTCTCCCCTGCTTTTCTAGTTACTATATTGTCACTATCCGTCCTTTAGATGTAGAGATTTTATTTAAGGTTGAGCACCGTGCATGTATCATCTCTGATCTCTCCAACAGTGCTCTCTTTTTCTCCTGTCGCAAATCCACCCTTTATTGTCGGTCCAACGTCAGATACCACACAGGGACCAGGGATGCCACTTTGGATTTCATTTCACCATGGCTCTTTGAGATGGAGTATGCTCTTTCCTCAACTATGCTGCTCAGTTTGAAATGAGAATCTCTTTCAAGTAGTAATATGCCTGCCAGTGGTTCAGACACACGAGCAACGCAAAAAAGGATGTATGGTCTGTCACAATCTATTTCTCATCAGTAATGAATTTGGAAGGAAAGGATACTATTGTGAACACCCTCAATTTACAGAAGCAGGAACCTTTGTTTAAGAAAAGCAATCTCATGAACCTTCTTAATCTTGTTGAATTTACAGAGATGGCAAAAGATATTCACGTGTTCTCTTTAACAACTAGCACTAGTATAAATTATTTTCTCCATATTGTTGCATGTGAGACCGACACCGGAAGCAAAAGCACACTGACACAGTGAGTCAGTGACATGGGCGTGCAGAAAAAGGAAGAACTCTGCAAATGCACTTTCCAAGCAAGGATAGATCACAATTCACATCCGTCGCCCAAGAGCCTATATAAAACCAGACCACATGTTCTTTCGAGCATTTCACAAAAGCGCGAGAGCCACGCATGGCGGACGTGATCTCCGACCTGGTGCTGTCCTACTTCTGCTGCTGCTTCTACGCCCCCGGCGACCTCCGCGGCGGCGTCGGCGCGCACCGCCACTACGGCGGCGGCCACGGCCACCATACCGGCCGCAATGCGGCGTACCACCACCGCGGCTCCGGCGGCCGGGGCAGGCACCTGTCCCTGCAGGTACGCGCTTACTCTGAAATCTGAATCACAGTTCGAGCATTTCTTCTGCAGCTCGTTTGAAACTCTGTCGTGAAATCCAGACAGTGGAGCTTAGGGTCCGGATGTGCTGCGAGGGCTGCGTGCGCGTGGTAAGACAAGCTCTCCAAAACCTCCGAGGTAAAGATCGTATCGTATATATATGGTCGAAGTGACTGTGAGTTGTTCTGTCGATCTGATCCTTTGATCATCTGGTGATGCTCGTCTGTCCAAAATGTGGCGGCGGCAGGGGTGGACAGCGTGGATGTGAACGTGCGGATGGAGAAGGTGACGGTGACGGGGTACGTGGACAGGGCGAGGGTGCTGCAGGAGGTGCGGCGGAGCGGGAAGAAGGCGGAGTTCTGGCCGAGCGGCGCCATGCCGCTGTGGTTCACGTCGCCGAGGAGCTACTTCCGCGACGACGGCGCCGCGTACCGCCGCGACAGCTACAACTACCGCCGCCACGGGTACAGCGACGGCGACCGGCACGGGCGGATGCGCGAGCCCGCGCGTGGCGCCGGACCCGCCGGCAACATGTTCAACGACGACGACGTCAACGCCGCCTGCCGGATCATGTGACTGACTGTGGGATGGTGTTTCCGGCCTGGTGGATTTTGGAAGAAAAAAAAACAAACTCCGTTTTTTTTTCTTTTGTCGTGGGCTCAGCCCAATGGGTAAGGCTTCTGTGATTGTAATGGCCCATCACTTAAGAGGTCCGCCGGTAAATCCTTATCTTATCGATTACCCTAATTTGTTGTGCTAGAATTGTGTGATGCACACATTAGCACAGTGGCAACGCGTGACGTTTGTGCTTGTGGCTCTTGTTGCTAGCGTTTTTGAAGCCTCATTTTTTCACCCTGGAAAAGGAAAGACACCGTTCCTTTGCACCCATCACTATCAGTCGTTTTTTCCCCTTTAATTACTTCATTCATCCTATCGCAAGTGCGAGTCAATTTAAAATTGTGAAGGCGTACCGTACTACTATGATCTTTATGCATTGCCAATACGGGAATGACATCGATTCGTAAAATTAAAATAACGGAAATGACATTACTAGATTTCTCTTAAGAATACGTTAATGATGTGCTTGCCAAAAATATCTTGGTATTAAAAACCATATCAACCAATATCCGATTAGAGGAAGCAGCACTCAATGCCAGATTGTGATTCAGATCTTTAAAGTTTACACCAAATCAACATGCTCAAAAAACCTCGTTGAAACCGTGCGCCTCAATGCTAGCGTATTTTTTTCCATTTAATTCCATATAGACAGACACCGGTGGTTGACTCTCTTCTACCAATAATCGCTTCTACCAATAAGCTTCGTTTGGCTTATCAGCCCAGCCATTCAGATTATTTTTTTATAAAACACTATTGAATTAGTCTAGAATTAACCAAATACAATAGACTTTTCAGCTCAGTTCTGCCAAACGAACAGAGCGAATGTGTCCACATCCACCAATATACGGAGTATACTAGTAGTAGGAGTATATATGAATTATATTGAAAAATAAAATCGTTCACCTGACCACGACGCGTCCGAACGTGGTCAATCCAAGGCGACGAGCGCGGCCACCGCACGGCACACCTGTCGCCGGACCGGCGCCAGCGCAACGGAAAGTTTAAACTAATCTGGCCGAGCTGGACGCGAGCGCCCCCGCTCCCTGCGCCGGGTCCATGCACCGGTCCCCCCACACTCCCACGCTTTCGGCATGTATCATCGTGGACCTGTCCCACGGAGGTCGCCCCGGTCCTGCACACGTGTCCCCGCATTCCTCCCCGTGATCCGATCACCGTCCCGGTGGGCGTCACCCCCGGGCCGTCTCACCACGCGCGCACGCAACTCGAGGCCCCAGGGAGCCAGGGCGGCAGGGCTCGAACCTTCTCTCCTCCTCGCTCCTCGGGGCTTCGCCTTCCTTCCTCTTCGCCTCCACGCGAACGAAACCGAAGCCCGAATCAATCCTCCCCACACCCGCCCGGTTCCAGCGCCCTCATCCCCTTCCCCTCTCGAGGCGCCCCCGCGTCGCCGAGGCCCGATCCGCCTCCATCTCCGGAGACGCCGCCGCCTCCTGGGCGCGTTCCCCCTTTCCCCCGCCCCGCTCGTGGGTCGGCCGGTCGGTTTCCGATGAGGGGGTTGCTGGCGGTGGAGGCCGCGGGCGCGGCGGCCACGTCGGCCTCGGCCTCAGGTGCTCAACGGCGCCGTCGACTGGTGGCGCGACGTCAACGAGTCGCCGCTGTGGCAGGACCGCATCTTCCACGCGCTCGCCGTGCTCTACGGCATCGTCTCCGCCGTCGCGCTGGTAAGTACCCCGCCTCACCTCCGACCCCCACTTGCGGCTCGATCTATCGGAATTGCGCGATTAGCTGGGAATTTCTGTCGATTTCGGGGTGGTGTTCCGCTAGATTGCCCGCGCATGGTTGATCCGTTGGCGCCGCAATTTTAAAGGAGCGGGGGGGATTAATTGAGAGAGGCGGCGTACGGAACTCTGAATTCGGCGATTGATTTCTCTCGCAGGTCCAATTGATCAGAATCGAGTGCAGGGTGCCTGAGTATGGGTGGACGACGCAGAAGGTGTTCCATTTCCTGAACTTCCTTGTGAATGGCGGTGAGCGAAGCATTTTTTGCTGCTCTGCTTTCCTTGGCTTCTGTTGTATGATTTGTTGGACTGATTGATTGGAATGCTCGCTCCCTCTGTTTGCAGTGCGGTCTGTCGTGTTCGTGCTGCGACGAAATGTGCAGCTCGTACAGCCTGAGGTTTGTTACTGATTTCATGATTATTCTATACTGGTGTGATGGATTTGTTGGAGCCGTCGAGTAATTGTTTCAAGCAATGCGGTGCCTGCAGATAATACAACATGTGCTTCTCGATATGCCTGGGCTTGCATTCTTCACGACGTACGCGCTTCTGGTGCTGTTCTGGGCAGAGATTTATTATCAGGTACTTGAGCGGACTTGCCCCTCTAAATTTTCTGCATGGTTCAACAATGTTGTTGCGCCTCTTCATTTGTGTTGTTGTTCTCTAGGCACGGGCGATGTCGACTGATGGGCTTAGGCCAACATTCTATTGGATCAACGGAGTGGTCTATGCGATTCAGGTGACATACTCTATACAGGACTTGTCAATTGTCACTGAACTCATAATTTAGGTTGGACTTTCAGAAAGACACATGATGTGATGGTTTCGTACAATATGGAAATCTATAATTTATAGTTACGTACCTGTGGACATTAACCATATCCAAATATGTGGAATCCTAAATGCAAACCGGCAGGCACCAGGCCGGTCCTATAAATCCAAATATCTGTCCACATGCCTGTATCAGTTGTTAGCCTGTGAAACTACCAGATCCTTTTGAACACCTTAGCTACCTATTATCAATGAGAAAAAAAAATGTTGCTGTAAACATATCTAGTACACTATAGGCACCCAACACTATATTTATTGCCTTTAGGGCACACATACTTGATAGTGACCATACAGCGAGGCCAGAATTCTCAGGATCTTAATTACACCCTATAATTGTCAACTCTCTGATATCTTGGTATCAACTGGACTATGATCACTTTGGCGTGTTGTAAATACGTTTTGATCGAGACAGGCAAAATAGTAACATTCCGGACTCATTTGGCCTCAATGAATTTCAGATAATTCTATGGTTGGTTTTGTGGTGGAAACCAGTTCGAGTTATGGTCATCTTGTCAAAGATGTTCTTTGCAGGTAAGTACCTGTTTCCTTTCCCTTCCGTATCAAGCAATTCGTATATTCCTATTTAAAAGTAACAAATCACGGCATCTTGGCATTCATGAAGTGCAGTTGGTTTTCTTCTCATATAGTAGAATTATATTGAAAATTTATGGAAGTCATTACTGGTAGAATTATGTTAATTAAATTTCTGAACCCATCTTCATAAAACTGTGGTTTGTGGTATCTTTTATTTCCTTACTGGTAGGTGCTGATTTGAAGACCACGTGTAAAGCTGCAGCAGACTTTGTTGACTTCTTGATCTTTTCAGCTGATGGCATGTGCCATATGTTTTTCAGGTGTATCACTATTTGCAGCTCTTGGGTTTCTTCTCTATGGGGGAAGGTATCATTTTCTCCTGATGCTCATTGCCATAATGAATTGATTATTTTCACCACGGGAAACCTGGAACTATTCTTTGCTCTTTTTATTGGTGCTTTGTGCAATGTCATTATCTTGCTATGCCATTTCTCTGATAGAGTATATCTATGACTTATATTTCTTAGAATGGTTAAACTGGAGTTCTGGGCCAACTTGCCACTGAACAATTCAGAATCATACTTTACATTCTGTAATATGCATTTTACAAGCAGCTTCAGGATATGTAGCAGTGTTTTTTTTTCTAGCAATTATTGCTTGTTGTCATACTGGGAGGGATGTGAAGATCTTCACAGTGACAACTTAGACCCTTGTTCTTGATATTTGTGGGCGTGTTCTACCATTCTAAGCATGCATGTAGTGCAGCTTAAGTGCTTAACCCGTCACTGACTGAGCTGGCATCTGCTGTTCTGTCATTTTTCTACAGGTTATTCCTGATGTTGCAGCGTTTCCCTGTAGAATCGAAAGGAAGGCGTAAGAAATTGCAGGAGGTACACTTTGTATTATGTTGGTCTGACAGTTTTCAGGCATTTCTATACAAAACACTGATGTTGTATGCCCGTATACCTTAATGCAGGTTGGCTATGTGACCACCATCTGCTTTTCTTGTTTTTTGATCAGATGTGTCATGGTAAGTGTTTGCATTTTCTTTGCACTAGTCTGCTATTAACAATTTATGTTGGTACTTGGTTGGTAGGTAAGAGGGATCCGCTAATTTTGCTTGCAAGTATATTGCAGATGTCCCTTAATGCATTCGACAAAGCTGCAGATCTTGATGTTCTGAATCATCCAATCCTGAACTTCTTCTATTACTTGGTATGAATGTTGAGTGTTGACAGTGTAAAGCTATTTGAAGTTCTACTTGCATCAATCAGTCTGCATATCTTGCTATGACCAAGTGGCATTTAGATACTGAGATATGGACATAACTTAATCAACATCCATGCGTGCAACTGTCACATTTTATTTCTGTAGTGTTCAGTGTTCTTCAAATCAGTGATAGATACCATACAATACTTAACTTAGGTGTGTGCTAAAGTTAAATATCTGCTATAATTTGCTTAATTTCATCTTTTAATTATTTATGCTGAGTGGAGAAATGATGTCTTACTTTTCATATTTAACTTGATTTTGCAAAGTTATGCGACCAATTTCATTTATCTTTACTGAAATTTATCACATTTGAATATTTGGTTAATCACTCAATCTAACATTATTTCTGAGATAAGAGGAAAGTTTTAAAAAAATATTTTTCTTGACAGAACAATACAAGTTTAGCCATCTTTGCATACACATACGCCTTCCTTCCGAGTTAACTCAAAAGCAATCAAGTTATTTTTCTGATTTACCCAACTTAATTCACCTACTGTGTTGCAGCTGGTTGAGATTGTGCCTTCATCCCTGGTGCTCTTCATTCTACGGAAACTGCCTCCAAAGCGAGGGATCACGCAGTATCACCCGATCCATTAGAGAGCAGACCCTGGCCCCAGTGCGACAGGCAAAATGTTTTCTCATGGATAGTCTATACAGCGTGGTAAATACAGAAAGGAAATGCAGAGTGAAAAGCTACCACCCTTGCTCCCGAGCTTGCCCAGGTTTTTATACGAGGAAAGGCTTTTAGAATCCCAGGTTGCTATTGTGTGTAAAGATGCAATCCCTTCTCAGAATTTAGAAAATGTAACTTGTATAACTTTGTTCATCTCAGTGCATATCTTCTGTACACATCACAGCAATTGTTTGCATGTTTGTTTTCGCAGCAGTGTGTCTGTGCACAGCTCCACTCACTACAGCGAAGCACTGAATCTGTGTAGACCAGCGTAATGCTACTACTACGTACTGTATTTCCAAGGATCGTTGGGCGTGGTGATGAACGGATTCGTCTCACAGTTTCGCAAGGATCTCGCTGGGCATGGAGATTGAACGGATTGGTCTGCTCACCAATGTATCAGTGTACTACGTGGAAAGGCATCTAACCTAGGACAAAGCCAGCTGACGTCCGGCTTCGTGCACCAGCTAACGACGACGCGCTGACGACCGGGCTCGCAGCAGCAGCCGCCGGAATGCTGTCCTCGAGCGGACAAGCAGTCGGTCGGCGGCCTCCTGCGGTGCCCGCTCGCCGACGCACCCCAGGAGCTCGGGAACGCGCGACGATGCCTGCTGCCTGCAAGCTGCAGAGACGGTTGTTTCCTGCTGGAGCACGCACCGCCAGCAGCAACAGATGGCACCAGCCCCGCCACTGCGACTTGTAGGCTCTACTCGACGGCCAAATACCAGCGAGCAGGCCAATGCCGCAGAACGTACCTCGAAGGGCCAGACCGGATCACAAAAAAAAAAAAAAAAAAAAAAAAAAAAAAAAAAAAAAAACCGGCAGCATGAATTTCTTCGGTCCCTCGAGTCTGACATGAACAGCGGTACTGTATAGAAAGGGGTATATATATTTGCAACTGAAACTTTGTTAAAGGAACTTATGATTATTCCGTCCAAAAAATTTCACATTTCTGTTATTGCTGCAATTCTACACGCGCTACTGCTCAGCAGGTTTCGGCCAAAAGATCTAGACACTACATGCTTATTATACACAGGTTTTCTGGATGTGAGGGTCTCAAGATTATAGCCTATACAGAGCAGGAAAAAAAATGTAAGGTAACATCTTATCTATCTGATTCTACGGTTTCAGGTTTATTCCTGCGAAGCTTCTGCGTCGCACAAGTCAGTTTCGGTTCCTCGCTACTCAGGAGTAGGCAGTTGTGGAGCAGCTCCAGAACTGCCATCCTGAGTCTGATATGGTGCATCTGATGGTCCTACTTCACACAAGTCAGTTTCCATCCCTTGCTGCTCAGGAACAGGCAGCTCGAGGGATCCTTCAAAACTGCCACCCAGAGCCCGTGATGGTGTATCTGATGCTTCACGCAAATTTATTTCCTCCCCTCCCCCAGGAACATTCAGTCCGTGTGAAGTTGCTCCAGAACTGCCAACCTGGAATTGGTATGCTGCGTCTGAAGGCCCTTCACACAAGTCTGTTTCCATCCCTTTCTGCTCAGGAATATTCAATTCATGAGATTCTTCAGAAGTGACATCAAAAGCCTGACATGGTATATCGGATGTTTCAGCTTTACCCAAGTCTACTTCCACCTTTACCTGCTCAGAAACAGGTAGTTCGTGAGAAAAGGCACCAGAATTGCCATCCTGCGTGGTACCAGATCGTTCTGCACTTTCAGGTGTTGATTTTGAGTCATCCTGGACTGGCAGTCTTGGCACTTCAGTTTCGCACCCATCTGTTTTCACACCTCCCTGATCGGGAGCATGCAGTTTGGGGGTGACCTCTCCAGAGCCTCCATGATACTGCTGCCCAGGAAATGGATCTGCACATTCCGGTCTCATTTTTGTGTTGTCCTGTAGTGGTGAATCTGATGATTCTGCTTCGCTCCAGTCCCTCTTTGTCCCTCGCTGCCCAAGAGCTAGTGGTATGTGTAGTGCAGTTTCAGAAGCGCCAATCTGCACCTGACTGTGAGGCACTTCTGGCCGACGGTAAACATTCCGTCCACGCCATCCTCCCCTACCTCCCCTCTCATGACAGGAAGGTCTTCCTCTGCCTCGACTGCCAATTTGACCACGTGGTGCTCGTCGTTGAAGACCACTGAATTGCCTGTTTCCATCAATCCTACAAAATTCAGAATCTGCAACTGCAACTCCATATGAATTGAACCTTTGTTGGGAAGAACCATCCCAGTATGGATAAGCTACCATGTTCTGAGCCTCCGGATAAACAGTCCTATCCTGGAACTCCCTGTTGCAGTAGCTTCCTGGATGCTGCCATGCACCAAGAGCACTAATTTGGCCGTGTGATTCTTCCATATGGGTTGATCTAGGAGTTTGCCTCCCATTACCTGTTTGAAAACTACTCCGCAGGGGTTCACGATACAGCCTGCTATGGGACTGTAGCCCAAGATGCTGCTTTGGACATCCTCGATACCCTTCCAGCCGGTCACTTGATGTTCTGACTGGATGCTCATTCCAATTTGTTTGTGGGTTGTGCCTGACAGTCACCACATCACGCGTTGATGACCAAGATGGCGCTCTATTCGCAAGATTTGAGCGGTCATTCCTCTGACAAAGTGCACAAAGAATAATTGTAAAGCATTAGATTCAACACAGCTTTGCAAGAAAAAATGCATTGCACTGCAAATCTTATGACAGAAAACTCTCTCCTTTTCTTTATGTAACTTGTAAGGTGAATTAGGATTTCAAAAGTAAACTTTCACCATTAAAATCCCTTACATTATCAATTGTTACAAAATCAATGTCATATTATAGATATGTGAAATATGAACAACTTTTATAGATACTAAACATGCATATAATTTGACTAATTGTTGGTAAAAACTTTGACCTTTTCAAATTATATACGCCCTACATACAGAAAAGGAGGGAGAGTGGTATAAACGACAATGTTTCTGATCAACAGCATTCGACTGGACAAGAAAATACTGGAAATAGCATCATCAGCATAGGATAGCCAGCAAATGCAAACTATTATAGTGTAGGAATGTAACAGCTAGTTGTAGAGTTCACTCCATATGATTGTTTTAAAGCGATAGGATATTATCACAAACTATCAAGCACATGCCTAACAAGCAGGGTATATGGAGCTCTTTGTTTCACAAAAAAGGAAAGAGGATTTTTAGATTCCAGAATACCTGTTCTCTTTGTTTCCATTGCTCGGGCTTAGTTACAAGCCTGACTGCTTCTGCTAAGTCCTTATCTCCAAAAGCATGGAAGAAGCATCCACGTCTTTTTGAATCACGGACTAAATCAGCCCATATTGAATTGCTTGCCAGTAAAGTGGTTCCATTTCCAAGGATCCAAAGGCAGTACCTGTGAAAGAAACATAGCAATTACTGAACTGAAATGGTAGTAACATTGTGTTGAGTTAATAACATCACCAAACTAGTACAACGTACTTTGCTCTTGTCAAAGCCACATTAATTCTCCCAGTATCAGAGAGAAAGCCTACTTTGCCATCTTTATTGGACCGAACCGTTGAAATCAATATGATGTCCTCCTCACCGCCTTGAAATCCATCAATAGATTTTACTGTAACAGATAGAAACTCATGTTTCTCAAACTTTCTTCCAAGTCTATCTTGCAGTGCAATTACTTGGGCTGTATAAGGAGATATTACACCAACACTCGTCCTCTGCCTCTTCTCAGAACATTCTACAGTTGTTTTAGAAAAAAAAATACAAAACACTAGTTAGCTTTATCCAAAACCTGGAGAACAGATAAACCTAATTCATAATTTATTTCTTTCAGAATACTGGTTTAATCAAAACAGAAATGAGATCACCTGATAAAAATTAAATGAATGAAAATCGTGATAAGGATATTGCTAGTAAGCAATGAAGCATGGTAACAATACATCTAGAGTTCTAGACTAGGATGCATGTACGGCTGTGTGATAATTGAACAGATGTGGAGATTGAAAAGTTATCAATACAAGTTTCATTCGAAAAATGGCTGCATAGAATCCAATATTTTGACTCTGTAGTAAAAGAAGAGGTCATCTCATATTCTCATCGTATATACAAACACAATAACACATGTACCAAATAGATCAACCACTTCTTTCCATTAGCAACAGGATAACAGCCCAATTGTATGAAATACTGATATTAGTAGAATGATAATATTTTCAATAAAGTAATTACAGATCAGACCTGACTTTATCAAAAGAGTTAATCCATGTTAAAATGTTACTGAATAGACTAGTGTCGAAGATCTTTCAAACATACAGAACACTTTGTCAAACATTAGTGAGTAGGTTTATCATGGCATCAACCTGGATGTTAGTACTTAATTCTTCCAGCATATTATGCGAAGGCTGAAGCCTTGAAACGTACCTTTCGCAAGTCTTTCGACTAGATTGGCTGCTACAGCAACCTCAGCCATATTTTTCGAACTTTGGCCAAGGCTATCAAGCATTTCCATGTCATTTTCAATGTGAATGAAAGAATAAGCACCATAAATAGGGCCAGGGAGAAGCCTCTTGCAATAGGTTTCCTGCTTGACAATGGGGCCATCTGAAATCTGATGATCATAAAAGCTGGCGTTTGGAAATTCACTGATGCAAGGGTGCATTCTATACTGTACTCCCAGCAAGTGCTTGCTGTAACCCATTGCGCAGAGTCTCTGATAGAGGCTTCGTCCAAAGTCAGCATCTTTAGCAATCTAGTAAATCATAGCAAAGAGGCAGTATAAGCAACTGTAGAAATCGAAAAACAATTACTAGCAACGAAACATGCTGATGATAAAAGAGAATACAATGTTCAAAATATCTCATAATAACTATATACCTTGCTCTTTACCAATGCTGATAGCTGGTTTTCATCCCCAATTAGTAAAACATGTTCTATCCCTTGGAGCAATAGAGGAACCAATGATTCACATTCTTTCAGCTGCGCTGCCTCATCGATAACTAAGATGCTTATAGGCCTCACACTTTGCAATCTGAACAACTCAAATGAACTAGAAGCAGTGCAAAATATAAGCTTCGCATGTTTCAAACATAAGTCCCGGATCGAAAGCTCATCGTCTTCACAAGGAAGCCGCATCTGTGAAAGAGCCATGAGAGTTTTTATGCAAAGAGACTTTATCTCCAAAGGGCTATCTGTAGAGATATCACATTCGTGAAGATCATCAGCTGCGTCATCTATCAGGTCATCCTGAATATTAGAAGAATCAGGAAGTTCATCAGCAGGCTTGAAGATTGTAAAAAGAAGCTCATCAGAGACATCATCTGCGCTCAGCAACTGCTGCAATTTATCGACCAAGCTTTTGGCAAACAACATTCTATCAAAGTTCTTGCCCAGGGAACCCCTTGGTAGATGGTCATAGAATGTATCGATGCATCCTGCCAATTCCTTTGCTAAACCACTGAATCTACTTATAAAATACTCCTTAAAGGTAAGGTTGCATGCATCGCTGTTTCCTTGCTTTATATCTACGGACATTCTGTACCGAGAAATGCAATTTATTAAGAATGTCATGACAGAATCCACACAATGCTTCCACCCATGATTTCGGTTGAAGCAGGTCAGTAGCTTCTGCACACGATCATCCAAATATACTTTTGACAATAACTCGCCAATTTGCAGACGGTCCTTGTTACCAAATAAAATGATGTCACCTAATGAATAACGTTGTTTTGGAGAGAAGTCCCCAATCAGCTCAAGAAGACGAGAAGCTACTTGCAGGACTGCCATGTTAGTTGGAGCACATGCAAGAGTTCTCTGTTCCTTCATCAGCAGCATTTGTAGCATCACTGCAACTGTTGTAGTTTTACCTGTGCCTGGTGGGCCCCAAACTAGCCCCACAGAAGATCTGTGATTGCATTCAGTTGCCAAAATGCAACTTGCTACTGCATCAAGCTGTGAGTCATTCAGCTTAAATTTGCAGAGACCATCCTTGATTTCATCAAGTGAATTGCTGCAGTATTTACAGTGTCCAGGAGCCTGCAGCACCAATTTGAACTTAGAGTTCAATGAACAAAAGACAACATAGAAGTTCCATAAACAAACAGGTAAACATAGCAGAAGACAACTAATGACACACAACTGTGGAATTGTATGAACAAGCCAACAAGGCACATGACATGCTCATTCTGTGCCATAAGAAGTTGAAACTACTTAATAAAACGATGTTGTGTAATATAATAACTGGGGACAGATACTGTAGTAGCATAACTACAGGGAGGAGCAATTCCAATCCACAACTGCAATATACAGTTAAATTAGACCAATTGGTCAGAAGCAAAAAAAAAAAACAGGAGGGGGGGGGGGGGGGGGGGGTCTTGATTTTCACGTCATTTCCAATAACTTGAAAGTACTGAATGAGTGTGACATTCTTGGAATCTTTTATGAAGCTCTTAAAGGCACATATCAGTAACATCAAGATATTAATTAAAAAAACACTATGCGAGATTGTGAGCAGCAGTGAAATAGAGATTCTGACAATATAGTTCATAACCATGCAAGTATAGATAGATAAATGGCTCCATTCTGTAAACAATGCAAACAAGTAAGAAATGCTTATGAACTTTATTTGCATCTCATAAAAGATATTACAGAAAAAACCAAGATACTGATCGAAACCATACCATACCATCCTCACTAATGTATTTCAGATACGACTATGCAAGCTAACATGGCAAAAGGTAATTTTCTCTTGTACACTGCAAACAAGTCAAGGGAGGTAACGCTGTAACTGAAAAACTCACATAATTGTTTCTGCTCAACATGCTATGGATGATTTTTGAATCCATTGTCAAACCCCTTCGAAGAACAACCCAAACACGGTCATATGTTACCATATTTGTTAGGAACATGGCATAGAAGGACCATCGCCTTGATGAATCATGTGTCTCGGTCTTATTTTGTCCATACCGACCACTAAACTTTTCAGCTTTGGCTGGTTCTTTCCGGACATTGTTATGCACATAGGAGTTGCTAGATTTTGAACGTATTGCTTCTTGATCTAACATATCCCAAGACTCATCCAAACCATCAGAATACGACTTATCGTACTTGTTAACGCCCATTTGTCGCCGTAAATCTCCTTGTGCCCCAGTCTCCATCACTCGTGATGCCTTAACTGTCATCTTATGGCCCTTAACCTTACTGACCCATACAATGACACATGATTCCGAGTGTCTGAGAATATCTGATTGATTTTGGGGTCTTGTTTCTGAAATCAACAGCACATCTGCTGATTTGGG
Organism: Urochloa ruziziensis; assembly: GCA_015476505.1. NCBI lineage: Eukaryota > Viridiplantae > Streptophyta > Magnoliopsida > Poales > Poaceae > Urochloa > Urochloa ruziziensis. Next base: position 21,165,088 of record CM027118.1, read on the forward strand.
CTTGTAATTATCAATCCCACAGCCATGAGGTGTTCCCCTCCATCTTCCAAGACTGATCTCATATGATCCCTTCCCTTTCCTCATTGAATTAACAGAGACCAGTTCTGCATATGGAGCAGTGGCGATGTCCTCCATGCTCGAACACATATCATCCCTGACCTCTTCTAAAAGTGGCCCAAAGAACGATGTCATGTACTGCTCCATGCTGTTAAATGTCTCTGGTATCTTCGACACCTGTAAAAACATTCAACTTCCATGAATCCACAGAATTTTTCTTAGCGGTTTGCAAGAAACCAGCCCAAAAGCTTATTTAGTTTTTTAAGACAGTTTGAGTGCATTCAGTAAAATCAATTATAGCAATCGAAACATTGTAACTCAAATCAATAAATATCATAGTCAGATGCAGATATAGGTGAGTGAATTGTAATAAAAAAAATCAGACAGCAGGGGGTGGTTAGCCAATGTCAGTGACACAGTTTAAACCCAGCATAAGACCAAAATATATCTCTGAAACCTAGGTGCAATTCGAACAGCAGACAATGCCATAATCAGTAAATCATTCCCTTCTGACGCCAAAATTTAAAAACAGGAATTCTAAACCAACTACCTACGCAAGATGTGGGCACCCAACACGACTGTACTAGAACCTGAAATGGCCCAGGGACAGGGAGAAAACCTCATTGACGCGCAAAATCCCCAAGCAATTCCTCAGATCCACACGGATCATCCTCTACGCATGCCAGGTGCCCAGCACCGAGCGGCCGATCGAGAGACGGGGAGTGAGAGGCGCGGGGGCGTATAGGCAAGTAGCTCCTCACCTCGTCGCGGAGCAGGTCCTTGTTGAGGATTTGATCCACGGGCCACGAGAGCACCAACTCGGAGAGGGTCTGGCTCCGCCACCGCCACAGCGCGTCCCCGGGGCCGTCCTTCCCCGGCGGGGGCGCCGCCTGGCGCCGCTCCTCCTCCTCCCAACCGCCCCCGTCGAAGGCGGCGCTCGAGGGGTCCCCGGGATCCTCGTCGCCGTCGCTGGCGTCGCGCGGGCGCCGCATTTCCCCCGCGGCTCGGCAACGAGCACGATGGGAGGACGAGAGTGGGGACGACGAGTCGCAGCTTCGCGATTGGTGGGTGAATTCGGGTCGTCTAGTCTAGGTTGTAAGGTTCGACTGGTGAGATCTTCGGGAGTGACTAGTGAGCCGGTCGGCGTCTTTTGTTTGTCAGTCTCCGGCCTCTCTGCACTGCCAATGGTGGTCTGTCACACGCTCGGAATGTTTGAACACATGCCTGCACGAGTATCTAATGAACCTATTTAATTTATAATTTATAATAATAATGTTACAGTTAACATCTATTAACCATGAATTAATTATTTTAAAATCTTAATAGGGGTCTTACGATTTGCTAACGAGTTCTGTAATTAATTTTATCATTAGTCTGCGTTTAGTACTCTTAAATGATAAGATTCTACTCGATGTGACACCGTAAAAGAAAATTTCACTCCGGAATTAAACACCCCTTCACAATCTCACACGCCACTTCAACTATCCAACAACATGGGACATGAATAGTGCAAAAATCATCTCCTTAGCAAACAGTTGCATATCTCACACGGTTATCGAGACCCTTTCCTCTCACGAGCACACTTCTCAAAATGTTGTCTCCTATGCCTGTCTGTCTCTCCTCTACTTCATTTTGACTCTGGCCGTGTTTAGTTCCGCGGTAAATTATTTTGAAAGGGAATCTTTTCACATTTAAAGTATTAGACATAGACTAATCAAAAAACTAATTACAGATTACGTTTGGAATTCGAGACGAACCTAATGAACCTAAGTAATCTGTCATTAACACATGTTACTGTAGCATTACTGTAGCAATTTAGTGTTTAATCGTGGCCTAATTAGACTCATTGGATTCGTCTCGTAAATTCCAGTCCATCTATATAATACGATTTGTTTTTTACCTACATTTAGTACGCCATACATGTGTCTAAACATTCATTTTGGATTTTGGAACTAAACAAGGCCAGTTGGAAAAGGACCAAGTACACAGAACAGTATTGCTGAGGATCCACCTAATAAGACAGTTCATATACTTACTCCCTCCGTCCCAGAAAGAATGCACTTCTCGCTTCCCGAGAAATTCCAGAATCTTAAGTTTGACCAATTATAAATAAAAAAGTATAAATATTTATGATATGAAATATATATCGTTAGATTCGTTTCTAAATGTAGTTTTTTAACAAATTTATTTAGAGCCATAAATATGAATATAGTTCGCTAGAAATTTGGTCAAACATGAATCACTCTAACTGGCACGCATCCCAGACATGCATTCTTTTTGGGACGGAGGTAGTACTATTTATTCTGGCATTTAAGGTGCATATATCGTAGCATCGAGTCTTTATAAAAAAAATTAACATTGCCTAATCTGTCGCATTTAAGCATTGCTAATTTTTTTAGACGTGCATAGCACGTTTTTCATTAAGCGGAATAGAATTACAACGAAGCAACTTTAGGAGAGCCCCCAAAGTGCAGAGTTACAAAACACAGGACAAACACATGACAAGAAAGTAAAATACAACACGACCACCGAACATAACAAGAACCGCCCTAAGAAGTGCTAACCCAACCATGACCTGCAGGAGAGAAAAGCACCATGAACACACACACATCACCGAATGACTATCAACCCGGAGCCAGCAGAAGTATGGTGGGCAGGTTTTTTTTTTACCGACCGTTCGGGCCAAACCGCCGGCCGGCGGTAGCTGTTAGCCGGACCGGTTTGACCGGAAACCGGTAGAAACCAGACAAATTTAAAAACCAAATTAAATCCGCAGTTCAACCGGTTTCGAACGGTTAGCCGGTCGGTTCGGTTTGAGCGGTTAGCCGGCCGGTTTGAGCGGTTTGACAAATTTTCGAATTTTAATTAAAAATTGAAAAAATAAAAGAAATTTTTTTAAAAAAATCCTAAAAATAGTTTAAGGTGCGTAGAATCTAACGGTGTCAAAAATTTTCAAATATTAATGCATTTAATATTTTTTGCGGGCATTAGAAGTTTAACGTGCTGATTTAGTAGGCTGTTTGAACTTCTAATACAAACAAAAAGATACTAAATGAACTAATATTTGAAAATTTTTGACACCATTACAATCTACTCACCTTAAAGTATTTTTAAGAATTTTTTTAATTTTTCAATTTTTAAATTTAAATTTGAAAATTTTAAATTTTGGCCGGTTTCCAACCGGCCGATACCGCTACCGGTCCGGACCGGTTTGACCGGTTACGGCGGTATCCGGACCGGTAGCGGTCGGGAAAGAAAACCCTGATGGTGGGAGGGTTATGCAAGACGATGCCTTCAAGAAGGGAGCAACGTCGGCGCCGCCATCATCTGACTGTCCAAGGAGGAGCAATCTAAGTCTTCACTTGGCTAAACCAAACGGGGTTGGAGGCCACAATAACGCCCCCAGTGAGGTAGCTATGTTAGAAAACCCAGTTGTTGTCGGCACCGGTGAACACCGAACCAAAGCTTTCGCCAATCGGCCTCCAATCCAGATCCACACCGCACACCGCCGAGACAAAGGCCGAGAACCAAAACGATGGGATGGCAGCGAGCAATTCATGGCGACGACAATGACGAGGGAAATCTACAGGAAAAAAGCGACGATCTTGACCACCAAGAAGAAAGCAGAAACTGACCACGATAAACGACCCCATGTAGCCAGCGGCAGGGGGAGTGGTGACGGCGCCGGAGACACGGAGGGCGTCTGCGCCCAGCGCCCCAAGGTCCCAGATCCAAGGGTGGTGGCCCATGAGGGGGGCGGAGCTGCCGCCATCGCGACGGCCGGCGGCCTAGATCTGGCGACAACGGTCCACGAGGAGAGGGAAGGACCGCCACCAGCGTTAGCCAGGCGGCCGGCGCAGGGGCGCAGCCCCGGGCGGCGGCATGGAGCGTGCCAGCCCGGGACGTCGCGGTGGCGGTGCGTGGGGGCCCTGCCCTGGCGACCGTGGGAGCCCCGGCGAGAGCCCTGGCGGCGCGCAGGGGGCAACCACCGCGGACGGCAGGAGGCGAGCGTGGAGGAGGGGAGGGCCACCCCTGCCCAGGGTGTGCCCGGCGGCATGGTCCTGGCGGCGGGGGCCAGATCTGACGAGGGCTCAGCCCGGCGACGTGGAGGACGGGAAGGAAGGATTCGGGCACGGGAGCAATGGATCCGGGCTTGAGGGCGATGGATCCGGCGATGGTCGGCCGTTCCGGCGCCGGCAGCGGCGGCGGCGACCACGACCAACAACGACCTAGGGTTAGGTTAACGAATGAGTGGAGGAGATGGGGAAAGGAAGAGGAAAGAAGGCGACCGCAGGGGGCCGATTTCGGCGCCGGCGCTGGCCGCCGCCGCCGCGGGCGGGGCGCCGACGGCGACGGCCGATGGCGGCCGCCGGAGTTGGGCCGACGGGTGGGGGCTGAAGGGACCGTGACACCCTAAGAGGGGGGTGAATTAGGGTAATCTAAAAACTACGGCTAGGAGCACATATAAAAACCTATTTCAATTTCTATCTAAATGTGCACTAGGTTTTTCTATGTGTTGCTAACTCTACCGCTAAAAGTTTTGCACCCTAGGTTCCAATCCTAGCAACTACACATGGCAATTCTAGGAAAGGTAAAAGCGGAAAGTAGTGCAATAAGTAATGCGGAATGTAAAGAGATAGAGTAAGCAAACTCCCGACACGGCGATGTATCCCAAGGTGTCGGAAAGCCACGGCTTTCCACTAGTCCTCGTTGTTGGAGCCCCTCTCAAAGGGAATGCCCGCGCAAGGGCATGAACTCCCCGGTCGAGTCACTCCGTAGGATAGCCTACGGGACTTCCCCACACGCGAGTGGGTCTCCGCTTGGCCTCTCCCGGATGCTCCTCGCCGCCTCCACTTGGTTGAGCTTCGGCAAATGCCTAGGGCCTCACCTCCCTAGTACAAAGTAACGGCGGCCACTCCACAAACTCGGTTGGAGGGTCTCGCAAGACTTACAAGCCCCGATACTTACAACTCTTGGTGCGCGCAAGCACCGATAGAAAGAGGTGTGCAAACCTCGCCTAAACTCTAGGCTAACACCTAAAGCAATGCGCTAAAAGGTCTAACTAGCACTTAATCAAGCACTAAGCTCTATGCTAATCACCTAGATCTTCTATTAAGCACTTTGGTGGAATGAGCACTTGCAAATGAGTAGAGCAACTCACAATAGCTTCCCCAAGTCTCAAGCCGCTTCAAATGGCCGGCCAAGGGGGTATATATAGCCCCAAGTCCATGAACTAGCCGTTGCTCCAACGGCCAAGTTTCTGCGTGACCACCGACTCATTCGCTGAGCACCGACGCATTGCACCGGAGCAATTTTCCCAACTAGCCGTTGCACTGGCCGTTGGCTTTGAACCTACCACCGACTGATTCGCTGCTGGTGCCAAGGTAGCATCGGATCAATCGATGCTATGCATATTTCTGCCAGAGCCGAATCTGAGCCGATCTCGAGCCGAGCCGACACCACCGACACATTCGCTGGTCCATGTCTTGTACCATCGAACTGTCCGGTGCTCCTTGTCCTTTGTAATGCATCTATGTCCTGCCACGTTCCACGATTCATCCGCTGGTAATCTTGACATAGCATCGGACCATCCTATGCTCCATTCAAACTTGACTTTGCCATCTCCCGCGCTGACCACCGATTCATTCGCTGGTCCATGACTCAACCATCGAATCATCCGGTGCTCTGTCCTTTCTTGGCCCTGCTGGCTTGACTGTGCTGACCACCGACTTATCTGATGCTCACCATCAATTGTGTCGGTGCTCCTCTGAGCAGGATTCTCTTGATCATCCCGCGGGATCTTGTGTCGACTTCAAATATACATCTTGACAAACATGTTAGTCCCAATGACTATGTTAGCATTAATCACCAAAATCATAAACATGGCCTAGGGCCATTTTCCTTACAATCTCCCCCTTTTTGGTGATTGATGCCAACACGATCAAAGCAAGCAAAAAATAATAAAAATTAAATAGCAACTACTTGCTATGATGCAATGTAAGAGCAAGAACATATGATGATTAGAATATGCCAATGAAATCAAGTTGAAACCATACCTTGCTCTTACCAATTTGAAGACTTGAACTTTGAATCCCCCATGTGATCATTTGGTTATAAGGCTCCCCCTTACTCCAATGTCACTTTTCTCCCTTTCTTGGACCAAATTCTTGCAATCTCCCTCAAGCTTAAAAACTTACAATCTTCCTATGTTCAACTTGAGGTTCTTGCTTTCTTGCATGCTCTCTCTTTAGGGCGGCTCCCCCTTAAGGTATACTTGCTTTGGTCACTAAAATTCTCCCCCTTTGGAATCAAACACCGAAAAGGAAGACATTAAAAGCACAAGGGAGAGTTTCATTGATCATAATCTTTTGGATGTGGAAGGCAATCAAGATCATAATCATGAAACTCACATAACATAGACTAAGCTCCCCCTAAGTGTGGGCATACATATGGTGGATGGCAAACATATGCACAGCTAGTCAATTAAGACATGATGAGGAGTTTAATCTATATTATGCATGGAGATAGCTCTAAAAAAAATTTCAAAAATATGATATCAATTGAGAACAAGAGATACCAATTTGAATGAGAATCCAATTGAATTTAGATGCTTGCTTATCTCCGGGGATTTTTCTCGTGCAACATGAGACTACACACATGATAAACTTGCAAACATTGTTAGTCTCAATATCACAAACCATAAGGTAGCTCCCCCTAAATGTGTGCATACAAGTGTTTGAATTACTTGTGAGAGCCATGCACTAGTCAATAACGACATTGGGAGTATCTTTTGGCTTGTAATTTTGGCACAAAATATATAAAATAAAATCTAGTGCCATTTTCCTACAGGGGCTCCGCCCGAGTCACCCCAGGGAGCGACGCGGGGGACGGGAATGAGAGGTATCGATCAACACAATTCGACTAAGCATTGCTAAATAAAATTCTCGTATCCAATGCATGGTAAGTTGTTTTATTTAGCTGTCAAAATATGGCTATCCGGTTGATAATATGAATGAAACCATATTCCTACTATGTACGATTATGAAATTTCTAAACACATAGAAAGAGTACTAGATAGTTTCTAGTTTGTTCTTTTTTTAATTATAAATTAATGTCATATTATCATTTTTATGCTTATATGGCAGCTAGTTAATTGGGAGTAGCTCGAACGGGTGGGCGTAAGCAGTGGAGGCGAGACATCGATAGGCGGGACCCACTTATCGTATGAAGATGAGGGCTTAGAATTGGAGAAGCTGGAGATATTTCTAAGAGAGACATAAAAAGAGTAGAGGCAGGCCTTATTTAGCATTTGAGCTATGTGTGTAGCTATTTTAGTGGCTTAGAGCAACTCCAAGAGAGTTGCCAATTTTTCCTCTCCATTTGACTCCCCATTCGACTCTCTACAAAGATTCTTCTCCATATTGAGTTGATCACTCCAACAGACTCTCTATTTTTCACTCTCCAAATCCCAACGACTACTTTCAACTCTCCCCTCCCTCACACTGTCATGTGGGACCCACACGTCATCTCCTTTCTTTCCCTTCTTCCCATCCGGCCATCCCCTCCACATCTCCGTCGTGCGTCTGGCTCTGGGCTCTGCCGTGGCCGCGTGGTGCCCCAACCCGCCGCCCGTCTCCTCCCCGCGCTCGCCGCCCACTGGCCGTCTCCTCCTCGGCGCCCGCCGCCGCCTCTACCACGTGCGCGAAGGCACGGGCCGGCGGCACATGGTCAGCCATGGCCTTGGCTGGCGGCGACTGAGCGACGACGAGGAGCAGCAGGAAGGCAAGGGCGTGGCGCCCTGAGGTCACGGGGGCTGACTAGCAGCAGCCCCGCAGCACGGAGGAGGCGGCATGGCAGAGCTTCAGGGACGGCACCGAAATAGCGGACGGAGCTCGCCGGAGAGCGCCCTGCACGACGGAGGAGGAAGAAAGGCGAGGGGTAAAATGGATGCGCGAGCTCGAGAGGGTGCTATGGCTGCGAGGAATCGAGGTGGGAGCGCACCACGGTGGCGAATCGGGCCGGCGACGGCGGAGGGCTCGGAGGCGGCAGCGGCGCTGGGCGCAGGGGAGGTGGCGGCGGTGCTACGCGCAGGGTAGGCGGCGGCGGCGCTGGGCGCAGGGAAGCCTTGGAGAGGCGGATGGGGAGCTCGGATGCCTTGCCAAGTTTGGCAATCGAGCGACTGAATTTGGCAAGGCGGATAGGATGGCAATCCAGATAGCAGGTTTGTTGGAGTGCAAGATTCTTGCTGGCTCTCTAAAATTTGGCTTAGCAAGCCAGATAGCAGCTCTCTTGGAGTTGCTCTTAGAGCAAGTATTACGGTGGGTTACAAGCGAGCTGAATAGAGGAGAGAAAAGAAGAGAGAAGAATACGAGCGCTTCGCGGTACGCCCATTTGAAGCCGGCGGATACATGTACATGCAACTTTTATTGGCTATGCTGCCTGCCATGCTCATTGCATGCAGTTTTTATTGGCTGCGCTTCGCTACTTGTGGCCGCTACCGCATTAATTGCAGTACATGCTGGCGTTGATTTCGCCCACTGCCCGGGCGAAATCAGTAGCCCGGAACATATGGTATGGATCTACCCGATCGAAAAAGACTCGAACCGCAGTCGCCCACCCCGCGGCACAGGGAGGCGAGAACCACCGCTTTTAGTGAAAGTCTCTCTAAAATTCACTCTCTAAATCATCATTTAAGAGTCATTTGTATAAAAATCGTTTTCTATATCTTTCTGTTTTCCAACAGCTTCTCTATATCTTGCATGCACTCTAGAGAGCTATTCTCTTTTCTATATTTTGCTAGCGAGAAATCCGGAATGGAGGGTGACTATGTTTAAATAAGCAAACAGAGAAGCTGTTGGAAAGTATCTTTTTAATCAAAATCTCTAAAACTAACAATTAGAAAGTATTTGGAGAGTCTCTTAGAGTTGCTCTTAGGGGGTGTTTAGTTCCTGAAAATGGTGAAAAGTTTTGGATTATGTTACGTGCACAGAGAGAAGAAATGAACTCACAAGGTTCTCTACGTGGGATTTTTTTGGATTTTGAGTGGAACTAAACACGTCCAACCCTAGACACTAGTCTTGCCCATAAAATAAACCCTAGACACTGGTCATAGTTTCCATAAGCTCCACGTCATCAAGAAACGAGTACCACTACCCTTCCAATGCAAACACCATTATTCTACACCTAAATACACACATCTCTCATTATGTCTTAGATTGCATGTAGAAATTATGTCTCACGCAAGACCATTACTCCATTGCCACATCATCTTCTATTCTAGGTGGCAGCTCATTTAATTATATGAACACTGTTCTAGTCATTTATTCTAGGTGGCAGCTCATTTAATTATATGAACACTGTTCTAGTCATTGGGTTGGAGATGGCCTTAATCACAAGTGCTGCTCACGCATCTCCTAGCTGAAAGCAGGGCATGTAACATGGATAGGTCATTTCTTTCCACAAATAAAAACTCTCCATAAACTGCTACAGGTGACATGTATTGGACCTTTGAGTGCTCATGGACAACGCATGTCTTCACATCTGGAAACATACTCCATTCTAATTAAAATATTAGTTGTTTTGACATTTCTAAATTTATAAATATTGTATGCACATAGACATAACATATGCTATATGTGTATAACAATATCTATGAACCCATAAATGCCAAAACGATCTGCCGTATGAAACGTATAAAACCGCCAGCAATAAGACAGTGCTAGATAATAACATTAACACTGATACCATCTAATGAATTGTCTTAAAAACAAGGCATCAAAGCAAATACAATATCATCATACACAGTGTGATAGACAACATGCTAGGGCCTTCTTTGTTACAGGGCTTGGAATTCGTTGAGGCAAGCGGAGGCACCGCACAACGCGCCCGCACCGCTGCCGTCTATAACACAACTGCAGTGTGCGGCAGCTCACCTTTCTTCACCGCCGGCTTGCTCTCTCAGGCTCGCCGTCCTGAGTTCTTGACAGCCGTGTGCAAGAGACCAGGCAAACCAGCAACCGACCTTGCTTGCCTCGTGACACGATACACTCTGCGAGTCGAAGATTGCGGGTGCCGAGAATTGTAGGGAGGAGTACCAACTGCCGTGTTCGTGTGCCTCTGGTTATAGCACAGTTCGCAGGAGAATATTGCACGCGCCACGCGGTCTTCCATCCTGAAACAACACAAGCTTGTGTGTGCATGCAGAATTTGTTCCATTAATCCCAATCAAACTGAACAACGCTGTAAGTGGATTCGATCAGGGACTCAGGGAGGGTAAACCAAACCTGGAGATCAAATAACAGAAATCGTTAAGCAGCCATGAAAGTACACTACTATTCATCTTCCATGTCGGTGAGTTTTGGAAACATCAGAAATACTTGTCAAATGTTACTTTTGTTGACTTATTGCTTCATCTTTGCTCATTTCAGTATAGAATGAGCATCATATGAAGTGTCATACCCCCAAGGCCCCAATCCATTGCAAAATGGAAATGCTTATCAAACTATAATACTCCGTTTCAAAGTAGGTCTTTTTGGCTTCTGTAGGTTCATAGCATTTGTTATGCACCTGGAAATAACGTATATCTAGATACATAGCAAAAACTGTGAATTTAGAAAACCCAAAACCTATATTTTGGAACGAGTAGGGCACTATATGGGGAAATTAAATCATGGATGAACAATTCTAACAGAAGTAAACAATGTTCACTAAAGTAAAGAAGCAGTCAGTGTTCGCTCAGTACCAATATGACTACAGCATTCTCTGATTATCACCGTTGTGTCATCCAGGAACATATCGATTACCTTTACTGACTGAAAGGCTGAGTAAAGTGAGTCAAACTAATCGATGAACTTAGTGTGCGAGATTGCTAACAGGACTATATAACACAGAAATAGATCATCAAAAAAAGCAAAGTACCAATTAAGTTCCTCCTTTCTGAACTACTGTAACAAGGACTCACGCACATTGGGATTTTTCTGTAGTATTTTGTCAAGCAATGAAGAATGGATGAATGATGGAGCATATGCTTCAATTAGTTACAAAATTGCAGTACGACTAGTTTGCATCTTTTATCCATTGAAAAGCTAGTTTTATCAAGGAGGCATTTAAGTATCTCATTTGTGCCCCTTTTTGTGCTTCTCTTATCCTTGTTTCTTTTGGGTTTCATCTCTAGCCTACCCCAACTTGCTTGGGACAAAAGGCTATGTTGCTGTTGTTGTTGTACTGATAAGTATAAAGGTGCACTCTGAAGACCAGAGACTAATTGGAGAAAATAACTGCATCTTAGTTCTTCTAAAGTTCTAAAGGTAAGTGACACATTAGCATAGCACTGACTAAATCTTTTATTTCTTCTTGAACAGGAAGAGCACATTACTGAGTATTAGGCATTTCTATAACCATCAGTTGCACTCTTGGCATAACCTTTTACATGCAGTATGGTCGCTGCAACATAGCCATGCCTGATGCATGCAGCATAGTCATATGCTGAGAGACTCAGAAAAACACAATTCTCAGAAGTAGTGATGAAAAGCATTTGACTATATTAAGAGGGAGTAGTACAGTTACAGTTTAATCTCAAATTTGGCATGTGCACATAGGTCCTGCCTTCATCAAAACTGGTTAACTCAATGATTCCAAGCTGGAAGCATCATAAATTAATCAATCATCACGAGCATGGTTCAGAGAAGTTTCTGAATTTACCACAACGAAGACACATCCTATTGCCAAAATAGAAAGGTGACTATTTCATAGTATTCCACAGTCTACATGTCAGAATCACCGTCATAGTTATTTCCCAAGAGAAAGTATACAGTACAACCAGCTCAGTTTGCCATTCAGCAAACACAGTGTGGTTCTAAGATATTCCTATTTTACAATCTAAGGTTGAGCAATCCGGGTGACTTCTGGCAAGTGACCAAAACATTGAAGCAATCAAAGAACCTTCCTATTTCACAACAATTTCTAGTTACTCGTGTATTGTAACAGACCAAAAGAACAGGGGGTGGGGACAAACCTGTTCAAGAACACCCCACCCACTCAAATCCTTTGTTGTGACTCAATCACCAATGCATTGAGCATGATATGCAACACTGCATCATACACCTCGCCATCATAATGCATTCCATCAGCCGTGCATTGCTGCCCGCACCCCTGGGTGAGCTTTCCCACATCAAGCAGCAGGCATGGGCCGCCATCGCCGCGAATGAGGCCCCTCTGATCGACCTCTTGGTCATAGGCGCGCAGCATGGTGCCGTTCATGCGTGCCCTCTTGGCGTCCGTATTGAGCATGTGGTTTACCAGGTGCGGCAGGCCGAGCCAGAACATATGTGGCGGTGGCACTGGCAACGGCGAGCGCAGCGCCTTGGCGGCGCCCGCGACGGACGCCAACGCGTCCCCGTAGCCCTCGGCGTCCGCGACGTGGAGCATGTGCCAGAGCCCGGATCCGAGGACGAGCACGTCGGGGACGCGCGGCGCGAGGCGCAGATCCTCGCGGAGCAGCCGCGTGAGGTTGCTCTCGAAGGGCGCCCAGACGAAGTCCACGGAGATGCCCCGCGCCGGCACCACGGCGCGGTAGTCGCTGTGGCGGCGGAACAGCTCCGGCTCGGCGGCCGCCGCCGCGGCCGGGTCGAGCAGGAGGCGCAGCAGCGCGAGCACGAGCAGCCGCGCCTGCGAGTCCCCCGCCACCATCACCCATGACCCGTTGAGGAGCAGCGACGCGTCGTCGCGCGACAGCCGCGCGAACCCGCAGGCCGACGCCAGAGACGGCGGCCACGACCACGTCCGCGCAGTCCCGCCATTCGCGGGGGCGGCGGCGGAGGCGGCGTCAGACCAGGACACGCGGTGCAGGAACGGGACGCAGGAGGAGCCGGAGGAGGAGGCGGCTGACGACGCGGTGCCGGGGGTGGGGACGAAGAAGGATGCGGCGAGGAGGTGGGGCACGGAGGGGAGGTAGGGGGAGAGGTGGACCCCGACGGCGAGCGAGACGAAGAGCGCGCCGGAGAAGAAGAGCACCTTGTTGCGGCTGAGGTGCCACCCTGCCAGCCCCATGGGCACGAACAGCACGACGCACGCCGCGACCACGCCCGCCTGCGCCGCGGCCGACACCATCGACCGGCCGGCCGAGCCGAGCCGAGCGCCCGCCTGCTGAGCGCGCTTTCCCCCGCGAGCGGCGAGGCGCCACCAGATCTGGACCGGCAGGGCAGGATCGCGGGCCGCACGGGATTAGGCAGACAGGCAGGCGGCGGGCGGGCGGCGTGGAGCGGAAGCGAGCGAGCGGGAGATTAGAGGGGCGCGGCAGCCGCGTCGCGTCGCTTGGTGGGTTGGTGGGTGGGGGTGGTGGGGTTGGGGTTGGGGTTGGGGAGGGACGGAGAGATTGCGGGGGGAGTGGCGGGGCGGGTCGGCGGGATGGGAACAGCGGAACGGCAGAGCGGGTGGGGGGAGGGGACGGGAAGGCGCGCCGGCGCTTTGGAGCTCGCCGCTTGGGGAGGTGGACGTCGGTGCGCGGGGCGAGGGGAACGGGGCGTGGCGCGCCGGCGTGGATGCGGGGTCGGGTCGGGTCGGGTCGGTTGGTCCCGTCCTGTGTTGGTGCCGCCTGGTGGAAGGAGGTTTCAGACTTTCAGATTTGAACTCGAGATATCATTTCCTGCTTCTCGTTGAGAGAGGGGGGAACAGATTGACGGCGAGTCAACTTCGCCAGGGTCTCGATCGGATCTTGTCTCGAAGAAGAGAAGGTTCTCAATCGGATCTCAATGCTGGTGTCGAGCTCGAGCACGGACTGAAATGGAACCGCAGGTTTGAGTTCTCGGTCCATGATCAAGATAGCGCGGACCAACAACGAAAGGCATCGCCAAACGATTTTCGGTTTTCCTACTTTTTTTTCTCCACGCGCTTTCAAATTTGCTTTCGTAATTTGGCAATTTTAGCCTGCACATTAATGCCAGAGCCCGATCTCAAGGCAGGCCACATTTTGAAGTAAACAATTCACAGTTTCGTGCTTAGTGGTGCCGTAGTGCTCACGCGTCTCCTGACTTAACGACAGAAGCGAATCCGCCATCCCCAGTTGTTCTACCAAATCGTTTTCTCCAATTGCTTTGACCACAACATCGTACATAGTTTTTTGTTTCAGAAAATCTGCTTGATTGCTAACCAGCTAGATTGGGACACAAACCACCAACTAGTACTAATCAAAATTACAAATCATAACCGGAGACTGCAAATTTCTAAGAAACAACAGTGCTTGAAAGCAACATAAACCATGACAAGTTATCAGAAAGAACAAAGCCAATGGGAACGAAGGACCAAGAACAACAATTATGCCTCAGAACATCAACTCATTCAATTGACAGGCTTCAAATTATACATTGCTTTGAACCCAACATCGTGTATCAATTTTGATTTCAGCAAACATGGTTGATTACTAACCAAGCTAGATTGGGACACCAACAACCAACTCGGTACTAATCAGAATCACAAATTAACAACGGGTACTGCGAACTTGTAAGAAGCATCCCTAATGCGTGAAAACCACAAAAACCATGATAAGTCAGTCCGAATTCAGAACAAGAACAAAGACAATGGGAACAAAGAACAGTAATTAGGCCTCAGAACATTCTTCCATTCAATTGATAGGCTTCCAATTCTCCATTACAACCACAAACACCTACTATTAAATTAACACCGCAACACAGCTAGACACAGGACAGGAAACCCAACACAGCAACTCCCCTAAATCCATCAGGAACCCTAGCTCGCGGCCCGCAGAGCACGCTGACGGGGTCAGGCTCAGCCGCCGAAGCCGTAGAGGGTGCGGCCCTGGCGCTTGAGGGCGTAGACGACGTCCATGGCGGTGACGGTCTTGCGGCGGGCGTGCTCCGTGTAGGTGACGGCGTCGCGGATGACGTTCTCGAGGAAGATCTTGAGCACGCCGCGGGTCTCCTCGTAGATCAGGCCGGAGATGCGCTTCACGCCGCCCCTCCTCGCCAGCCTCCGGATCGCCGGCTTCGTGATGCCCTGGATGTTGTCGCGGAGCACCTTCCTGTGGCGCTTCGCGCCGCCCTTGCCCAGGCCCTTCCCTCCCTTACCGCGGCCCGACATGGCTTCTGCTGCGACGACCTGGAGCTTGCGGAAGGCGCGGAGGATTCGAGGGGGATTTGTGAGGGAGTAGGAGGATTTGGGGATTTTCTGCGAGATGGGGAATCGGTAGTGACGGGGGCGGGATTATATAGGAGGGCGGGGCGAGGGGATCGATCCGTGGGAAGGTGGTGCGTGGATGCTGATTGGGTGGAGTGGCCACGCGCGGATCGTTGACGTGGCACAGCGGACGGGCGGATGCGGGTCAATCCGCGGGAGGTGGTGCTGCGCCGTTCGATGAAGAGCACAGGCGCTAGTTGGTTTAAAACGGAGAACTGCGGATCGATGACGTGGCAGGGTGTTGCTACTTGCTTGTGGAGTGGGCTTATGGGCTTTCCCAGCAAGGAAGCAAGTGGGCCTGCGTTGGGCAGAGAGAGAAACCACGCAGCTCAGCCCAACGCGAGAACACAGGCCGCCGTAAATCTAAGCATCGTTTTTATCTCACTTCTTAGTTCTCACCCCAAACAATGGTTGTTCCTTAAAAAACAATTGGTTGCCATACTGAATTGTTGCATAAGTGGTGTTATCTAATTCACCTACTACCTCCGTTCCAAATTATAGGCCGTTTTGACTTTATTAGATTCATATAATCTTTGTTATGCAGGATAAACGGTATGTCTAAATTCGTAGCAAAATCTATGAACGTAGAAAAGTCAAAACGACATATAATTTGGAACGAAGGAAGTATTATTTTCAAGCCTGGTTGTTCAACATTGGCGCTGTACATTTTGCATTGCTATCATCGTCATCACTACGATAGTTGCGCACTTGCCCTCGACAACATGCGGGGCTCTCGCTAGTTAAACAGTCTTACCATCTCGCGACAGAGCAGGTCCCATCACGTCAGGCAAGTTGCGTTAAAAGAAAGCAGGGATTAGCCTAGCAAAAATTCTTACAATGGAGTGCTTTTGGCAACATGAGGGGTACAAACGAGGTATATCCTCGTTCTTGCATCCCTAGATCGACAAGTCTTTGTAATCAACGGCCGTATATATCGACTAAATTTGAGCCAGGTTTGAGTATTTTAGCCCATGGTTTAACGCTTCTGCGCCTTTGCTTTTTAACTCAAGTGCGTGGGCATCACATGTTTGTTAGGACGTCGACGCAACCAGGCCCGTCTCAGAGGGGGGTCAGCCCGTGCGATGGCCAGGGGCCCATCAGGCTGAGGGCCCATGAATCTACCAAGTATGTATAATACAGTATACCTTGCACGATCTACCATGTATGTATATTTTAGATACAATTGATCTTGAACGTGTTCTTGAAGATTTTGCATCAAGAAATGCCCAAAAACGCTTTTTTTAAAAAGCACTATACATTTATTTGAGATAACCATCATAGTTATTTTGCCCTTTTTTATCTTCTTTGATGTACTGTTACTTTTCCGAAAAGAATTAAATATATACTATGTATGCTACAAGTTATCTCTTATTAATACTATTATATACTGTAATTGTTTTATTAAAATATTAGATTGTCAGGCCCTTGGTATCTTACTAGCCCAAGGGCCCATAAAATTTGTGGGACGGGGCTGGACGCAACGCAAAGCTTCTACTCGATTCTCCAGGGGGCAGAGGCCGGCAGTGGCAGCGGCTGGCCAACTCGCACTCCACTTCCGGGAGTATTCTGCATGTGCCGCGGTGACCTTGCTTTGCGTGAATTTAGCAAACCTTGATGGTGCCATCTGCAAAACGGCGGAGGCAAACTCTGAGTTCAGCAACGCAGAAAAGGTGCCCCACGCTGACGCTTCACCTACTCCCCGGGCTTGGCCGTACTCGGTTCAGACAACAACAAACGCAGCCAGTTCTGTCGCCTGCTCACTTGCTCGATCAGTGCTCTGCCCCTGCCCGAGAGCGCGCGCGGAGACAGCCGGGCGTCGCCGTGACGCCGTGCATGCGGCACAAGTGTGCACGGTGCCGCGCCGCATGCATCGCCGGAGGAGCACTTGCTGGCCTGTTGCTGTAGTCTTGCTAGCCTGCTATCTTGCGCTGAAGACCTGTAGGACTGCGTACCACTCTGTCACTGCGTACGAACCCATGCCCACCGGCACTGCGGCACGGGAGAGCCACCATTGTCGCCCACCACGCGCTGTAACACGTGCCGCAAAATGAGTTTCTTCTTTTCTAAGCAATTTTCATGTAAAAAATACACTAAAAATAATGATTGCCGACCTGAGTCTAAGCTTGGCTACACGCATAGCGCACCACATACCGTGGCCATACTGAATACTTTTTAAAAATATATATATTGGATTTGGTGTGTACAAATATTTCATCACGCACCATCAGATTTCTTAGAATATCTTTGGAACATATGATTCTCGAATAGGAAAAAATAGGATTGGAGTGCACGTGCAATTGAAATCCTATAAGAATGGATGTAAGAAAGTTATGTGGATGCCACATAGGAGGAACATAGGAATCCAAGATATAATGGAAAGATTCTCCTTCAAAATATTCATGAAAACCCCATACTATAGGAATTTCAAAGAAACTGGTACGATTCAATTCTTTGTTCTAAAAGTTTTCATAGAAAATTTCCTATAGAAATTGATTCCTTCAATATTCCTCTACTTTTCCTCCATTAATTCTAAAGTGGCCCTTAAAGGTGTATTGGCAAAAGTACTAGTATTTCTCCTCCCATGATGCAATTGAGTTAAGATTCTTTTACGTAACCTTGTTTCATAATAAGGCAATAGAGTTCCACCTTATAAAAAGTTGTATGTCAGGAATTTGCATTACACTATGGTTAAGTTTCCTGTCACTTATAAAACCATGGTGTTGTTCATAACTTAGAAATTCCTGTCACTTTGGCAGTATCCAATCACTTGCGACACGATCATCATATTGTAAAACCCCGCATCTGAATCCACGATAGCATTGCACGCAATGCGTCAACTACTTGAATTATTGTGTTATTATGGAAAAATATGATTAATAAATTAATTAGCGGATGCCACACAACTGTGTACATGATTGTTGTTGTATGACAAATAAGAAAACCCGTTTTGAAACCAAAAAAAAATGACGAGACATAGGTTCCCATTTTTCCTTTTTCTCATGTTGATAGTTCGAATTGAAGCAAACATAAGCTCACTTGAACTAAATGCATTAAAAATTGTTGCTAACTTGGACCATAGCCATATCTTATCATGAATAACACCATTCAGACTTGAATATATGAATGATATTCGCGCACTACTAAAGATAAAAATGTCTATTCCTTACTCTTATAATAAAATCATTCTCCTCTTGACATCGTACAATTCGTCTAAGCTTGCATGATATCTCCAAGTCATATATGATTATCGCCTATCACCATTATCCACCAATTTTATTTTTTTATTTTATCAAACAAGACCATCAAGATTGCATAATAAAGGTCAGACCTCTTCAACATTGTCCTACCAGTAGACACATGGTAAAAATGCTAAGTTCGCCACACACACTTATAATAAATAGTTTATTGCTCATATTGAATAGCTCATGAGCATGGAAATCTTACAAATCCTAAATACTTGCACTTATTTTTTTCTAACAAAGATAATTTTTCGTGCACTCATTGTGAAACATAATATCTAGCAACTTGGACCATGGTTGTACTTTATTGCGAGACAATTTGAAGATAATGGTTATCCACACACATCACATGAAAATCGTGAACAATGCACCGATACATCATGCAACTATAAATTTAGGTATACACATTTGTCATATATCACTATCTAGACCATTCTCAAACAAATGAAAAACCTTGTGATTAATGCTTCATACCACCAAAACATGTGGGAAAATGCTTAGTGCTTGTATTTTTTAGAGTAAAGAGAACTCCGCTTCTACTCATTACGCTTAAATTGTCTAACATATGAACCATAATCATATCTTCTTGTGAAAATGATTCAAACCCAAGGGATATCTGTATCTTTTAGCTAAAAGTGTTGTCCACTCTCATTTGTTTTTCACACCTTCACATGTGGGTTGTCCTAAGCGCATAAAGCATCACATACCTTATACGGAAATCACATGGGTCACAACAATAGGACTATAAATTCAACTATACATAATTGTGTTATATGGCCATTTAGTGCCAACATTCTCGTGGGCATTGCTTTTTATATAAAAAAATCTGGCGTGGATGAAGTTTAACATCGCAGCCGCTGATCTTGGACAATCTGACATTGCCATACAGTAAGGCCCTGTTTGGCATGGCTCTAGAGCTAAACTCCACCAACTCCATCCAACTTTCTAGCCAAACACCCTAACTCCACCAACTCCAAGAGCAGCCAAACTCCCTAGAGTTTGATGAGCTCTAGTTCATTTTGGTGGAGTACCTCTTTTGGAACTCCAGCAACCTCAAATATGGACCTAGTCGTGGAGTTTGGGGGTAATTACCCACCACTGCCACTGATTACAAAAAAAACGTTTCAATCTATCCCTCCACCCCCGTCGCCCCCCACAGGCTTCTTCCCCCGCGGCCCCTCCTCCCTCCCGCCGCCGCCGCCCCTCCTCCCTCCCGCCGCCGGCGCACCTCCTCCCTTCCCCTGCCGACGCCCCTCTTCCCTCCCGCCGCTGGTGCCCCTCCTCCCTTCCCCTGCCCCTCCTCCCTTCCCCCGCCGGCGCCGCTCCTCCCTTCCCTCGCCGGCGCCCCTCCTCCCTCCCGCCGCCGGCGTCCCTCCTTCCTTCCCCCGCTGGCGCCCTCTTCCCTCCTGCCGCCTGCGCCCCTCCTCCCTCCCGCCACCGGCGCCCCTCCTCCCTCCCACCGGCGCCCCTCCTCCCTTCCCCTGCCGGCGCCCTCTTCCCTCCCGCCGCTGGTGCCCCTTCTCCCTTCTCCCGCCGGCGCCCCTCCTCCCTTCCCTCGCCGGCGCCCCTCCTCCCTTCCCTCCGTCGGCGCCCCTCCTTCCTTCCCCCGCCTGCGCCCTCTTCCCTCCTGCTGCCTGCGCCCCTCCTCCCTCCTTCGTTCCCCCGCCTGCGCCCTCTTCCCTCCTGCCGCCGGCGCCGCTCCTCCCTCCCGCCGCCGGCGCCCCTCCTCCCTTCCCCTGCTGGCGCCCCTCTTCCCTCCCGCGGCCGGCGCCCCTCCTCCCTTCCCTCGCCGGCGCCCATCCTCCCTCCCTAACAAGGGCAAGAAAGAGAAGACAAGACAAGACAATGACATGTGGGGCCATGAGTTAGGGACAATATTGGCAATACACACTGAAAACCATCTTTTTGAGAGCTAGAGGCACCATTCTAGCCAAACACCTTTTTCAGTCAGTTCTTGCTCCACGTGGAGCAGACTCCAGCTGAAGTTTAGGAGTGGAGTTGATCTTTGTGGAGCAAGAGCTATGCCAAACAGGGGGCCTAAATCACAGCCATCTACTCCTCCGTACGAAGGCTTCCAGCTCCGCAAAACCTGTCCTCCACGCCGCACGCAGCCGTGGCACTCAACCGGCCCCATCCAACCCGCACCCCAGTATAAAATGGCCCTCTCCTCCTCCGGTTCCTCAGTAGTCACCTCTCCATTTTTCCCCTCCTCTCGTTTTTGCGTTTAGGCCCCTGGGGAAGCAGGGATTCCGGTCCCGGTCCCTCTCCCCGGCTCTCCCATCTTGCAGCTTCGATCGGGGCTGCAGCGTCAGGTAAGATCCTTCTGAGCCGCTTTCCGTTCACATGGACTTGCATTTCACCTCGTGCACGCGCTATCGGTTTTAGATTTATCTGCTTCGGCGAGGACTTGTGCTAGAAGCTAGAAGCTAGAAGCGGTTGGTTGGGGAGTTTCTGTGGCCTCTAGGAGGCATTCCTGGGCAGGATTTGGTGGAAATCTAAGTTTGCCGGGTGAATTTTGGTGCCAAGGACTCTTGGTTGGGGATTGTGGGCCGCAATAAGCTGAAAGGGAACTATCTTTGCGAGAAGGTTCTAATTGTGGCCTTGTGGGTGGTGTTTTATGCTATAGGATACAGAGAAACTGATACACCAAGTCGAGGAATTGTTGTTCCTAGAATTCTATGGCGGCTCGAAAGTAGGTAATAATAGTTGTTGTTATTTTATTAATATGCGGTAACGTTGAAGTTTTACTGCTGGCTGTGTTTTATGCCAAATTTGGCTATAAATTAATTGCGCAATAGCTATTACTTGTAATTAGGAGTTCTGACAAGGTACATGTGTTGGGGATGGAAAAGAGATAAGCAGTTGATTTTCTTGTTACAGAACTTCCTCAGTACTGTCCACGGTGCATTATCTATTTTAGTTAAGTTGCATTTTGTGCTCTGTAGTTGCAGGAATGGGAAATCAGTGCCAAAATGGGACCTATGGGAACAAGTACAGCAATTACAACCAATTTCAGAATGAGCGTTTGGCTTCAAGGTATGATGATGGGGACAATAATGAGGATTGCTACTCGGGGTCATCTAGGTCCAGTATCGCGGATCTTATGCAGCAAGGGCTGAGACGGACATTAACATCCATCTCTGTTCTCGGTCAAAAGACTCCTAATGTAACAGAGCATTATACCCTTGGCCGTAAGCTTGGAGAGGGTAAATATGGGACAACTTACCTCTGCACTGAGATCAGCACTGGGTGTCAGTATGCATGCAAGTCAATCCTGAAGAAGAAGTTTGTCAACATGCAAGATATTGAGGATGTGCGCCGCGAGATCCAGATAATGCACTATCTTTCAGGCCAAAAGAATATAGTCACAATCAAGGATGCATATGAGGATGGGGAGGCCGTGCACATCATCATGGAGCTCTGTGAAGGTGGTGAGCTATATCACCAGATTACAAAGGGAAATTACAGTGAGCAGAAGGCTGCAGAGCTGATGAGAATTATTGTTGGCATCATAGAGAACTGCCATTCACTAGGGGTAATGCACCGGGATCTCAAGCCAGAAAACTTCCTCTTACAGGATAAAGATGACGACTTGTCGATAAAAGTAATCGACTTTGGTCTCTCTGTGTTCTTCAAACCAGGTATTATATATTTTTTAAATAACATCAGACTGTTTGTATGTCAAGTAAGAAACTCGTTAAGTGATACTTTACTGATGTTTGAGCTAGTTTGTAAATACCTTTAATTCAAACAATCTCTCAAGCAAAACTAAAAGAATGACATAGTAATAAAACTGTGGTCTTTTTGTGTGGTCAGCAAGTAAAGCATTGTGTTTGGCTGTTTGCTGTTGCTACTTATTCTATGGCTTGAACAGAACGAAACAGTACAGGTATATTTTCTCTTGTGTGGGTCTTTTCCTGACTCATTTGGCTCTAGCCACCTTTAATTGATGCTGGGATATAGAAGTATGCACCTGTTCCGGAGTTTTATCTGAATAAAGAGTTGCAAAATCTCAGGTGATGTTTTCACTGAAGTAGTGGGAAGTCCATATTACATTGCTCCAGAGGTACTGCATAAGCATTATGGACCGGAGGCTGACATATGGACAGCTGGAGTGATACTCTATGTGTTGCTAAGTGGTGTGCCACCATTTTGGGCAGGTCAGTTATCTGGACATATATTTAAAGTTTTGCTTCAATGCCTTTTTCTGAATGGGCTAAATAACTCGTTTTCATTCTGTACCAGATACGCGAAGAGGAGTATATGATAAAGTTCGAGATGGGCATTTTGACTTAGAATCAGAAAAATGGCATGGGATATCGGACAGCGCAAAGGATCTTATAAGAAAAATGCTCTGCCCTTGTCCATCAGAGCGACTGAAAGCCCATGAAGTTCTAAGTTAGTATTGTTTGGTTCTTGTCCACATTACTTTTCCTCATTTCAGTACCGTGTATTCATGTGTCCTGCTTTTCTGTAGAAGGATTTCAAACCAATTTTCTTCCCCAGAAATTTGCAGTTATAACTGTAAGATCATTTATAATATAACTTGTTCACAAATTGATATTATTTTCATTCTAAATGATCAGAGCATCCTTGGATATGTTATAATGGAGTGGCTACTGATCAAACTGTAGATCCAACTGCTTCATGTCTTAACAAGTCATCTGCAACAAATAAGTTAAAGAAATTAGCTCTGCAGGTATGTTTTTTCCCATTTGCACATGCCACGGAGAAGTTTTTTTTATTCATTTTATCACCATGGTGAAACATTAGGTAGACTTTTGAAAGTATTTGGAGAGGTTGCTTTTCTATTACTTATTTAGTTTCATTAGTATTGCTACCTGCTATGAAAGGTTAAAACCAATCTAATTGGTGTAAATCATGGACAGATTAATTTTCTTGAAATCAGAATTCTCTACCTGGTGTACTATTTATAAATCTATCAGCATTAATGTTTGTCCATGCACATACTGTCGGTCATGTATGCTTTTTGTTGATGCTTCAAAACTCAGAAAGTAATAGATCAGATCACTTCACCATTGTATTCAATCGGTCTGATCTGTCATTCTTGGTTGATTCAGAAATTCAGATATAGTTCCATAGGTTGTATTAGGATGGCGATACACTATCAAATTTCTTTTGTTTTCTAAATTGTTTATTTTCTTTTGTAATAATCTTTCTAATTTCTTCGCATTCAGGTTATCGCTCAGCAGCTTTCAGAGAAGGAGACCACTAGCTTACGAGAAATGTTCAAGGCAATGGACACCGAAAGCAGAAGCGTTATTACTTTGGGTGAGCTTAAAGAAGGGTTGAGACGATGCTGCTCAGTGTTTAAGCGTACTGGAATTAATGGTCTAATTGAAGTGGTAAGTAGCTACTGCACAAAGTACTAGCAAAGTAGCAACATATGGGAACATATGTTGTGTCATTTTTAAAATTTGCAGTAGTGTTTCCAAGTACCAATGGAAGAATTAGATAAATTAGACATCATAGAAGCAACACATTACTAATATGCTGTTGAGCATCCTATTGAATTGGGGTTTCTGAACAAAAATGAGATAGTCCATGGGTTGAGGACTATGGCCCATGGACTTAGTGGAAGAAAATGAAGCATGCCTTTTACAATAACCCCTCCGTTTTAAATATAGGATATTTAGGAGAAGCTAAATAGTTAAAAATAAACTAATTAACTTGTAGAAAAGGTCATATATTAAAAGTGGAGGGAGTGCATCATTGGAACATAGCATAGCCTGCATGTATATTAAAATGATGTCAGCATTATGAAACAGAAACACTTTTGTCGATTTAACTTTTAAGAATTTTACTTCAGGCTGATAGCGACACCACCACTAGTGTCAACTGGGAGGAGTTTATTGCTGCCACAGAAACTGTTAGTAAAATTGAAGACAAAGAACTATTGATGCCAGCCTTTACATACTTTGACAAAGATGGAAGTGGTTATATCACCGTTGACAAGCTTCAAAAGCATCGTGTGGAACAGGACATGGAAGATAGCTTCCTTGAAGAGATAATCTTGGAGGTTGATCTGAACAATGTAAGTCTACCTTGTGATTCCTCTAAGCTATGGGATCGGTGGTTTTTAAGAAGTTTATAATGATCTAAGCTTTTTGGAACATTATTCGGGTTTTTTTTTATGTTTGACAAAATTGCATCGATGTCCTAAATGATTTCACTTTGAGAACTGCCTTAGGTGATACAGATGAAAAAAACCAGGTAATGTATGACACCTTTACAGTTTGCAGTTCTAGCACCAACACCAAAATGTCCTTGTTTCCATTTTTTTTAAAAAAAGTTGTGTGCTACCATGCAGCTTCATAATAGTGTTGCAAGGAACAAGAGCCATCATGTTCTTTCCATAGGCACAGGGGAAAAAAACAGCATGTAGACAAAAAAAAAACCTGCTGAAAAATCTGACGTGTAAACTTCTCTTTCTATAAAATTTCAGGATGGCCAGACCAACTACTCTGAGTTCGTCGCAATGATGCAAAGCAACAGCTCTGCACTTGGGTGGCAAACAAGGGAAAGCAGCATGAATATACCTTTGAGGGAGGCACCCGAAGTTTACTGACGTTCCTGTCGCGTGAAGATACCGTTGTCTTCGGGTCCTCACAGCCCTTAGGAAGGGTTTGTGAATCAAGGAGAAGCGAGCATAGTCTGATCTCTAGTCTGAATAGTTGAGCAGTGGTCGAAGGCTGGCTATTACTCTATAGCATACCGGTAGCGTAGGCTGTGTGCTGTATAAGAATAAAGGTATGGTCGTCATATATGTATCAGTGATTGGTTTGTTTGGTTGATAATGCTACCTAGCTATCTAATAATGGATTTAGTATATATAAGAAATGCATCCTTTCTTCTTTGCCGTGATCAGCAGAGTGACGGTCCGATCATTTATCTTATTGAGGTTAGGAGGAGAGAGTAATGAGCAGAGTTTACATCTCCCCAGCTACCCCAGCCACGTTTGAAGTCTCCAACCTGATGTAACTCTGCAAGTCATACCGGAGGAACCAGCTTACAGAAGGGTTGGTCCCAACCTGATGTAACCAGCTTTACATGGCTGCTGATGATCCTATGGCAGGATCACGGCATGGCGTCGGCACGAAACAAGAGCCGAGCAGGGTGTTAGAGAGCCGTTGCCGTTGGGGTGGATTCCCTCGCCGGCGCGGCAAACCGAGGGACGGGTGCGTGGGGCCGTAACTAACCTGGTAGGTTATGGCGTTGCGGCTGAGGAAGCGCCGGAGCCCGGAGCACGAGACCTTGCGGAGCCGAGCGCGCGCGCCCCTGCTCTATTTCGCTGTTCTTCTCTCTCTCTGCTAGCCAACGGAAAAGGCCGCGGCTTCATCGGGGGTCACTTGGCCGCTCGTGTAGTCGTGTCGCGTGCCTTTCCGCCCGCTCTGCTGCGTGTGATTCCCCGGCGGGGTCTTGTGTGGCTGGGGATCGGACGCCGGGGTGTGTGGGCGGGAGCAGAGCACCGGAAAAGCGAGCGCGTGACCGCGGCCGCGACGTCGTCGAAGGGAGTAGCTAGGGCCTAGGGGCCGTGCTGGCTTGTTGTTTGTTACATGGACCCATGCGGCCGGGACCGTGGCAAACCGGTCATGCCGCAACTTTTTTTAGGGGGAGGGTGTGTGGTTTCTCTGCTGGGCTTGGGAGGAATCTGAAGGCCTTTTTGGAGAGAAATTTTGTCTCATTTGGGCCGCCGGCACGGCGCTGCCTCTCATACTCTTTCTTGTTGCTTGCAACCGTCTCGGCACGTCAATCTGTTAATGCCTTGTACCAACTTTCTCGTTTTCTTCTGTCACAGTATCAAAATCCAATGTCCTTATTTTTTTGTAAAACAAAAATAGCTAGTGCAAGTGGAAACGAATTTATGAATTCGATCTTTTGGCTAAAAATGGGTAGCACGGGACGAAAAGACTCCCAAGAGTTGGAATGGAAATGTGTCCACAGCTCATTAGCCTCAGAAAGAAACCTTTGCCTTTACATTCATCCAAGGCCTTTGAGAGAGAGAGAGATCAAGTGTGCCGGTGCCGCGCTGCCTGCTTGTCACTCGCTCTTTTTACTGAAAGTGCAAAAGCCTAAACTTTTGGCACACGTACAAAATTTAACACGGTAGTTTTTTTTTTCCTCTCTGAATCCTAACCGTTTGCCTGTATGTCCCCGGTTCAAGTCATCATTAGCCACGTCTTTTCAGTTGTACGGCCGTACGGGCTACGGTGCAGACTACAGAGTCCAATGCCTCTTGCGTGATCCAGCGTCATCTCATCAGTAGGATCAACTCGGTCATCTAGGGCCGCGTTTAGATATTTCGCGAAAAAAATTTACAGTATATCGGGCACACATTTAAAGTATTAAATATAGACTAATTACAAAACTAATTACAGATTATGTCAGTTCATCGCAAGACGAACCTAACGAGTCTAATTAATCCGTCATTAGCACATGTTTACTGTAACAATTTATTGTCTAATCACGACCTAACTAGGCTCATTGGATTCACCTCGCGAAGTACACTCCATCCATATAATGGGTTATTTTTTTCGACTACATTTAATATGCGAACATACTCGAAAAAAATTTCACGCAGGGCCTAACGGGACAATATATCTTGTTTTAGAGTGACTCGTGAACGGAGATGATACACGTTGGTCAACGGAAGGTTGCACAGTCTAATATCATGATCGCTTCTCGCCACAATCGGCTGAGACCCTATCTGGCTAAGGCCCTGTTTATATGTTTCGCGAAATTTTTTTCGAGTATGTTCCCTCACATGCATGGCATATTAAATGTAGTCGAAAAAATAACCCATTGTATGGATGGAGTGTACTTCGCGAGACGAATCTAATGAGCCTAGTTAGGTCGTGATTAGACAATAAATTGCTACAGTAAACATGTACTAATGACGGATTAATTAGACTCGTTAGGTTCGTCTTGCGATTTAGTGACAGAATCTGTAATTAGTTTTGTAATTAGTCTATATTTAATACTTCAAATGTGTGCCCGACATACTCGAAAAAATTTCACGAAACCATCTAAACAGGGCCTAAGTTGCTATCTCGTTCATCACCGAAACGACTAGCAAACGCATAGCGAGGAAAATCTGTGGCTCCGATGCCGTCATGCTGCCTCACACTCACACCAACGAGACTAGGTGTGGATCGATCTGACCGTCCCATCAGCTGCTTGCTCGCTCGGGTACGGGCGTGCTGGTACGTGTAAACGGGAGCCCCCCGTTTCGTTTGGCAGCTTTGCACGGCAAGATCCCGGGTCGGTGATCGAGGCGATGGCGACGGGTTGTTCCCATCCACCTCTCCCTGGCGCCCCCGGGAGCTCGCGGGACAAGACGACACGCTCACCGTTCCCATCCCAATAGTTCCCGTCGTGGCAAGAGCCGCCTACACGCAGCCAGCCAAGGAAATAGTAGACAGACAGGCACAGCACAGGCGCGCGCGCCATTTGTTCCTCTCCCTGCATTTAACGCCGGGATCACATCAACTTTGCTTTGCCCTTAAGGCCCGATCGGTCGGTCAGTCACATGAAGCCCGGCCGGCCGGGCGAGAGTCAGTCCATGGCCATCAGGCCGGGCACCGAGAGTCTCGTGGCTTCAATTCCATCACTCGCTCGCCGTGCCCGCTCGTGTGGTGGTGTACCTACTGGTGGCGTGGCAACCCTCGCTCTTTGCCCCGTCCTTTTCGAGCTCCAGCGCCGTGGATAAGCCACAGCCATCGGACGCGGGCGGAGAGGCATGGCGCCATCGCGAGCCGTCGATCGGACCAACGACGCGGGGGCGTGTGGGATCCGAGCCGTCGGATACGGCCGTGGACTAATGAGCGGTTGGTAGGTAGGCTCTCCGTTTTCAACCCGCGTTCGCGCCAACACGGCAGCGCTTAAAGCTACTGCTGCTGATCGAGGCGGCGAGGACGTACGACCACAGGTACTCCGCTAGTCCGCTAGCTAGCGCGCGCCACGAGTTCCTGCCCCGAGCGCAAGGAACCCCGATCGACACGGACATAGCACGTACGTAGTAGTACAAGCGAGTGTGTATCCGTCACCGTGCGAGGTGTGTTCCCACATGGCAGGATCGGGAGGCGGCGGCGGCGGGGCTCCGCCTCCGGCGAGCACCCGCACTAGCCTCAGCGACTACCTCGACGGCCCGCGCGCCATCCACCGCCGCGCCGCCTCGCTGGCCATCGTGCGCTCCGGCGGTGGTGGCGCCGCGGACGGCCCGCGCATCGTCGACGGGCACGGCCGCGACGACCGGCCGACGCAGTCGTCCCGCCGCGCCTCGCTGTCGCTGCTGTGGCGCTCCTCTAATAATAAGGCGCCTCCGTCCCCGGCCTCGGAGCCGGAGCGTGGCAGTAAGCAGAGCAGAGGGTCGTCGGCCGCGGCGGCGGCGTGGCGGAGCTGGGCGCCGGTGCGCGCGCTGGCGCACCTCGGGAAGCGCCGCGCGGGGTGCCTCTTCTCGGTGGAGGTAGACGGCGTCCGCGGCGTGCCGGCGCACGCGGAGGGCGCCCGCATCGCCGTCACGGTGCGGAAGGCGGAGGGCGGCGGCAGGGGCGGCGCCGCGTGCAGACCATGCCCTCCCGGGTGCGCGGCGGCGGCGCCGACTTCGACGAGACGCTCTTCGTCAGGTGCAGCCTCTTCTTCACGGGCGGCGCCGGCACCGGGAAGCCGCTCAGGCTCGAGCCCCGTAGGTTCCTCGTGTCCGTCGTCGCCCTCGAGCCGCGGGGTGCACGCCGCCTCGGCGCCGTGCACACCGTCGACCTCAGCGCGCTCGTGCTCGACGCCGTGACCGGCGGCGGATCCGAGGGGCGACGCGCCAAGGCGGGTCGACAGGGTGTTCGCGCTCTCCACCGGCGGTAGCGGGAGCTTCTGCTGAAGCTGGGGTTCCAGCTCATGGACGACGCGGGGCTCAGCCTCTACGCGAAGGCGGCGGAGGACACGACGACCACGACGGAGAGGGACGTGGCGGCTCCGTCGGTGGCCTCCTCTCGCGCGAGGGCGCACAACAAGAACTCCTTCAGTATTTCAAGCACGACGCCCAAGCTCTCGCCGAACGACGCTTACATCTCGCCTTCCATGAGGGATTACAAGCAGCTCGTCGACAGGCTTCGCATCGAGGAGAATGGGGATCCTGTGATAAGGTATCTGGAACCTCGGAAGCCCGGGTACGACGGCGAGCTTTCCGCGTCCACCACCACCGACGCCGGGGACGCGTGGAGCCTCCCGGAGTACGAGGTCGTCGACAAGGGCGTTGAAACGGTGGTCAAGGAAGTCGTGCACTACCAGGCTCAACGCGACGTTCTGCGGGAGCTCGACTCCATCGCCGAGCAGATCGAGGCCATCGAGGCGATGATGGCCAACGGCGGGAACAAGTCACCCAAGGCGGCGGCGGATCAGCAGCCGCAGCAGCGCCTGGACGCGGACGAAGAAATGGTGACCGTGGAGTTCCTTAGGAAGCTCGAGGACAAGCTCAAGCAGCCCGTGACGCCGAGGACGAGCCAGCCCCCGTCGCCAAGGAAGACGCCACCGCCGCATCCTGTGGTGCCGGATTTGGGGCAGGGCATCGGCCCCGCCGTGCAGACCCGTGACGGCGGGTTCCTGGTGTCCATGAACCCGTTCGACCTGACACTGGAGACCAGAGACGGCCCCCCGAAGCTCGCCATGCAGGTGTCAAGGCCCTTCGTGCTACCGGGCGCCATTGCCGCGACCGGCTTCGACGTTCTCCAGAAGATGGCGGCGGGCGGCGCCGACGAGGTGCGCGGCAAGCTGGCGTCGCTGGGCGGCATGGACGACATCACGGGGAAGACGCCCGGGCAGGTGGGATTCGAGGGCATCGCGGAGGCGGTCATCGAAGGGCGGCGCGGCACGGAGGGCGAGGGCGAGAGCGCGACCTCGAGCGCCGCGCGGTCCGTGCGGCTCGTCCGGAAGCTCGCGGCGGCCGTGTCCGAGGGCCGGGGCGAGCGCGTCGCCACGGGCATCTGGACCGCCGGGGACGACCCGGAGACGCTGGAGGAGGTGCTGGCTTTCTCGATACAGAAGCTGGAGGCCATGGCCGTGGATGCGCTCGCCGTGCAGGCCGAGATGGCCGACGAGGACGCGCCGTTCCACGTGGCGGCGGCGGGGGACGCGATGAGCGTGTTCGACGCCCTGGTGCCCACGGACGAGTGGTCCGAGTCCGGCTCCGGCGGCGGCGGGGACGGGCGCGTCACGCTGGTGGTGGCCATCCAGCTGCGCGACCCGTCGCGGCGGTACGAGGCGGTGGGCGCGCCGATGGTCGCCGTCGTGCAGGCGGCGAGGCTGCTGGGCGCGGCCGGGCACCGCGGCGCCGGCGCCGGCGGGAGGTTCAAGGTGCGGAGCCTGCACGTCGGCGGCGTGCAGACGAGGTGCCCGACGCCGGGAGCCGCCGGCGGGAGCGCGAGCTGGGGCGCGGAGAGGCAGAAGCTGACGGCGATGCAGTGGATGGTCGCGCACGGGCCGGCCCGGGGCGGCGGCAAGAGGGCGTTGACTCCGACGGCGAAGGCGAGGGCGAGGGCGCAGCGGCCCGACGTCGTGTGGAGCCTCTCGTCGCGGGTGCTCGCCGGGATGTGGCTCAAGACGGTGCGGAACCCGGACGTGAGGATTGGCGCCGCCAGCAGCACGTGATGGCATCTTCAGCCGGCAGCCGTGAGTACTACGTGCAGCATGAGCTAGCGCGTCGACCCAGATTCCATGACGTATCTCTCATATATTATTCCAGTGGTATAATATGTAGACGTGTTTTCTTTAAAAATGCAGATGTGCGTGTATGAGATCAGTGTCGTAGAATTGTCAGCTTGTGCGGTAGTGTTACAATTTTAGATGATCATGTTGATTCTAGACGTTCGTGTTGCTGTGGTTTAATTTGGATCAAAACCTGAAAAATGCAAGTATTGTTTTGGTAGGAAGTTGAATGACCCAGAGAAAGAAAAGATGATATACGTCAGCGGATGATCTTTTGTCGACCTACGTCGAGTGCAGGGTGCTAGCCCCTGTCAAATGTCATACCTAAGAGCATGTTTGGTACCCTTCTTGCGGCTCAGGCCCTCCTGCATTCAACAGTCAACACTGCCGCTTGGAGCTATTTCACAAAACGAGGAGAAAAATGAACTAGCATAGAGATGAAGCCAGTAAGACCAAAATTATGGCTTTAGCAGCAGCACCGACTCCTACGAGCAACAGTACCAGGGCTGGAGTCGGCCGAAACCCTACCAAACCTAGCCTAAAACAGTAAACATGGTTCCCGACTCTTACTATAGCCACCATCTCTATTGGTTCACTACCACCATGTCTAGGAGTGAGTTCCGCCATGTCTGAGTAGAGTCACTAGAATAAGTGGTACTGGTGGTCCTCTTAACAAAACAACTCTATTAGTCTTGTTTGGATAGAGGCGGTTTGGAGGGATGGAAGGAGACTGAATCTAAAATGAACTAATTTTCCTTTCAATCTCGCTCATTCCTGTTCGTCACAGTCACCTAATGGCATATTTAGAACTTCAATCAAGATTATGGCCGTGTTTGTTTCTGCGGTCATCGATCCCGCGTATCCCGGCCTTGCGGTGTCGGACCGCAGCGATTCTGCCGTGGTGGCGATTCTACGATGGGCAGTTAAAATTCGACAGCGGAGCTGAAGCGAGGGCCGTTCGGCGCGATTCTTTGCCAAAATAAGCGGTAACAAACGGGGCATATATTGTAGTATTGTACCAATACTTTGATATACAATTTAGATAATGAAGTGAACAATTCCATAAACACAACTATAAGAATCGCCAAGCAATTCAATAGGCAAGTATAAAAGAACTATAAGTATGATAATACATTAAAATATCTCATAATATTTTAGATTCGACAATTCAGTTTGAAGCATGCATAAATTATTTTGTAAATATTTCAAACATATTAAGTCTATAATATGCATGAGGAAGTTTAAAGTATATTACTCTAAATTGTAGATTTAATTTCATTCAATCCAAAATAGTGGCAATACTAGCCGACCTGAACTGTTGGATGATTTTGAAGTGGAGTTGCATAGTCATGAGAATACGTATGAAAAAAATCATTGATGTGGAGTATATGTATCACTGAATATAGGGGACACAACAAACTCCGATGTTAATTGAACGGTTTGTTTAAAAGGGGCCGAAGACAATGTTCACGTAGACGCATCAACTCCATCTGTAGAAAAAAAGTCACAAGTGCCGAGAAGGACGGTATTTAAGGTGAGAAGACGTCAAAAAGAGGAGTTTGCAGGGTCGTCCTCACCTCATAGGTAGCCAATGGGTAGGTGCCTATGCCCCCCCCCTACCCAAAATCACATACATTTAAACTAAAAAAATAAAATTCAACTAAATTTTAGAATGTTAACACTATTACCCTTAACTAGAGAAAAAAAATCAAGTTCCTAACTTTTTTTCATGCTCCAAAGAGTGTCCACATCTATAGGGATCATGTGAGAGTAGGGGTGGTAATGGGTCCAAATTTTTATACTAGCAAATTTAAGGATCGGGTTTTAAACGGATCGGATCGAAATTATATACAAATTTGGCCTACAAATGATTAGGGTCGAGTTGGATCGTGAAGAGAGCATAAGGGCCATAGCCCATTACCACCCCTGTGTGAGAGAGGTGCGATGGATTATATTTGTTGCCTTCCTACTGTTGGTGATTTGACCCGAGAGCGACCTTCAAAATCCTAGAGCAGTAGATTTCCATCTCCATCTACCCTCGTGAACCACGAATATAATGAGACTCGCATCAGGGTTAGGGACCGAAGCAAATTATTTTTCATTTACTTAATTTCATCATGGGTCTATTATTGGTCGAATATCTGTTAGAAATTAGCCCCGTGACGATGAGCCGCTGGCTAATCTCCACGCAGCGGAAACGACAATTGGATCTATCGAGACGAACACGCCAGATCACATACGACACCGAAGACATGATCTTTGTTAACGAGGTTCAGCCGAAACCTACATCCCTGGGGCATGACTACGGGCGCTCCTCCCCAATACCGCAACACCGGCCTGCTTTGGGGTCCCGACATCGTGCCGCCTCCCCCTGCGAGCCTGTCGCTATGTCGTCATGGTTACAACAACAACCCTCCTCTCATATTTATGAGAAGGCTCGGGTACAGAGTATGACATGGACTCTACCCTATACTGCTAAATACAACTCCAAGTCCTATCGTAACCGGACTCGTACGAATATTCGACACAATATCTTACAGTATCAAAGTATATTGTGGCTCACTTGACATACCACCGTATATTCTTAGTGCCACAGCCATGTATCTAGATGCAACTTCAGATCGAGAAAAAACAAATCCCTTTTTCATATTCCTCGTTAAAGGGTATTGAGAGAAAAATTACTCAAACAGATTTACTCCCGTTGTCGTAGACCCAGCAATGCCATTCTTCCCCGGCACAAGGGCGTGTATCCACGTTTTCAGTTGCACGGAGTACACTATACCATACGAGCTATGATAACACCAGCGTAAACAAAACCATCTTGAACAAGAATCTCTCATTCCAATATCAGAATTTGTTTTTTTTTTTTGAGACCAGGGATTTCATTCATAGATCACGAGTCGGATTACAATCAAACACCAGGCATCGGTGCACGCATGAAGGGGCTTGTTGCCACTCACCCAACACACACTCGCTAGACACCTGCTTAGCCAACTCATGGGCTACAGAGTTACAAGCTCTATTCGCATAACATAACGAGAAACTCACAAAAGAGCTACTAATAAAATGAATCTCCCTGAGAATTGAGGCGATCGACGATCTCTGATTACCCCCCAAGGACCATAAACGAACCAATGCAACTCTTGGCAGTCCGTCTCGAAGTTCACCTTTGCTACTCCATGCCGCTGCGCAAGAATCAGTCCATCTCTACATGCCGTCGCCTCCATGGTTAGGGCATCCGAGCAAAGGCCATACATCGCGCTGAACAGCTGCCGTTGCTCCACTCCCATCTGTATAGTAGGCACCCATCAAAGTTACATTTTATCCAGCCCTCCTGTGGGGGCTTCCATACAGGCACCTCCTTTACCACACGCTCCCTATACGGGTGTAACAAGCTGCCAGAGATCGAAGGCTGTATCCCGCACCCACAGCACTGCTTGATGGACTGGCATACCTCCATCGCCATGACGACGTCGATTCCTGAGCATCCATAACGACCACATCCCGCATATGACCACTGCCCCCTCTTTCCTGGAGCACACACTGTCCATCAGCAAATCGCTAGCCCACGAGTCCGGATGGAGTCGAGGAAGTTTAACCCCAGTGATCACTTTGGTTTGCTCCCAAAAAATTCTTGCCACGGTGCAATTCATCAGAACATCTTGCACTGACTCCTCATCTGCTCCACAAGTTTCACAGTAAGCAGTTCGTTCAATATGGCGACGATGTAGCACTTTCCTTGCTGGAAGATAATCATGTAGCACCCGCCACCAAAACACCTTCACTTTCGGAGGGACATCAAGCTTCCATATCAGTTTCCAAGGTCCCTCTGTCGATGACCCTAGAGCATCTTGCCTCTGATCTCCCTGATTTTGTATACTATCCTGCAGTTTATAGGCCGAACGTACAGAGTATAGACCATGCTTTTCTTCCGCCCAGGCCCATACGTCCT
This sequence comes from Urochloa ruziziensis, assembly GCA_015476505.1. Classification (NCBI taxonomy): domain Eukaryota; kingdom Viridiplantae; phylum Streptophyta; class Magnoliopsida; order Poales; family Poaceae; genus Urochloa; species Urochloa ruziziensis. Next base: position 21,200,242 of record CM027118.1, read on the forward strand.
CTCCTCTTCCTTTGATCGGTATTTTCAGTATTATTGCATAAGCATCAACAGGGAAAAATATTTCTCTGATAAGATCTTCATTCCATGCACCGCTCTCAGTAATAAGATCAGAGACCATCTCAACTGCTTGCCCTTCAACTGGCGTCAAAGGATGCCCGTCAAAGTGACCAGGCAGCCATTTATCACCCCAGATCCTTGTCAACGATCCATCACCAATTCTCTTAACGAGGCCCTTCATTAGAAGCTCTCGTCCAGCTAGGATAGCACGCCATGTAGTGCTAGCACGCCTTTTCCGTGTGCAGGATATAAAATCTCCATCATGAAAGTATTTCCCTTTAAGAACTCGTGCACACAAACTGTCCGGCCTTGTCAAAAGGCGCCACCCTTGCTTCCCTAGCATGGCCAGATTAAAACTTCTAAGATTACGAAAACCCATTCCTCCCTCAACTTTCGGCCTTGTTAGTTTCTCCCACCGTTGCCAATGAATGTGACGATTATCCGCAGAACTGCCCCACCAGTAATTAGAGATAACCGATCTCATCTTTTTGCATGTCTCAATTGGCAATAAGAAACAGCTCATAGGATAGGTAGGTACTGCCTGGGCCACTGATTTTAGCAGCACCTCCCTCCCAGCACAACTTGCCTCTCTCCCACTCCATGTTCCAACCAAGCCCCTGATTCTTGTATGCATATATTCAAAGGCGTCAGTTGTAGATCGCCCTACGGCGGTTGGCAAGCCTAGATACTTTTCAGCCAGCGCTTCCACTTCAATATGCAAGCCCTTGACGAATTTCGGCCTTCATTTCATCAGAGCAATTGGAGCTAAAGAACACCGCTGATTTATCTCTGTTCACCAATTGTCCAGAGCCTCGACTGTAGATGTCAAGAACCTCCTGAATCCGACTAGCCCTTGCAGGCTTCTCATGAAAATGGTTGGGAGTCCAAAGTTTTTTGGATTGCTTCGCCTCAATCTTTTGTTGTACTGGGCCTCGAGCCCAAGAAAGAATGGGTCATCTCGGAAGCCCACCTAGTTCGTTTGGGGCCGATTCACATGCCAAACTTGGGCTCAAACGCTGTGAAAACACATGACGCGAGAGCGATGTCACACTGTTGTACCGTTCCTCTTCTTTTTTTTTTTTCAGTCGAGAGCCGATCGCCGTCACTGTTGCGCAGTTACAGTGGTACTTGTAGACCATTAAGGAGCAGTGCTAACCGTTCGGCGTCCTTCAGTTCACGTTGCTTTCAGATGTACGGGGCGGCCCTTGAGGAAAACGACCTCGCGCTCAATCGCGAACACATCTTACCCCGGAAGAACTATCCAAGATATTCTCTCGATTGCAAAGTCTGTCTGAAGATATTTTTCTTCCCGTCAGAATCTATGGGCTGCTCATCATCACCACTTCCACTTGCACTCCTGAAAAAACGACACTCGAATCACTCTGGAGTTCAGAGTCCGAAGATTTTCTCCGGATCTGCGCGCAGGAAAAGCGGGCATGAGTCCAGCGAGCGGCGGGCCGAAGCGTGCGGCGCCGGAAACGCCAAAACCTCCAGCTCGATCAGACGTCTCCAGAGCCGAGGCAAGCCCCCCCCTCCCCACCCCCCCCCCCCCCCCGCACGACGCCGTGGCGCTCCGGCACTGGCCCAGCGCCGCGCAATCACTCGACCGGCCAATCCGTGCATGGGCGCCCGCCTGATCCGTCACCGTCGTCGCATCTATCGTTCGCCGCACGCACGCACACGCGGGCGGCTACCGCCGGTGACTAATCGGGGGCGGCGAGTCCCAAGCTGAGAGCCCATGCTGACACCTGTCCGTGCCCATTGCTTTCCCTCAGGACACGCCAGGTCTAGACCAACCAACCCTCCAAAGTCTCGAACAGCAAACTTCATGCTGTTCAAGGAAATAAGGGCACTTGCCTAAATTTGAGTTGAGATGTCGGGCTCTCTGCAGGCGAAGTAGGAGTAAAAATTGAGGAGAGCCCATGGTGCCGAGAAATGTCCAATTTATTTCAGATGGCGCTACTACGGTGGATACAAAAGGCAATTGGGCAGGTTAAGTTACAGTGACGTGCTTAGTCAGCCATGGGGCCAAGTTATGGCCAGGGAAGCTCCAAAAGGCTGATGTTATCTCCCCCTGAAAGGAACATGCAGCGATGCGTACAAGTTCTTCTGCGCTGCTGGCACACTATATCAAAATCCAGAACGCCGCGACGAAAATTATAGGAGGGCTGAAGCTGAAATCATCTAGAGCTACTAGCAGTGGGCACATGCTGGTCCCTCAGTTGCCCGTAGTCCGTAGACCATCAAAATTCTTAAAGATTATGTAGTAGATCCAAAGCAAAAGCATTTTTTTGTTTGTGAAATTCTTTTCTATAGAAGCTGAATCACACTAGTAGATGTTTATGGTTGTTTTTAATAAAACTCTAGAATCTAACACCTGTAAGCGGCAATGGGTCTTGTGTGACGTGTTAGATCAGGTGAATCACTAATTGGAACATATGCGATCATCATTCATAAAATAGTGCTCCGAGACGGCGAGACATCACATGTTTTTTTTAATTTGGATTAATCAAAGGAGGCCAAACGCCCACTGTACACTTCTATTCTTTTTTGAACAGAAAACTGTACACTTGTATTCTGATCCAACAATCTTTTTATTCAGAACTGAGCTATCCAAATTATTATATATAGAGAAAATAATGAACTAATTTGACCACAGATTTTTATCCTGCTAGATCTAAACTTTCTCGAACATCTTGCTGGATCTAAACCAGGGGCAATTCTACCAGAAGCTTAACTACTAGAACTTTTAAAAGTGCAATATCTTTCGCGGCAAGGACAAGAGAGTGACATGTGGACTACCTCTGCGTATTGCTGCTGCAATAATAATCAAACGACACAATTTGGAATAAAGTAAAGGAATCCATGATGACACATCTGATAGAGAATTGCGCAAGGCATAATCCAAGCACTTGTAAGTCCAAAAGTGTCATCTTCATCTTGATAAGCACTGCAGATTATGTAGTTTGGGCCCCAACAGGTCGCCCACTTTGTCGGATTCTTCTTTGTTATCACACAAGAACAAGATGTGCAAGGATGGGCCACTCCTTTTGAAGCAACATGGTCCGTAGCCGTCCGTTTCAGAAACTGTTGTGCCCATCGTGCTTTCTACTTTCTACTCTTCCTATGGAAAAAGCTAAAAATGCGCCAGAAAGAATCGAAATAGTTTGATGTGCATTTTTTAAACCATTGAATCGCGGCATCGATGTCCGCAGGCCAGAGAGCTACCTTGCTCGTCTCATACACGATGAACTTCCACGGTACCGATCGATCACCACTGTCATCCCAGGGAATGGTTGCACCACCTCCTTTTGGCGTGATTCCTGGAACGGTGATGCTCCTCTTTCTGAACGTTTCCCTGCTCTCTTCTCCCATAACACTGATCCAGCTTGCTCCCTTCAGGAAGTGGTGCACGACGGTATTCCGCTGCAGAACCGCCTCACTAGTGCCGCTAGGAGGGAACTATCCACGGTGCAGTCAATCCTGGAATCCTTTCACAGTAATGACTCACCAGACGTCCACCTACTTCGCACTAGATCACCTTCCTTGTACACCTCCAGTGCGGCCTATACACTTCTGCACCACAGTGGGGTAGAAGACACCGGTGCAAAGGTCATTTGGTCTACTTGCCTCCCATCACGGGTAAAACTATTCTCTTGGCTCCTTTACAATCAGCGCTTGCAAACACGAGCTAACCTCTGCCACAGAAACATCCGGTCAAGAGAAGATTCAGACTGTCCACGCTGTGCGTCGCTTCTGGAAACTGACATTCACCTATTCCTCTCTTGCCCTGCCGCCGTCTCCCAGTGGAACAAAATACGTCTCTGTGTCCATGAACAGGAGCTGCGAACGCCATGGCAAAGCTCTCCCTCAGCAGGGCTCCCAACCATTGTCTGGCCCGATGTTATCCTTCTTCTCCTGCGACAGCTTTGGTTTTCAAGGAACGCTCTTATCTTTGATAACAAGGACGTGAGTACCATTGGTACCTTGCGTGGTGTAATCAGCTACATGGAGATTTGTAAGCATAGGTACAAAGACAATAAACAAGCTGTGGAAGCATGGATAAACTATCTGAAGTCCAAGTTGTAATGCTCTCCTTTGTTTTGCTGCTTCCCCACCCCCTGTAACTCTGTTCTCGGCTTGCTGTGACCTTGTATTGCGCTTCTTGCGCCTCAATCGAACGAAAGTAAGTGGGGCTCCGTCCCCCTGAATGTTTCGAAAAAAAAAACCATTGAAAAAGGTGGCCTGTACCTTAATATTATTATTAGGAACTCATGGCACACTGTAAATGTTATTGCTTATTGAACCGGTCCGCATGCTAGTTGCACAAGTTGTACGGATGAGTATATCCGGACGACTCGTATCATGAGTGAGAAGTAATTATGCGTCACACCCACGGCCTCCTTCCTCAGTCTATAAAAAGATAATAATTCTAAATTCATCATAAGACATTTTCAAGGGTTTGATTAAGTTTATAGAAGAGCAAACATTTACGATACCAAGTAGATATGATATGAAGATATATACTACTTCAGGATGAATCAATGATACTTATTTTGTATCATGAATATCATACTTATATGTTTATAAATTTAATCAAACTTGTAGTGGTTTGACTTAAAACAAAACTAGAATGACTTTCTTTTAGTGACGGAGCAGTAGCAAGTTCTATCAATTGCTGATGCAATGGTGAGTTTTATTCATGTTTAGTCCATTTTGTCCAAAAGCTTTGGTAAGCTACTTGGATTTCAATTGACTTCAAACTAAAATTTGTTAGCTGAGTCTTTCGGAGGTGCTCATAGAGGTAGCGTTGTGTGTCTATTAGTAGAGGCCAATGTGTGTGTGTTTGTGAGCGTCTGCGTCTGTACTGTGTGATTCTTATATGCTACAACTTTCATATCAATGAAGAATTACCCAGCTGGACTCCATGCGTGAGGTCTAATTCGAGTACAATTTGAGTCCCTCAGTTTAGCTGGCCTGGTTTAACACATTTCCAAAATAATGTTTTTTAATGAATAGCAAGTACTGCAACACAATGCTTAGGTGTCCCACACGAGGTAAAGGTTGGATCCGGTTTTGTTTCAGGAAAAAAAAAAAGTTGGATCCGGTAGTACTCCGTAGTCTCCATGTCCCACAATAATTCTCCCTGCCTCTGCCCACCTGTCAGTATAAAATTCTACACACCCAACGCACCCCAAACACCACACGATTTCTGTCCCCACAAGCTACGGGTCCCGCAATCCAGACTCGGTAACGGGTCGCCGCCTTGGTGCGTCAGGCGAGAGGAATAAACCAATCGCCGGGTCCCCCTCGTGTCTACACGCACACAAGCTGGTGACCGGGACTCTCCCACCCCCACGCTCCACTCTCATCTCGCCCCCTCCGCACCCGCGGCCTGCCTGCCCTCCGCAGGCGGCAGCTCAGCTCTGCTCTGCTCTGCCCCATCCCGCCCTCCAATCCCGACGCACAGCGTGGCAAGGCTCGCCACCGTACTCCCCCCACCGGCCACCTCACCGCCTCTCCAGATTCCACGCCATCGCCCTACGCCGCCTCTTAAGAAGGAGGCCCCGTCGTGCCCGATCGGGGATCCCAAATCTCGGCCGCCGTAGCGGGGTAAGCCAGAGCTCTCTTCCCGCTTGGATTTACTCCGTGTTTGCGTAGGGTGTTCGATTTGGCTCCGTTTCGCTCTTGGGAGATTTCGCTGGTTGATAGAGTTTATAAGCTTGTTGCGTTCGGTTTTTGTGCAGGCGTAGTAGATTTCGGCGGCCATGGGGGGCGCCGTGCTGGTGGCCATCGCGGCCTCCATCGGTAACCTGCTGCAGGGCTGGGATAATGCGACCATTGCAGGTAAACTTGGATGGAAAAAAGTTTATTCGATCTTATTATACTGTTGCACCTAGATGTCTTTTTTATCTGTGCCGCCCGCTAGGGTCCATGTTAGGTAGCAATTATTGGGATTCCTGTCGAGATCATGATGTGTCTGGTGGATTCGAGTGGAAATATTTTCCTTGCTATTACTGTTCGATCTCAAGTTTACTGGCGATGATTTCCTTCGAATAATTTCGAATATATTCCTGACGTGACTAAATTATTGTATTGATCCACCACGCATGATCGCTGTGTCTGAAACTTGTTACCGTCCGAGTCATGATGTTCCGAAAATTTTAACTGATACTGATAGCTTGACTTTGCTCTGACCCTGGTTGACCTGATGTCTGATCTCTGCAGGGGCTGTCCTGTACATAAAGAAGGAATTCAATTTGCAGAGCGAGCCCCTGATTGAGGGTCTCATCGTGGCCATGTCCCTCATTGGGGCAACAGTGGTCACGACATTCTCCGGGGCAGTGGCTGACTCCATCGGCAGGCGGCCCATGCTGATCGCCTCGGCTGTCCTGTACTTTATTAGCGGGTTGGTGATGCTCTGGGCGCCAAACGTGTATATTCTGCTACTCGCAAGGCTCATCGACGGACTCGGTATCGGTTTGGCTGTTACGCTTGTTCCTTTGTACATCTCTGAGACTGCGCCAACGGACATCCGAGGGCTGTTGAACACGCTGCCGCAGTTCAGTGGGTCAGGAGGGATGTTCCTTTCTTATTGCATGGTGTTTGGGATGTCTCTCTTGCCAAAACCTGATTGGAGGGTCATGCTTGGGGTTCTGTCGATCCCCTCGCTTATATATTTTGCATTGACTGTATTCTACTTGCCGGAATCACCAAGGTGGCTTGTGAGCAAAGGAAGGATGGCCGAGGCTAAGAGAGTCTTGCAAATGCTGCGGGGAAGGCAAGATGTCTCAGGTTTGTATGGATTTGCAGCATATATTTAATTCATTGTTATTGTAGTAGCTATACAATTTGCGGCATCATTACTCATTTTGGATCGAATATACAGGAGAAATGGCTCTTCTAGTTGAAGGCTTGGGTGTTGGGAAAGATACACGCATTGAAGAATACATAATTGGCCCTGATGACGAACTTGCTGATGATGGGCTGGCTCCAGATCCAGAGAAAATCAAATTATATGGACCTGAAGAAGGCCTATCTTGGGTTGCCCGGCCTGTTCGGGGTCAAAGTGCACTTGGAAGTGCATATGGTCTCATCTCTCAGCATGGAAGTATGGTTAGTCAAGGCAAGCCCCTTGTGGATCCTGTTGTCACTCTTTTCGGTAGTGTCCACGAGAAGATGCCCGAGATAATGGGGAGCATGCGGAGCACATTGTTTCCCAACTTTGGCAGCATGTTTAGTGTTGCGGAGCAGCAGCAGGTTAAAGCTGACTGGGATGCTGAGAGTCAAAGGGAAGGCGATGAGTATGCTTCAGATCATGGTGGAGATGACATTGAGGATAGCCTCCAAAGCCCACTTATTTCTCGCCAAGCAACAAGCGTGGAAGGAAAAGAGATTGCTGCACCCCATGGTAGCATAATGGGTGCTGTAGGAAGAGGTAGCGGTCTTATGCAGGGAGGGGAGGCAGTAAGCAGCATGGGCATTGGTGGAGGGTGGCAATTGGCATGGAAATGGACTGAGAGAGAAGGTGCAGACGGGCAAAAGGAAGGTGGCTTCCAACGTATTTACTTGCATGAGGAGGGCGTACAAGGCAACAGAGGTTCTATATTGTCTTTACCAGGGGGGGATGTCCCTCCTGGTGGTGAGTTCGTCCAGGCTGCAGCTCTTGTGAGTCAACCAGCTCTTTACTCCAAGGAACTGTTGGAGCAGCGTGCTGCGGGTCCTGCAATGGTTCATCCATCTGAGGCAGTTGCTAAAGGTCCAAAATGGGCCGACCTGTTTGAGCCTGGAGTGAAGCATGCACTGTTTGTTGGCATAGGAATACAGATCCTGCAACAAGTAAGAAGATCTTCCTCTACCCGATATATATATGTGCTATGTCCCTAAATGCACTTGGTATCTATTTTAGTTCTTCACAGATGGCAAAAGGATTTTCTTCTAGTGCATTAATGAATTAATGTTCTTTCTCTTAAAACTAAATAGTTAAACTAAAGCATCTTGCTGCTATATGCTGCACTTCTACTAATTACTTCCTTGTTATAATTCCTATTTTCGGTCATATACCAGCAAATGTTAGGAGCCTAGCAATTATGGTTGCTAAAAGGGCGGCCTTTGGTGCAGTGGTAGAGCTTCACCGCCTGTGACCGGAAGGTCCAGGGTTCAAGCCCCAGCCTCTGCACATTTATGTGCGGGAAAGGCTGTGCGCTAAACAATCTGCCCCAAGACCCCGCATAGTGCGGGAGCCTACGGCACTGGGTACGCCCCCTTTCTAGCAATTATGGTTGCTGTTTCCAAAGAAGGAATCAAGGAAACAAACCTGATGATAGGATGTATGCTAATCTGGGTAGCAATAGCATAGTTTTACTGAGCACACTTCAGGTGCTGACGATAAATCTTCAGGTCCTAACACGAGTGAAATCAGCTTTTATATCTTGTAGTAATCAATCTGAAATGACACGCTTGGGCTTTCTGTATAAGAACCACATAAAAAATCTATCTAATAACATACTGGAAAACTGTGTTGTAAGTGGGCAGTCCCAATTCTTACATTAGATACTGGAGAACTTTTGTAAGTGGACCGTGGGACCGCTCAATGTTGGTTTTAGGCCACAACTCGATTAGCAGGCACTTATAAGAAGCCTGGAAATAGTATGTTGATCTCGTCTCCCATTCACTTGCAAGGAAATTCATGAATACATTACCACATATATGGTTGTAGATTAAAGTCTCAGGATGGAAATAATATGTTGCGACATGATTTGTCTCTTAAATTTTTTCCCATCAACACGGCATATAATGTGTTACTGTGTTGATTATTAACTTAATCTTTTTAAATGCAGTTTGCTGGGATCAATGGTGTTCTTTACTACACTCCTCAAATTCTTGAGCAAGCAGGTGTTGGCGTTCTTCTTTCCAACATTGGCCTTAGCTCATCTTCAGCATCTATTCTTATCAGCGCCTTGACAACCTTACTGATGCTTCCGAGCATTGGTATTGCGATGAGGCTCATGGATATGTCTGGAAGGAGGTTAGACTTTGTGTTTACGCATAAGTACGTTTTTGGTAAAAGTTAGTAAATACAGTAATGATTCTTTTGTCTTGTTTCTCATTCAGGTTTCTTCTCCTTGCGACAATCCCTATCCTGATAGTTGCACTACTTGTCTTGGTTGTGGTCAACATTGTGGAAGTGGGAACCATGGTGCATGCTGCGCTCTCCACAATCAGCGTCATAGTCTATTTCTGCTTCTTCGTCATGGGGTTTGGGCCTATTCCCAACATTCTTTGTGCAGAGATCTTCCCCACCACTGTTCGTGGCATTTGCATAGCCATCTGCGCCTTAACCTTCTGGATTGGTGACATCATCGTTACATACACGCTCCCCGTGATGCTGAACGCCATCGGGCTCGCCGGTGTCTTCGGGATATATGCCGTGGTTTGCATCCTGGCTCTTGTATTCGTATACATGAAGGTGCCGGAGACAAAAGGAATGCCCCTCGAGGTCATCACGGAGTTCTTCTCCGTTGGAGCAAAGCAAGCCAGGGAAGCCAGTGAGGATTAGTCGCCCAGACCCAGCGATCAGCGTCGCTGGCTGTAATTTTGTGGGTTAAAAACTTCACCGTGGTTAGTTAATCCTCTGATGCTGTGTGAAAGATACTTTGAACGACAAAGAAGGGGACCCCGGGGGACAGTGTGCCTAAAGAGATTGTGGCTGTACATCGTGAGGCTTATACTGTCACAGGCTGGCTTTTGGAACTAGGGTGTGTAGATGATCATCTGTTATTTTTTCTCTTTTGCTTGGGAGACTGTTTGCGTTCGTTGTGATTTTTCTGCCTATGTAACTAGTGGTGTACGACAGTTATGTTATTGGTTTCTTTGTCTTGTCAGCTCCTGTCCATTGCGAGTCCTGAATACCCGGCAATTATGTTTATAGTGAGTGCAGTTGTTTTTTAAGTTCATTGGCAGCTGCTAAAGCGAAAGGGCCTTTGTGTTCCGATTGTTCAGGAAAAGATTAGTGACTAGACTGTTCTGTGGCCACCATCTGTTGGGCCAGATAGTTCATAATTTAAAATCGTGAACTCCTCTGGTTGTCTCAATGGTGGCACAAAAAGTAGAACTGCTAGCTGAGTTGCTGAGACACGAGAGCATCTCCACTGGAGATGGTAAGAAGAGTTGCAGCGATTAACTCCAATACTCTAATGGAGACATTTGTAAGTTGTCCTACTTGCCGTCAAGAGTAGAGCCAATGATCTTGTTGCTCTGCAGCTCGTGCCTCGTGGGCTGTTTCATGGTTGCTCAACCCATAACGCAGAGAAAAGTGGCATGTTCACCTATAGTTGTACCTCTGGAGATTAGAGTGGCAAAGCGAGGTCCCAACTCCCGAGTGGCCGGCAAGCCTTTTGGGCTGAGGAATATCTCAGGGGAGATCCCAGAGGAGCCATGGTTCTGTTTGGCCCCTTTAAGATACAGGAGAAAGGAGCACATCAGGTGCACGGCACTGGAATGGTGTTGGGTCTTGGTGACACGGCGCCGTGCTTTGCTTTTTTTATATTGTCTTTCCACTACTATTGGGTAGTGGCAATAAAAGTGAAGGCTATCCTGCTGAAAAATCAGACGTACGAGAAACCAAATTAGTCGTGGTAAGAACACTGTGCAAGAAACTCCAGAATGTGTTGTGCGGATCCCTCCCGTACAGGTCCAAATTTCGAGCATTTTTTTAGCATACATTTGCTGGAAAAAAAAACGCCCCACAATCAGAAAATTTTTCTTGCTCGTTCTTTGGTCAGTTGTGAAGACCATTTATTTTTTGTGTTCTTTGGTGGATTTTGGAAACCTGAAATAAATAAAAAAATCATTGACACTTCCTGCAAAGCATCATACCAAACAAACCCAGAAAAGTGCGTGCTTCCAAGAAAAGCCGTGACGCACTACCGTCACTGGCACCCTGCTGACCGGAGCGAGCCGTAGAACCTAAAACGGGAAAAATTAAAGGCGCTTTGCCTCTATCTAAAATAAAATAAAATTATACCACACGCTTTGCCTCTATCTAAAATAAAATTATACTACACGAACAAAAACGAAGCGAGCAAAAGGAATTTCCGTGCCGTAGCAGTTGGGAGCTGACGGCTATTTATATACATACTCCCTTCGTTCCAAAATAAATGCAATTCTATAATTTAAAATTTGTCTCACAAATAATGCAACTTTGACGGCCTATTAACCACAAAAGAAGCTTCTCGTACAGAAGACAAACCAATGTTTAGATATTTCTTACAAAAGACAAAAGGTAATTTGATAATTTTACACCTAATATTGATTTGCGTGTCCAATTCTAGAATTGCATTTATTTTGAAACGGAGGGAGTATCGCAACTCCACTGCTCAAGCGCTGGAGCCGAACGGCAGCGTTCTTCCCTGTCGTCATGTGGGCACAAACCACACATGGCATGCGCCCCCGCGCGCCAGCTCACCTCGTGTCGTACTGCCGTGCCCGGGACGGCGTGGGGGCGCTATCAACTATCAAGCGCGCACGGCCGCACGCGCTCGCGATCCCGATCGATCCGCGAGAGTCGAGTCGGTTTACTCACCAGTACACGTCTACACCGCCTACACGCCCTACAGGCTACAAGATGCACACATCGGAATCGTGCGGCAAGGACATTCAACCGTGAGCTGTTGAGAGCCAGCAGGGTTTCTTCGGTGGCAGGAATAAAGAAACGGGAGTAGGTTTATTAGGATCTACGATTTCTTTTTAGCGCTGTAACCGATGATGCTTCCAATTATCTGATGGCGATGGAAGACAAATGCCTCGCCCTCAGTCACATGCTTTCGATGAAGGGCGATCGTCCCCTCGGCCTGGCCCGGCGAGGCAGAGGCAGCGACCTAACGCCGAAGCAGACTGCTCGTCCACTCCACACAGCTCCCCTGCCCATCCCGATATATCCCATCACCACGCATCCAGCTGGGCAATGATCCAAATCCAACGGCCTGTCAACTTCTTAATACTACCTCTGTTCTCATTTAGATGACGCCGGCCAGCTCAAATTTGAGCTAAGCAGCGTCAAGTAAAAAAGAACGGAGGGAGTAAGAACACAGCAAATGGCAACCAGCTACATACACTACTGAAAATAAAATACTCCTTGCTTCTAATCCTATCTACTGTAGTATGCTCTACTCCAAGCTATATACAGTACAAATATATGATTTTACCCCCAATCCACATGTTCTTTTTACAGTTTACACTTTTACACTAGTAGCAATTGCACGCTTCCAACAAATGTCAGGCCTCCACAAAAGCAAGCTCAAGTTGGAGAAGTCCAAAAGGTTGTACAAAAAGAATCTCATTTCTAATTATTCTTCTCTTTTTTTCCCATATTGCTTTATAGGGGGGGATCTTCGCTGCGCAACTGACATGTGGGCCAGGGGCAGATGGGGGCAGCTCAACTACCGGGACCAGCCCTGGCCCCACCCGTCAGGCAAACAACCGGCCAACTACTGCTGAATTGCTGATGCTACGGCAAGAATCCCCCACCACCGCCGCGTCCCCGGCCGGCGCTGCCGCCTCCGCCGGCAGCGCCGGCGGCGGCGGCGGAGGACGAGGAGGAGGACGATGCGAGGACGGCCTCCAGGACGACGGCCTCGCACTTGCGGCAGCGCTTGGGCGGCGCCGGGTCGTCGAGCACGATGGGGCGGCGGCATGACGGGCAGGAGGAGTTGGAGCGCAGCCAGGTGTCGACGCAGGCGACGTGGAACCCGTGCCCGCACTGCGGCATCACGCGCACCTCCTCCCGCTCGCCGAACTCCGCCAGGCAGATGGCGCACTCCGCCAGCAGCTCCTCCGCCTTCGCCGCCTCCTCCCCCTCCGCCGCCGGCGCCGCGCCGCGCGCCGCCGCGGCCGCTGCCACCGCGTCCGCGTACGCCAGCTTCGGCAGCGCCTTGAGCGCCTTCTTCTTCAGCCCCTTGGTCGTGGTGGTGGTGGTCGTCGCCGCCGTGGCCGCGCTCCCGCCGCCGTGGTGCCCGCCGGAAAAGTGCCCCGCGCCGTCGCCCGCGTTGCTCGTGGGGGAGGAGGGCCCGCCTCCGCCGTCGGCGCCGCCGCCCCTGTTGCGGCGGGAGCGGGCGCAGCGGGCGACGGCGGCGAGGCCCACGACGCAGATGAGCGCGCAGAGCAGGGCGGCGAGGATGACCACGACATCGGAGTTGACGCCGGAGGGCGGGTCGGCGGGAGGGATGCCCGGGATACGGTTGGGGTTGGCGTTGGCGTCGCTGCTGCCCTGGAGGAGGCGCCGCGAATACGACGGCGGCGACGGCCGGGGCATCGCCGGCGCCGGTGGGTGGAGGGGGGTGTTGTCGTAAAATATGGAGCGGCGAGAGGACGGAAAGGGGAGGTCCCGGTCTTGGAGGTTGGGCTGGTTAATGACAGAGGGGCAAGCGTCCGGATGAAGCTTTCGGGTGGGGGAGTGGGGAGGACAGCCTGAGCTGTGGGCGGAGGAAGGCACACTTGACCATTATGCCCCTTCCTTTTATTTAGCTCTTTAGGGAAAATGAGAAAAATATGTTGGTCCCAGTAACACTTCCTATTGGCCCTTCCAGGTCAGTAGCATTTAGCAAACTAGCAATTTAAGTGTGGCGTGAGAGAAATATGTTGATTTTTGAGAATGTAGCTCAAATTTGGGAATTATGCTGAAGACTTAGCTTGCAATATATATTATATTTTCTAAGTTGGGTTTGGTGAAAAGCAGAAAAAAAAAACAGCTAGACTCGAATTTGAATACTTGATGTGGGTGAAGACTTTTGTAGTAGAGCAGTTGTACAATTACACGGCGCTCGCTATCAAGAAGAAGGACCAGCATGGTGCATTAGCTCAAATATCAGCCCATCATCAATCATCCACCAGCAATTGCTGCGGTCACCACAGTAATCAGCACTGGTTACTACAGTATAGTAAACTGGTAACTGCCAAATAACCTCATAGTAGTGATCCCATGCTAATTGGCCATTTAAAACGTGTTAATAGTCACTTAAGGCTGATTGATTGAAGTGGAGAGGGGAGAGACGATCTAGAATCCTCAGCAATAACCTGGCTAACAGCCGTTTTTCCTCGTAACAATATTCAGCACCACCCACACTGTAGAGGTGGAGATCAACACACATACCAGCGGATTTCCGATGCCCCAGGTGATACTTTCGTTCCATGTCACGATGCCAAATTGTCAAGCAAACAAACACCCTTTCCAGCCAGGTCAATGGGTCAACGAAGATTTTTAAAAAGATGCCCGCACCCCAATCATCGGCGGCGGAGGCAGAGGCCAAACTCGCCAGGATGTTCAGTTCAGTACTGCAGTTCAGACGCCAACCGAAGCGGCGGCACAGGCACACGATCCCACATGGGGACGTGGCAGGCGCAGGTCCGGCTCCATCTCCGGGCGCTGCAACTGCAAGCAAGCAAAGCGTCTCGCAATCGCAACCACACACACGACTACACGAGCGCTCTCTCCCACCCGGAGGATGCATGAGCCAATGATGGTGCCCACAAAGTCAGTCAGTCCATGGAGGCGTTATCTAGGACCACTACTACTCCCCGTCTCCAAGATTCGTCGAGATCGCCGCACCCCCCGCCACCAGGTCGCCAGCGTGACGGCGTGAGCGTCCCGCACCCTTCGCTCGCCTTCGCCTGCCACCTTTTCTCCCCCGGGTCGTTTTCCCCGCGACAGAACACGCCCCACGGCCGCGAAAGCTCCACCCGACGCCGGGACGCGCGCCTTCTTCTCGGCCGCCGTCGCTGTCTCGGCCCGCCGCCCCCACCCCGCCTCGGGCACACGGCCAGCGTCGCAGCGCCCACGCAGACGCAGGCCAACCCCGGGGATGGCGTATTGCCATATTGGCATGGGCTCGCGCCGCGGCCGGCGCGGGGGGAGAGCCAGGGTGCCGAGTGCGCGCGCCGCGTGGAGACTGGAGAGGGCTCGGAGGGGGAGACGTGCGCGCCCGACTCGGCTGCACCCGTGCGCGCGGGTTGTACGTGATTCGTGGGCGGGGACGGACGGCGGGTGCCGGGTGGTGGTGGTGGTGGTGGTGCCGGTGCGCCGAATGTCCGTGCGGGGACTGCAGCTGCAGGTGAGCGGTGTCGCGATCGGTGGTGGTGGCAGGCACCAGGCACCGCACCGGTGGATGTGGCTACCGGACAGGTAGGGTTTGTGGTGGAGTTGGTGCCGGAAATGGCGGTGAGACTCTCAAAGTCTCAACGACCGCGACACGGCAGCTCTTGATCGCGCGTAGCTATGGTTGCCACGATGCTACACACAGCTTCGTAGCTGACCGAGATAAGAACCCGGATGGGAGAACGAGGCAAGATGTGGGTGCATCCCTAATAAAAAGACACTTGCTCAACAGATAATGTCCAGACTTTCTACTCCCTCCGAGGAATCAAAGAACTCTCGCATCCTGAGGAATCAAACAATCTTAATTTTGATCAAATTTATACAAAATAATACTAACATTTATGATACAAATAAGTATCATTAGATTAGTTATGGAGTATATTTTAATACTAAATCTATTTTGAGACAAACAATGGTAATTTTTTTTTTTACAAATTTGGTCAAACATGTAATCGTTTAAAGGGGTGTTTGGGTCCGATACTAAAGTTTAGAGGTGTCACATTGAATGTATTTGAATACTGATTAGCAGAATTAAATATGAAATAATTATATAACTAATTACATAAGTCGTGGCAAATTTTCGAGACGAATCCATTAAGGCCAATTAATCCATTATTAGCACATATTTACTGTAGTAACACATTATCAAATCATGGACTAATTATACTTAATAGATTCGTCTCACAAATTAGACTCAATCTGTGCACTTAGATTCGTCTCGCAAATTAGACTCAATCTGTGCAGTTAGTTTCGTCTCGCAAATTAGACTCAATCTGCGCAGCTAGTTTTGTAATTACTCTATCTTTAATAGACTATAAATTAATGTAAAAACATTCGATGTGATAGGTGCTAAAGTTTAACATGAGGACAATGCACGTGTTGCATCCGACCACCATGATTTGTACCATAATCTTTCTTTGGTTTTATGGAAAGCTCAATGAAAAGGAAAGAAAAAGAAAGGTATGCAAGGGAAAACCATCTTACGTTATAAAGCAGAACAACTTTATATATAGCAACAGAATGAACTCACGCACTATGCTCAGGTTTATTGAAAGCTTAATAAATTTTCCTTCAAAGAAAGCCTGACAGAACAAAAGTAAGGCACTATGCTAATCCCAATGGAAGGTTTCATGTTGATGTTTCCAGAATAGCCACATCAGCATGAAAAAGATGAAATATTGTTTGAAACCACCTCTGCAATGCATAGTTTCATGTTGATGTTTCATGAGCACCATGTAGCATTCAATTTCATCGCTCATTTATAGTTGATATTTGTGCCAATGGAGTTTCATCCTGATGAAACCGGTTTCTTCTCTCTCATATTGAATTTCCTACCACATCATCAAAAACTCACACCATTGGGACTCACCTTACAAAGTTGCAACTTCTGATAGCAAATGCACGCAGGCAGTAAATAGGCCAAAACCCAAGAAAACCAGATCACCCCAGCCCTGGTAGGGTCAGCTCCAGAGCGTGGTGCCATTGCTGAAAAAGTATGACAATTTCTAGCAACCAGATCCAGATGTGAAAGCAGCTCCACAAACAGGTAGTCATACGGAAAGAAGATGCAACCGCCATGATATCAGCATTGCTGGCCGAAATGGTTAGCATTCTTCTTCAGACTTCAGCCCTGAAATCTGTATTTGTGTAGCTTTTCCTACCTGTCTCGCTGGCAGGTTCATGTCTGTTCATGTCCAACCCTCGCTGGAGTCAAAGAAAACAGCGTGATCGCTGTAACTCACACACACAAACACAATGGAAATTTGTGCGGCCAAAAAATTGACCGAGTTTTCGGTTCTTGTATCTATTTATAGAAGCAAAGCATATGCAGGCCATTTAGGCCATGAGTTCCGCCATCCCCAAGCTCCAGAACGTGTTGCGCGACTAGCTCCAACCAACTAGATTCCCACGTGATTGAGCACGCGTCAGAATGCGCCCAAACATTGGGCTCAAACTGAATTCAAAACAAAAACAAACTATCCTATTTGAATGCGCTAGACTTTATTCAACAATGTCCCCTAAAGCCTGCTTCCCTGACCGGTGAAGGTTCATGTAGCTTCTACCATCTGCTTCACTGGCAGGTGACACTCCGCCGTAACTCGCATTGCTTGCTTTCCTGACTGGTGATGGTGAGATTCTGTAGCTTCTACTACCCACTTCACTGGCAGGTGACACTCCGCCGTAACTCGCATTGCTTGCTTTCCTGACTGGTGATGGTGAGATTCTGTAGTTTCTACTGCCCACTTCATTGGCAGGTGAAAGTCCACCATAACTTACACTGCCTACTTCACTTGCAGCTGAAAGTACTCCATACCTCATATTGCGCACTTCATTGACAGATGAAAGTCCCTTGCTATGCTCAAAAACATTGCAGGAACCTCCCGGGTAAGTTTCACTGAAATCAAAATCACCACGGGACTCGTCTTCAAGAAGTGCTGTTTGCAGCATTGATAGATATCCTTCCATGGAGTCATCTACAGATGGATTACCAGGTACCACTCCATTCTCTGTCAAGGCAAGCAATGGTATGCAAATATCACAACTGTTCTTTCTAAAACAAAGGTACCAAAATAAAGTTGTTACCTCTAGGTATTGTCTTGTGCTCAACAGAACGTTGTCCCTGTGAGCTAGACCCTTCTAACATATTGTTACCCACGGATAAAACTGGTAGGATCTTATTTCCTACTGATGAAACTTGCTGGTTGGTGACCTGGGTTCCATCTAATTCTTCTGCAGAACATTCAAAGTAAAACCAAACAGTTAGCTTCCCCTTTTGAAGTGATTAAACACAAGGCGCATGCAATACAACAATACAAAGATAATGCTGATTTTCGTGGGGCGTCATGCTCTGGAATCTGGATGAAGTATTTAGTTGGAATCTGGACTTACTTGGCACATTATGCAGTGATACACCAGATGATGGTCCATTATATGTTGAAGAAATTTGATGTTGTGCTACTTGGACATCAAGATGTTCCGCAAAGTTTTGAGAGGAACAATCTATGATTGGGATAGCCATAAAAGAAGGCACAAATCAAGAAGCATTAAGATTAACTAATTTCTGCAGTAAACCATGAAGGAGCATTTCACAATCAAATAACTTTAAAGAGGCCAGGCCAAACCTACTTTGTATTGTAGGAGTAGGACTTGGTTGCGCTGAGCATGATCCCTTAAAGTAACAGCTTCCATCACTTCTAGAAAATGACTCAGTTTCATTAGAGACATTGGCATTTTGTACGCAAGTAGAGTAATTTAGCGACCCTGTTTTGCATCTTTGAGCATGATTAATGATCATATCCCAATCTTGGTCAGATATCTTTCCCATATTCTACATAGAAAATTATTAGAGACATTGTCAGTCATAATTTATAGGAGTAAAAAATTACCAAACATTAACAATGTTAAGAATTCATTCTCATACTTCACGCAGATCTTCAGGGCTCTTATTGTAGGAACATAAAAGATCTTCCACTGTCTTGATACCTTTCTGCCCTAATAACTTGCGTCTATCACCATTCATTCCAATTCTATTCAGTTTATATACAGCATCTTGTGGGGATGGATTGCTGCTTTTCTTTGTTGCTATACAAAAGGCACCAGGTACAAAAAGGGTCTCAGCAGTAGACACAGCGATCCTGTCCTGAATAAATAATAGATGATGGTATGCAAAGTACACCTTTGAGTACTTTGTACATTGTACATATCATTTGCTATCATTAACAAACCCAAAGGTTGTGTTTATACTTTGCAGACCATGCTAGCATAAACAAAGGAAAAGAAGATTCTAGTTACTCTCTCATGCACATCCTTGTGGGGTAAATATTGTACCTAGGAGAAGCATAATGGCCCAACCGAAGAAGGGGCCTTTAGCTTGAGGAGATGAGTAAATAGCTAACAGTAGACTGGGATGATCAATGGGGTAAAGATTTAACAACCTTCCATATAGGCATAGACAGTTAAGTGTACAAAGGATATAGAAAATATAACGATAGAAACAAAGCCAAAAGTAAATAGCTAACAGGGAAACTAGCTATCACAAAACCTAAACTGATGATGTTGTTAATCATATCTGTCATCTGTGTCGTCTCTAATAAATGGATGTGCACGATAGATAAAGTTATAAAAGGCATGTGCTTATTTACTAAATTTAAACACATATGAGCAATGTAAATATTTATGCTAGAATAAGAGAGCAAGAACTCACAAAAGCCACGGATGTCCTTTACAGCAAAAGAGTTGGTTATTCCTTCCAGAATTCGTTCAGAGATTCTTTCATCGGCGACCATGACTCCCAATCTGAACCTTTTGCTTGGAACAAAACTTGAATTGTCCAGGAATTTGGCACCATCGAGATAACCCACACCACCTTGAAGCCTAATATATAGATTCCCAGACAGCAAATTTTTTCCTGGTCGAGCATTTACTATTTTACTTTTGAAGTATTCTTTAGTCCATTGTCCTTCATGATCATCATCAAAGTCACCGTGAATGGCTACAATGTGAACTCTCATGAAGAAAATGGTTCACATTTTATGATCTCGTTGTTATGATCATATATGGCAACCTTAAGGAGGTTATGATCATCTGCTTCTATCTTACGCATTGAGTACATAACGTTACTGCACGAATTCACAAAACTTAATTGAAGAGGTGTAGTGTAGTTCTGGTCAGATGACATCCTGAAAAGTAATGCGAAGAAATCATAACACATAACATACTGAATTTAATTGACATGACAGAAGGATACTACTCATGGCATTAATGCTAAAATTTCTAACAATGACACTTTAGTTGTGAAGTTTTTGTACCTACTAATATCTTCCCAGTTTTTAATATGTTATTGACTTATAAGTAATTTTGCACCTGCTAACCTTCAAAGTTGAATCCATTTAGCCACAACTTCACATAGAAGTCTAGGGTAAACAGTAGGAAAGTGAGCAAGCTAAACCATCAAACCCTCTGATCGATTGATGCTAATGCTCCAATATGCAAGCATGCCAGTTATAATAATATAAAGCAAGGATATGAGGATATAAGAATGAAGATCAACATCATTGCTGGAAATTACATTGAAGAAATAACATGCAGCAGCACCCAATTTTGTGAGAATTAAGCCTCCATATCACACTCTTTGTAACAGAAATCCAAACATTTGAACCTTTACATTCTTCCACTATTTGATTTTTTTTTCAGTTGATAACTATCACATCACAATTAAAGATCGGATGTCATGACTTCCATGCATAGGGAGTAATTTGGAAGTAACAAATGTACATTCTAAGAAAAAAGAAGCACACTGTTTCTTGCCATAAAATCATATGAAAACGCGTAGGTTAAATGTTCCAGATTACATCTGAAAAACTGAACGCATCTTCATTTTGCTATTGACTTGACATTACAACTTTAATTAAAATTGAGCAGAAAATTTTAAATACTATATATCTCAAAATTTTAAACTACAGCCATTTCTTTTATCTCGTGTATGATATAAAACCATAAAACAATAAAAGGACCTCATAGTATAAGTGCCAAATTACCCACCTAGGGGCAGGGGATTGCCGAAGGTAACCACCAAGTCGAGTTATTTCCTGTGATCAGAATTTAAAAACATTATTCATAGACTTGAAAACATTGATGCATAATAAAAAACGACACATGATTTAAGGGAAACCAAACACAGGACTTGAGTCGTGATTCGTGAATACTCCACCCATTACAAAACGAAGTAAGCTTCTCTAATTTGATTTATGAAAAAATATATTAACATCTACAGTGCCAGAAATGTTCTATGGTGTTTTTATGAAACTAATTTGATGCTATAGATATTTGTATTTTTTTATAAATCTGGTCAAAGTTAAACAAAAATAAAACAACCTACGTTTTAGAGAATGACGGATGGAGTTGATTTTGCCTCAGCGGCACCAGGGGGCCAGGGGAGCGGACGGAGGCAGCCCCTGACAAATCCACGACCATTGGCGGCCGGAGCCCGAGCGACTGCTTGCGCAGCTCGGGCAACATCGATCCCTCATGAGCAAGACCTCTGGACGGATTCATTTAGGGAAGGGACGGGCTGATCTTGCTAAGAATGGGCCGATCTAGAGCAGGAGAACCGGTGTCGGACTTGAGAGGGGAGGAGGTGTAGCCGTGCCGGAGCTGAGGAAGATGGGCGGCTATCGGCTGAAAAGATTGGATGTGGTCTGGTTTATTGCAATTAACCACCCTATCAATCCAGGTGGGGAGCCTCCAAGTGTCACACTTGGATTGATAGGGTGGTTTATTGAAAAATGGTTTCATCGTATATTGAGGCAATTTTAAGTGGGCAACGTATGCTGTAAGAACTCAATTCCCGTGAGAACTATGAGAACTCACATTAGGTGTGCGCTTAAGTTAACCACGAGACATTTAACCATCATGACACAATCCAAAATTGCTACTCCCGAATATTTGAAATCGCCTTTGAAATTGAAATATGTCAGATGGCGATTGCATAAAAACATGTCACAACATGAGGTCTTAAGGGCCTGTTTGGAATGAAGAAATAAAAAACACAGGAAAGGAAAAAAACGTAGGAATGAGGTGGGAGTGTAGTAGCAAAACAGATGAAAGGAAAAACATAGAAAATTGATCGGAAGAGGTGTTTGGAATGCAGAAATTTACATCATAGGAACTAGAAAACATCAAACTGATAAACACATGCTTAGTGACAGATTAGTTAACATCGTCTTTTTATTTTAAGCATGTTGTACTTGGAGCTTTTGCCTTTTGAGCTAGGACACTAAAAAGTGAATCTAATCTATCAAAATTAGAGTAAATAAACTAATCACCTATTTTTTGGGAGATCTCTTCTTGTTGCGTTTCCTAAAACGTGGAGCATCAAATCAGTGCATTAATCGAGTGGGAATGATTTTTAGGAGGTGAGTTTTGTGGAACAGAGATCATCCATGCGCTATGGCTGTTGGCTGCCTGCTCGCTTGCTATTTGGAGTTGTAACTTGTAAGCACGGAGAGAGACAACCAAAGATTCTTTCTCCTTGTTCCTCTGTTTCTCTCTCTCCTACTACTGTCGATGATTTTGGCGAGCAGAGAAGCACCGGCAACGATTAAGTGCAGAGCAGCGCCAGCAACGTACGTAGGGATTTTTTCCATTGGGTTTTGTTGGATGCTTTTTTTTTCCTACGTTTTGTGAAGGAGTAAGATCCTTTCCTCTGGAAATGGATTCCTTTACTTTTCCTATGAAAAACCTTCATTCCAAACACACCCTAAGAATGCATTTATGCTTATAGGACTTACGGTCATTAGGAAGGTAACTTTTTCATGGAGTTCTTGATTCTTTTCTCGAAGCTCTTTATTCTCCTTGTGCACAGATGCAAACATCTCCTTTTGCCATTGGAGCATGTTTCGCATATCCTCGAGCTGTATCTGCGTGTTGCTGTCATGCACGTAAACAAGATTAAGAAAAAAAATTTGAATTTGTCAATATACTATCCTGACATTGAAAGGCTTTTTTTTTAAAAAAATAAATAAATATCACTTGGTAACTAGTTATATATATTTTAAATTAGAGTAAAATACACATACAAGCCTCGAACTTGTCCCGATGTGTCATTAACTCTCAAAATAAATTTTCAGATCCCCGAATTTGTCTTAAGGTATTTGAATCCTAAAATCTCAAAATAAATGTTTAGTTTCCCGAACTTGTCTTCAAGTGTTATCCGAATCTCAAAACTCTCAAATGTATTTTAAAATTCCAATACTTGTTATCTACCGCTAATTGTGGTGCTTGATCGCCGTCTTTGCAACCATCTTCTAGTGACGAGCACAGATGTGTTGCGTGCTTGATTGGGGAGAGTGCCGAAGAAATTTTGAGTGTTTAGAGACTCGGATGACATCTCGGTATAAGTTGGAATTGCGAAATGTATTTTGAAAGGGGGCCAAATGACTTAATAAGAAAAGTACATGACCTAACAAATGTATTTTAAATGTTTAGTGATCTAGGTGACACTCGTGACAAGTTCAGAAACCATCTGTGTATTTTACTAATTAAATTATTTGACCTATATTCCCAATATATGACTACGTGTTTTAAATATATTTTATGTTTTGAAGCATAGTGTATTTGCAAACCGATATAGCATTATAGGGGCTCGAGGCTAGAATAGATTCTTTTTTTGAAGCTAGAATAGATTCTGAATCACTGGATGCTAGGCATTTAGGTTCTTGTCCCTACCGGCCTACCCTCCACTCCAAGAGCGAGGCTATATAGCAGAGTTTAACCTCCACTACGCTCAGTCCATGAGTACCACATCAACAAAAGCCGCGTTTAGTTGGGTGAAAAGGCGAAAAGTGTATGCATTAGGCCGTATGCATAGAGAGAAAAAAATAAACTGACATGGTTCTCTAGGTGAAAACATTTTGCGTTTTGAGGGAAACTAAACAAGGCGAAATAGAAATGAAACTAAAGCTGAAACTCCTTCTACAACGAATGATTTTATCTTTAGTATTCTATAGGCTGTCATGTTATTGAATTATACGACTCATCAAGCTTTCCTCTCTTCTTTATTTCGTTGTAAAAAATACTCTATGCAACTTATAACGAGAACATAACTTTCTTGGAAGGGAGCAACAGAGCAGTGAGCTCACTCGAAACAGCAGGAGCCCCGCGGTCGCTTCGCTGCTGGTGATGTGCGCGATCCTTCTCCCCCGTCATCATTCTCCTCCAAACCCTGAGACCGCCGTTGGGACATTGCCAGCCTAGAGCCGATGTTGCTAGTGAGAAAGATGGTTTAGTTATTATGAGATAGCAACGGAGAGCAGAACTGATAGAGGGCGCGTTTTCTTCTTGGCATATGCTACCCTATATAAGACGGGGGCCTGGACTGGACGAGAATACTCTTGTAATATCTCCTTTCCATCCAGAAGCTTGGTAGATCTTTCCCCACTTCCTAAAACCCGAGTGCCTAACCTGAACCGATGTGGCAGCTTCCAAGAAACCTCAGGAGATGCATACGCGGTGGTACGGCATGCCGCGTTAAAAAGATGCCGAGTCGGTGCTGGGCGTGGTGATCCGCTGCTTGCTTTGGTAGTTTTGGTTTTTGGACGTAATTTGAAACAGAGGAGATGATCCCTACTGTTTGATTTACCCTCTGCCAAGTCCTTTCCACTGGTATGCTACCACGAAACGTCGAAGCCTACGATTTCACGGGAAAATTCCGCTGCGATTGCAGCTTCATTGCCCAGCGTCTGCTCCTTTCCGCGTTGAAAATGGCGCCGCGCAGCCGCGTTGAGCCAACGCGTACGACGTTTCCTCCGCTGCAGATTGTGGTGCCACATGAAGCATCCTCCGTTGCCACTTGCCAGCGCGCTGAAGTCTTCCTCGTCCATGGACCCAGCAACCTCACTCCAAGGACGAAGGTGCCGGGCACTGCAACCTCCACTCAAGGTGCCGTGACACGGAGCTCTGTTTCCTATGCCATCGTCGCCTACAGGCTACAACACTGACGGCCCCGCTCCATGGTCGCCTACAGCTACAGGCTACAACACTGGCCGGTTCCACGGATTAACAAAGGTGAAACTGGATGATAGAACAAGACAGACACTCATTTCAAAGCATGATGGTGAAAGTTTCCTCTACTCTTTTTTTGTTTATATACCTTGTGTGTAAATGACACGGTGGATTTGCACCATATCAAATTAATCTGTACGTGAAATGATAACTCATATTTGGCTATGCTATGCTGCATTGCTGGCTCTCCATAGTCAATTCATATAATCAGGATAAGTGTGAGTCCACCAATTTCGTACCTTCACCAATCACCAGTAATCTCCACAAGAACAGGCTCCATCTTTGAAATGGTGGAACCGCTTTGCGTCTCGAACAACAATCTCCCGCTCTGCAATCTTTGAGATATACTTGATGGCGTCATGGCAGTTGCCGCAGACCCTGAGGTTCTTGATGATCACAAGCCTTGTTCCTGGGCTGGTGTTCAGCAGACCGAAGGCGATGGCCAGCCTCTCGCTGTGGTAGCTGAGAAGCTGCTCCTTCACGTTTTCATCCAGGTCATGGTACACAAACTCTGTTCTTGGAACATATCCCATCTTCCTCATCTCAGAATCAAGCTTTGCGACCATTTTCAGGATCTCCTGGTGCTGAGGGTGGCTCTGGTCTTCCATCATAAATATGTGACGTGTTCCACGCACCTCAAGCAAGCTATAGCCAGGTACTTTCTTGCTTCCACTATCCTTCATTAGCTTCCTAACCTCCCTGACCTTGTCCCACTTCTTTGCAGCAGCATATAGATTTGAGACCAGTGCAAGGACACCTACATCTTCAGGTTGCAACTCAAGGATCTTTTCTGCTACAGTTTCTCCAAGCACTACCTTCTTGTTATTCAAGCAACCTGAAAGCAGAGCGACCCAGATTGCAATGGTTGGTTCAGTTTGCATTGATGCTAGCAGGTCATTAGCTTCTTCCACAAGACCAGAGCGTGCTAAAAGATCAACTATACATACATAGTGCTTCTCTGCAGGTTCAATACCAAACTCCTTAATCATGCGATCAAAGCAGAATTTGCCTTCCTCCACGAGACCAGAGTGGCTGAGAGCAGACAGAAGAGAAGCAAATGTGGCATGGTCAGGCCTTATTCCTGTTTCATTCAGTTCTTGGAACAGAGCCAGGGCATCACGACCACGTCCATGAGCACCATAACATGCAATCATCGCATTCCAGAAAACCAAGTCCCCTGAGCCAATCCCTATTGAAAAGCATTTGGGCACTTGCTAGGGAGCCACATTTTGAGTACATGTTAATGACTGCTGTGCCCGAAATACAGTCAAACTCAAGTCTCCTTAGGATGAAAGCATGTATCGACTTCCCTAGCTTCAGGAGTCCCATATCAGCACAAGCTAGCAGCGCACTAACAAGTGCTCCCGAATCAGGCTGCAGCCTGGAAACCTGCATCTCTCTGAATAAGTCAAGTGCCTCATCTGCATGCCCGTTCTGTGCAGACCCAGAAATCAGCGCACTCCATGAGACAGCATTCCTGTACGGCATCATTCTAAACACTCGGCGTGCCACATCAAACTGCCCATTCTTGGCGTACATGTCCACAAGGCTAGTCGCTGTAACAACATCCATCCTCATACCATGGCGCAGTAGATACCCATGAACTGAAGCCCCCATTAGGGCATCTCCGGTGGCTGCACACGCTTGTACAACCCCAACCATGACAACCTCATCCCCCTCCACACCATCCTCCCTCATCCTCCTGTACATACCAAGCGCCTCCACCGGCCTCCCGGCGCTCACGAACCCAGAAACCATCGTGCTCCACGCGACACGGTCCCTCATCGGCATTCCATCGAACACCCTGACGGCGTCCTCCATGGCACCGCATCGCGAGTAGAGATGGAGAAGCGCGGAGCAGACGAAACGTCCTTCCTGTAACCGGCCTCGAACGCGCGGTCCTTGATGTTCTCCGCGGCGGCGAGGTCACCAAGGCGCGCGCACGCGGAGAGCGCGAGAGTGAAGGTGGTGCTGTCGGGGCGCGCGGCGGGCGGGAGCGCGCGGAAGACGCGCAGCGCGGTGCCAGGGGAGCCATCGCGCGAGTGCGCCGCGAGGAGCGCGTTCCAGGCGGGTATCGAGGAAGGGGAAGCGGGGGAGTTAACGAGGGTGGACTCCGCGGCGTCGAGCGCGCCGGCGCGGGCGTAGGCGGCGGCGAGGGACGCGAGGAGATGGTGGAAGGAGGAGACGATGAGGAGGGCGTGGAGGCGGTTGAGCGTCGCGGAGCGTGGCGCTGGAGGAGGAGGAGAGGACGCGGCGGAGGCGGCGCTGGTCGGCGAGGAAGGCGGGAAGGCGCATAGCATTTGGCGCGGCAAAGGGAAGCGGATCTCCCGGCCAGGCGGTCGAAGACGACGACGAAGAGTGTGCAGGTGCGACCCAAATTAGAATTTTTTTAATTTTTATATTTTTTTTTACGATTTTTCAAAAATAAAATCTCGGGCAAAAATTTAGCAGTTTTGGTCTTATGTCGCCAGTTGAACTGGCTATCGCCGGCTGAAACGGCGAAAAAATAAAGAATCAGTGCCTTTCGCCGGCCCATCCGGCGAAAAGATCTGTCGGTGCAGTCAAAGTGGCGATACCGCGGTCAAAATAAAAATCGCCGGCCCATCCGGCGAAAAGCTGTCGGCGCCGCGGGCCCACGAAGCTTTCGCCGGCCCATCCGGCGAGAAGCTGTCGGCGCCGCGGGCCCACGACCCTTTCGCCGCCCCATCCGGCGAAAGGTCCTATCGCCATAACGGTCGGCGAAAGGATCGAGGCTCTCGCCGTTTGATCTGGCGAAAGGCTCGCCATAAATCCCCCCGCGCGCTCCAGCGCGCCCAGCGCTCTGATCCATTCACCACCGCGCCCAGATCACCACCGTGCCCAGAACGAAGAGGAGAGGAGAAAGAGAGGAGAAGGAGAGGAGAGGGGAAGGGAGGGGAGGAGAGAAAAGGGCAGCGAAGCTCTGCCGGATCTACGCTTCGCATCAGGTAAATTTTTTTTACGTTGCAGTAAATTTCATCTATGTTTTTAGATAGC
Source organism: Urochloa ruziziensis (assembly GCA_015476505.1). Lineage (NCBI taxonomy): Eukaryota > Viridiplantae > Streptophyta > Magnoliopsida > Poales > Poaceae > Urochloa > Urochloa ruziziensis. The sequence continues at coordinate 21,228,026 of CM027118.1, forward strand.
TATTTGTAGATGCTAGGTTTTAGATATAGTTAGCCTGTGCACACGTAGATTTTCGTTTTAAGTTTAGTTTTTTAGATATGAACTAGGATATAGAAAAAATTAGTTTGTAGATCTAGACTGCTTTATTAATTTTAGGTGTAATTTTAGATGGTAGGTTTTAGATTTAGTTAGTCTGTGCACACGTAAATTTTAGTTTTAAGTTTAGTTCTTTTATATGAACTAGGACATAGAAAAAATTAGTTAGTATATGTAGACCGATTTATAAATTTTAGGTGTAATTTTAGATGCTAGGTTTTAGATTTAGTTAGCCTGTGCACACGTAGATTTTAGTTTTAAGTTTAGTTTTTTTATATGAACTAGGACATAGAAAAAATTAGTTAGTACATCTAGACCGATTTATAAATTTTAGGTGTAAATTTTTTTTAGATATATGTAGATGGTAGTTAGTATTTTGTTGATAGCTAGTTAGCATGTGTACACGTAGATACTAGGTATATGTATATGGTAGTTAGTATTTTGTAGATAGCTAGGTACCAGTTGTCATACGAAACTATTAATTAGTAATTTGTAGTTTTGTTTTCTAAAATTCCTTAGATACCTATATAGTGATGGTAGGTGGTAATTTTGATATAACTATATGTAGATGCTTTTTCGGTGTATATTATCTAAATGTGTTAAAATTTTGTTAAATGTTGTTGAATCCAAAGGTTAGTTACTCGCAGGTATAAATGTTGTGGTTAATGTTGGCAGGCATGTCAGAGAGTTTATTTTTCCAAGTGTTTTATGGGCCTGGGGAGGTTAGGTATGGTCCTGAAGGGGTAGACTTGTCCGAATTTAAGTCGTTCACCAAACAAGTAGTTCGAGCAAGAGAGAGGAACTGGACCTCAGTGTGCAACTGGCTATTCAAGGCATTTGGACTTGACAGGGAGCAATTTGAGCTGTCAGTCATGGCTGTAGTCAGGTTTCGAATGGACACACCCCTGTTTTGGGAGTTGATGCCCCTTGTTGGAATCCAAAACTGGAGAGACTATGTCAATATTGCTACCGAGCGTGGCTTACCACTAGTCTTGTTTGTTCAAGTTTATAAAAAGATTGGGTCTAGCAGTCAGCATCACGGTGAAGACAATGCAATTACAGACGATTCTGTCCAAGAAGATACTGAACAAGAGGAGGTAGATGGAGAACACGACGAGGTAGATGGTGAAGACGCACCCCGTGAACCAACCGGCGAGGCTGATGAGGGGGAACACATCCCTGAGTTAGTCGAGCAGGTTGAGAGGGAGGGGCAAGAGCAGTTTGATGCCATGGAGGGAGACACTTCAGATGAGGAGGATTGTTATCCCGTGCCACGCAACTGGTCAAGCTATGACTATTCAGCTCTAACTGTCAATGAAGGCGAATCGGTGGATTGGGAGTACAGAGAGAATGAGGTTTCTGTCGGTGCAATGTATGCAAGTGGGGATGAAGTTAAGGAAGCCATAAACGGTGGTCTACACTATCTTTGCAAAGGCAGTTCCGAGTGGTGAAGAGCAGCCCAAAAGTATATGATGTGTGTTGCGTGCAAAGCAACTGCCCTTTTAGAGTGCATGCATTTAAAGGCAAGTGGACTGATTACTGGACGGTGTCGAAATTAGTGGAGCATGAATGCCAACTTGAGGAGTTAAACCCACAGCACCGCAACCTCACAGCTGATTTTGTGGCCCAATTCATGTATCCTCAGATCGTCGACAATCCCAGCTTCGAGCCAAAATCAATTATTTGTGCCATTGAAGAAAAATTTCATTATAAAATCAGCTACAACAAAGCGTATAGAGCAAAGCAGAAGGCACTGGAGATGAAATGGGGGACGTATGAAGCGTCGTATAACAATCTTCCAGCCTTGTTGCACAACATATGTTTGAGAAATGAAGGCAGTTATTATGACTTGAAAACCTATCCCTGTGTAGAGAAACCAGGCAAGCAGGTGTTGCAGCGTTCATTCCTAGCCTTGGGTGCTTGCATTGAGGCTTTTCAGCATTGCCGACCAGTCATTTGTATTGATGGCACATTTTTGACTGGTAGGTACAAAGGAACCATCCTGACTGCTATTGGGTCCGATGGTAACAATCAGGTGCTGCCGCTGGCGATCGCCTTTGTGGAGAAAGAGTCAGGAGATAGCTGGTATTGGTTTCTTGAGAGAGTGAAGCAGATGATTGTTAAGGATGTACCGAATGTGTGTGTTATTCATGACCGGCACAAAGGCATTCTACAAGCAGTCGAGGACATGCAGAATGGGAACATTGAACGTCAGCGGGCCGCGCAGTGGCCTGACTTGAAGAGTAGGTGGTGTATGAGGCATATGGGTGCCAACTTTCATAGCCAATTCAAAAACAAGACCCTGATGAAACTATTTAAGCGGTTATGCATCCAGAATCAAGAGAGGAAATTCAACCTTATTTGGAAGAAACTTGATGAACTTACAAAGAAACAAGCAGAAGAGCTTGCAAAGAGGCCGGTAAATAGTGAGGACCAGCATCCTGTTTCGCTTGATGACGTTGGCCTTGATGGTCCACACGTCGTGCGCAGACCCGGTCGGGCTATTAAGACATTCTCTCAGTGGATTGAGCATGAGCCCAAAGAGAAGTGGGCTTTATTGTTTGACGCGGGTGCTAGGTACGGCATAATGACTACAAACCTAGCTGAGGTGTATAATTGGGTGCTCCGTGGTGTAAGGGGACTCCCCCTAGTTGGGATCGTGGAGTTCTTCTTATATCAGACAATCAAGTATTTCAAAGACCGTTTTGCAGTGGCAAACAAATCAATGTCTGACAACCAAAAGGTATATGGATACAAGATGACTGAGTACATGGAAAAGGCAATGAAAAAGGCTCGTAGACACCGTGTGAGTGCCAACGGTGTTGCAGAACGACGGTTTGAGGTTCTCTGCAGGGACAAAGGTCGATTGGGAGGGCGGCGGGAGAGACACACACAAGAATGCATTATTACCAATCAAGGATGTGTTTGTTCCTGCCACAAGCCAAAGCTGTATCACCGCCCCTGCACCCATGTCATTGCTGCATGTCTTGAGGCGGGAGGGCTTCAACCTCGTATGTTTGTGTCCAACTATTATTTCAAAGAAACAATTTAGGCTACTTGGAAGAATGAGGTTTATGGGTATCGTATGCTAGGAAACTTCATTACTAATCCTGGAGAGCACGCACTTTATATTCCTGATCCTAATCCAGAAATGTTCCAAGGAGTTGGCCGATGGAAGAACAGACGGATTCGAAACAACATGGATCAATCTGAAGCTGGTGCAGAAGTGCGCCTCTGCTCCAAGTGCCATGAAACTGGTCACAACTACAAGAATTGTCAAGCAATGACGTATGGCTGGGAAACAAGCCAAGCGGGGCCATCTACCGTCGCTCCAGTTTCCACTTCACGTGGTCGTGGTCGTCGTGGTCGTGCTAACAATGATGGTCTTCTGTGACCACAGAATAATGTACTACTTATTTATGAACTATGTAATTTGTGTACTTTGAACTATGCCATTCGTGTACTTTGGATTATGCAATTTGTGCACTTTGGACAACGCAACTCGTGTAGTATGTATTATGTAGTATGTATTATGTAATTCATCTAGTTTGAAATATGTAATTCGTGTGCATTGATCAATCTTATATGGTTAGTTTGGACTATTAAAATGTTGTTGTAATTTATCAAGCTGCGAGTAGTTTCGTATTAATAAAGATTTAAATTTTTTCAGCTATGGCCGAAGGGCCTCCGCAGCCCTACGAGACCCCGGAGTTGCTGGACAGGGAGATTGACGTGAAGCACCGGTCGTTCATGTCTGCCGTCCGTGGTTTGCCCCAGCACACGTTTCGTGCACGAGTGCCGTTGTCGACGATGCCCCTTGACGACCGTTGGCTTCCTCGGTACGTATGTATGGTTAACATTGTAACGATATATTGTAGATTATAATTTTATCTAGAATTTATTTCGATTTTGCAACTCCTTTTGTAGCACAAATCTTAATTTGTACTGATTTTTGCATCTTCTTTTGCAGATTACGAGCTGCGGGCCTTTTACCCATAGCGAGGTTGGTCGAGGGTGACATGATGGATGCAGAGGTCAGGGGAGCGGAAAAGGCGACACGTTTTCACTTCGACATGTCCCTCCTAGCAGCTTTGCTGGACCGGTGGCGTCCAGAGACTCACACGTTCCACCTCCCAGTCGGTGAGATGGCCCCTACACTGCAGGACGTTTCCCTCCTTTTGGGTCTGCCTTGTGCTGGCGACCCCGTCGCCGCCCTGGACGTGGGACCAGGTTGGCGGGACGAGTTGTTGGGCCGCTTTGGCGACGTTCACCGGATCGATCAGGCGCCTCCGTACCGCACCTTCAGCAACACACATGGGCTCACAAAGAGGTGGCTCATGCAGTTTAGTGTGAGTGCTGCGTTTTCTATGTTTCGTTTCCATTGACAGAATAATTGATGCATATCTATACTAACTCTTTTCATTGTGCAGGCCGATTACCTGAGAGCTGATGCAGACGAGGCTACAGTAGCTAGGCACTTAGAGGCCTACCTACTGTGGTTGTTCGGCTGGGTCTTGTTCTGCTCGTCCCACGGGACCTCGGCGCCGAAGACACTCATACCCTACACCAGAGCGATCGCGGAGGCTCCATTGGAGGACGTACCCCAGTTTAGCTGGGGTAGTGCTGTGCTTGCGGCCACGTACAGGGGTCTTTGCGCGGGTTGCTTTAAGGTGGCCTCCTTGGAGCCCATCTTTCTTGGCTGCCCGTTGCTTGTTCAGCTTTGGTCGTACGAGCGCTTCTCGATCGGTCGTCCACGCATTCACATGGGCCCGTACGAGCCCCTTCCTCCGGAGCACGACCACAGAGACAGACCGACCATGGGGTCCATGTGGTGCCTCAGAAAGGTAAGACAACGCATCATTATATTGGAGCAGTGTTATTTTCAATTATTTACGAATTTGAATATTATTTGCAGCCTTCGTGGGTGGGAGTTCAGACGAAGAAGTCGTACCCAGACTTTGTCGGCATGTTTGACGCTCTCGTTGACGCCGACGTGAGGTGGACCCCTTACAGTGCTGCAGACATCAGTGCTCGAGCCCCTCAGGGTCTGTCGTCTTTGTGCCTACGCGACCAGGAGTTTTGGATGACGAGGAAGATACTGGTGTACGACATCCACGTCGAGGAGTACGCGGTCCACAGAGTACTTCGACAGTTCAACAGGTACCAGGAGTCCCCACTGCCGGTTACACACAGCGTGCCCCAGAGCGTCCATAGGTACTTGACATCTACCGATGCGTCAATTTTGTTTTTGCCTAACCATCTCTTCAATTCTAATGCATTTTGATTTCTTCAGCTGGACCCGTCAGGGTCAGTCTGCAGCCATGCAGTGGGCCCCGAGGGTACTACCCTTTGCTCAGCAGTGGGCCCAGGCCCTTGACGACGTGCTGGTCGAGGAGCGGCCACACTCAGATGAGGCTTTCGCGGCCTATCTGGCGTGGTACTTACCCAGGACACGGTCACGGGTGCTGGTTGTTCCACAGGACACTCCCAGAGCGCCAGCACAGGTTACTGACGTGTACCCTGTTTCGAGGGATCAGAACTTCGCCATCGCGGTATGTTTGTCAAATTGAATCATGCTATCATTCATTTGATATGATTTTTTGTTAAATGTGACCTTTGATAACTATGTTTTCTGTAGACCGAGGCTCTAGCGTTGGTCGAGGCCGAGGTGGACCAGAACTTGCAGAGGTTCATGTACATGGCGCCGCAGGAGCACGGGGCTGCATACCGGAAGATCAAGGAGTACTGTGCCAGGTTCAGACGGGCCATTAGTTGCCGAGGTGGACACGCAGACGTCTACCTCCCACCACGGCCACAGTATCCCGGTTCGTCTTCTGCTTTACCCACACGGCCACAGTACCCCGGTTCGTCTTCGGCTTTACCCACACGGCCACAGTACCCCGGGTCGTCTTCTGATACACCAGCACGACCGCAGTACCCCGGGTCGTCTTCTGGTACACCGGCACGACCACGAGCAGCCTACCTCGGGTCTTCTTCAGGTCCATCAGCACGCCCTCCCTGCTACACTCCACGGCCCGCAGGTATGCTCACTAACGTTTTATTAATTTCCTTCACCATTGCATGATGTACTTCTTTCATATTGAAATTGTTTTTCTAATTGCAACATAGTACCACGGTTCGCCCCGCCCAACCCTGATGCTGCAGGAACCTCTTCAGGTGGTCCTCTGTGGACCGACTTCGGTGCGTATTCAAACAATATATTCATGCTATTTTATTACTTGCATACAACTAATTGTTTATTACCTTTTTATTATGTAGGCTACACAGGATACGGAGGGATCGAGGAGGACGTAGAGACTGAGGACGATGGCAGTCAGCCAGAGGGACCGTTGATAGGATCCTATTTCAGCACGCACCCTTACCCGGACGAGATCGGCCCTTCGCAGTTGGGTGATGCGCCGCTGTTACCCACACAGGTCTCACAGGAGGACGTCCAGACAGCAGTTGCAGACGAGGCGCGACGTCCCACACGCCAGGTTGCACCTCCAGACCCGCTCACGTATTCACAGTACCACACCCGAGCAGCGCAGGCGGCAGAGCGTCGGGCGAGGGGTCCACAGCGTCACAAGCGAGGGCGCATTTAGTTAGTACCTTTCTATTTATGTATGTGTTATATGTTGTGCTCAGACTATGTGCCCTGTTTCGTGCTCAGACTATGTGATGCATGTACTAGACTTTTGACTATTGACAAGCGAGGCTACGCATCCTATGCTATGATGGATCGCTGAAAAGCATACACATCCTACGATGCGTCAGCGAAACTAGGCTAATAATGTGTGGTCGTAGGCTTTTCAGGTGCATGCGTTAATGCCGGGACAGAATGCACGTGGTTGATGTAGCCTTCGCATGACTATATGTATACACAATCCTCTCAACTTCAAAACCAAAACATTTCCTTCTACGAGCAATGTCGAAAGGGTCATCTTCTGGGAAGGCTTTAGGCTATGGGATGGGAAAGGGCAGAAAGAAAGGGCCAATTGTGTATGAGGGCTCTCTTGGTCCTGATTTCTTTAACGAACCAGTGTTTGAGTTTCCAGAAGAGAGCAAAAGTGATTTCAGCAAACAAAACCCACTTAGAGGATATGATGACCGCAAGGAAGATTGGCCAAAATGCATGCATGGTGAGGATTGCGTAGTGCAGATGCAAACCGAGGGGATTGATGGAGGTCGACGTTTCTTCAAATGCCCACACGCATGGGTAATCTATTTCTCGCTTGTTTTCATATATTTTTTTCTCTTCCATTGACCCACTAACTAGAGTCTTTCATTGTAGTCTTCCAACGCTCCAGACAATTGCAAGTTCACTAGGTGGGTAGATCCTGCTCCTATTCATCCTCATGAAGAATACATCCACTACTTGCAGAATCGACTATTCGATCTGCAAATGGAGGTAAGCGATGGTGGCAAAGAGGACGAAGAGGATGACAATACAAATGCTGCCACTTCACAGGGGCCGGTGTGTACTGACCCATATTGCAACTGTGTGTGTCACAAGAACAAGGGACCTCCATCGCCGCCACCACCTCCATCACCACCACCGCCGACAATGGGGGGATATTACGGAGAAGGATCTACCCAATTTGCTATGTGGAGTCACTACTAGGAGTGACCAAAGTCATTCACATGCTTGAGTGATGTCTTTGTTGTTGATTTAATTACCTAAGGCATGTTAGAGTTTAGTCCAGGACCTAGCAACCCTTGTTTGGTATAGGTCCTGACATGCCATTTCACGTACTTACCATGTTTAATTATGTAGCTGAAGTACTTCATTCCGCTTTAGTGATGTAATTCAAGCCCAGTAATTCATTCCGCAAGTGATGTACTTTGTTTTAATTATGTACTTTGTTATAATTACGTACTTTGTTACTATTAAAATCGAATCACTCGCCACGAGCACTACGGATAGGCTTTTCAGTGATACAGTCTAAACGAACAGAGCATCCAATGCACCCAACGTGACGATCTTATCCGTCTCCCATGGAAAATGCCAAACCAACCCACATCGGATCCCATCTCTTTATTTCTGTACAACACATCGACCTGCACATGGACTCGGTCTATGAACCAGCCAAATCTTCTTTTATATAACACATGCCATGGCTATTGAGCCTGTGCAGTCTTCTTTGTTAGAAACCATGGCTTGTTCAGATCCAGATCTCCTCAAGTGGAGGAAGGTGAGAGTTGTCGTTCCAGAAGGGGTGCATGTGCCTATGTGCTTCTGTGGTGACCTTTGCAAGCTTGTGCAGTCCAAAATTTTGGGTGACTGCTATGGCATGAGGTTTTTCATGTGCGACAACTTCGAGTATGATCCACGCAAGGTGTCTGGCAGCATGAGAGCCAAGGTATTCACTAACCCTGTCATGTTTTTCTATCCATTTCATGTTTCATATTCTTACTTTGGGGAGTTCAAGACTCCCCCGCCTCTTTGTGATTTCTTGCAGTGGCTAGATACAGAGCAGTCCAATGAGGACAAGGCTCATGTTGAGCATGAAGCAGCCTCGGCAAGAGCAAGGTGGCAACGAATGATGAACGAGGAGGAGCAGGAGAAGAAGCGCAAGAAGGACCAAGAGGAGATCCACAAGAGGTTTGAGGACGTCGAACGTCAAGCGGCACAGGAACGTGAAGCTGAACGCGAGAGAAAGAGAGAGAGGGCACGTCGGGCAAAAGCAGCGGGCCCTGAAGCTATTAGGAAGGGGAAATATCCCCGTTGTACCCAGTGAAGCCTAGTCTTCACACCCGGCGATTTACATTCACCCGCTACACCCAGTAGAACTTCAGTTCAAAATGTACCAATTTCAATTACCTAAGGCATGTTAGGGTTAGTTCAAGACCTAGTTACCATTGTGTACTAAAGGTTTTCACATGCCACTTTGTCTCCGTTCTTGATTTCAATTAACTAAGCCATTTTAGCTTCAGTGCATGACCTAATTAACATAATGGTTTTATTGTGCTCCATTACGTAGTGTACTACCTCATGTGATTTTTGACAATCTTTTTGTGAAATTCTTTCCCAAAAAAGAGCCAAAAAAAAAGCCCCTGCAATTCTAATTTTTCAAAAAATGGTTTGTGTTCTACTAGTTAAGTCGTTTTCTTTACATATAAAAGAAATTCCCTTACGTAAAACCAATAATTTTACTATTGCATTCCGACCATAATGGTGAACAACGGACGTACAGCATTAAACCATACAAAATTTAAAACATGTAATACAATATTAAAGCAAATATAGCCCAAACAAAAATTAAAGCGTCAAAATCTACATCATTTTGTAATATGATCAACTATTCCTCAACATGTAATAAAATATTCACCTTTCTTTACATTAAAAAAAATAAATCCATTAAAAAAAATAAATCCAACTGGTATAGCTAGTTGAAACGGCTATAGCCGATTCAACTGGCTATAGCCGTTTCAACTGGCTATAGCCAGCTGCAACACCCAGCGCCCTGGCGAAAAGCTGGTGGTGGGGCCTTTCGCCGTTTGAAACGGCTATAGCCGTTTCAAAGGGCGAAAGGTCCCCAGCGGCTGCCACGTGTTCTTATCGCCGTTTCATCCGGCGATAGCCGTTTGAAACGGCGACAAAGGACCAAATCTGCAATTTTTTGAGCCAAGAATTTATTTTTGAAAAATCGTAAAAAAAAATATAAAAATAAAAAAAATTCCCCAAATTAGGTTGGTGTAGTGGAGAAAAGAGCCCAAAATGTCAAAGGCCAGATGGGTGGTATAGGCAGAATGACGGCCCAACATTGTGTAGCTTTTCTTTTAATAGAATAAGAGCTTTTAATTGAGAGGATTATTTTGTAGACAAGGGTATTACAGTAAATTGATCCTCGGTAATTGATTTGCATTCTTCAGTTCATCGAATCAGAGCTAGCAGATTGACTGCCTGGCCTGCGTGGCTGCGTAGGGTCTCGCCGTCGACGCCCACCCAGCCCAGAGAAACATTGAATCCCACAGGGCCTCAGCCCATCAGCCACCTGTACGAACTATTGATGCGGCAGCACCTGCTCACCGGCGATGCTGTCTCAACGGGGCGCCAGCTTCAGGGGGCCGCGATGCGACGGTGCCGGGATTCGTCGCTGAGGTCCTCGGTAACCGATGGACAGAGCCGGGCTGACATTTAGGCGGATGGCCCAACAGGATCGATGCACTGAAAATACAAATATACCCTTCACTTTATTTCTATGAATAGTTCTTGGTCCATAAAATATAGGTACCGGTCCACATATTTGGTTCCTTGTAACAGGTTCCTCCTACTTTTTAACCATTGGATCGAGACCCATAGACGGCTCTTAAATTTTCCAAGCACTGTAAAAATTTTCATAGAATAAATTTTGTTAGCTCAAAGTTTTTGCTGCAATGCTAGCATCAGTAAACAGTGTAACTGGTAAGATTAGCAGTATCACCTTATACTTTCTTCAGCTACTCTGTTTGAGTATCATTATTGCTCAATTTGAATGTGCAAGCGTGCAGCAAAACGTCTCCTATAAGTTAAGGTTCCATGGATTTTACTTTGTTTTAGCTTTACTGCTCCATGAAGTCACTTTGCGTCCAAGTAAATCAACTACTATAGCAGGTTCTAGGCTCTAGCTAACCACACGACTAACACCCAAATTAGCCCCAAAGAACAAAGCATTCGCTTACAGCAGGCAGCTATTACTGCAAAGCTGAATTACTACTAATCTACTACTCACTCCGTCCTAAATTATAGCTTATTTTATATTTTCTAGATACACAATTTTTACTATGTATCTAGGCACATGCTATGTCTAGATACATAATAAAACTGATTTATAACTTGGAATCGGAGAAGTAACATCATCTAAAGCATTCTCTCATATAGGTTAGCATCAACCACTAATCTACTACTGCTACAAGTTTAGTGAACACGCTCCCTGCTCGTTCTGTATTCACTTGTCCGGCACATGGCGAGGAGACAGCCTCGGGAACGAGAAGCTGACGTCGCGCTCGCGCGGCGCCGCCGCCGCCATCTCCACGACGTCCACGCGCACCTCCGCGCGCCCGGTGTCCAGGCTCCGCTGCTTCGCCGGCGGTATCAGGTGCCTGGTCTGTGACGACGACAGCGGCTCGTCGGCGTCCTCCGTGTCGCTGTAGTCCGAGTCCGACAGCGGCCTCCTCGCGCCGCCGACGTGCGCGATGGTCTTGTAGCGGTGCAGGTGGCGCACCGGCACCTCGTGCGGCCGAAGCCACCCGCTCGCATCCGTTCCCTCTGTTGCTGTTGTTGTGTCCGTGCTTGGGGTCTCGGAAGGGTCATCTGACGACTCCTTGTTCTGCTTCTTCTTCACAACTGCCTTGTGCCACTTCTTCAGGGCCTTCGCCGTCTGCTCGTCGAAAATTGTCCTCTTCATCTGTGACCCCATCTGGAAAACAAACCTCTCCCAAGTTAGTCTTCCAAGGGATGAATGCATCTGAGAAACAAGCTCAGAGAGTTTAATTGGCGGCTCTTCTGAGTTCTGAATGCTACTACAATCTTTACGGGGTGAAGTAATTCGGTTATCGCTCTGACGAAAATGTTAGCTGGTGATTGAATGTCAGTGTACAATGTGAATGTGTGTTCACCTGAGATACAAGAGCGTAGAGTGGAAGGGTGATGTAGCTGCACATAAATTGGACTACAGCCCTGTAAGAGAATGGAAATGGGTAAGCAGAAAATTAACTAAACAATAAAATGGCAGAAGCATCTGAAAGTTACCCAAGGCAGACTCTTGCAATGATAAGCTCAAAGCTCTCATGGAAGCAGGACCGCAGCCCAAATTCGTACTGCACAGAAGTTTGTCGTCAATAAAGTTTCACAAAGACTACACTTGTGCCACAGAAAAAGTTTCCAATATTCGAAAGTAATCTTACCCAAATCCAAAAGAAATATGTAATCTCAAATGCATTCTGCAAGAAGAAAGAACAGTTGTCAGATAAAAGCACCAGAAATATTTTCAAGATTTCTTTTCCAAAAGAAAAATGTTTATCAGCACCGTTGACTTGTTAATTTTTAAAGTGCGCATCCTAAGACTAGTACAGATAAAAATCAATATGGGGAAAATGAAATGTTCTCTGCATTTCAGTATAACAGTTTTTTTTCATTTGAACAATGAACACAACTAAGTTTTTTTTATAAGTAACTAAGGTTGAGAATGCCATGCATATGTTTGTCCAGATGCTTTAAGTTCAAGTTAGCATGTTTGTTGATAAGGTACCTTCTTGGTTTTTACTGACCTGAAATGATGCGAAATGGATGAGATGGAGAACTAGACGAGGCTTCCCGAACCAAAAATGATCATCACTCAGTTTTACCACTGGCATGCCTTGAATAACTGTATGCCTCTCTGTAATTTCAACAGCCATCATAGCAATTATAGCCTGCAGCTTTGTTCCAACTGCTAGAATCACCTACATATAGGAAAGCGTAGTTAGCTCCAGCCATACAAAAAAAGTTTTATCACCACAAACAAAGACAGCATACAAGCCATCTAAGCACTTACTACAAGGGGAATCGTTGAGAACCAGAACAAGTTGTGCCATCCTGGTAAAAGAATAATCAAAACAAAAGAAATTAATATCAATTCTATAGGACTTCATGGCGTCCTAGAAACTATCCTGCCAAATTGAACATGAAGACCAAGGAGCTAGTCTGGTGGATCTTGTTTAGGTGCAACCCAAGCTAGAGTCAAAGCAAAAAATGTTCCACCAATATAGGCATGATATAGAAATTACGATAGATAATTCTGAAGCATGTAATTTTCTGGGAATATGGGTGGGTTAGGAAATAAGATACTGACGTACCACGAACATTGAAGAGCATGACAGCGAGAGCAGAGGCCCATAAAGGTGGACTGAGCAAATAATTGATGTTAGAAATGATTCATCATGTTATTCAACAAGAATGGATGGAAGATTAATAATAGACATTTCTTTACTTAATTTAGCCACTGTTTTTATAATAGAACTTCCCATTACAGCTGGATAGCTGAGAAATCTGTGATAAAAACAAAAACAGACTGTATGCGCTTGTATATGCCAGAGTTGCCTCCATTTTCTAATTCAGGCGATACAAGTATTACATGAATTATGTACATATATAATTACAAAAGAAAGATTACAGGCTCCTTTACCTAATGCCAACAACTGTCTTGAAATCATCCTCCAAAGACCTCTTGATGTACTTTCGAAAATTGAACTTGGTCCCTGGAGATAAATGAGCCTATACAGACATTTATTAGCAAACAGAACTGATAGCAGGAAATAACTCAAAATCAGAGACTACTTACAGCAATGAATCCATGCCGCAAAGTAAGGTAGTCTGTCCTCCGAACGGATCTAAAGAACTGTCTAAAGAAGCTCACCTACAATACATCAAGAAGAAGCAGATAAGGCAATGATTTTCAAAGGAACTAAATTCATCTCTGGATACGGAATGCACATATATAACATAAGAAGCTTAACTTTAATTATATCATTATTGCAGTGTCACATGCACATTATTCAGTACTAGTATTAACTTCAATTATGTCATTATTGGAGTATTAACCAGAGAAGGCATTAAATATGAAGTTAACTGAACAATTGTAGCCATACAAAGGAGTCGTGACTCGTGAAACAACTTGACATTAAATATGAAGTTAACTGAACAATTGTAGCCATACAAAGGAGTCGTGAAACAACTTACAACATAGAGCATGATTGTGCTTTTGCTCCAACTGCTTGCATGTTGCCTCACAAAAGATGTTTGATGAGTAAGCCTGAACTTTGAGGGATCTGCAAAAGTTTGATGACAACGAATTTTCAAATAAACGGAAGAACCAAACCAGCGTGACAGTAAAATAAAAAGGAATTTAACCAACTATGCACAATGTAATAATTTTGGCAAAGGAATATGGCAGCATACAACCGTAAGTTATAAATTTCATATAGACCGTCTGAAACAACAGCCAATCAAAAACAGAGAGTACAGTACCGTAATGGAATTCATAGGTTGGCAAGGACGTTTCCCTTTCCCACACCTTCCATATACGCGTCTGCATAGAAACAAAATTCAGGGTGACTGCAAGCTTGCAACTTTTGTCCATGGTTGCTTTCAGAAAAGAAAACCAGTACGAAATGAGAACCGACCATACCTTTGCTCTACCAAGGGACATTGTAAGGAAACTAAACGTGACATGGAAGACGGCCAAGAAGAACACGAAAATATGCAGCTGATGCATCCCGTCGGTTGAAACAAGCGACACCATGCCCTGCCATGTCATTCAGATTAGCACAGGCGAGCAGACAGATCGAAATGGCGTGGCACCTCTCCACAGACAAATCCAGACATAAGGACAAGAACTATTTCTTTACCCCTGACACCCGGGCACTCAAGATTAATGAAGACAAATCCTGCCACTGCACAAAGTAAACTACTACTGCACTGCACCCTATGAGCCACTCACTTTGGGGCAGGAAAAGAGGTCGGTCGGATCTTCAGAAAGGTGCCGTCGGCCATGACCCTTGGGCTCTTTCGCCTCCAAGTGGCTGGATCGAGCGCAGGGCAGCATGGTGTTGGCGGCTCCCTCCGGGATGCAGATGCGCGAGACGTACCTCCCCGTCACGGTCAGCAGCAGCGATATGAACCCCAGCGTCATCAGCTCTGCGCATGCCGAACTCGAAACCGCGTCAGATTAGTCTTCGCCTATGGACGATATAGGAGTGGCACTGATGGTTCGAACTGGAAGAAAGGAATGCAACTGCTTACCGGATTTAACCTTCTCCAGAGCGTCGAACAGCGCCTGCTTCCTCTTCTTGCTGAGCAACTGGGAGCAGAGCAACACCACCCAAGAAAACAAATCAGGGACCCCGTCCATCCAACACGAAGCAGATGAGGAGCAGATTAATAGGCCCACGATAAATTGAATTATATTCGAGAACGGGAACGAGCACAGCGGAAGATGACGAAAATCTCGCGAGAGAGGAGGGGACTGATGGGAAATGGAAGCTCTGGCGTGTACCTGGCCGAGGTGGTGGAGGAGGCCCTCGAGCAGGATGGATGCGGCGACGATGACGGCGCAGACGGCGGCCACGGCCCACGTCGGCGTCTGGTCCAGCGACCTCGTGCCGTCCCTACCGGCGCCGGCGTCGGCGCCGCCCATCTCCTCTCTGCGCTCGCGGCGGCGTTAATGGCTTGGCCGCGCGCCTGAACCCCCGGCGGTGAGGAGTGGACTGTGCGTTAATGGAGCAGTTGAGAGGATTGCCGGTGGCGCCGCGTGCCTGACTGCCTGCTCGGAGACAGGTGTGTGCGTGTCTATTTAGCAGGAGAGCAGGCTAGCGCTGAGTTGTGTCGAGTTCAAACGACAGACTCCGAAAGAAAAGAACCGTGTTCTGCGGTGGCTGATTTTGGGATTTAGTCCTTGCCTTTTCCGCATTGCTTCATTATAGTCCCTGAATTGTTCCTATTTCTGCTTTTTGCTTTTTTGTTGTTTGAAAGTTTAAACTCTCCACGGTGCCTTTTTTTTCGAGTAAAATAGGAAGTGCTTTTTAATTTGAGAAGAAGAGGAATTCGGGAACACAAAAAGGGTGGGAATAAAGGAATGGCTCTCTCTCGAGCCTTTTGAATACAAATTATTAACTTTGATATTTGTATCTAAATAACGAAAAAATGGTGCTAAAGTTTAGCACTACCTTTTGTATTGTAATTGGTGGTGCCTCTTAATGTCTCATAATAATGGAAATATAATATTATTGGATGGATGGAGTAGCTTCTTTTCCTAAAAGCCTTTTGAATACAAAATTATAACTTGGATCTTCGTTTCTAAATAAGAAAAATGCTACTTTACGTCTGTACCTAATGTACGTAAATTTAAGTAGCATTATCTTTTGCCTCATAATTATTGGTGGTGCCTCTCAATGGACCATAAAAACGTTCCTTTTCTATTCACTCCTGCATCAGCGCAGACAGCAAGTTATGTTTCGCCGTGTGGGGTAATGGTACCCGATAACCCGATCGAGACCGCATGCAAGATCCGTCGTCCTTGGCCTCTTCTGTTTCTGTACCACGACGCGCACAAGTAGGGTGCATGGGACCGTGCGCGTCCGTGTCGCAGTGCCATACGATGTTTTGCGAAATTTTTTTCGAGTATGTTCCCTCACATGCATGGCATATTAAATGTAGTCGAAAAAATAACACATTATATGGATGGAGTGTACTTCGCGAGACGAATCTAATGAGCCTAGTTAGGTCGTGATTAGACAATAAATTGCTACAGTAAACATGTGTTAATGACGGATTAATTAGACTTATTAGGTTCGTCTTGCGATTTACTGACAGAATCTGTAATTAGTTTTGTAATTAGTCTATATTTAATACTTCAAATGTGTGTCCGACATATTCGAAAAAAATTTCACGAAACATCTAAACATGGGCATGAGAGTTCATGGCACTGGCACATGCATACGATACTCGGTGTCGTACACAGGCACAGGCCTAGATGCTGCTGTACGTAGTACGTGCCCATAGAGATCGTTGTCCCCGGCCGGCTTGATTGATTTCACCTGCAACTTAATGTACCACGTCAGGCTCAGTCGATCGGCCTGGCAAAAATAAATAAATAAATAAAAATCGTGCATATCTTCGTGTGGGTACCAGCTACAAATTCATCATGAACGTGTACGCTAAGTTTGCCGCGGGTCGTCGTCTGTTTATTCGAGAGGAGAAATGGAGAAAAAATCGGTTCTTTTTATCTGTCGTGGTGAATCTACGATTCTACGAAGAGATAAACATGTGGCTCGTGAGGATCGGTGTCATCAGTTGTCACGTCGTCGCTCCGCACCGCCGGAACCTGAACATGGCATGTTTACAAATCCGACAACGACAATATACCAGTGTCTGAATCGGAAGAAAATGGCCAGTGCGACAGTCTTATCACCAGTTTCTAGACAGAACATGCTTTTGTTTTAATCCCAAGCTAGAACGGCATGATTAACATACTGGAACCGCAGCAACAACGGCAAATTTTGGAGCAAGCAAACAAGCTAGCAGAGTACACGTTCTTGGACTATTGGGAGCCGGACATCACGACGAAGACGAATTCATCGGAAGAACAGCTATTGTCGTTTACTTGACTCGGAGGCGGGTCACCGGCGGGCCAAACGAAGCGCAACTTGACACGGCACGGTAAGTCTCGCATGTAGGACTATGGGTCCGATTGGTTCGATGTCAATATTTGCCATCTAAAATCAAGGCATGCTCAAAAATTTTGGTCATGACTTGGTTCACTTCTAAAAAATTGACACTCCAATTTTTTTAGCCAAAACCATATCAAGTTTTCAGAAACTTCTTGAGCTCATAAGAGAACTTTGTCATATTTTGGCACCAAACCAAGTGAAGGTCCAAATTTCTTGCCTTAATTTTGACATGTATTGATTTTGGCAAGCCATGATTTTGGCTTGCCCACATTTTGATTTGGCACAAGTTGCAAACCAACCAACCTTATTAGCTGTTGTCAAGAAGAAAAAAAATATTCTAGCCCTGTTCCTCCATCAGGCATCCAGGTGGTTCTTGGATTGGTGCGTCGTGGGCTCGTGGCAATCATCATGGGAACGGAATGTCCTCCTCCACGCTGAATACTCCCTCCGTTTCAAAATAAAGTCGTTTCAACTTTCTTGAAGAGTCAAACTTTTTCAACTTTGACCAAATTTATACAATGAAGTACTAACATTTATGATATCAAATAAGTACCATTAGATTTTTTATTAGATATATTTTCATAATATAGTTATTCGGTATCATAAATCTTTGAAATCATCTCTATAATTTTGGTCAAAGATAAAATAGTTTGACTCTCCAAGAAAGTTGAAATGACTTATATTTTGAAAAAGATGGAGTATATATCTAGACAATAATCAGTTCAATGAATATTCCCATCCGACATGTATAGTGGATTAGGGGGTACGGAGTACTAAATTCTCCCTGGGAAATTCGCCGGTTCAGCCTTGTGTCACTCTATCGTTAGCCATTCCAGGACAGATCGAAGGAAACAGAACAGCTAACCGGTGGTCTCTGTGTGATCCACTCCACCCTGCTTCTGCCGATCACTACTGGGGAGACACGGAGTACATCGATGGTCTGCTCAAAAAGAAAAGGCATACTTCTGCAGGCTGCAGCTGCAGTGTGGAGTCTGGAAACACGCGATGCGCCCATGCACAGAACAGTGAGTGAAAGCCAGTGGCCGGTGGGAGACTTCGGTTGTCCAGCCTCCTGCGGCGGATTGCCATTGACTCGGCCCCCAAGAAAAGTGTCAGTATCCACAGCCGGCCACCGGCGGTTTACTGTACAGAAGCTTTATGCCACCGCGCCGCGAGTGGTTGGGTGGGTCAGTCGCGCGCGCAGCGGAGCACCACTGCACCAACAGCCACTCCGCTGACCGCTGCTGCACGCCGCCGCACCGCCCCCGTTGCCGCCAGCCCTCGGGGCCCGGGCTTCCGGCAAATCCATGTTTTCCTGGGGGCTCGCGTAGTTTACGCAAATGATTGGCATCCGCGCCTTGAACCGTGATCTGATTTGATTTCCACCATCATCCCAGCGGACATGACGGGCACGCGCGCGCGGAACAGCCGGCGAAGGCACCGCGCGTGGCAAGTCCTGGCAAGGCGCGAAAAAAGGGGGCGCGGTGGCGGTGGTGTGGCAGGCCTTCGTCTCTCGTGGGCCGGATTCACTTGGGCTGACAAAACTCGCCGGCGACACAAGCGAGAGCCCGTGTCATCCAGTGGAAAGAGGAAGCGGCTTGGGATGGTATCTGGCGGTGAGGCCCATTTTAAGCCTGTGCTGCCTAACGGGCCATTTTTTCTTTCTCCATACGAGCTCTGTATTGTATGTCACTCTCGGTCTCGGGGCCTTTGCTCACGAAAGAATCCTGTTGCCCGTTTGCCTGCAGAGCACTGGGTAATCATATGATCATACGCATCGCATTAGGGGCAATTCTGAATGTGTGTATGGGACGCAACACAAGTTCTTTCAATTTTGTGTGTGTGAGTCGGTAACTTGGTATATGCATGTTTAAACACACTGTAGCTGCCTTCGGCAGCGTCTCTATATATCCCGAGCCCTTCTGTCAATGTTTCGAAATTTTACCCAAGGTCCGAAGAACAATGAGTTGAAAACAAAGTTTCGTTTTTTTAAAAAAAACGAATAATTGGAAACGCTATCGATGATCTAGGTTATCTCCGGCCTGGTTAGGTCACTGATTTAATACCTAATCGCTACCCAATCATCGTCATCATCATAGCAATGTTGCGTTGACGCGCTCCGCTATCAGACCATGTCGGCCTACCATTTCTAGGCCGCCAAACAGCACCCGAGAGCGCGGGAGCTGAAGCCAGTCAGTCGGAGTGTTGGACGCAAAGCCCCCCTTGGAGCTAGATTCACTGCACTCGCTGCTTTCAAGCTGCCGCTAGTAGCTTCTTCCATCCCATGGCCCATGCCGTCAAAGGGTGAAGCAAAAAGGGATCCGTGAAATTGAAGCAGCAGAATACGATGCCGACATGGGAGAAAGCGACCCGACGACTTGGTAAACATGGCCGGGCGCGGGCGCTGTACCTTCCTTTTCTCTGCCCAGGCAACAGGGCGTCAGACCGTGACCCTCCCATCCTGCTCCTGCAAGTAGTAGTAGCCCAGTGCAGTACATCGTGCACGTTCCGTTCGTGTCGCTGTCCGAATCCCGTGCACTGACTGACACGAGATCGCCGCCGCTTTCCACGCACGGCATGTCGTGTCAGGGGCCAATCCGAGCTTCAAACGAAACAAAGATCGGCAGGCGCCTTTTGTTCTGTTCTGTTTTGTGTTGTGTTGTCCCGACATGGATGGGTGCGAAGGAAACAGCAAACGAACAAGCGCCCTTTTGTTATTTCTCTCGCAGTTCGCTCGGCGCAAAGCTGGCTTTTCTTATCGGCTGGAGTTTTACACATCGGCAGAGCACATCGGGGGCGCAGAAACTTGTTGAGCCAGGGCGCCAGGCTGCAAGAGCGAGTGAATGGAGGGGCAAAGCGTCGAGTGGAACGACGCCGTGCTCGTGCCGGTAGAAAGTAGCTCAGCCCACGCCGATAAGCTTTGCCCGTGCGGCTTCCACTTCTTTCGGATGCTTCAGGATGACTCCATAGGAAAAAGGAACTTTGCGCAATGCTGCGGTCTGACACCGTCTCGTTTGGCCTATACGGTTCCAAGCAATATCCGGCAGAAAATGCAGGGAAAAAAAGGGCGCACCCAGACAAGTACAGTACATCATCCACGCCTATAGCTTTATGGGCAAAAGCACGTACCGACATGGTCATATCCACAATTGTTTTTGAAAAGAAAGAAGCATGGTCATATCCACATCCACTGGCAACGAGGAAGAAGCACCTAGTACTCCGTAAAAACGAAAAAGGGGAGCTGAAAAAAAAAATGAGAAGGGGACGAACGAGAGAACCCGACAGGGACACGGAGTGCGCAACGGAGAGCCGCAAAACCGGCGCGCCGCCGCGGGCCCACCGTCCGATCCGTGGGCCCCGCACGCGGTAAACGCACCACATCCAGCCCGTGCACAGCACAGCTGCTGCTGCTATAAGCAGATGGGATCACGATCACACGATCCAGTACGCAGAAGAACCAGAACCAACTCCCTCCCCCTCGTTCTCGCCCCGTCCCCAACCGGGCTCGAAATCCACGAACTCCTCCCCCTCGTCCTCACGCGTCACGCCCCCGCTCTCCGCCTCTCCCCATCGTCACCTACCAACCTCCGGCGACCCTACACCCATCAACCTCCCCGCACGGCCGCGGCCCATCCACCCGGCGTCCCCTCGCGGCGACGGCGCGCGACCGTTCCGTTCCCCACCGGTGGTGAGAGCTCCCTCTCTGATCCAATCTTGCTCCCACGTTTGCATCTTTCCTCGGTTCGTTCGGCTGGGTTTCATTTGGTTGCTACAGAGGAAAAAATGGATCCCTTTCTCGGTCGGGGCTTGGAGCATAGGGGGCTTGAAGCAGCGCAAAGTGGCATCGGTTTGGCCCCTTTTATTGGTTCCAATTGTAGGACGGGAGGGTAATTTTTTTTTTTTCATTTCGTTCCTGGTATTCCATGCTCCATCGATTTCTTTGCAGCAATGGTCGAGACCTCACTGGATGGAAAGGAGTAGATTTACCTTTCGAAAATTAGATTGCCTTGCCCCCTCTGACCGCGTACAGGAACGATGGTACCCAACGCAAAACTTGCGCTTCTGTTTCTGAAATGCTTTCTTTTTCCTGTGTGCTCTCTCTCTCGTCACGAGCAGAGTAACGGAGGGCCGGAGCCATGAGCGGGGGAGTGGAGCCGGAGACCCCGCCGGGTAGCAGTAGGAGCGGGGGCACCACGCCGGTCGGCGGGAAGCCGCCGCGGCACCACCTCACGTCCATCCGCCACTGCGCCAGCAGCGCCCGCATCGCCGCGGCCTCCGCCGAATTTGTAAGCAAAGCTTGATACCCACCCCAGCGGTTTTGTCCCAAAACGAAAACGGAATTGACGTTTTGCCCCTTTTGTTCTCTTGCAGGAGCTGGATTCGGGGACACTGAGCTTGATCTCGCCCACGGACATCCGGCCAGGCTTCTTGCCTGTGTTCCGGTCTGGGAGCTACGCGGATACCGGGCCCAAATCGTACATGGAGGACGAACATGTCTGCGTTGACAACCTCGTTGAGCACCTCGGGCTGCGAGGCCCGGGCATCCCTGCACCGGGTGCCTTCTATGGGGTGAGTTGGAATTGCATTTACACCATCAAATCTTGCTAAGTGCTCGCTAACTGCTCTTGTTAAATATCTAGCAATGTGGGCTCGTTATGGATCTATGATTTGTTCTGTTGTGAGTGGCAATAATGATGCTATTGTAGCTTCTAGGCTTGCCAGTTTATTCAGCTTGAGATGCATGATTAGTCCGTGTAGTGTGTTCATAAATCATGATGGTAGAAATGATTGGACTGAAGAGGAATCGGTTCCACATGGTCAATAATAAATGCCTTGGATCAGAAAGGAAAAAAAAAAACCGTGATGATAAAAATTCCTTTCTTTCTATTTTTGACCTTTTGGTACCACACAATACAGATGAGAATTTTCACAAGTGAGAAATAAAGTGTCCATTGCTCCTTTTCCATGTCTGATGAACTTTAATCGAGTCTCACATTGTAGACGTTTACTGTTTTGTTTACGGAACATTCAGGTGTTTGATGGCCATGGTGGTACAGATGCTGCCTGTTTTGTTCGCAAGAATATACTGAAGTTCATAGCCGAAGATTGCCACTTCCCCAACAGCATGGAGATGGCAATCAAAAGCGCGTTTGTGAAGGCTGACCATGCAATTGCAGATTCCCTTTCTCTTGACCGTAATTCTGGGACCACAGCATTGACGGTCCTCATATTTGGCAGGTAAGTTCTGATGTTATCAAATATTCAAATGTATATGTTAGTAATTTATTGCCACTCCAATGAGTGTTATGCTCAGTATTATTATGTTGCTATATAGCTACAGCACCAATATTTGCTATGGAATATTCACTAGCATATGACAACATAATACTTCTGCAATTAATAGTCCATAGATATGTGCTACAAAGATACAGTAAAATATTTGAAACCATATGTGGCAGCTAAGTTCTGATGTTATTAAAATATAAGTATGTTTTAGTAATTTATTGCCACTTCAATGAGTTATGTTCAGTACTATTATGTCGCTATACAGCTATTGCGCCAATATTTGCTAGCATATACCCAACATAATTACTTTTGTAATTAATAGTCCACAAGATGTGTGCTATACAGATACATAAAAACAGTTGTAACTAATGGTTGTCTGTTATTTTATTTGTTGGCTCAGGTTACCGAGTTGATGACAAGTTGCCTTTAAAAGAACAATTAGTAATTAAACCCACTTCGTAGATTTATAAATCAGTAGATGCACTTCCTTTCATTTTGACGGTTCCTTTACATTTATTGCCCCAACCTCCATATCACATCTGCACATAAGGTTCTTTGCTGTACCAAGCTGTTCTTGGGGCCTTGTGACCTTTATTGGTTGATAAATTTCAACATTACAGCCTGTATGCTGTTCACAGTCATTTTGTATTAATTGTGTACTATGGAATCTCAAAGTATATCCTCACCAACCTCATTCAAATTTCAGGACATTGCTTGTTGCAAATGCCTGGTGACTGTCGAGCGGTACTAGGAAAGCGAGGCCGAGCTGTTGAACTCTCTAGAGACCACAAACCCAACTGCAAGGTTGAAAGGCTCAGGATCGAAAACCTTGGTGGCACTGTCTTCGATGGCTACCTCAATGGCCAGCTAGCTGTAGCAAGGGCGATCGGTGATTGGCACATGAAAGGCTCCAAAGGCTCCATGTGCCCTCTTACACCAGAACCTGAGTTTCGGGAGGTCAGACTTACCGAGGAAGACGAGTTCTTGATAATAGGCTGCGATGGCCTTTGGGATGTGATGAGCAGCCAGTGTGCTGTGTCCATGGTAAGGAAAGAGCTAATGGAACACAATGACCCACAACGGTGCTCGCGAGAGCTTGTCCAGGAAGCGCTGAGGCGGGACTGTTGTGATAACCTAACTGTAGTTGTGGTGTGCTTCTCAGCAGACCCACCCCCTCAAATCGAGGTGCCAAGATTCCGGGTGCGAAGAAGCATCTCAATGGAAGGGCTACATACGCTGAAGGGAGCTCTTGACAGTAATGTCTGAGTTCTGACAGTATACCTCTGCCCGCAACTTTTGTTGTATGATGATGAATTTTCTCTTCTCTGTTGTTGGTCTGTCAAAGTTTTGGTCCGCTCATTGGGTTTTGGGATATAGATCTTGGAATAAGTTTCATAGAAATATTTCGAAAGAAATTTTGTTGAGGTGTAGGCTAATTAATCACTTTGTTGAGGCAATGATTTATCTGTACCGGCTGCCATTTGGCTGTTGATTGTTCACAATGTAATCGAGCAATTAACCAACATTGTTGTCCTGGTACAAGTGAGAGCTAAAGCAGTTGATCAGTTTTTCTCTGGTTCAGAATTCCACTTGCCTGATTGGATGAGCTTTCCTGTTCATTATCAGAAACAAATGACAGCAAAGTTATGGGATGAATCCTTTCTCTACGTACCTGTATAATTCTTGTTCATCCTTGCGCATATAGGGAAAAAAAATGTTGAGAATGTTCCTTGATGTCCTGTTATTTGTCGTGAAATTATTGATCTGTTAGTAGATGTCGACTCCATTCGAGTATCTGTCGATGACGTGAAACCGTTTCCTTGTAAAGTTTCTCCAATGCAAAGGTTTTTTTTTTTTTTTTTTGAGAATTCCAATGCAAAGGTTTAACATCGCGGCGTCTGAACTGGAAAACATGTCCTCCCGCGTCCATCATCCATGTGCAGTAAGTGTACGGAGTACGTCGCTGGCGTCCGTCCTTGGGCGTGGTGGACAGCTGGAGCCTGGAGCACTTCTGATCGGCTACGCTCCTGTTAATGAAATGCCGGCGAGGCCGCCGTCAGCCGAGCTACGAGGTCTTCGTCCCGTGCGTTAGTGCGTATGCCGGTCGTGCTGGGCGCGCTCCCGGGCGGCCCCGAATCACGTGGTTCGCGCCGATTCCAGCCGGCAGCCAGGCGCCCAAGATCGGCTTCGCAGTTCTCCGGCAGGCATTGAGATTCGATGATTCACACGGCAGACGGCAGGGCAGGCACACGAACCAAATTAAAAAGCTCGGGATTGGAAATGGAATTCACCTCCTCTGATCTTCCAGTTCCGGCCTGTGATTCTTTGCAGCGGCCGCGCTCTCGAGTCCTGCTCCCGGCTTCCGCGTCACGTGGTTCCCGTCGGGTCGGGTTCCCAAGCTTCCAGCCGTTGGCCACGCGCACACGTCCCACATGACATGCCGGCCGACCGCGCGGCGCCGCGGCGCGACAAGAACCCAACCCAAGGCGGCAAGGCGCGCGCTCGGGGTTGCTCCTTGGATCGGCGGCCGGAGCCACGGAGAGCCGCGAGCCACCCGCGCCTCTGCCGTCTGCCGACCTCGGTTTCGGCCCTCGATCACCGGCTCACCGCCCACGGCCAGCACAAAGCGTGTGGCAGACCAGTCGGGATTGCAGATCGCCCGGGGCTGACTGGCTCAGCCAGAGCTGCAAACATGCACTACTAACCGAGCGATATTTGTGGCGCCACTTCGCTCCGAAGAATCTCCTCCAACTTATCTGTAGCAGTCACCATGCGGTACGTACTATAGTTTTCTGCTGGAAAGGGTGGAGAGATTGCGATTCATTTGCTCTCGAATTGCTGCGGTCAAATAGGCCATCATCAAAGAGTTCACATCATATAAGCTCGATCTGTACTGCACAAGATGAGTTTTGTACAAATGTACTGCACCGGCGTGCTCAACGCCCGTCAAGTTTTTTTACTGCACCAGCGTGCTCAACGGGTACAAATAGGCCATCAGGACTCAGGGGATGGATGTCATAGCCACGGCATCGAAGAGATTTATCAATCGGGTTGTAGTAGTGGTGGTGGTCACTGGTCAGTGGTCTGGTGGAAGGGGCATGCAGAGGGTGCCTTGCATCCTCTGCTTGCCTCTCCCACTCGGCCACTCCTGTCGCTAGACCCTTGTTGAGTTTTGCCGTTTAATCGTGTCGCTTTCGTCGTATCTGCTGCCTGCTAACTCTCTCTCTCTATAGGCGTATCTCCGGCCTGTTTAGATCTTTCGCGAATTTTTTTTCGAGTACGTTCCCTTACATGCATGTCATATTAAATGTAGTCGAAAAAAATAACCCATTATATGGATGGAGTGTACTTTGCGATACGAATCTAATGAGCCTAGTTAGGTCGTGATTAGACAATAAATTGCTACAGTAAACATGTGCTAATGACAGATTAATTAGACTCGTTAGGTTCGTCTTGCGATTTACTGACAGAATCTGTAATTAGTTTTATAATTAGTCTATATTTAATACTTTAAATGTGTGCCCGACATACTCGAAAAACATTTCACGTTTCATCTAAACAGGGCCGTGATGGCCCAAACACCTCGAGGCGCAATCCTGTCCTTTTCCTCTACCTCGCCTTCCCCCCCTAGCTCTAGCTCTGGTTGTGCACGATGGGCAGGGACAGTGAGAGGTCCAAGCAAATTCCGCCCGAGCAACCGCGGCAGGATCCCGTGAACGGGGAGGAAACGAGGCCACTGTCGTTGTTCTTGCTGCTGCAACAACCAGAGTCCAGCGACAAGGAGAGCGACGGCGAGTTCTCCTCCTCGCTGTCCTCGTCGGCGCTTCGTGCGGTTGCATTGTGGTTGTGGGCATAGAGCGATTCCCGCTCCTGTAAAATTGACAAAAATTAGAGCTAAATGGTAAATGCAGTCATCCATATGCCACGGAACACTTGGCTACTGGCCCGACTCTTTTTCACGGCGTACGTGGCGCCATCAGCTTACCAGGAAGCACAGCGTGTTGGGAGCAGCATCAGAGCGCTGTTCGCCGCCGTCTACGGCGGGGGCTGTGGGGTTGGGGCACCGCCATGCCCGGAAGCGAAGCTGCTGCCCGTCGTCGTCCGCCGTGGCACGCGTGCCGTGGTAGCCTACGCGTGCTTGGTGATCTGAGAGGCCGCCGCGCATGCCGAAGGACGCGTCCCCATCACGTATTCCTTGGCTTCTGAGCAGCCCCTCTTGGAGTTGGAGTTGGAGGCGTGCCTTCTCTGTGGTCTCCACCTCTGATACAGGTCTGCACGAGAGAAATGTTTCTTCAGGCTCTAGCACTAACCGTTGTTTTCCAATGATAGTTGCTCATTAAGGAAGATGTTCTTCAGATTTTTTTTTTGAGCTGTATGTTCTTGAGATTTTACTTACGAACAATGTACTTCTACGTGACCGAAATGACCCAGCTCGTCACACTGACAAAACGCATCTATGATGAAGTTCCTGAAAGCTACTGGAGCACCTCACATTCTATAAGTCCCACATGCAACTATGGCACGCCACCAAAATTTGCACGAAGCTTTTAACTAACCTAGCCTAGCTAAGTAGGAATATCCGATGGAGCCCTCGTTCTCTGACTCTGAGCATGCAAAAGGAATGCACAGTTTTTTAGTCTGAAGAGTGAACTGGTGCTGCATGCTGCCATCAGCATCACCATGTTTAAAAGCGAATGAAATATATTTCCTGACGTGACTGATGAAGTGATGAGCCTGGGAGATGGCTGAAACAAAAACATAACATGCTACTACTACACAACAATAAAAGGGAGAAAAGGAATACACCTTTCCAGTTGCAGGTCTTGGAGAAGTGATTCCTTTTGAGAAGAACAGCACCAACAATAATAGTAGCCATGATGATCTTGCTCCATATCTGTCCAAACTTGAACGCCTCCGCCAAATATTTGCGTCTGATCTGCTACCTGCTGCATCTCTGGTCACAAGAATAGTGCATAGTATGTGAGAAAACAAAATGCTGAGACTTAAGCCAGTTGATGGAGAAGGAAGTGTCTCGTTTTAAATATGGCATCCATTCTTTGTTTGACAACGATCAAGCATATGGCTACACATGCATGATTAGCTAAAGTGCAGGTCTTATATCACAGGTATCAACCTTGCATGTCCATATCGTCAGTTCTCATGTTCCTGTACATCTGTCCAAGTGCAAAAGGTATCAGTGAAAAAAATATATCAAATCTGCAAATCAATCTAAGCTCAGTAAAAGGCACAAAGTCTTTTTTTTTAAGGGAAAAAGGCACAAAGTCTTACATACTTGTAGATGGCTCTTGACATGGGATATGGTGATGCCTCTTACGCCCATCAGCTGCAGCACTCGCTTGGGTGTGGCCTCTGAATCACGAACATCGATCACACGCAAAATACAAATGAGGTTATTGTTAGAAACTCCAAGCTAGCTGTGCCAAGACTGAATGCAGAGTCGAAAGATATCAAAAAAAGCAAAGGAAATGCAGTACTGTGTTGGCCTCCAAGCCTGCGTATGGCATGGACAAAGCGGCGGTGGAGGTCAGGCGTCCATCTCAGTCGAGGGACCTTGGACCGGTTGTACTGCCTCACCGCTCCTTCAACCCTCTCCCTCCCGGCCATTGCTCTCTCCATCGTCATCCCAAGCTCAAGCAAGAAAGGTGTTTCAGTCTCTTCAGAACACACTACTACAGATAAATTCACTACAAGCCTCTCGAACCCACATCTACGTCACTGATGACTGACTGACTAGGATACGGCGGGTTATAAATAGCCTCTGCATTGTGCAATTCGTTCTTTGATAGCACAACGAGGTGAGGGCGAAGGCATGCGGCGCCAGTGCAGGAAGAGACAAGAGGTTGGGGACAAAGGAGCTGCTCAGGCGTCCTCAGAGGCGATCATGCCGTTTGCCGGAGGAGGCCAGGTGATTATGGACTTGGAGCAGGGTCGTTGACCCCAAGCGAGGATAGGACAGCAAGAACAGGAGGAAGCATGCTAAACAAGTACTACGCGGCCTGCATGACGCTGCCTCTGACACTCACCTGGCACTGTCCGGCTTTTCTCTAGCACAGTTTGAATTAGTCCGAGATTAGCTGATCACTAAACATACCTCTGTATAGTCTATCCTATCTGGCTATCCATGGCGAATTTGTGAAATAAGGTCAAACTAGAAGGGCACAAATCTGCTTTTACTCAAGAAAACAAGTGTATATTCTCTGTCAGAAACAGGCCAACAGCATGGTACGGTACAGTGGCCATGTTTTGGTCGAGTCCGAAAACTATATGTGTGTACGATGTGTTTGATTTCGTGAATGGAGCCCCTATCTCACGCAGCACGATGGATTGACCCGATACGGCGCCGGTTGTTTCTCTTTCTCATCATGGCATGCATATGCAGAGGGCAAAGCGAGCGGATCATGCGGTGCATCATGGCCTGCGGGTCTGTGACCTTACGGCCCTGCGATTCTTTATGCCACTGGCCTTTGTTGGTGTGACAAAACTATGCACATACGTATATACTTATGTTGAATTTTTAAAAGAACTATTTTCTCCGTTTCAAATTATAGGTCGTTTGATTTTGCTACGAATCTAGACATAACGTTTATCTAGGTGCATAACAAAGATGATGAACCTAAAAAAGTTAAAACGACATGTAAATTGAAACGGGGGTAGTATGTTATTTGTTTTATATATATATCAACAACTGTCTGGGGGATGGTTTGGCTTGTCGTCCAGCGACATCTGAAGTTCCAAAAACTGGAAAGACCTCTCTCTTTTTTTTTTGGTACTTAAAGGACTTTACTCAGCATTCAGACACATCACACATGATACAGTTTGTACATTTTGTAGAGCAGTTCTGAATGCACAATCTGGGTAATGTAAAGGGGTGTTGCAAACAAACAGACAGTTCATTTGTTGCATTTGTGTTATAGCCTGTGATGCTAATGTGTGCTGTAGTGTTCATACTTCTTGGAATCTTTTGAAAATTGAAGTAACAATCTTCAGAGTAGGCGATGAAATCAGCTATCAGAGGTCTGATCCTCCAGTCAGCTGCATTTGCTATTGGGCCCTTGTTTAGTTCCAAAATGAAATCTTTTCACCCATCACATCAAAGGAGAATCTTAGATGCATGGAGTATTAAACGTATACGAAACAGGTGAAAAGTTATATGGATAGGCTGTAAATCGCGAGACAAATCTAATGAGCCTACTTAATCCATGATTTGCAACAGTGATGTTACAGTAACCATCCGCTAATTATGGATTAATTACCCTCTAATTACTATCGTTAGATTCGTCTCGAGATTTTCAACCTATTCATATAACTTTCCACCCTTTTCGTCTACATTTACTACTCCTAAATTGGTAAAATCTAAACCCGAAATCTTTTCATCGAAATCTTTTCGGGAACTAAACCCGGGCTGGGTTGACATGCTGCAGGTTGGTTGCAAGAATCTAGGAGTCAGTTAGGTGACTGACAAGCCGGATTTGTAGTGCTTTGTTTATGGCAAAAGACATCTCAAATTGAATCAGGCAAACTTACAGAAAGATCTCTTGTGTTGTGGATGTTAACACTGCTGCAGGGTAGTCCGATGAAGCGCATGCAGACTTGCAAAACCTCAAGAGTAAAACTTTCAATTAATTTGTTGGGATCCTTCTCACAAAGAGAGGGAACCCTCTAAAAATTAGAGTATGCTGCTTGGTGCAGCGAGCACACGGTATTCTTTAGTAAAAGGCGAAAGAATAGTTCGCTTTGTGCCCACTGCGCAGCTGATTGCCTCTTGTATTCGCTCCGGTGCCCTTCTAAATAGCTGCGCACCTTCTGACAAACGCTTGGACAAGCAGTTTGGGACTAAAAAATGAGGGAAATCGGTGCACTGTGATTCTGTGACCAACCAGTGGACGGACGGACGGACGGCCCATCCCAAAGCCTACTACGACGACGGCTGTTGGTTAGTTTCGTGCGGCCCAAAAACGCCTGAATGCCACCGATCATTCGAGCCGTGGGCCGTGGCTGCAGTATATGAAAATTTATAGGGTTACTCCAAAATATTTTTTAATAAATGATTAGAGCCTATCTAATTGATAGCGATATATTTATGATACTTTAAAGAATTTTTAAGAGTTATCTTTTTTCCTAGCGCGCCTCACATAAAGGATATGACATGGAGTCCCTAAAGAAATCTTTATTTAGTACTTCTTGCATTAGTACTTACTATGTACAATTCTAAGGAAATCCGCTCTGTCGCCCTCCGCATCAGGGCGACCGGGCGGTCCCCTGCAAAACCTAGCCGCCACCGCCTCCATCCCACCTCCTCACGCCGTGCCGTCGTCCGAGCAGGCCGCCGGGAGCCCGTGTGGCCCGCAGTGATGGTGGCGGCGGGGCACTTTCTCCTTCCCTCGGTCGGTTTGGGCGGGCGCGGACGCCTAACCGCCGGAGTGCCCTCGCCGGCGCGGGCCGTCCTCGGCGACGGCGTCGGCGGGAGGCCGCAGATCTAGGGCAACCTCGACCGGATCCGGCGGCTCCTCGACACGTTGAAGCTGGAGGCAGCGATTGGAGCAGTGGCAGTGGGCCCCATGGCGGTGGCTGCGGCGACGGCGAGGGGGTTGACGACGAGGAGGCTACGGTGGCGACGAGGGGCAGCGCCGGTGCCGACAATCCCTGCTGCGCCTGGTTTGGGCCGTCGACTCGGCGGAGGAGAAGGATTCGGGCTCCAGTGGCGGCGAGGTGCTGTGGATGGAGGTGGAGCAGCGAGTGTGCCGTGCCGTCGGTGCCATGGAGGTGCTGCGGCGACGACTTGCATGCGGTGTGCCAGCCCGCCATGGTGGTGCGGCTGGCGGCCACTACCACCTACGACGTTCGTGCTTCGGCGACTTCGACACGACGAGCGACGGACAAGCGATGGCGCGTGGGAGGTGGAGATGTTGCACGCTAAGGGCAGCTGGTTGGTTTTGGGTGGTGGTTTGGAAGCATCGGAGTCCGGCGGCAAACGGAACGGCACTCCTGGCGATAGTTCTGCCCGACTTCGATCTGGGCTGACAACGACGGCGTTCTAAACGTCGTTTCCCTCTTGGGGACGTTGTCTTGGAGTTGCTTTCCCTTTGACAATTCTGGGTGAAAACCTTGCCCACGGACTTGTGGGCGAGCGATGACGGCGTTCTCGGGCGTCGTTTTCCTTCTTGAAGACGTCGCTTTGGATTCCTGTTTCAGTCTCTACACCTTGCATGCAGCTCATCTACGAAGGCGACGATCATTTGGGTCTCCGGTGCCGGGTTCGTGTCAGATAGAGGGGATCTTCTTCTATCTCACCCCTCTATTTGCGCGCTCCTTGCTTGTTTGGATGACTAGGTGTCGATGCTCGATGTGGTGGGCGGCGGCTCGGTGGTATTGCTTGACTGCCTGTGGCTCCTACGTGTCTTGGAGGCGAGCGGTCACGCATAGCGACGACCGTTTCGGTGGCTCGACTTCTTCCTTGCTGGGGTTTGAGTTTTGATGCTGTCCTTGGGATGCGACTTCTGTGGGTGGTGGCTCATGTCGACGACCCAATCCGACTGAGCAGAGAGTGGTTCCGTGTCGACGTCTCAATCCGACCGGATGGAGCGTTGCAGTGTCGATGACCCAATCCGACCTGCCAGCTGTTAGTCTTTTTCTTAGCTTTCTCTTTGTTTGCCTGATTATGTTCTCTCAGAGACATAGTCTTGTATTTTTCTGTTATATCAATGAAACGCACACATCGTGTGCCGTTCGTTCAAGTACTTCTTGCATTAGGAATTATAAGGTTTATTTTGTTACCTTAGGACAAGTTCTTGACCAATAATTATTCTCTTAAATCATAATTTTGTGACAAATTTATATCATTTAGATTCGTATTTTTTTCGACCGTGCCTTAGCATATTTTCCATTAAGAGAAGTATTTGAAAATAGTTTCTTATGGGTAAATTTTTGTATCACAAAATAATATATTAATAGAGTAATTATAGGGTCAAAATCTTGTCATAACGATACCAAATACATCTTGTAAAAGAAACCTAGCTGGCATCCATTTATGTAGCAGCAACTAAAACATGGAACAAACTAAACAGGCAAAACTTATTTGCTGCCTTGCATTTCGAGCACTAGTAAAAGCATACTAAAATAGATCGGTGGTGATCTAGAGTGTCCCTCAGATGACTAAGCTTTTCTCTTCACTTGAATTCCTTCTCTTTCAGTTACGTTCCAGATATGATATATATACCCCGTCAAGCACCAAAAGTTTACAATAATCATCTTCATCAATTCACTCTTCACAACCAATCGACAATGGAGGCTTCACAGCAGATCGAAGCTTTCAGCAGCCGTTCTCCTCCTCCTCCTCGTCATGGCCGCCGGTACCTGCAAAAGTCCGAGACATGTTAGAAGTTAGAAGCCGTAACCCTCTTTGCTTGGCTTATCATGCTAGCCTCACGGATTATTTTTTCACAGAATATTATTGAACTAGTCCAACAGATTATTCTCTTTTTAGACTTTCTAGCCTATCCTAGCGAAATGGACATGGCGATTATTATGATCTCGGTTGTCTCGTTTATTTGATTGGTTTAGTATACTTTAGTTAACATATTGATGTGCTTGAGCCGTGCTCGCGCGTGCAGAGATGGGGCCGGTTCAGGCAGGCGAGTGCTTGTCAGAGAGCACCACGTTCAAGGGCTGGTGCTTAGACTCGGGTAGCTGCAACGACATGTGCTTGCAGGAGAGCACCGCCTACTCCGGCGGCAAGTGCCGCGGCATCCGGTTCCAATGCTGGTGCATCACACCGTGCGCCAGGGCCACGACGACGCTCCTGGCACCAGAGGCCTCGCTAGCTCGACGGACCAGACTGGGCGGCGTTGGGGGGCCTTGAATGAGCGATGAAACCCGTTGTGTTTGTGTAATGTTGGCTTTAATTTGTCTGCCATGGGATGAGGAAATAAACAAAATGGTTATTGGTGTTGCTTCTGTATCTTCATGTGTCGTCTCACCTACTTCTTCCTTCTAAATTATAGGTCGTCTTGATTTTTTTAGGTTCATAGATTTTACTATGAATCTAGACATAACATTTATCTAGACGAATGACAAAGATGGTGAATCTAGAAAAGTTAAAACGATCTATAATTTGGAACAGATGTAGTATTTAACACTGATAAACGTTCAATTGTACCAAAATACGTTGCTGAATTACGCTTTCTCTGCTCCTGTCTACCGCAAATCGTCCACCACCGGGCGGTAGCACCCTACCGTGCTCATCACTGCTATCAGTCTACCAGCCTAGATTTTTTTATTTTAATCTTTTTTAAACTAAAATTTTATAAGTAGCATCTCCCGGTCTAAAATTTCAAAAACTAGTCCTTTTGTCGCGCCAAACCATCTGCGTGACAAATGAACCAGTCGTGCCCCCTTTATTGGCGTGACCGAGTTCCATTCTGGCGCCAGCGCTGACGTGGCGTGTGCTCGACGGAGTCACGCCATGTCCGGCGCGCGACCGAGCCGGCGTGCATGTGGTGGCTGCTGCGCGTGATGTTTCGATGGAATTGCTAGTACTGGGCTTGTCAGAAACCTATTGATGCACTGTTTCATAAAAAAAAGGGAGCAAGAGCAACATGCTGCAGTGGTTGAGCTTCACTTTGCCCGTGTTTAGTTTCCACCTAAAATTTTTTCACTCATCACATCAAAGGAGAATCTTAGATGCATGAAGTATTAAATGTAGACGAAAAAAGTGAAAAGTTATATGGATAGACTGTAAATCGCGAGACGAATCTAATGAGCCTACTTAATCCATGATTTGCAATAGTAATGCTACAGTAAACATCCGCTAATTATGGATTAATTACCCTCTAATTACCATCGTTAGATTCGTCTCGAGATTTCCACCTTGTCCATATAACTTTCCACCTTTTTTGTTTACATTTACTGCTTGTAAATCGGTAAAATCAAAACCCGAAATCTTTTCACGAAAAGATTTCGTGAACTAAACAAGGCCTTTGAGTCACTCGTTCACCTTTTCAATGTACCACTACACGTAAAATACAACATGCATGCTCTCTCTTGCCTTTTAGTCAACAATTAGCCCGTGACTATTAAAACTCTATACTGGGCCTAGGCTTATCAATTTTTTTATGTAACATCATCAAGTTACATTTCGTTTAGATAAGATAAGATGTTGGTTGAAAATTGGCCGTATACAGTACGCTTTAGATTTTGATTGAGAGGCCAAAATATAAAACGATCAAAGATCTGAAGCACTTGACATCGAGCAAACACACTGCAATCAGTTAAGTTAGAACAGTAGAGTATTTCAATTTTTAATACAAATTTAAATATCTAAGCCCGTATTATTTTTGTGCGGTGCCAGCCCAAGATTTGTGTCGTGTCGTAGCACCCATCATCTTGAGATTCTAGGCACAACACGGCCCTCGTTGTCGTGTCGTGTCGTGCCGTCATGGCCTAAAATTTATCATGCCGTGCCGTGCCAAGATATCGTGCTTCGGGTGCCATACAAATAGCATGGCCTAAGTCCCAGGTCTACTCCTAAACATGACATATGTCCAATAATGTCACACTCCAAAATTTCTATTTTGGGTGGCCAATAGAAACAGTAAATAAAATAAAGGATTTTATTGTTTTCTAAAATTTACCAACTTTTATTCTGTTGTCAATTTTGATAGAGAAAATAAAGATTTCTAAATTTGAATAAATTTGTTGTTGATTTGTTACATTCGTGTTGATTACATTTCTTTGATTGAAAAATAAATTTAATTCGTTCACCGGTTAAACACATAATGCGACCAAATTTCTTCTCAAAATTCTAATCGATTTCATAGTCTCTCTATTTCTCTATTCTTTTTCCTTCTCTTGATCTTATTTCCTTGCACGTGAATCAGCAAGAAGCTACTACGTACTCCCTCAGTCCCATTGATTAAGGTTGCAGGTTTTCGATCAATGGATGTTGGTGAATTAAATTTCCTACCCCGGAAGATTTGAAATAACATTCTTCAAAGAAAAATAACAATATATATTGCTCAGTAAATATCTAGAAAGATTTTGGGTATCCTCAGCGATTTTCGTCTTTAATAATTCTCTCCATCTCAGATCAAATATATTGCCACCAACACACTCGCTCGCCCGGCCGTGCCTGCGCCTTCAGCTTCCTGCTGCCGCCCTCTTCCTGCTGCTGCTCGTCATAGCCTCCACGTCCGAGCCTGCCGCTGTCGAAGCCGAAGTTTATCGCGGTCACGCGGACCGAAGTCGAGTCGTCTGCAGTCTACTCAGTCTTCCGTGGAATTGCAGTCTACTCGTCTTCCGTGGAATGGATTACGATCTGTCTGACCGTCTCCTGATCTCCTCTAAGGGCAGTCCCAACCCATAGAGTCTACGGGTAGCTTCCATGTCGCCATATAAGCAAGAAATCACTATAGAAACTACACTTCACAACTCATGATTTCTTGATGTGGATTGTTAATAAATGCATCATCTCTTCTCTCTACCAATCATATTTACTCTTTATCTATCATGAAGAAACTATCATTTCCCCAATGCAAAGTTTGGTAGTGTCTAGTGCATAGGTTCTCGTGTAGACATTGAGTCTCATGCAAGACCCAGTTTCTTCCTCTCTCTACTCTCTTTCTTATTTAATACAGTGTCACATAAGCTAAAAGTCCTACGTGGCAATCTAGTTAATGCTATGGAAACTATCGTACTTGGAGGGTTGGGACTGCCCTAATCTCTCTCACGACTCGCGTCACTCGTAGGAACATGTAGAGACTTGGGCTTCGGCTGTTGTAATAGGCTGGTATTATGGGTTGTGGGGGGGGGGGGGGGGGGGGGGGGGGGTGTGAAACCTGACTATGCACTTACGTAACCATTACGATGCTAAAAAAATGAAACCTGGCTATTGTGCGAAGCGATATATAGTAGTGCATGAAGCAATGTCATGGTCGAAGTGAGAACTCTGAAAGACGTGATTTCAGCGCAGCGGCAGCAGATTTTCTCTCACAGAATCAACGTAGTGCAGCGACAATCAACACAATTTCAACGTAGCACAGCGAAGCGAGCATACCCTGCCGGCTGCGGCCGGCATTCAGCAACGTTTTGCGTCACAGCTCTTACCAAATTTAGGAAAAAGAAAAGGTTAAAACTAAGAATCACCGCCCCTTTCTTTCGAATCAGTTAATTAAATGCACACCATCACAGCACTGTTTCATTCCAAGAACCGAAGAACACACACAGAGATACATGATAGTACATGACAGAACAATCTTCACGACAACGACAGCCCTGCACGGATTTTTTTTTTCCCCTTCCGAACAACGACATTACCCCTGCACGGATCACTGCTGTTTCTTTATCCAGGAGCGTGATCCTTGAGGAAACATTTCCTAGAACGGCTTGGAGGGCAGGTTCGTGTTGGCCAGGAAGTGCTTGAAGAGCTCAAGCGCTTGCTGAGGCTGCGTGGACGGGACCATGTGGCCGGCCCCTCTCACGGTGACAAATGTCAGGCCGTCGTACACCACGGTCCAACCGCCAACCTACAACAGCACAAAGACAACAGCGTGCCAGCATGTAAGGATGGATGTCTGAGATAGCGACATGGAAGAATCAGTTTTTAGCAAGCTTCATTTTGTCACTTTCAAGGATGGATGTCTGAGATAGCGGCATGGGGAATCAGTTTTAGCAATCTTCATTTTGTCACTTCCAAATTGTGAAGCGCATGCATGTTTTCTATTTTCTCCGTTCTAAATTATAGGTCGTTTTGACTTTTTTAGGTTATATATTTTGCTATGAATTTAGACATAGCGTTTATCTAGATGCATAGCAAAGATGATAATTAAAAAAACCAAAACGACCTATAACTTAGAACAGAGGTAGTATTAGGGTTAGGTAGGAACAATGTTTTAAATAGCTGGCTAAGCCTCTTAGCTGTTGCCATCTAAAAAGGCTAAAAACAGCTATAGCCTAGCTATAGCCGCGGCTAAGCCATTTAGATAACAGATCATTACTTCATTAGACCACCACCAAGGCACAACAACACAGTTCATCAGACAGCCACCACCAACAACACAATATACAAGAATACATCTCATGCTACAAGACACAAAGTTATTAGAACATGGCTCTAGTCCAAGACACAAAGTTACTAGAACATGGAATTCGGAGAGCCCGCACTTGATTTTGGCTCGCGGATTGATTTAGCCGCGGCTAAAAGGAGGCCCGTTTAGCGGATATAGCCGGCTAATAGCGGCTATTAGCCCTAAAGCTAAGGATGTGGCTAAAAGTGTGATATCTTAGCTGCAATGCTTCCGAAACGGCTATATCCGGCTATAGCTATAGGTTTAGCCAGCTATTTAAAACATTGGGTAGGAACCGAATTAGAAGGAGCTGGACCTGTTCAGTGGCTCTGCGTTTTACCTGCTTGTGATGGAACCACGGCGACCAGTCCTCTTTGATGGGCAGGCCAAGCTTATTGAGCGTGTACCGGGTTGACGTGGTAGGGATTCTTGCGTCTGTGTCGCCGCTGCACATAACAAAATAACATAAGAATAACCACAGAGAATGTAGATCGTAGCTTGGTAAAACCATGTTTTTGTGCAAGATTGGCTAAAAACCAATTTGGATTATGTATTAGTCTTTCAGTGCAGAGAAATTTACCTGAAAATCCATATCCGGAGCCCTGCCTCCACCAGCTTCTTGACTACTGGAACGACTGTCAGGTCAGAATCTTTCCATGCGTTGCTGATCGAATTGCTGAAAGAAAAAGATTCGTTACGATCGAGGGTAGTAAAGGCTCGTGCTGGCAAAATGGTAGCTTTTACTTCACTGTAGGCAAAACATAGTACTACTGAATCCAGGTAAAGCTTCTGTAGTAAATAAAATTACCGGCAAAGCGAGAAGGAATGTGGCACGCCGTTGATGCCTGCGTGCATAGCCTTCTGCACATCCTTGCGATTGAAATACTCCGTCGCGTACGTTTGCGTGCACGGGTCGTACCCCATTGGCATCTTCATAAGCTGGAGCTGGTAATTCACGCCGCACGAAACAAAAAGCATAGGTCAGTCAGACACACACAACATCGAGATGAGATGAAAGAAAATATACTGAATTTCTCGTCCTGGCACTGAAGTTCATGGCGCTAGCTTACACGGCCGTTGTCGCTACTGGTCCGCCCGATCTGCGCCGAGAAGGACGTGTTGAAATCCGGGTACCCGAGCTCGCAGCGGTCAGTGTACAAGCTGTAGATGTCGATGACGTTGTAGAGAGCGGTGTACTGGCCAATGTCCGCGCTGCACTCCGGGGACAGGTCGACCAAGCTGAAGTCGCAGTTGTTCTTGACGTCGCTGTAGAGTTTGTCCGAGATGATGGCGTGGTGCCACGCGGAGTCAACGATCCCCCACAGATCAGTGTCACCGTCCATGTAGGCGTTCCCGATCTGGGACCCAAGTCCAGGCAGACGAATGGTAGCACTCAGTATACCTTACTTCTGAAGAAAAGTTCAGTGACTGACTAGTGGCTCAGAGACACTACGTAGTGCATACCAGGATGCCTTTGAAGTTGATGTAATTCTCTTTGGAGGCCTTCTTGTTCTCCTCCAAAATGACGTTTGCAAGCTGTGGAACGTAATGTCCTGGAAGTAGAAAGGCACGCGTACATGTGAGCTGAAGATACCTCTCCCAGCAAATTTTACATGGAAGAGTAAGTTCAGTGGCTTCACCAGCGTAGCTCTCTCCAGCGATGTAGAACTCCTTGGCTTTGTGCTGGGGGAACCTCTGGAACCACCTGACGAGGAAAGTGTACGAACCGTGTGCTGCAGGACGTGCAGACAGCGATTCAGTTATGGATCACGTTTCTTCCTTTCCAATGGTTTTACAGTGAACAGACATGTCTATCAGAAAAATATATACCTGTGGAATTGTCTCCCGGTGGATCTTTTTCAAAGGACGTTTTGGTGTACGAAAATCCAACGCCCGCTGGAGAATCCAGGAACAGCAGATTTGCAGCTGAAATACCATCAGACTGTCAGTTACAATAATGTGCCATTTTTACAGTTATTAAAGACAGGACTATGGCATGCTAACTCTCTGCCAGTTTTTCACTTGCCTTGATTCCAAGCGTACGGGTTGAGCTCAAGCTCAGGCACATCTTTCTTCACCAGGAATGGCCCAAGCTCCTGTGACTGTCCAAACCCAATGGAAGAACAGCCAGGCCCTGAACAATGCAAGAACGCATAGCACATCAAAATCTTCAAATTACAGAGTCATCTGAATTTTCACCATTTTTTATGAGAAAATATCATATGCTAGTACAGATGCGGTCAGGTAGTCAGTAACCTCCATTCAGCCACAGGACCAGTGGCTTCTCGTCAGGCTTGTCCGTTGCCTCGAAGAACCAATAGAACAGTGCCTTGCCTAGGTACTCATCGGTCGTGACGTACCCGGAGTACTGCCTGAATCCAGGCGAGTAGCTCGGCAGCCCCGGCAGCGACAGAACACGGTCGAGCTCTTGCGCGGCTACCGTGGCTGCATCGAGGCTGCCTGCGTCTGGCCGTGCTGCCAATGCCAGTGCAAGAGTGCTGACGAGCAGCAAGCAGGATAAAATGTGAACCTTCATTGTTTCAGGTTTCCTTTACTTGCTGTTGCAAGAACGTTAGGGACGAGCGTTCGGTATTTATAGTACGTACTGAAGAACTGTGTAGGGAGTAGGGACAAATAGATGAGGTGGCCTGGCCGGCTTGAACTTTTCTTTGACCGCTTTGATCTGGTGGATTGCATGCCTTGTTCTGAAGGTAAAAACCATGGTTTTCCAGTGCTTACTTAGACGTACGTGAAAAACCTCATTGTGAAAATGACTCAAAACTTTACTTCTTGATCATATTCAAATCCAGAAGATCAATCATTTTTTGTTCTAAAGCTATGCATAGATATTCAAGCTGTTAAAATTATATTTGCTTAAAATCATCGATGTATCCACCAGGGTTACAACAAACTGGAGTTTTTCAGCTAAGTCTGATGCAATGCTGGTATCTGACTGGGCAACTGAATAACTGCAAATAATTTATCAGGTGTTACCGCGTTGAGAATGACAAGCACGCACTTTAGGATAAAGGCAACAACCAACTTGATCTGAAAGAGAGTATCAAGAAGGCATTATCCCTCAACGCACCGTCATCTGAAAAAGACATTTTTACATATACTGAGTCTCCGATAGTAACAAAATCAAATGAGGTCTTCTTCGGTGCTCCATAATACCTTATACTGGTCTTAAAAAGGACCAGTATAAAAGGATCTGACGGTCCAAATTAATTGTATACTACTAGAACCTCACCTGTAGTATAAGGTGGTATGAGTCGAGTAGTATAGCAGTATAGGGGTATTATAGGAAAAAATATTTTTAACATGTAGTAAGATGATATAGATCGAATAGTATAGTGGTATAGGGGTATTATGAGAAAAATTATTTTTGTTTTTCATACTCATTTGGCCTGATATATTTATTTTCTTTTACACATATGTTCATTTAGGTTAGGAGCTTTCAATAAAAATATATATTATAGACTAATTACAAAATTGCCCATCCCTCTATACTCCATACTACCATAAGGTGGTATGGAGCACCGAAGAAGACCTCAAATCAAATAGAAGGCAATACGTTAGGAGTAAGAAGACGCAGCGGAAGCGTCCAACTCAGCAGATCGAGTGGTCATCGCAAATGACACAGCATGGACAGTGAGTTGCTAATTTCCTATTCAGCTTTCTGCATGGCTTTGTTTGTGTAGATTGCCACTACATACAGCGGCCGAGCTTCTGTAGCCCCAGAATCATTCAAGAGTTTGAGGTCGAATCAAAGTAGAAAACCGCAATTGCAGTGCTGAAATTACATGAGATTGTATGATGGAATGCTATTACTTACTTATTTTTATCTCTACAACTGATTTGTTGCTGAGCCGATAGCCCGATTATTAAAATGAAAGGGAAAAAAAAAACCGAAACTCGACGCACACAAACAAAATCTGGATCTACGGTCTTGTTCTGGAACTCTTTTCTAATCGGTGTACAATTCCCTAAGAAAATCTCACCCAAGAGGCTTTCACCTCCTTTTTTTAAAAAAAAAAACTTGACCAAAGTAAACTTTGTCGAAAAATGTATCTTGTAACATATACACCGTAGCGTTCCACGAAGAAAAAAATAATCTTAGAGTGTGCAATAGAATATAACATCAATTTTTTTTTTTAGAATGAATATAACATCAAATGCGCATAGCATATCCGGTGGGCCTGTGGTCTCATTTTGGGCCGGGCCCATCGCCGCCCACGACGGCATCGCGTTGTGGGCCTACGAGCGAGAGCGTAGGACTGAATTGGGCGAGCGAGGCCCGCGCGCGGTCTTCCTTCTCTCTGGCCCCACTTGTAAGAAATTTCGACGTCCCTCGCAACGGCAGCTGTGCGCCTGTGCCAGCGCCGATAGATTCAAATTTCGAATTCGAGCGAGGCTTCTTCCAGAAGGTTCCCCGGTTCCCCAAAGCGCACGGCCTCGCCCGCTTCCCCGCCATCCTCCTTCCCGGAGCGAGGCGAGGCACCGAGGCTGCGCCATCCGCCACCAGCACCAACTCCCACATCCGCCGCCACGCTCCTGCAACCGGTCAGCGGTCGTCCCCGCCGACGAACGCAAGCAAATTTGAGCGAGGCTTCTTCGAGAAGCTTCTCCCCAAGCGCACCGCCTCGTCGGCTCCCCCGCCGTCTTCCTTCTCAGAGCGAGGCGGCGAGGGAGCGCCATCCGCCACCGGTACAAGTCCCACGTCCGCCAACACGTTCCTACCCCCGGTCAGCGGTCATCGTCCCCGCCCGTCCGCCGCCATTCCCTCCCGCCGGCGAGCCCGCGTCGGAAGCCACCTACCTCCGCAACAGCGATCGTAGCCTGCTCGACGCGTGTCGACTCAACCCCCTTTCTTCGAGAGCGCGTGGGAAGCCAGCTACGAGCAGTTCACCACCATCCTGCTCGCCGCGGAGGAGCAGACTCGGTCGCGCCAGGTGAGCCCCGCTCCCTTCCCACGCCCTTCTCTCCTCGATTACCTCGCCGTTGTCACGAAATCTCCCCTACTGCAGGTAAGCACCGGTCTCCATCCAGGAGGACGCATCCGTGGGTTCTCGCTGCAGGGGTGCACACGAGCCTGCTGTGCATCCATCCAGCGCAAGTCGCGTCTTCCATCGGCCACGGAGCGCTCCCCTACTGGGCTACCTCGGCACGTCCCCATAGCGGCTTCACCGGTTCACCCCCCTCACCCCTCCTCAAGGTTAGCGCAAGCATAATTGCCAGTTAACTTTTCGTCGTTGTATTCGCTTGCCGAAATTAACGTTGACTGCGTGATG
Source organism: Urochloa ruziziensis (assembly GCA_015476505.1). NCBI lineage: Eukaryota > Viridiplantae > Streptophyta > Magnoliopsida > Poales > Poaceae > Urochloa > Urochloa ruziziensis. Next base: position 21,270,948 of record CM027118.1, read on the forward strand.
CAAGGCTATATATAGTCGAGTAGAACAAAATGATCTACTGACTGTGCTCACTACAGATTTATGCTCATATCTTCTGTTCAACTTTCATTCCTGTGAATTGAATCTGTATTATATACATTTCTGTGCTGTTGAGTCTAATTGGAAATAAGAACAAAGTGAATGCATTGTAGTGTAGTTTCTGTACTCTTCTCGTAGTCGGATTGTGTATGAGCCCATTGTCTGCTGTAACCTAGTTATGAATCCCAGAAATAAGGTACTATGGGTGGTAAAATCTGTAAGGTCTGATGAAATTGTGGATTGGTTGTTGTGGGGAGGGAAAAGTGGTACTATGAATGTGTTTAGTTTTTCTCCCCTTCTTTTGGACCTGTAAAGTTATTGCCCGGGGTGTTGAACTTGTATTACTACTACCAACTGCCCGTATACTCCATGTTCACTAAATAGGAATTGTAGTGTCTTTTGTACCTTGCTAATTCAATAGTATAATATTTTCTTGCGTTGTTTTATTTTGCTTAAGAATGGAATTATTTGGAGCCAAGGAATACAACTTGAAAAGGGTACCTTATCATGGAAAACTTATAGTTGCCCCTGTTTTTTTTGACCGAAGTCAGTAGGGGAGGCCCCTACCTATTTTTTTGTATAGATATGCACAAAAGTATGTACAGGGTTTTTTGTGAGTTTACAAACTCAAAGACAAAAAGGGAAAAAGCTATATTACAGACTACTCATCCACTGTTCAAGCGCCATCCTCACCACTGGCTTGGCCTTAAGCAAAACCAGAGACATCTCCTGGATGAAGAAACTTTTCCAGCCTATGAGAGATAGGACTCCAGAATCAAAGACAATGCTATTCCTGTGGCACCAAATACTCCAGCTGGCTACCATGATGATTTCTCTAAAAATTGGGGTACCAAAAGATTGCCTTGCAGCCACAATCATCTGCAGCGGGGAGAGGTTGAGGTCCCAGGTAATGCCCACAATGGCCCAGCAACTCTGACTGAACGGGCAGGAAAAGAACAGATGCATAATGGTTTCCTCTATCCCGGAGGAGCACAGCACACAGTTATAGCAATCAAGGTACATGTTCTTTCGTCGAAGCAGATTCCGTGTATTCAAACGATCCCTCAGAAGCAGCCAAAAGAAAAACTTGTGTTTCCCCCGACATGAAGCTTTCCACATCCATTTAAATAACGGAGAGCAAGCAGAAGTGCCAATAAGCTTCTGATAAGCCTTCTTAGTTGTGAATTGGGAAGAACCCCAAATGTAGGACCAAGCATCAACAGAGTTGTCATCAAGTTGTACTGAGCTAAGAAGCTGGTTAAGTTCTGTCAACTGCTGGGAAGCAATCGTAGAGAGAGGCAGACTGAAGGATCTCTCCAAGGGCCACGAGAGGAAGTTCCTAACTGCACAGTTGCTTTTCTTGGCATAAGAGAAGAGTTGAGGAAACCTCAGACTGAGAACACCGAAATCCCAGTTATCTTTCCAGAAGATTATCGAATCACCTTTATGAATCATAGGAGCAGCAATAGATAAGAAGGTGCTACTGAGGCTCATGACATCTCTCCACCAGAAGGATCCAACATTTTGTCTGGCATGAGGAGGATTGCCCCGTTTATAAAAATGTGACCAAGTAAGGTGAACCCAAGGAAGGTCTGCCTTGCTATAAAATTTGTGAAGATACTTGAGCAACAGAGCAGTATTATGCTTCCTGATATCAATGATGCCAAGCCCACCCTGATCCTTTGGCTTGATTGCAGTTTTCCAGGCAACAAGATGGCCACCCTTCTTGGTAAGATCTCCCCCATTCCAAAGGCAACTCTTGCAGTATTTATCCACCTGATCCATGATGGGTACTGGCATTTTGAAAGTGCAAAGATAGAAAGTTGGCATGGCTGCATATACTGAATTCACTAAAATCAGACGCCCTGAATAAGTGAGGAACTTGTTAATGCCCATGAGCCTTTTTTCAATTCTTGATAGCATTGGGAGAAATTCCTCTACTGCTGGTCTAGTGGTGCCCAAGGGGAGCCCCAAATAAGTGAAAGGCATGGAACCAACTCGACAACCCAAGGTGCGAGCTAGATGCAAGCATTTGTCATCAGACACATTTATTGGGACAATGAAAGATTTGCTGAAGTTGACCCGAAGACCAGTTGAATCAGCAAAAGACCTGAGAAGCCCCTTTAAACAAAAAAGATCAGTGGCATTGGCAGGCATGACAATCAGGGTATCATCTGCATACTGAACTATGGGGAAGTCCCCTCCAAAATTCATGCCCCAGAGGATGATGAATTACGTGTCTTGAGCATGCTTCATTAACAATGGAGCAGCCAAAACAAAAAGGAGAGGGGAGAGGGGATCACCTTGCCTCACTCCTCTTTTACATGTGAAGGATTTACCAGGAACCCCATTTAGCAGTACAGAGGATGAACCTGACTGAAGAATGCATTGAATCCACTGAACCCATCTAGCTGAAAACCCCTTGTGATGCAGCATTTGCAGAATTACTTGATGCTCTATTTTGTCGAAGGCTTTCTCAAAGTCAAGTTTTAGAAGAACTATTTCTCTCTTAGATTTGTGACAAATGTGTAAGAATTGAAATGCCCAAGCCAGGCAGTCCTGTATAGTTCTCCCTTTAATAAAACCGTACTGATTTGTGTGCCCCTGTTCGTAACCAAAAGAACACAGGTGAGTATATGCTATGCCATTGTTTGCACATCTCTGTTTATATTGTTTAATACTAATAAGTTCTTCAGGTACTTGCTTTATCCATAGCTCATGCACTTGTGTGGAATCACTTAACAAAAGAGAGGGTGCATTAGCTAATCCACAGGAAGATTTTGAGATTATCCTCTCTGGCTCTGATTTGATTGATAAGTACGTGAAGGTGAGTTAATTTAGTGTCTTTTTTCAGTTTAGTTACTACAGGGGAAATGTCAGTTTTTATGAAATAACTTAATTTAGAGTCCTTCATTTTTTTCTACAATCAGTTGCATGATCTGATCGGACAAGAAAAAAAGGGGACTGGATTTTCCAGGTTATTGAGATGCTTAGCTATATTTCAAGATACTGGAGTCGTTGGAACTCAAGATGAGGTAAGTGACTGCTTCGTCCTCTACTACAGTTGCCATTAATTTAGCACCTAGCTCTGGTGAAAATTTTATTGTTTGTTTGAGAAGGTCACTCTATAGATACTTACCAAATCATTTCCTTGAACTTATTTTAAAAATATATGCAGGTAGTTTTTGGTCCCTTCAGGATACAGTGTTTCGAGGAAATCAGCCTGTTGAATCAACCTAAGAGCAATCCGAGTGTAGAAGAGCTCTTCACCGATGGGATTGTCTTGTTAGGAACATTCAAAATTTCAAAAAACTACCGGAAGCTAAAAGCTGGAGATATCTATACATATGATGACATCAATCCTGAAAGGGCCAATGGCCGCACCTGTTCTCATGCAGTAGCTATAATTGGATATGGTATGCGAGCAGGTATCTGGTATTACGTATTCCAGAATAGCCATGGTGAAGAATGGGGAGAAAATGGTATAGGAAGAGTGAATATGAACAGTATCACCCACCTTGTCCATGTGAAGATTTAAGAGAGGTAATCCTTTCTTTAATTGTTGTTAACTTCCATACTATTGTTCTTCTTGACACCTACTATCTCATTTGGAAGGACCTAACTACTGGACATCAAGGCAAGTAAAATAGTTTTTTAGCAAAACTTTTGAGTTTGTTTGGAAAAAGTTATGGATAGAATGATTTCCGAAGGGGGAAGGGATCTTACACAAAGGGAGGTATTATAAGTGGATGAAGATGTGTTTGTAGGATGCAATGTTCTTTATGCAGAGACTAAATGTGCAGGTTACCATTTTTTTGCTTGCCAGTTACAGTTTTTGGATGCAATAGATTTGATCGAAGCGGGTATTTTCTTTCCATAGAGTTTTCATTCATCTAGAGTATTAGTTTTGTGAGGACATTTCTTCCAAACATACAACAAGTAGACAATGAATTTTACTTATTTTGGTTTTATAAGTAGTAATTAAGAAGTGATTCAACATTTATGAACAGATTCTATACTTTGGACCAAGTTTTGCTTTCTGCAAATGTTTATATTGGCTTATGGGCAGCTGTGTTGTCCAGGCGATAAAGAGACAGCACTTGGAGTGGAGAACAGAGCTACAAAATACTGGGCTACTTTATCAAGAAGTCAAGATGCATTATTGCTGTGGGATGCTTGGTTACCTTTGTTCTATGCAGAAACAACAGGTCAGACTGATTCATTGATGATTTCCTAGACACTGTAGCATCCTATAGTGAAAATTCTGACCAACAATTTTTTGTTCTTGTTATTATTCAGGAATCAGGATGCATGTGAAGTTTGTTTGGATAGAAACTGTAAATATCTGGGGGTGCTTGGTCCTTGCGGTGCATGAAAGGTTTTTGTGTAACTGATTCGCTGGTGCTTTTCTGGACAGGTTAAAGTAGTGAAACTTTTGGGTTCAAAAGTTTAGTTCTTTCTATTTTGGCATTTGAGATACACATTATCATGTATGTTTTGATGGCGGACAGCAATTATATGCAATGTATGTGTCTGGTTGAGCCAATTTTTCATTTGGTTTGATTCAGTACGAATTTGGGTATGCTATGGTTCTGGCGTTCTTTTTAAGAAAGACTGTTTTTACATTATGTACAGACCATGTTATCTGTTTCAGGTTCTTCTGGTTTTGTTTGCTTCGTTAAGATACCTGTCCGATGTATGCTTGTGCGCTTGTCGTGCTACTTGTGCACTAGGCTTCGTCCTTCATGGTGAGACATGATAGTTTGTTTCTGCTGTAGCATCCATCAACCAACAAGCATGTGAAATGTTCTCGTCTCGTCCACTGAATTTTGAACTTGGGATGTGTCAAACGTTCGGTACGTTCAGTTTCCAGGAAGGGCAAAGTATTTCGTGATGATGATGCTTATTTTACCACCTGCACTTCGTTAATGAAAGCTATATTACAGGAGCATCGGAACTTTTAAACAACATGAGTGGTTTTTTCTGCTGGGAAACTGCCAACGTTTTTCTTAGAAGATTGTGAACAGGTTGTTTTAGGGAAAATGGAGAAACGGTAGGCGATCTGTATTCTCATCTCAGAATAAATTGAAGTAGTTATAAACACTGGGCAGCGTATGCCTAAATAAAAAAAGAAAGAAAAGAAAAGGGAAACAATTCAAAAGAGAGTCAAACTGTACATGTGCCTGGAGCTCTCCAGCGCCTAGCAAAAGGTTGTACTCTACTACTATGTCAGACTGATAACAGTGAATACTTCTTATCATCATGAATACCATTTTCAGGAGAGTTTTACTTTTCATCATGATGATAGAAAATGGGAGTATTAGTTACTGTGCCTGTGATATCTGACAGCGAGTCCATGCTCATCTAAATGAAACTCAAGAGCAGCAACAGGCCAGCAGCGTATATATATTTATTCCAGAAGCAGCATGAAGGACATGTCAGAGGTAGAGTTCAGATAATCCCAGCGTATATATATTTATTCCAGAAGCAGCATGAAGGACATCCCAGATCCAGCTTTCCTCCAGGCTGTGCATGTGCGGTTCTAAGATTGCCTTGGAAGTTGGAACGGGTCAAGAAAGTGCAGGGCACCCTCGACTACCTTTTGCAGTTTGTTACCAAATGGATTAATGAGCAAATGGGCACGAGGATTTCAGCCAGTCAGGATTGATAACGAAAACCGATGACACCAAAGCAAAGCATGAATACCAAGCAGATATCTCAGAGTCCCATGACTGATAAAGAGCTGGAAATAACTCATCACATCTAATAAGATTCGTCCACCCTTCAGTAATCACTATATTCTCAGCGACCTATATACATTAAAAAACAAGTGGAAGTGGAAATTGTTCAAATTTGATGCGTATAAAATTACACAGCTGCTGAAAGGTACATAGTGTTCGAACATGACAGCATTGCAGGAAGGCACAAAGTGCACGAAGTGGAAATGGCTCAAGTTTGATGTTGTACAACATGACAGCATTGCAGAATGTTTCTTGGCGAGAGTAAATCTTCTAAAACCTAGGAAATCTTCCCTGCTCACTCACTGTCATCCTGTTAAGGGATCAAACACATGAGGATAAATATTGTGAATGCCTGAAAAGCTAAAACTGGGAAATACTATCTGAAAATCTGAACTGGGAAATACTATACTCCTATAGAGGCATATGGTCAATATCACCTAAATATTTAGAAGTGGTGTACACTAGTTGACATGTGCTCTAATGCTTTCTCGTATGCTAAATTATCAATTATTCAAGATGGGAGAACACGGCAGAATAATCAGAGGAACAAAATATTTATTGAATAGACAGTACCTCACTATCACTGTCAATAAGAAATGGGAATGCACAATCCTCATGTCCTCCATCGTAGGCATTGTTGGAAGCTGGATGCCTTAAGTCGGGATCACCTTGATTTTTACAACCAAGGCATCTTCCTGCATAAAAAGGAATATATTTTTTAAAAATTTAATTTTAAGAGCAACATTAAGATGGACAAAAGGCTGCTGCTTAACTTGACAGTACCATTAACCCAGCACACCAATTTTCTTATTCATATCAAGATTCCATTCAAGAAGTGAACTTTGTCAGTGGCACCCTTATACATATATGTACTCAAGTGACTGAAGAGTTTCCTCTCAATGTCGCAAACCAAGCATTGGCATCTTTGCACAATTTAGACTTACAATTTTTATTGCGGAGAAGGATCTTTCAACTGTTGCTACTCACTAAGGCTCTAACAATGCCAATTCAATGAGATTGTAGACTAATAGGAAGACCAAATGGTTCTCAGGTCAATCAGCTTGTAGACGTACAGAAAGCAAAGGCTGTTCCTAATTGGTTTTGCATGTCGAGCCGCCGGTAGCAGCTAGCATGCCCGCATGTCAGTCTGTCACTCATGCCCCACAGTAGACTGCTACAGCAAGGAGATTTTTTGTTGGAATTGTAAACTTTAACTTCAAGAATTGGAGAGCAACATGCCCCTAATACGGTGGTCGATAACTCCAGCAACTTTATGTGTCAGGTGTTGGACTGCAGGGTGTTTTGAGATAGCTACTAACAGTAAAAAAAAAAATCACTGACAACCCTTGGCAAGGGAGCCCGGCCGGCAAGTGCCCAGGCTCGCCGGGCCTTGGGTCTGCTCATGTCCACACCTCTTGCACTATGGTGTGAACTAAGAAGAAATTTAATGCAATCATGGCATGTCAGCTCATGGCACACATGAAAGCTACTTCCTCCGTTCCAAATTATAGGTCGTTTTGGCTTTTCTAGGTTCATAGATTTTGCTATAATCTAGACATAGCGTTTATCTAGGTGCATAACAAAGATGATGAACCTAGAAAAGCCAAAACGACCTATAATTTGGAACGAAGGTAGTATGTATTTAGGAAAAAAAAGGTCCATCTAGAGGAAAAAAATTGTATTTCTCTACCATCAAATTACTAAAATTGGTTGAGCAATCTTGCGAATAATTTACTAGTCAAATAAAGGGTTAGTGGAACTAGCATTTCATCTGATCTCGACCACAACATTCCACTGCTGGAACACGAAACAGTACTCAATAAATATTTAAATATATGATGTTTGGATTAACTAATTAGCTTAAAATTAATTAGCTTGTCCTCTGTCATACATTTAAAAACAGAGGGGTTACAAAAGAACAAAGGAAAGCAGCAAGGTCTGTATGACCAGAGATTGTATGGATACATCGCACAACTATGGAACACACAAACTGCTAAACATGTTATGCATAAAAAAGCTAGTGAACAGTCATTCACCAAACAATCATGTTGCAGCATTGCTTGGGTGGTAAACAAAATCAACCACCACAGCACAAGTGGTGAAAGAAATATTAACTAAGTCTACCCCTTGCTAAGCACCAGCTCAGCACAATGGATGCATGAATCTCAAGGTCCATCCACCATGCTGTGGAAGCTGTATCGAATCTGCTCTTGCAAATTATTCTTATTCAAGTATATGCAACGTTTTACATTTTCATACATTTATAACAATACAATTGTCAAATAAAAGCATAGAATTTCGAAAGTTGTTTGTTCCACTAACACTCATCTCACAGCACTAACTTCAAACTAGTAAAATATAAACAATTGTATAAATCATACCATTGTCATTATCGTATAGAAGCTTGCAGCAAGTCACATCACAGCTCTCTCCATCTGGGATTACTTCAGCAAAAAACAAGTGAATTGTGCTATTTTGCGTAGCTGTGAAGTTAAAATGCCGATAAAAATTGACCCCTCCTTCAACAATGAAGCTTTCCTTTATTGCTTTCACAAACTCAAAACCCAAATCCTAAAAATAATATGTCACGTTAGCATATAAATTTTAAAAGGAAAATGTAATATTAAAGACAGAAAATATCACAAACCTCATCAAGGTTTTCTTCATTGTTGTACTTCCTTAGAGCTGACTTCATGTATTGTTCCATAAGATCATTATGAATTTTCATCTTTTCTTCTTTTGAGTATTTCTTTTCTTTTGTCCTTGGTCTATTTGATTCATCCTCTAGGTGCTTAAAGAAGTCTTTCTTAAGATCACTCAATCTCCATTTTGTTAAGTTTCCAAATCCATCCTCTAGAAAAGGGTCATCAAATGGACAATCTTCTTTATCACTGTCATCATCATCAGGGAAAAATTATTATCACTCGATTCTAAACATTCATTCCAAATTTATCACTCCATTTTGTCACAGCGAGAGAGAACTAAATGTCACAATCAAGACAGTGTTTATACCCAACTTCTGATGCAAATAGGCACAAAGCACGAAATACATAAACAGAAGAAGGGAACTTTGAGGAAATGGATAAAGAAGCGAGGAAGAATTTCCAAGCGTGAATTGAAACTTTACTTTACTTTAAAGAATCATCTCAAGTGAGCCCTGGTACGTGCCATGCAGAGATGACCCCTTGTCATCTGGATAAACTAAATCCTAAACCAAGGAGCAGAAATAACACGTACAAAAATGAACACACCTGTGAGTTGATTCTTCTGTGGGCTTTAACTCATCTAGTGAAAGTTTTTCGAGTCTTGGCTGTTCAATCATATCATACCTGGTCATAACATGCACAAAAATATGGTCAATTGTTATTGTCATGAAAGCAACACATACAATTTATAAAAATGTAGAGTATACTTCAATTTCATTAAGTTGTTCAGATCTCTGTCCTTTTTCAAGCTATAAGGGACATCCCCAGGCTGCATCTATTATTATTGTTACTTCAACCATCAGGATGGCACCCCAAGCCTGTTCTATCAAGATGGTAGGCAATAAATGAGGCCTTACAGAACTTGTGTCAAACTAAATTGTTTGCACCTAATGGCATTCATGATGCATAAAGTGGAAGGGAAAGGCCTAAACACAGTCACAGACGACCCCCCAACAATGGGGCCTGCACGAACAATCACAGAGAGAAGAAGCTAACCTGAGGGCAGCCCTGCGATGTAGTTCGAGACGCACGGGAAGACCGATATGGGACAATGGTCTCGAAATAGGTCGTCTGCCCCGGCGCCTCGGGCGTTCAGAATTTTCCATTTGGCAAATCCTAGGGTCGCTGCAATGTACAATCTCAGAATCTAGCAAGGCGGGTTTCCCCCAAGCAAAGCCGAATCATCACACGCGATTGGACAAGTAGACGAATCCACCTTTGCGTCTGACGTGTGCGGGGCGAATCCCTGACGGTGGCGGGCTGATGGCGTCGGCGTTCGTGCGCGAGGGGCGTGGAAGGAAGCACGGCCGCGCGTGAGGCGAGGGAGCCGCAGGGCCCGGTAGCTCCGGATTGGGGTATAGTGACCCGGAGAGAGATTAGAACGCGGCACCGAACGGCCGGGAAACTAGGGCCGCCGGCGGAATCGGTGAAAGCAGCCGCCGGCCGCCGCCTCAGGTCGCCAATGTGGCTTGACCCGGTCCAGACAGATGTCGAGTCCAGCGCCCCTTTGGGCTCGAGTCCGGTGCGCCGTTCGTGGGGGCAAAAAAGGGAACAATGCGTCTTTTTTTTTTCTGAACGCTTTTTCTCTCTCTGGAGAAAAACATATATGGCTGTTTGGATGGCTGGTTTTTTTATTACTTTTTGAAAGTTTTTTTTAATGTTGAAGCCTTTTTTTTTATACTTATAATGTTGAAGGCTTGAAGCTGCCACCGCGTTCATCGTCGCCAGCAATGTTTAGCGTTAAGTTCAGGGTTTGGGTGGGGACTGCCCGGGCTGGGTGTGGGCAACAAACAACAAGCAATTGCCAATTGGTGGCGAGGATGCATCAGGAGGAACTCACATACCAGCCTCACCAGTCAAAAACAGAGAGCAAATTTCCAAACATAGCCCAAATTTAGTGTAATTTCCCCCCTTTTTAAAAACTATGTGTGCTTAGGAGTGGGATAGAAGAGGAATGGGTGAAACGAAGTGGACTGATCTTAAATCCTCTCATTCACATCAATCCTCTAGTTTGCAAACAAGGCCTAAGAGCAACTCCAACAGACTCTCTAAATCCTTTCTAATTGCTAGTTTAGAGATTTTGATTAAAAATGTACCTTCCAACAGCCTCTCTATTAGGTTATTCAAACATAATCACTCTCTATTCCGGATTTCTCGCTAGCAAAATATAGAAAAGAGAATAGCTCTCTAGAGTGCATGCAAGATATAGAAAGACCGTTGGAAAACAGAAAGATATAGGAAACGATTTTCATACAAATGACTCTCTAAATGATGATTTAGAGAGCAAGTTTTAGAGAGACTCTTGAAGATGCTCTTGGCCAGGTAGCTACAGAGTTTCTGGATGCAGGGGGTAAATATGATGTTGGATGGTGCCAGTAAGTAGGAAAGGGGGGAAGTGGTAACACTGTGCTATTAACACGTTTGGCTGCTCCTGCATCACTGCACAGAATAGGGAAAAAAAAGGAGTAAAACGAGGCAAGGGAGGAAAGCTCGACAACATGGTACAATGTTAGAACTACTTGTCACTTATTAACAGGGTTTGTAGGAAGGTCACTGCTCACGCCCTGATGATCTCTTGCTGTAGCTGACAGCATCTCAAGGAATCACGTCAGACGGACATGGCCAGCGCCGGGGTTAGGTTGCTTGCTTAATTATCTCATTTTTTTGGTTTATTATAAACATTTTAGGGTTCTATTTTTATAAGAGTTCAATGTAACCAATAAAAAGTAATAATGCATTATAATGGCTTAGAAATATTATGGGACACATCTTAGAGCAACATCAAATTTGCACCAAAAAAAAAAAGAGCAACATCAAATTTGGACCGGCATGGTATGATTGATTCAGTACTGTTTCTTTCACGAGCTCATTAGCGACAAATGTCTTGTATGATTGATTCAGTACTGTTTCTTTCACGAGTTTATTTGGCGACAAATGTCTGAGCTCTTGACTACACGATATGTAATACTAGTAATAAATAAATAACAATAAAAAAGACCGAAGATAAAGCAAGATTTCAAATTTTTATTCATAGACTTACATGGGATCCGGATCTTGATCAGCCATCACGATCGTGCCGGACCACCACCGGTACCGTGCGTAGAGGCGGCGAGTTTTCTCGTGCAAAATGGGGATCTTATATTATCTTAGAAAGAAATAAGAACACACGCCACGACACGGGACGACGAGGACCGGTTATATATATAGACGGGCGTGTGTGCGCGGGGTTCGAATCGGACAGTAGAACATCTCCGGGAGTCACGAGGGGTGCTATGCTCTGTATAGGCGCGTTCGCGCTTCAATTCGCAGTCACAAACCGATCTGGGCTCGTTGTACCTCGGCCGCCGCTGAAGCCGTCGTCACGTGGAATTGGAAACCGTTCGATTTGTTCCCTGATGGAATTCCGTCGAAGGTTACGCCTCTCGGTTAACAAGGCGCATTGTAAGGCTGATATATACGTCGCCGCTAGCCCGATACTGGGCACAAACCACTGAAAACTGAAAGCGCTGTATCAGAAATAATGTGACCGCGAGACCGGCAAAACGTAACGGGAATGGCCGCGGCCATCAGGCGAGTTGTTCTCGAAAATAGGGCGGAGCAGGTGCATGGAGAGCAACAGAGCAAAAATATCTCTCGCGCGGGTGCTTCGCGCCTGCGCAACACGGAAGGATTCCTTGCTGTACCGCGCGCGGTCCAGCCATGAACGCAACCAACCATTTCCATGGCCATGGTCCATGCGAAGGGTTCGGTGCGGCCCTGCCGGTCGCTGTCCCACACCTCTGGATCGGACTCAGGACAGACGACGGACACGCCCATTCCTCTTCATCTTCGTCGTTTCCCCGGACAGTGGCAAAACTCTGTAGAGCACGCGGCCCAGCTGGACCCGGTTCACTAAATAAGGTGCGCCGCAGATAACATTCTTCACCATTATTCCCTTTCTCAGGCCGCGTTCAGTTTCCGAAAACTTTTCGGCGAAAAGATTTCGGGTTACGATTTTATCAATTTAGGAGTAGTAAATGTAGACAAAAAGGTGAAAAGTTATATGGATAGGTTGGAAATCTCGACACGAATATAACGATGGTAATTAGAGGGTAACTAATCCATAATTAGTGGATGGTTACTGTAGCATTACTATTGCAAATCATGGATTAAGTAGGCTCATTAGATTCGTCTCGTGATTTACAGCCTATCCATATAACCTTTCACCTTTTTCGTCTACATTTAATACTCCATGCATCTAAGATTCTCCTTTGATGTGATGGGTGAAAAGATTTCGTTTTGGAACTAAACAAGGGCTCAGTTTCGTTCATCAACCATCAGTTGCTCGGGAGCATGCAGCGGCGAACATATCTATCTGTCGGCCGGTCACCGCCGTCTGCTGTCGGGAGAATCCTGTTGACAACTCTGGCAGTGCACTGTTGAGAACCCAACGAAACCGGACGGTTTTTATATTTTTCTAAACAATTCAAGTTTTCGCCCAGTTTTGTTCGTTCATTCGAGCTCACGTTGGTTCGAATTTGTGAAGGGACGTGTTCGTGAGTGACGCATCGGTATCTCACTGGCCATTGCTCAGGCATGACTCCGCCACCATCCTATAGGCCATGCCGCCATGGCCATCACTCTCCCAGCCTCGGGCGTCCATGTGCCGGCCTCACTCAGGGCGCCTCCAGTGATCGGCTACGTCGCTAGCTTTAGGATTTTTTTATTTGATCAACAGTGAAAAAAGGGCTGCTCTAGCGCGGAGGTAAGCGCTAGTCTCGCACGGTTTCCCACGCTTTCCCACAAGCACAGTAACTGTGGCACTGCATCCATCGTTCTTTCCATTTTCTATTTCCTCTCTCCCGACTAACTAGCTAGCGAAGTCGCTAGTGCCCCTCCCTCAGCGTCAACAACCAATGCAGTTGTCTCCAACTCCCACCTTCAGGCAGGCCATGTTTAGTTCCCACCCGAAATATTTTCATCCATAACATCAAAGGAAATCTTTGATGCATGAAGTATTAATGTAAATGAAAAAGGTGAAAAGTTATATAGATAGACTGTAAATCGCGAGACGGATCTAATGAGTCTACTTAATCCATGATTTGCAACAGTAGTGCTACAGTAATCATCCGCTAATTATAGATTGATTACCCTCTAATTACCATCGTTAGATTCGTCTCGAGATTTCCAACCTATCCTTATAACTTTCCACATTTTTCGTCTACATTTATTACTTCTAAATTGATAAAATCAAAACCCAAAATCTTTTTCCAAAATGTTTTCGTGAACTAAACGCGTGCTCAATCCCATTGGCGCCATGCCAGTTGCCACCCCAGTACCCCACCTTGCCATCCTGCCTCCCGCCACCGCTAGGCGCTAGCTCCCCTTTAATACCCGCCCCATGCTTCACAGTCACACTCACACAGTAACACATAGCGCGCTCAAACAGCTCGAAACAATGGCGCTCGCCGCCGCCGCCTTCCTCCAGCGGCGACCCGCTCCTGGACGCGTCCAAGAAGTACGAGGGCAGCTCGGACCTGGTGGACCTCCGGTACCACATGGGCCCGGTCCTCTCAGCCTCGCCGCTCCGCCTCTACGTGCTCTGGTACGGCCGGTGGGACCCATCCCACCTAGGCTACCATCCGTGACTTCCTCCTCTCCATCTTCGACCCGTCCCTCCCCGTCCCTCCGTCTCCGGCTGGTGGGCCACCGCCGCTGCTCTACGCCGACAGACCCTCGCCAACGTCACTCGCCGCGTGACCCTCGCGGCCGAGGCCTCGGCCGGCCCCGCTGCCTCCTCCCTCAGGCCGCAGCTCCACCACCACCCTCTCCCTGCCTCGACGTCCAGCGCGTGCCTCGCCGGCCGCCTGTCGCAGCTGGCCACCTCCCGCCGACGCTCGCGGCGGCGCCGTACCTCCTCCTGACCGGCCCGGCGTCGCCGTCCAGGACTTCTGCCGCGCCGTCTGCGGCTTCCACTACTTCACCTTCCCGTCGCTCGCCGGCCACACGCTCCCGTACGCGTAGGTGGGCCACAGCGGCAGGCACGTGCGCCGACGGTGTGCGCGTGCCCGTTCGCTTTGCCGTCGTACAAGTCGAGGGCGGCGTGGCGGCGCTGCGGCCGCCCAACGGCGACGTGGGCGTCAACGGGATGGTCAGCGTCATCGCGCACGAGCTAGCGGAGCTGGCCACGAACCCGCTCGTCAACGCGTGGTACGCGGGGGAGGACCCCACGGCGCCCACCGAGATCGCGGACCTCTGCGAGGGGGTGTACGGGACGGGCGGCGGCGGCGGCGGCGGGTACGCCGGGACGGTGGAGGTGGACGCGCAGAGGAGGAGCTGAAATGTGAATGGCAGGAACGGGAGGAAGTTCCTCGTGCAGTGGCTGTGGAGCGGGAGCCAAGAGGCTAAGGCATGCGTCGGGCCCAACGCCAGTGGCTAGGCTGTGTCTGTCGCTGCCCAGCAAGTACTAGCAACTAGAATGTGTATAATTCTAAAAAAACTAGAATGCGTATTATATAGGAGCAAGTATTATCTTGGGGAATTTATAATCATATTTTTTTGGTTTATTAAGTCGTGTTTGGGTTTGGAAATAAAAAATTAGCTCGCCGTTGCCCGACCAGGCGTTGTTTTTCGGCCCGTGCAAGTCCCGGGCCATCCATCCCGTGTTTCGCTCGCTCTCATCGACATGATTACGCTCCACCAACCAACCGGCCCAGATGACAGAGTCCGAGTGGGAGCTTGGCGGACCCGGAGTCCAGTCCGATCTCGCTCGTGTTTAGTTGCCGAAAAGATTTTGGGTTTAGATTTTATCAATTTAGGAGTAGTAAATGTAGACGAAAAGGGTGGAAAGTTATATGAATAGGTTGGAAATCTCGAGACGAATCTAACGATGGTAATTAGAGGATAATTGATCCATAATTAGCGGATGGTTACTGTAGCATCACTGTTGCAAATCATGGATTAAGTAGGCTCATTAGATTCGTCTCGCGATTTACTGCATATCCATATAACTTTTCACCTTTTTCGTATACGTTTAATACTCCGTGCATCTAAGATTCTCCTTTGATGTGATGGGTGAAAAGATTTCAGGGTGGGAACTAACAAGGCCTCGTGTTTGAAGACGTCCACACCATCCCATAAATCGATCCGGCCGGACGCAATCCAACTGCAGGAAGGAACGGACAAACTTGGAAAAGAGCTCTTGTGTTCTTTGGTGCCACGCAGCAGCTACTTGCCAGCGAAGCCATCCGAGAGGAATCGTTCGTTCCTTCGTCGTGAGGGACTCACCAGAGCCTAAGGAGTCATGGCGGCGGCGCAGATGCACTTCTTCGCCGGCGTGCAGCTGGCCGGCTACGAGGTCGACGCGCTCGCGGCGAAGCTGAACGCGATCGGCGTCTTCGACGGCGAGCCATCAGAAAGCATGGCGGTGGACGACGAGGAGGAGCTCGTCGCCGGGAGGATCAAGGTGAAGACGCTCTCGGGCAGGGTGATCGACGTGGACGTGGAGCCCACGGACCTGGTGGGCAGGATCAAGGAGCGCGTCGAGGAGCAGGTGGGCATCCCGACCGAGCAGCAGCGGCTCGTCTTCGCCGGCAAGCTGCTCGCCGACGGCAAGACCGTGCGGGAGAGCAACGTCACGGCCGGAACGGTCATCCACCTCGTCCTCGCGCTAAGAGGCGGCGGTCGTTTGTAACAAGAGATTTTTGGCAACAGTTTGTTGCTGCTGCTGCTGATGTTATAATACCAGGAATAGCAATATGGATCTGTATTTTTTTATAACATAATTACAAAAAAAGTTCTTTTAGATCTGTGATAATGATGCGTAACAGTTTATTTGTGACAGTATTATCGTCTCCAATAGCATATTGAAAGAATTATTAATAGTGAATGTTAAGCCCATAAAAATACAGGAACAATGTGAGATGATAATATATCTGTCATAAACCTTGCAATATCGACTGAGTATTTGCAAATTGTATGATCATTTCCATCAGAGCTCACATGTTCAGTACTGCTGCTATTTCTCATCCAGTTTCTTTTCAGGAATGATTTTCGACGAATCACCAGTACCATGATCCTCAGAGCAGGTTGATTAGCAGAAAAATAATACAGATCTAACGATAATATGCATATTTGGAACCCCAGCATCACCCCACAAAATATATTAAATATTTACATGTCTGCTTCTGATGTACAGACATTAGGAGGCGCCATGCCTGTATGTACCAGAAACCTATCCAGACACAAGAATAAGACATGCTCAACGGTCCATATGTCATCTGAACTAAACAAACTACAGATCAACAATGCAATATGATTATGGTTGCCCTTTCTCTGAGGACCCTCTATACAAACCAAGTTTTTTTTATAACGATCATGCAGTGACCATGCTACAAAAATCAACCCTTTATTCCCTAAAAAGATTACCAATTTATTCCCTAAAAAGCATTACCCAAACAGAGCTGACACTTCAATAAAGAAAATGATTTGTTATGATTATTTACTGCAGAAAATACTTGCCCGAGACATTCTTCTTTCAGTTCTCCTAATTCCATCAGGATCTTCACCTTTTCCCCTTTAACATTCAAACAAAAGGTGAAACTAATCAAGAGACACACTCATCCAATATGACGCGAGCACTACCTCCAAATATGTGATATACTGAGGGAGCAGGACCCAACTAATTACTCTGTCGATTAAGGATGGCAGACTGCCAGTACAAGCAGTGTGGTTAGCCTAGTTTAGAACAATATTGAAGAATTTCCCCGGGGGGGGGGGGGGGGGGGGGGGGGGGGGGATCTACACTCAAAACTCACTTGGTCCCATTTTTTTAAGAAAAAGGGTACATGGCTCAGTTCTTTTCCAACATCTAGGAGCAAAAGTGATCAGAAATGTAAAAGTATTTAGTATCAACTTCATGACAACTCACAAAAAAAAAAGTCAGATGAGACTGCACCATCCTTGTAATATTTAAAACACTCATTCCAACATGCAAAATAAGTAGACTGTGATTGAAAATTAATGATACATACTACTTGAGATAAGTTCTGAAGATTCTCAATAACAATTTGATCTCTACCCTAAAAAATAATAATCTGATCCTCTGTTTTTCTAATAGGTATCTTGTTCGGTTGTTCCTGTGAGAAGAGCATATATGCATCTGTCATGGACACAGATGTGAGATTATTCTAAAGGGAAAAAACTCACGAGAACAAAAAATAGACAGAGTTAAGCAAAAATTAGAAGCAAAAAGAATCACTAGAAAAAACTAAAACCAGCCTAGTTCAGAGCATCCTGTGAGGCTTCTGCAAGTGCTTTAGATTTCATCAAATCACACGGAATTAAAATCAGCAGGAGAAAACTCTGCAGCATATGCAACCACATTAAACAAACCCTGATACCTCAATTGGAAATGCAATTCCATAATTTCAACACTTGAAACACTAGTGAAATATTTCCCCAGGAAAGAGCTAAAAAAAGGTTCAAACGTTCATCAATCCTTTCTTCATGTGCCCATCATGTACGCGTACAACTTGCTTCCAAATTCACAGATATGTAAATGCCTTGACATAACTGATGTGATAAAACTAAGGGTTTAGTTAATTCAACACAAATTACAATAAAGGATACTCTATATCAAAGTAGTAATATCTTAGTCATCATATAACGATCAAAGCACTAGCTAAAACAACATGAATTACGCTGTTAGCTCAGGCCACAGGATATTATGATATATCAAACACAGAACAAGCATTTGCATGGCTAAAGACATCCAAATGATGTTAAGTTATACACCATCAAATGCTATTAGCAATGAATCATACGAACAGATACTATAAGATTATCAAGCCTTTTTTTTAATATATAACACTATAAAGCAAACATATATTATCAGAATCTCATACACTTTAACGCGAGACAGAAAAAAGAAGAAAGAAATATGATAAGAAACAAGAGCATTCTGTGATAAATACCATGGTCAAAATCCTAAAAGTCAGCAACATGTTTGCATAAAAACAAAAATTAATTTCTAATAAGCATTTAACATTGAAGCAACATCTTTGCCATGTCATAATGGTAAGATCACTGGCTAAACTAAATGAATATTATACAACGCTTTTATGGTTTCATTTCATCACCTCGGCCATAAAATGAACAGAATAAAGATTTATGAGGCTAAGGGACTAAATGCAACTGATGTGATGCTATATCACTGAAAAAACTAGCTGCACCATGATTGCAACAATCATAACCTGTAGTGTTTTGGACTCATAACCATAAGAATAACATCCAAACCACAGAAAATAAAACTATCTAATCCACATCACATTTTCCTCGTTGGAAGTTAATTATAGGTGCTATGTTTGCATGTGTTCTTGGAACCAATTACAAACCAAGCTATGATTGTTCGATGTACAGTGTAACATAAGGCACAAACAGCCAAGATCAAGCACTTCAAGGGCAAAGAAGATAACACAGGAAGTCAGGAACATTTCAACAAAGACAACTGTGCTATATCTGACAGAACACAGCCAAAAAACCTTATATATATATATTTTACATTAACAGTGAAATATAGGTCAATCTTATAACATTTATTATGTGGTTAAAGACCAAATGCAGTTCATGTGGAAGTATATCACTAAGAAAATATCATGACTCAACTAACAAAACATAGAAACAAATTTTACCATATTCCCAGGCTTTCTTATAACATAAAGTAAAGCAAGCACGCCTCATCTTACATTGTTTGAGTTGTAACCATATGAATACTCTGCAAAGCAGAGAAAAGTAAGCCACTAATAGTACATGCAATTTCAGTGCAAGAAAACAGCTTGTTCTGCAAAGAACAAGCAAAGCACAACATATTTGCAGCAGCATTATTCTTCAACTTCCTTCTTGATTTCTTCCATGAGTTCATCCTTGTAATCCTCAAATGTGCCATCATATTTCTTCACAGTGCCATCCTCTACAACCCATATCTCACTCCTTTGCTCATCCTCACAAACACGAGAAATCAATCGGGAGTCATGGCTAACCAAAACGACACCTCCAGTAAATTCATCCAATGCATCTGCCAATGCATCAATACTTTGCATGTCCAAGTGATTTGTAGGTTCATCAAGCAGGAGAATGTGAGGTTGAGACATCGATATAGAAGTGAACACAACACGGGCCTTCTGACCGCCAGACAATTTAACAATTGGAGTGAGATGGTTGTGTCCAGGTAACCCAAACTTCCCAAGTTTTGCACGGACAGCCTCTGCTTTGCTCATTCCCTCCTGATCTGGGTGAAGCCTCAACAAATATTGAACCGCATTTTCCTCCATTGTCAGCAAGTCAACAAAATGCTGTGAGTATCGCCCAATCCTCAGCTTCTGGCTCCTCCTAACCTCCCCTTCTGTAGGGGTAAGATCACCAGCAAGTAAATTAAGCAGGGTAGACTTCCCTGCCCCATTGGGCCCAACAATAGCTACACGAGTTCCCATATCAATGCCAACATCAACTTCAGACAGCTTGAAGTCTGGCCTACCAGGGTAACTGAACTCTACCTCGATGAGCTGAAGGAGAGGTGGTGTGAGCTCAGTAGGCTCTGGGAAGTGGAACTCAACGCTGTAGTCGCGCCACTTCTGTGGCACAGCCAGCTGTTTCTGCTCATCGTCGTCATCAGCTGCATTCTTCCCTTTACCCTTGTTCTTGGCAGCCTCTTTAGCAGCCTTTGACAGTGCCTGACCTTTAACCTTATCCTGCGCAGCCTTGCTACCAGACTTCCTGGCTGCTTTCATCTGCTTCTCGTACACCTCAAACTTTCTGTTCATCTCCTTCCTCTTCTGCTCATAGCCACTCTCAAAATCATCAAAATTGCCACGGTAGACATGCAGACTCTTATCATGCAAATGTATGATCTCATTGCACACTGTATTCAGGAAGTCGCGGTCATGGGACACGACGATCAGAGTCTTCTTCCACTGCGAGCACAAGTATTCCTCCAACCATAGCACAGCTCGGAGATCCAGATGGTTAGTAGGCTCATCCAGGAGGAGCAGCGTTGGCTGCATGAAGAGCGCACGGGCAAGTGATATGCGCATCCTCCAGCCACCGCTGAAGGACTGTGTGGATCTAGCCTGCATAGCCTGATCAAACCCCAGCCCAGCAAGAATCTTGGATGCACGCGCCCGGGCGGCGTCAGAGTCCCGGAGATTCAGCTTCTCATATACCTCAACAAGCCGCTCGTTGTCATCAGCATTATTGGACGCCTCAAGCCTGGCCTGCTCAGCACGGAGAGCTGTGAGCTCCTCATCAGCAGCAACCACAGCCTCAAGGGCCGATCGGTCATCACCAACAATCTCCTGCTCCACGAGCAAGACATCAATGTTCCGGGGCACGGGGACCTGGCGCCAGGCCAGGAGCTTAAGCAGGGTGGACTTGCCCATGCCGTTGGGGCCGACGAGGCCGTACCTCCGGCCGTGCGAGATCCGGAGGGAGGCGCCCTTGAGCAGCTCCTTACCGCGTGCGGAGACGGAGAAGTTCTCCA
Organism: Urochloa ruziziensis; assembly: GCA_015476505.1. NCBI lineage: Eukaryota > Viridiplantae > Streptophyta > Magnoliopsida > Poales > Poaceae > Urochloa > Urochloa ruziziensis. Next base: position 21,291,965 of record CM027118.1, read on the forward strand.
GCACGATGTCCTTGACGTTGTCGTCGACGGCGCCGTCGTCGGCGGTGGCGGATCCGGGGACGCGCGCGCCGATGACGACGGAGAAGGCGTCGCGATCGTCGCGCAGCGCCTCCTTCTTGAGGGCCTCGGCGGCCGCGGCCGCCATGGCCTCGCGCTTGTCCTTCTTCTTCGCGTCCTTCTGGGTCGGAGCGAGGCCGGAGCTGAGGTCGACGGCAGCGGCGCGGGACGGCTTGGGCTTGGCGGCGGCGAGCTCGGCCTCTTCGTCCTCCTCGTCGGAGGGGGGCAGGTCGATGTCGCCCATGTAGGAGGAGGTCGGCGCCTTGGAGGGCTTGCCCTTGGGCTTGGACGGCGCCGCCGATTTGGAGGGCTTCCCCTTGGCCGCGGGCGCGTCCATGGAGGCGAGCATGGCGGAGACCGACATGGGCTTGTCTTTCTTCCCACCGCCGGCGGCGGCGGAGGAGGACGACGAGGAGTCTTTGCGTCCCATTGATGCGGCTGCGGCGGCGGGGGTCGACGGCGGCGGCGTGGGGTGGGGATTTAGGTTTGGCTTAGCACCAGAGGGTTAGATCGGGGATGCGTTTATTCCTGTGGATGTGATAGGAGAGAAGGTCCGGCCCGTCTCCTCCTCCGCGTCGGGTTCGGTCGGTTTAACCAGCCCGTCGGGGGATTTCGTGTCCGGCCCGTTGCCATCTGCTTTCCGTCGACCGCTTTGTCTGCTCTCTGTTGCGCACGCTCGAGAATCCTGGACTCGTGCCACCACTTCTTTTCTCCAACGAGATTCGACTTTTTGCCGGTTAACGAGTACTCCCTCCGTCCTAAAAGATGGGTGCTATGGGAAACGTGTCACTGTTATTTTTCCAACTTTGACTCAATTTGTAAAAAATACGTTTAACATTTATATCTTCAAGTAAATTTGTTAAAAAATTAGATTCCAAGATCTATCTAATGGTACTAATTATGTATTATAAATATTAATATATCTTTTTATATAATTGTCCGTAGTTGAAAAAACTTTTACCCTCGGGAAGTGAGAACACCTCTCTTTCTAGGACGGAGGGAGTACTTTTGAAACCCCGCAAAAAAAAGAGTCCTTTTGAATTTTTTTAATCAATTTATAAGATAATTTCCAGGGCTTTTAATCGTTGGATTTACTATCACATCATAATCTCTCCCGAAATTTTTTGCTACCACCGCTCCTCGAACATTTTCCATTGAAGCAGGAAGTGAATTACTACGTTCTACTAGTAAAAGAGAAACTGTTTCGCCTAAGGAGAAAGCGAAAGATGTCTTCAAATAGAAACGGAAATACACCCATGGAAAAAATGTATTGACCTGTCTATATATTTCCAAACGGAAATACACCCATGGATTTACTATCACATCATAATCTCTCCCGAAATTTTTTGCTACCACCGCTCCTCGAACATTTTCCATTGAAGCAGGAAGTGAATTACTACGTTCTACTAGTAAAAGAGAAACTGTTTCGCCTAAGGAGAAAGCGAAAGATGTCTTCGAATAGAAACGGAAATACACCCATGGAAAAAATGTATTGACCTGTCTTTGGGCAAAACAACGCATCTCTAAGATTCTTTCGAAAGTGCTTATAGGGGTATGCATGTGTTCGTAAAGACGAGTGTACGTGCGTGTTTGTGAGCGTATGCATCTATAACTCTTAAAAAACAGTGTCTAAAAATAAAGGCCTGGAAATATGATTATGGGAGGTTGTTAAAAATTACTGGGAGAAAAAAAGATCCCTCACCACAGTCGGATATGCTATGCGCCGCATATGCGGCGTCAGCGCGTCCACCGTAAAATCCTTGCTCACCGTTCGCATGCATGCCTAATGTAGTGATGCCTGTGACGCGCATGTACGACCTGCCCCCTCGGTCCTAGGAGGCTAGGAGTACTTTCGTACATGCATGCATACGGTCTTCCCCAATGCCTCAAGATTCTTGCATGCCGCCTATCCAGCTGTGGGCCCTGAGCATTGCATGCGGGCCCCACAAATAGCTCCCTGCAGTCCCAGGCACTTAGATGGTTTTGTTCATTTCATACATATTTTTGTTCCACATGTTTAGATGATTTTGTTCCACACGTTAAGATTTTATGTTTCTTTCATATGATATTTTGTTCCACAAATTTACTCGACATGTTCCACCTTAACTTACATTTATAATATGTATACTAGATGATTTGTTCCACATGTTAAAATTTATGTTTCTTTTATACGATTTTGTTGTTCCGCACGGTCACGTGATTGGTTCCCGTTGTTAAAATAGGATGAGCTTGTTCTTTCTTTTGAAAAAAATGTTCCATATTTTTTAAAATCTAAAGATAGCCAAGTGTGATCTAGTTTTGAAGCTTTTATCGAAAGAAATACAACGGTGCAATCAGAATTTGATTTAGACACTCGGTTCATCGGATATGAATTGTTTTTGTGTTTGTTCTTTGTCTGGCCCGCGCTGAGGAAACAGGTGGGTGGCGCGCTGGAGCGCTTCGGGCGGAGCGCGGGACGCGCAGCGCCCCGCACATGCGTCGCACAGTCGTCCCCCCACCACAGTTCCTAAAATATTAACTATAAGAGGACTCCAAAAGCTCCCTTATTTTATTCTCAAATCTTGTTTAGGGAGAAAAAAAAAATCAGGCTCCAACAAGTCTCCTGTTCTTTTAAAAAGATATGCTAAAAACTCCTTCGTCCGCCCGCATATTTCCGTGTCGGTGCTCCCCCAATCCTTCCGTCCGCTCTGTTGGGCTCAGGCTACCTATTGTACGGATGGGATGATGTGGTAGAGGTGGTAATGGGCCATGGCCCTTATGTCATCTTCACGATCCAACTCGGCCCTAATCATTTGTAGACCAAATTTATATACAATTTCGATCTGATCCGTTTAGAGCCCGATCCTCAAATTTGCTAGTATAAAAAGTTGGGCCCATTACCACCCCTGGGTACGTTTCACAATTTTTAGAAACTAAATATAGGGCTAATGTTAGAGGAGGTAGGGTTCCTTGTGCCTAAAATTTTTAATAGAGGCCCCAAATAGGTAGTTTTTAGTAAAAAATATTTTGGGGGACTTTTGGAGTTGCTCTAAAATATTTGTAGTCCAATGATAGGATGGTTCGGTGGGACGCTACCCACCAGGATTCAAATCCTGGTGCTCGCAAGTCACACATTTTCCTGGATTTTTCTAGGATTTATCGGTGTTATGCGTTAAGTGGTAAGCAGTGTTCCCGTTGACAACGAGGCATCAATGGTGACTTTGGAAATCTCCAAATCTGCCGGTTACTCAGTCCTTCGAAAGTGCTCATAGGGGCAGGGTTTGCGTACGAATGTTCATAGGGATGAATGCGCGTGCGTGTTGTGAATGTCTGCGTTGTATCGTGTAATTAAAAAAAAGTTGCCACATCATCGTCCTTGGGCTCCGCTAATTTGCGGGCGGCCGCATGGCGCGCGCCGTGCGGTCGCACGCCGCGACAAAGTGGCGCCCCCGCCGGCCTGGATGCATGCAAGGCAGGCGGGCCCCATTCATCAGAAAAAATATTTTTTCTTCTAAAAAACATTTTGAGAAGAAAAAATATTTGAAGGAAAAAATTATACAGCACAAGAAATTTGTCATAAAAACATTTCACGAAAAAAAATTTGCAACAAAAATCTTGAGCGAGCAAACTTTTGCTTGCTTGTTTGTGACAAAATTCTTCAGAATTTTTTGCAACAAAATTTTGTCAACAAACTTTTGCTCGCGACAAAATTTTTCAGCGTCAAAATTTTGTCAACAAACTTTTGCTTGTGACAAAAATTTTCAGCGTCAAAATTTTTGCAACAAAATTTTGTCAACAAACTTTTGCTTGTGACAAAAAAACTTTAGCGCCAAAATTTTTGCAACAAAACTTGCGACAAAAATCTTCAGCGCCAAAATTTTTGCAACAAAATTTTGTTTAACCAACTTTTATTAGATCCCATCAACACTTAGGGAGTCCTGGCGCGGGGGGCGGGGGAGCGAGCGCACGGGCCAGCCGGTGCGCTCGCCCCCAAATTTGGGATCGCGTCCTTGAACTTAGGTTCACTTGAAAACTACCGTCTACTTGGTTGATGTGTTCTCCGCGTTAATTTCTCTTTGTCACCATTTGTGTTTCTTTTTCTCCATCAGTGTGCGTGTGATGAATGGATAGGAGGTTGCGCCATTCGTTTCAAAAAAAAAGGAGGTTGCGCCATGTAAACGGGATTTTTTTTTTCAAAGGCCAGCATTCAAAAGCCATCATTAGAAACACTCATATATGTGCCACCATGAAACCGACATGGCCAATATTTTTGCCATTTGTCTGACGTGGCAGCATGGACAAACCACGTGAAATGACCCTAGTACCCCTGTCTCTGTCTACACATCCATGGTCTTGTCTCTCTGATGGCGGGACCCACTTGTCATCTCCAACCTCCAGCCATCCCGACCAAGTCCACCGGTTCGCTCCGCTCGCGTCGCCCCCTGTGCGGGCGACGGAGCGGACCCTCAAACCCTAGCCGCCGCCACCCCTAACTGTGTGCTCCCTCCCGCTGCGCCGCCGCCGGAGGCTCGCGCCTCCCGTGGGGATGGCGGCGGCGTGGCCACTTCTCTCCTCTCTGACTGTTCGGGGCGGGCGCGGCCACCTGACCCTCGGAGCTTCCTCGCCGGCACGGGCGTCCACACGAGGTGGCGGAGGCAGAGGCCTCCCAGATCCGGCGTTGCTCCGGCCGGATCTAGGGGCTGCACGACGGGAGCGCGTGTTTGTGCGTGGAGGAGCGGCGGCCGGTGTGGAGCGCGGGGAGGCGGCTGCGGCCGTGGCTGGCTTGGCCGGGTGTGGCCGGGGCCGCCACGGGTGGCCGTGGTGCACGGGCGACGGGTGGCGAGGGGATAAGATGGAGCTCCCTTTCTCCCTCTGATGGTGATGCTGGTCTAGTGTCTCTATGGTGGTGGGGCTGGGGGCTGCAGGTGCTTGCTTGGGGTGTCGAAGGTGGTGTTTCGGGCTGTGTCAGGCCTCTTTCGATAGAGGTGTTGCGGAGGTGAGGGGGAGCGGGGATGCTGGTATGGTCGAGCGCATTGCTGAGACAGGCAAAAGCCTTCACTGACGTTGTCGATGGCAATGGTGGCGTCGCCCTTATGGCGTCGTTCTCTCTGCTGGGGGCACCATTGCAAGGCACCATGTTCCTACTGCATGTGGCTCTTTCGGGTTAAAACCCTGTCCAACTTTGGATGTGTGATGACGGCGCCATGGCGTCGTGCCCTCCTTGGAGGCGCCGCATCTGAAGGTGGTGGTTGGTGCATTTTACTCCATATTAAATGTAGTCGAAAAAAAATCACATTTCACAGATCGCTTGTAAATTGCAAGACGAATCTTTCGGACATAATTAGTTCATTATTAGACAATAAATTGTTACAATAATGCTACAATAAATATGTGCTATAATGACGAATTAATTAGTTCGTCTCACGATTACAGACGGAATCTATAATTAGTTTTATGACTAGTCTATGTTTAATACTTAAATGTGAAAGATTCTATGTTAAAGACTTTATTTTACGAAACTAAACACCTCAAAGTTGTCTCCCATGCTCCTCGCACTTCCGCAAAATGTTGTTCATTGTGACGTTGACGGTAGCAATGTAATTTAGGACGTCTTCCGGGGGATGAACAAAGAGAAAAAGTCAGCGATGACTAATGAGTGGTGACTGCCTGAGCCTGAGTGCCTGACTGTTGAGGAGATGCGGCGACTGGCGAGCATCTTGATGATGTGATGATATGGAGAATATAAAGGCAAAAAAGGAAAATAAAACAGATAGAATCACGGCAACGTAGAGAATAGCGGCAAAAAGGAAAAGAAAACAGACATAATTTTGATGAGGCGTAGGAGACTTGCAGCAGCCAAAAGGAGATCGCACTGGCACACTGCTAAAGGGAACACATCGCATGAATCGTGATGCCAAGGGCGTGCTTGGCGATCTCTAGCTCTATCAGCTAGCTTCATGTCTTGCTAGCTTCACTTCACCATCTTCAAAAAAATATAGAGCTGGTGAAGCTAAACGTGTTTGGCTCAAAATTTTGTGAAGCTAGTGAAGGTAGAGCTGTTTTTTTTTTCTCCAGAGTTCGCCAAACACGCCCTAAGACTGCAAGACGTGCCATTTCCATATGGTTGCTCCAACTGGAGCAATACTGCCACCATTGTAAATGTCGAATACATTTGAACCGATACATTCAGAGTTCTAACATTCAGTGACTTGAATCGGACTCGGAGAAATTTTTATTATGTTTTATGGCAATTTGTTAATGTCCTCAGGAAGTACGTTTCTGTAGCCTGTAAGCATAGAAACAGCCTCAGCATAAATCTAACAAGCTAGGACTGTCACCTGTAGCAACATACACATCTTTTTCAACTGCTATCACAACATGCATCCCTTCGACTGGGTGTTCACTAACCTTGCTGCAAATTTCTGTAGCCTATAAGCTAGGACTGTCAATTAGCTTATCTTGGATCTCTGCAACAACTTTGATCAGCCGTGCGGATTCTTCTTCCAATATATATTCATAATGTCAGCCCTTTGATATTCATAGAACTTTTGAAGTTTCTCAAAACCCCATCATACGGCGCCTGCACTCCAAAGTAAACTGTGAAAATTAAAGGCTTTGAGAGAAATAACAACATAATACATCAGAACTGTACCTATCTTCTCCCTATCATTCATGCATTCCTTTGCAAATGCTGTTCAAATTCAAGGGCTAAAAATAATACAGTAGTTCTCAGCAAACCAAAAAAGGATTTTCTGTTACATCCTAGCTTCTCTTATCATTTCCAAGCTTATCTTGCCACCCTTAAATTGCTTGGCAGCATCGCTATTTCAGCTTTAAGATGGAGTCCTGGACCAGGCAGCTGCAGCCAAGCAGCGATACTGACCCCAGGCGGACAAAATCAATGGCCTGGAGGAGCTGCCTGGCACAGGCAACTTCGTGAGGACTCAATCCAAACATGCCGTAACTGACTCTTCTCTCTGCCTCTAGAGATGCCTACACCCAAAAAAAGGTTAAATACATAAAAGGGGAAATCTCTGATGCAAATCAATCAATAGCAAGGTGCAAGTATGCAAAACCGCATTGTCTTAGCACCATATCAACTCGAAAAAATTCTCAATAAACAGTAAGTTGTGGAAACTTTAAAGGACCAGTAGAGCAGTACATGAGAACTAGTTAGGGTCTGTCAGTCAATGTTTTATTACTGCAAGTACATGGCACAATTTGGTCAAAGAGGACATGACAGTCCCAATCTCAATGGATTGCAACTTAGCTGAATTGGACAACTGAGGAGTTGAACACTAAATTTATGAGTACCATTATCATCTATAACACAGGTAGCTTTTATGCACATATTGAGCAGCATGTTGCATGAGAAACTGGAAATAAAAAGCTGTGAAAGTCTTTAAGAAATACTAGCTGGTAGTAAAGCTTTCACCATTCCCTATCTTTTGCATTCCTTAGGTTCCCAGAATAAAACTGAACAATGCATTGTAATTTTTAGTGTCCCAGATAATGTGTACCTTGCAAGTTGCAAGACAAGTGAAAGGAATTAAAATAACACAATTGATTATGAATTATTCTTTATAGTGGATAAAGTCCTTAAGCTTTAGTACAATGTACTTCAAAGTTGAGGTTCTGCCATCAGAGTTAAAACTCCAATTGTCAGCAGGACCATCTAGAAAGATTGAACACTTCTCGTCTGAAGAAATGCTTGAAGGAGATGTGCAGTCTCTGCAATGAACGTGAAAGATTGAACACTTCTCTTCTGAAAAAATGCTTGAAGAAATTTAACCTGAAAGAAAATAGGTATACATTAGAAAATTACAACAGACTGTATGGCTATAACAGAAAATAAACAACCACATAGATGAAACATATCGGTAAAAGATTTTTTTTATAAACTTGGAAGTTCATTAAGATTACAGTATTAAATAGCACAGTAGTCCTTGCTAGGTCCTACCAGTTCACAGCCTAGAATGCTGGGAAGAAGAAAGCCAAAACAATTTGAATCCTAGGTTCAACCAAGGCATGTTAGATAAATACAGTGTGCACGTAGAAGCTTTCATGAACATACCACCAACAGGGTAGATGCATCTGCACAGGCACAAAAAAAACTCGACCTGCGGGGGGTAAGACAGCCCCCGGGCATTTTTGCTAAGAGAAGACCTTCTCATGCAGGCCGAGAAAACCCCCGAACCTCTGCCCCACCCTTACACAGGGGTCCGTAACCCTTTGTGAGACAACCACTGGGCTAGCAACCGCTACAACTACCCCATGTAGGAGTGGCCCAAACCAACCACAGTTACGACCTGGGCCGGACCTATGGCATGTGCTTTGGCGTGGTGACAGACGAGGGGATTTTTTTAACCCGAGCCCGAAATTCGCTCCCACGGGGAGTCGAACCCAGGACCTGAGGAGTGCACAGGCACAAAAGAAATTAAAACATAGCATATCATTGACATTTTGTTATACTTCCCATAGGATGTATATTAATGTTGTGTTGTTGTGCAAAAAAGGTACAGAGGAAGCCTCTGTCCCTACCTTAAAGTAAAAAAAAAAAACAGTTTTGATATGGAAATGATTCTGACAAAACACATAAAAATACAAGAACGATGCCTTAGGACAACCAAAGTAATGAACTGTTATAAACTGTAATACCTCCAGCCATAAAAGAGCAGTAACCTATGTTTGTTATGGATGTGTTTCAAGTTCCCTAAACATCCAACAACGATAATAGCTATAGGAAACCAAAATTCAAATGTGTTCAGGGATAAAGAAGTATGAATGAACTTGAATATTGGATAAATTATACATATGGCACCTGGTTATATTTATAGCTGACCAATGCTTGCACTAGAACATTGCACCCCGTTCAGGGCAAAAAACTGTAGCATCTAAAAATGCTGTTTGAGAGAAACCGGACAATCAACAAGCTCGCTTCATCCTAATCAGTGAACCAATAGCAATTTTAATCAAACAGCAGTAGCATTTCTTGACTGTGAAGAAAGGCAGCGGGGGGATTGCATCTACACTTCGGCCAATTTTACTCAATTCCTTGTATACAAGACAGAATCAGCACATGTAGTGGAAATAACCATAACTGCCTTATCCACCAGATGTGGTCAGTTTGACTTATTTTGCTAGCATATTTTTCTGCGCAGTCAGTCCTTGTCACGCCGTGCGTACATGGTCGTGGCATGCTTTCATGTGAAATTGTGAACAGTTGTCAGTCACATGCATCCTAAGATCGACAACAACATGCTTACATGACATGACCAGGTAGAAAATTTGAGTTTTTGACAGCGTCATTTGTAGTATCACTATCTTTGCTGGAGGAATCTATCGAATTTACATGAAGGTTCGAAGCTTCAAAAATGTATTGACATCTTCAACTTCGACATGAAACAGACTAATCACCAACAGTTCCAAGCAAGTCATCTTGCTCAGACATGCTTCCCTCTTCATCAACCTCAGCAAAAATGGCTGAAGCAGGCTCATATCCAGAGAGTTTCATCTCACCAATCAAATCATTCAACATCTCATACACCTCCCGCGATCTCGGATGGACCTTATCACCTACAAGGAAACCATGCATCTCAGATTGCACCTCAATCCAGCTACAACCAGGTTCCTTTTTCAGCCGCCCCTGCCTCATCAGCCTTCTAGTCCTTGAAACATCAACCCAGTTCCCTGATTCAGCGTATACATTTGAGAGAAGAATGTAAACTGATGAGTCATCTGGATCTAGCCGTAGAACATTGCTAGCAGCAATTTCAGCTACTTCAACATCTTGACGGATCTTGCAAATGCTTAGCAGAGTCTTCCAAATGACTGCATCTGCTTCAAAAGGCATGCTTCTGATAAAGTTCAGAGCTTCCTGCGGCCCCTTTGAGCGTCCTAGTATATCCACCATGCAAGCAAAGTGTTCCAGTTGAGGTTCTAAATTGTAGCGGGTGGTCATCAGATGAAAGTAGCGGCATCCGTCGTCTAGCAGACCAACATGGCTGCATGCCCGAAGAACTGCAACAAAAGTTGCATGATTTGGCAGAACATTTGCTTTCTGCATCCTATCAAACATCTCTAGGGCTTGCAATCCCTGGCCATGGAGCGCATAGCCACATATCATAGCATTCCATGAAACGAAATCCAATTTGTGCGCCTTCTCGAACATTAGCAGTGAGTCTGGCATGTTCCCACACTTGGCGTACATGTCTATAAGAGTGCTAGAGATATATTCATCTCCAAGCATTTCCTGCTTAATAATCTGACCATGGATCTGCTTTCCCAACTCAATGGTAGCCAAATTAGCACAGGTATCAAGAACTGTGGCATAAGTAAAATGATCAGGCTTTACCCCCACATCTAGCATCTCTGAGAAGAACTTCTGTGCTTCTTCACTCTGTTTGTTGAGTGAAAATCCTGATATGATGGAGTTCCATGAAATAAGTTCTTGCCTCCCAATTCTTTCATGAAGTTTCTGGGCCTCTGTGATCATACCACATTTGCAGTACATGTCAACAACAGTGCTTGCAACAAAAGCATCTAAACCAAGTCCTGACTTGATAATTTTGTTATGAACCATCAATCCATATTCCAAAGATTCTAAACCAGAACAAGCCTTAAGGACACTACCATAAGTGAAATCATCAGGTTCCATACCGGAGCGCAGCATTTCATTTAAATGAGCTATAGTATCCTCATAACACTCATTTTGCTCAAGAGCTGCAATAATAGCATTCCAAGAGACTGAATCTCTTTGCTCCATCTCCTGGAATATAAGGTGTGCTTCTACCAATGCTTTGCACTTCCCATATAGATCCAGAATTGCATTTCTAACACAAACATCCACATCAAAACCTGATTTAATTGCTAAGCAGTGGACTTGCAACCCTTGAAAGTACCCCTTAACCTCGGCACAAGCGCTGAAAACACCAGATAAGCTAACTACATCAAAACCAGTACCAGACCTCATCATGAATTGAAACAGTTGCATGGCCTCAGCTCCCAGCCCTGTGCGCACAAGCCCAACCATCATGGCATTGCATGTCTCCACAGTATGGTTGAGCAAACCAAAGAATGCCTTTCGTGCATCAACCAAGCTATCAGCCTTAGCATACACGTCCACAATAGCTGTCCCAACAACACGGTCAGAACTAAACTTATTCTTTATAGCATGCGCGTGTAACTGCCTAGCAGTGCTCAGACATGACATTGCTGCACAGGATCTAAAGACACTGGCATAAGCCGGCTGGCTCACCCCAAGCCCCAGCCTCTGCATCTGCGCAAACAGCTCCAGCCCTCGCGTGTACTGCTCATTTTGAACACATCCAGCAATCGCTGCACCCCAAGAAACCCAATTCCTCTCACCCATTCCTTGAAAGAAGCACAGTGCATCTTCCAAACTCCTGCACTTGCCATACATGTCCACAAGAGCACTCCCAGCTCGGACATCAGCCTCCAGGCCCGTCTTTACTGCCAATGCATGGATTTGAACACCAAGTGCCAAGTCCTCCAAACCACTGCATGCCTTCAGCAGAACAGCAAATGTCGTCCTGTCGGGGTCGACACCATGGCGAGACATCTCCAGAAACAGACCTAGTGACTCCCGAAACATGCCGCGCTGGCAGTAGCTCGAGACCAGTGTGTTCCACGACACGACGTCGGGGTCCGGCATCGCACCGAACAGCGATACGGCCGTGTCCATGTCTCCCGCGTGAGCGTACGCCGTGAGCATGGTGTTCCACGAGACGGTGTCCCGATGGGGCATCGCGTCGAACGCCCTGCGAGCGCGGGCGGCGTCCGCGCAGCGGGCGTACATCTGGAGGAGGCAATTGGCGACGAACGCGGTGGGCACGAACCCGGACACGAGCATCCGCGCGTGCGCGGCGCGGCCCGCGCCGAGCGCCGCGCGGCCGGCGTGGGCGCAGAGCTGGAAGAGGTGGGAGAAGGTGGCGTTGGCGAGGGCCCCCGCCTGCGCGGGGGGCGGCCGCGACATCGGGAGCTCGGGGAGCGCGCCACGCTACGGGTGGCGCTCATGTGCTACTGGCGGGAGACGGCGCGACTGGTGGAGTGGTGGAAGCTGCCACTGCCGCGCCGCGCCATTGGCGGGCACATCGACCTTGCTCTTGCAAACGGCGCAGGCGATTGAGGGGCTCGTGGGGATTCGTTGCTGGGGACCTGAGGTCGTTGGTAAAATACGACGCTACAGGCGGCGTGGTGGAGCGGAAATCCGACGGCGGCGCGTCGTGTTGTGTATCAGCGAGCGGAGGCGGGGACGGGGGCGAGGGCGGGAGAGCGGCGGCGCGTTTTGCGATTGGCGCCCTGCCGCCCTTTTGTGATTTTGGTGACAAGCAGAGGGGACAGGCGCATTTGATCAGTGCGATTTGACGGTTTAATTTTCTTTTTATCATGGATTTTATGCTATTGTTTCTGTTTGCCTATGGTGAAACCTCTTATATTTTTGAAAAGTTTTAAATTTCTTTCTGATGTGTTTTTTACACGAACTAGGGAAAGGGCACGTTGCTGGAGGTACGACTATGGGCCTACAAGGACGCATGGATAATCTTCAATGGAGGTCGTACCAAGCGTGAAGACTACGAGTAGAATGTTGCAAGGTCTCTCATCGTTAAGGAAACTAGTCGTGTCATATGTAAACTACTCGGATTGACTTGTAAAGCACTCCATGAGTTGTATTAGGTTAGAATTCTACTCGGAACCGACCTTGTAACCCTGCCCTCCGTGTATATAAGGCTGGGCAGGGACCCATCAAAAGATTACGACACTACTGAATACAAACCACCAAACAAGACGTAGGGTATTACGCTATCTCGGCGGCCCGAACCAGTCTAAAACCCTGTGTTTTTAGCCTTTCCGTTCCTGATCTCGGCGAAACCCCACATGAACTCTACTACCTCGGGGTATCCCTCGGTAGGATCGACGGTATAACACCGACATCTCGCGCGCCAGGTAGGGGTTTTCCTCGAGAATCCCGTGGAGAATGCAATGGTGACCTACATCAAATCTGAAGCACCTCAGTCCTCACTCCTCAGGAAGGCACAAGGTTCAACTTCGGTTCCTGAGTCTACGTCGCAGACAGCTCGGGTGGCTTCTATAGCTACATCGAGACACCCCTGGAGAGGAAGAAAGAAGCAGCACCCATCGTGGAAGATCTGGTCGAGCAATTCGACGAGATTGCACTCAAGGACATCGTCCGCGGGTACAATTCCGAGTCGATCACGACTACGGAGCAAGAGCTGCAAGCTAACCCCACAACCCAGTTCCCGTTCGGACTCCGCAATTCAACCCGCATGTATTGCGAGGCATTGCAGAACCAGATCGAGTCCACCACGGACTCGAGGCAGGACGTTCCAGTCCGAGTCATAGCAGGACGCGCCAGCTCTCGTAGCGAGGCGATCCCCTCGTACAACTCGGACTCGGACGATGAGATCCTACAAAACAATGGCGAGCACGACCTGGTGATCCGCGCCACACCTGAAGGAAGATTCGTATTCCCAAGAGACAAGACCCCGCGGGAGATCTACGAGTCCCGCCAAGTCTTTGTACTCTTTGGGTCTGATATTACTGAAGACCTGCCGTTCCAGCACGGCACACCGCTACCATCAGACGAGGAGAGCACCACGGAACTCCTCACCCCAAGCCCCAGTGACTGTGTCGAGCCTAGTCGACAGGTCTTCATGGCAGGCTCCAGAGCAGCTGGTGGCGACGCTAACGAGGCGCGCTATGCTTTTGAGTTGGACAGCGAGATCTCCTCCGACACTCAACCAGTCGCTGGAGAAACAGTCGCGCAAGCAGGGGCAAGGGAGACCGCCAACAACAAGAGGGCACTACGATGCATCGACGCCCGCAACCGTCGCGTAGCCGGACGCAACCTCGCAGAAGAATTCATGAGGGTGGCACGCTACGACTCCCCTATGGCTAACGCCATGGAGATGGCATACCACATTCACAGTCTGCCGCGATCCCTAGAATCCGACGCAACACTTGAGCGGATCAACCCCATGATCCGCACCCTCAACAAGGCCATTGCTGCCTCGTCGACACACATCGGCCAGCCGGCCCCCCGTGAAGAAGTCAACAGCAGCGATCGCAACCGCTCGCGAGATAGAGCTCACCCGCCGGCTCCAAGTCGCCTGGCAGACGCAAACCGCGGGGAGGTCCACCTCCAAATCGTCCAGAAGATAACCGCCCAACTGGACGAGGTCCCACACGAGCCAATGCCAGTCGCAATGACGGGCTCGAGCTGCATCATCATACCGGCCAGCGCCCAGCGGAGATCTCAGGCAGACCATCAACGCCAACCGTGAATTACGGTCAATCCTCGACTCCAAGAGGCGTGACGAGGAGCGGGGATACAAGGAAGATGATGACGAGTACCCGATGTTCTTCAGGGACATCCAGATGGCGACGTACCTGCAACCTTTCAAGCCGGCAGGTTTTGAAAAATATGATGGCAAGACTTCCCCTGAGTCGTGGCTGCGTATCTACTCCACATCCATAGAGTGCGCTGACGGCAACAATGCAATTAAGTGTCGATACTTCCCACTAGCACTCGACGCCGCCTCGCTCACATGGTTCGAGAACCTGCCACATCGCTCCATCGATTCATGGGAACGACTGAAGAAGATGTTCATCGTCAACTTCCAGGGCACTTACAATCGAACCAAGACTCGACATGACTTATCCATGTGCAAGCAGCAGCCTGGCGAACACTTACGTGAGTACTTGCGCCACTTCATGGAGATCAAGACCCTGGTGGTCGATGTATCTAATTGTGACTGCATGGACATGTTCCAGAACGGCATCACGAACAGATACTTTGACACGCAATTTGGCCTGCATCACCCCAAGACTCTAGAAGCTCTACGCAACCAGATCGAAGCCTGGTCCGAGCAAGAAGACCGTGACGTTGTGAAGTACGGCCCTCGCCGGGGCAGGGAGAAGCAAGATAACAGGGGGAATAACTCCAAAGGCCAACAAATTTCCAGCATAACAAGCGCAAGCCGGACGACACAGTCGCAACGATGGAAAACAACCCGCGAAGCCAGAAGAAGAGTTACTCTGGCAAGAACGATGTGGACAAAATCATGGACAGACCGTGTCCAATGCATCCCAAGCAGAGACAAACTATGGGCCAATGCTATGATCTCCAGCACGCATTCTCTCACCAACCGCGCGAGGAGAGAAACAAGAAGAAGCCGGAGAAGGAACCCTACGACCCTGAAGCCAAGAACAAGGGCAGGATGCCCAAAGATGAAGATGAACAAGCCGAGGGGAAGCACTTCCAAAAGGCAAACAAAGTCCTCATGGTCATCATCGGAGTCGACAATGGTTTCCCAATGCGGAGGAATCACAAGCTCACCCAACGCCACATCATGGCAGTCGAGCCGGCTGTCCCACGGTACTTGAAGTACTCGGAGGTCCCAATCAGCTTCTCAAGGAAGGACCAATGGAATAGTTATGATGAACCAGAAAAATTACCACTCGTCCTGGACCCCACGGTGGCGGGGTCACAGCTCACCAAGGTACTCATCGACGGTGGCGCAGGGCTGAATGTACTATTCGCTGGTACTTTGAAGAGGATGGGCCTCGACATCGAGAAGATGCTGACGCCCACGGAATCTCCATTCTACGGAATCGTCCCTGGTAATGGAAGCCTCCCACTTGGTCAAGTAACATTACCAACAATGTTTGGCACTCCAGAGAATTTCAGGACAGAGTACGTCAAGTTCGAGGTGGCAGACTTCGAAACCTCGTATCAAGCCATCCTTGGACGTCCTGCATTGGCCAAGTCCATGGCCATCCCCCACTACTTCTACCTCGTCCTCAAGATGCCAGGACCCAAGGGCATTATCTCCCTCCGCGGTGACTTGAGGCGGTCGTACGACTACGACAGACAAGCCGTAGAGTTTGCGTCTACCACCCAGGTGCCTAACTCCATGGCCGAAATCTTCACGGCCGCTCAGAAGCTTAAGAAGACAAAACTCGAGATTCCTAACAAGGAGTCAGGGCCACTCAAAGCAACTACCCCTGATGACGTGGCAACCAAGGACGCAGAGCTGATGGAAGGCGACCAATCCAGGACCACCAAGATTGGGGCTGGACTGACTCCCAAATAGGAAGACGTGCTCATCAGGTTCCTGCAAGCTAACCGAGACATTTTTGCATGAAAACCTGCGGATATGCTAGGGGTGCCAAGGAACCTAATCGAGCACAGCCTAAATGTGGATCCTAAAGCACTTCCGAAGAAGCAGCGGCTGTGGCGATTCGCGTCTGACAAGCGCGAGGCGATCAAGAAAGAGCTGGCGAAATTACTCGCCACAGGATTCATCAAGAAAGTTTTTCACCCGGACTGGCTGGCAAACCCAGTTTTGGTGAAGCAGAAGAACAACAACGAGTGGCGGATGTGTGTCGACTACACCGACCTGAACAAGCATTGCCCCAAGGATCCCTTCGGGCTCCCACGGATCGACCAGGTTATCGATTCTACCACCGGTTGCGCTTTACTCTGTTTTCTTGATTGCTACTCGGGTTATCATCAGATATCTCTGAAAGAAGAAGATCAAGTCAAGACAGCGTTCATCACTCCTTACGGAGCATACACCTACACCACGATGTTCTTCGGGTTGAAAAACGCCGGAGCGACTTATCAGCGCGCTATCCAGCTTTGCCTTGAGAATCAACTGTATCGCAACATGGAAGCATATGTGGATGACGTGGTCGTCAAGACCAGAAATCCCGATGATCTCATTCGTGATCTAGAAGAAACTTTTGCATCTCTGCATAGGTGGAATTGGAAGCTTAACCCAACCAAGTGCGTCTTCGGAGTACCCAATGGGAAACTACTCTGGTTCATCATTAGTCACCGAGGGATCGAAGCCAACCCAGAGAAGATCAACGCCATCACAGCCATGGAAGCTCCAAAGACGATCAAAGACATCCAGAAACTTACTGGGTGCATGGCGGCGCTACACTGATTCATCTCACGACTTGGAGAAAGAGGCTTGCCCTTCTTCAAGTTATTGAAAAAGCAAGACAAGTTCCAGTGGACGGAGGAAGCAGCGGCAGCATTGGCGGATCTCCACCAGCACCTTCAAAAACCACCAATATTGACTACTCCACAAGATAATGACAAAGAGCTGCTACTCTACATTGCAGCCACAACTCATGTGGTGAGCACCGCGTTGGTTGCTGAGAGGTCTGAGGACCACCATGCATACCCCATGCAGAGGCCGATGTATTTCATTAGTGAAGTACTCATGGAGTCCAAAGCCCGATACCCCGCAGTGCAGAAACTACTCTATGCATTACTCATCACATCAAGGAAGCTGCGCCACTATTTCGACACATTTACCATCTCAGTGGTCACGGAGTTTGGTCTGGGAGAGATCTTACACAACCCGGATGCCACCGGGCGAATTTCAAAGTGCGCAGTCGAGCTCGGAGCACTCAACATCGAGTTCAAGTCCAAGAAAGCTATCAAGTCACAAGTCTTGGCAGACTTCATGGCTGAGTGGAATCAAGTGGATATTCCTGTCAGCAGATCAGAGCATTGGATCATGTACTTCGATGGCTCTTTCAAGCTCGAAGGCACCGGCGCGGGAGTTCTTTTCATCTCGCCCAAGGGCGACCAACTCAAGTACGTTCTGCAGAGCTTCTGGAAAGTGTCCAACAATGAAGCAGAGTACGAGGCATTGTTGCATGGGCTTCGACTTGCAATTTCTCTGGGAATCAAGCGATTAATGGTGTACGGCGACTCTTCTGACGTCATCAACCACTGCAACAAAGACTGGGATCGCCAGAACGAGAACACGGATGCTTACTGCGAGGAAGTACGCAAGCTAGAGAACAAGTCTGCAGGACTTGAGTACCACTGGGTAGTCCGTGATGATAATGTCGCGGCAGACGTATTATCCAAACTGGGATCTACCCGTGCAGAGGTTCCAGCGGGAGTTTTCATCCAGGAACTCTGCACGAGAACAATTGACTTTGAGAAGTCTACAACCACCAATACTGGTGACCCTGGACCAGATCGTGAAGTCCTCGTCATCGAGGAAGATTAGCGTATTCCGTTCATCGAATACATCAAGAACAAGGCTCTACCTCTGAACAAGATAGAAGCCGAGCAAGTCTTACGTCGATCGAAGAACTACCTACTCATTGGTGGCCAACTGTACCGGAGATGACTCTGCACTGATGTGGCTATGCGGTGTGTTCCAAGAGCTAGAGGCAAAGGTATACTACTCGAGATACATGAAGGTGCGTGTGGGAATCATGCAGGATCACGCACGATGGTTGGGAAGGCATTCAGAGTGGCTTTCTACTGGCCTATAGCTCTGAAAGATGCAGAGGAGATTGTCCGCAAGTGTCCCGGATGCCGCTTCTTTGTCAGACAGCAATATGTGCCCGCGCATAACTTTTCCTCCATCTTGTTCGTTTGCTTGCTGGGGGCTCGGCATGGTGGGCAAGATAACAACTGCTCTGGGTAATTTCACGCACGTATTGGTCACCATCGACAAGTTTACAAAGTGGATTGAGGTCAAACCAATCACAGATATATCAGCGGCCAAGGCCAAGAGTTTCATTACTGATCTGATGGTCAGGTATGGTTGTCCTCATCGAATCATCACAGACTTGGGGTTCTAATTTCAACAGCTACGAGTTCAAAGATCATTGTGAGAGGCATGGCATTGAAGTCATTCATGCATCAGTAGCTCACCCCGAGGCCAATGGACAAGTCGAAAGGGCTAATGGTTTGATCCTGGACGGTCTGAAGAAGCGTTTGTTTGAATACGACAAGAAATATGGAGGGAAGTGGATTCAAGAGTTGGGACATGTAGTCTGGGGGCTTCGTACCCAGCCATGCAAGCCCACCGGTCACTCGCCATATTTTCTAGTTTATGAGTTTGAAGCTATACTCCCAGTTGATCTCATGTACACATCTTCGCGAGTGGAACAATATGATGAGGGAGTTGTTGATGACACAAGACGACTGGAGATTGATCTGATCGAGGAGGAGCGCTGTGCGGCATTGTTGAATTCCACTCGATATCTCCAGGGATTTTGGCGGTATCATGATAGAAATGTCCAAGAGAGATCGTTCAACATTGGCGACTTGGTATTGCGACGAATCCAGAAGACCACGGGTATGCACAAGCTTATGTCCCGCTGGGAAGGACCTTTCGTTATTCATAAAGTGACAGGACACAGATCTTATCGATTGAAGAACAGTGAAGGAGTAGAAGAGAGAGATTCCTGGAACATTGAACACTTGCACAAGTTCTATGCTTAGAGTTGTCCCATGAGTTTGTCTGCGTCTGTAAATACATTTGAGATTTATGGTTGAGTTCTCAAGATTGAATAAAGTGGATTTCATGTTCTCAGTATTTGATCTCTCGTCCATCAATCACAGAGTACTTTTGTTGTCTTCTAAGACTACTCTAGCTATGTTTATTCTAGAATTTCTTTTGATACTTGTTGATACAACAGTATACACAAGTTATAATCCGAAGAGTCGCCTAAAAGGCTACTTTTCCAAGATCCCTGAGTACTTAGTTGTATCAAAACTAAGACTAGGTCGAGCACCTGTAGAGGCCAGCTAGCCTTAGAAAGCATTTACCTACAGGTATATTAAAATTTAATCCAAGATTGTTGATCTTTACTTACGAGTACGTCACATCTTGAAGAGACAACATTATAAGTCTAGTTTCAATATCTGAGTACTAATTTGAATGCACTTTCGAGTCTTTACTCTAGAAAGAGTATCGATTTTTGGCACAGAACGCCGCTATTGCACAAAGCATTTATAATATCTTGCGCAACTACTATAATATACATACGAAGAGTACTTTTAACATTACACAAATGTTGCGATACACCTTGTTTGTTGCAGGATTACAAGTCATTGAAGCTTCAACCCCTCTACGACTTCTGTTGTTATGGGCTTGAAGTGCTCTAAGTATTCATCGAATTTTGTCTTCTCGCAGTCGACAGCTCTACCCGTAGGGACGTCATCTATCTCTGCATCTGGGTAGAAGGACTGCACAACTGCCAGCATATTATATGCTACATAACAGCAGGTCTTCTTCAGATAGGCTGCAAACTTGCCGGGGGCTTCTCGGATGCGCTCTATGAGTGGTTTGTTGGATACTTCAGGAGTCCCACGATCCATGGAGTTCACCAGAGCTGTAGCCGCTTTGACAAGTTCGGCATGCTGGATCTTTAAGCAGGAGAATTCTTCTCCGACTACTTTGCCCTTCTCCCGTGCATCTTTAAGCATGGCGTCTGATTCTTGAAGCATCTTTATGGCTTACTCATACTCTGTCATAAACTCTGTATGAGTCTCATAAAGCGAGGTATAATCACGTAAGAGCTTTTCCTTCTCTTCTGTGACCCTATACATACAATTTTGCCATGAGATGCATTCACCTTTGAGCTTCATGTACGCCGTCATACATATGCCTGCACGAGAAAATATCTTGAGTACAAGATCTCAATAGCAAGTCTTTTGGGATGGTTATGGATACAGAAACTCACCAGTATTGGTCTACGTCAGAGTTCGATTCCTTTTCTTTAGCCTTTCTTCTTCGGCTTTCCACTCTTCCTGGCGGGCGGCATGATTCTTCCGCTCCTGCTCCAGCTCTTGGCGAAGTTTCTCCGCCTGGACAGAGTCAAACAACAGAGATAATTTGGCCAGCTGCTCCTTGCTTTTGGCTAGCTCGACTTCTAATTTATGGG
This sequence comes from Urochloa ruziziensis, assembly GCA_015476505.1. Classification (NCBI taxonomy): domain Eukaryota; kingdom Viridiplantae; phylum Streptophyta; class Magnoliopsida; order Poales; family Poaceae; genus Urochloa; species Urochloa ruziziensis. The sequence continues at coordinate 21,312,755 of CM027118.1, forward strand.
CCTGCACTGCTGCGTCAGTCATCGCATACAAGGCCTTGGATTTTTCTTTTGAGAGAGCAGCCAAATCCTGCATGTATTCAATGATTACAGACTAGTATAGACTACTAATTTGACAATTATATGGCAGAATAGTTACCTCTACGTATTTGATTGAGCCCTAAGCAAGGTTGGCAATTCTCCTTTGCGATTGAACAGAGGCAACAATGGCATCCGTTTCGTGTAGCGGATCCTCGAAGAGTTCTGCTGCTCCTAGCATGGCCGCGCTTATTTTCGTCACTGGAACTTCTTCAGCCACGCTTACACAACTAGAAGTCGGGAGAAATTGCAACCCAATGGTCTTGGCAAGTGCCGGCTGGATACTCGGCTGGGCCACTTGTTTTGTGCTTTCGTTGTCCTTGTCCGTGAGCAATGGCAAGTCCGGTATGATATCTCCGGTACTCTCAGACGGCTCGGATAGGACAGATGAAGCTTGGATTTCCTCTGCGACAGCTTTTTCTGGAACTATATCATCTCCTGCAGTTTGATTTGCTGTCGGCAGAGTGCTATCATTAGCGGCACTCGCGTTTTTCCCTTGTTCACCGAGTACTGATTGAATCAGTTCTAGTTATGGTTCTTCGGTTGACACCTTGGCTTTCTTCCTCGGTGGCAAGGACGCAGATTTCCTGTATATATAATATTCAATATTGCAGATTACTACTCTACTCGGATGAAGAATTGAACGAAACTAAGATAATTACCTCTTTCACTTTTTGTCCGGCATCTGTGGTTCGCCAAATACCAGTGAGGGAATAATATTCTCACTGGCACCTGACTCCTTTCGCCTCAGACTCGCGGCTGATGAATCAACCACGGCCTCAGTATTCCGGGTTTCTTGGACTGGTGTTGTGCTGGGGGCTCCGACTTCGAGTGCTGTGTCCTTCAATGGGCTCAGGGGCTTCGAGCTCACCTCAGGCCGAGTCAGCAGACCCTCATCATCACCAAGCCTATGCATTACAGGGAAATTTTTGAAGAATCGAGTAGTAATTTGACCAATTCTCATAATACGACTGGTGTACTCACCTGGGGTTATCACTGATGGTTGAGCTGGTGGAGGCTGTTTTTGCGATAATGGTTTTCTTCTTGCGCGTAGCTCTCCTTTTTCGTGTCTCCGCAGGAAAAGTTGGTTCTTTACCTTTATCCAGTGGATCCACACTGGATGCGCCTTGATCACAACCCTTTTCATGTTGCACTACCCTGAAGTCTTCAAAGTCACTCGAGTGGAGCGACAATTCTGACTGTTCCGAGCCTTGCATTGGAGGTTTTCTGAGGTGTGATGGGAGAGAGAATTTGGGATCTGCACCCTCTGGGATCTGACCAGGCATGATTGGCCATGAGTAGTACAGATCAACGTCCTCCTGCATAACATATATTTTTACTGTCAGAGTTGTAATTTCACAAGTAGAATGGTATGTGACTAAGTACAAGAGTGCTAAACTTACTTGTTTTGGCGGATTCTTGGCATCGAAGAGCTTCGGGAGATTTGGTACAACATATACCTTGGGCATCAGCATTTGCACTCTCTCCATGATTTGCTCCTCACTCAGCTCATCACGACTCATTCTGGAGGGATCTTTTTGTCCTTGATACTCGAAGCCCCAGTGATCTTTTTGTGCGAGTGGTTGTACTCGGCGCTTAATCCATGCATATACCACAGAGGCTCCGGTAACACCTTTTTCTTTCAACTTGGCGATGCGGGAGAGTAGCTCTAGGATATGGACATTCTCTGCAATGGTGGGTAGACTTTTCCATTCAGTGAAGTCTACTGGAGCAACTCCGGTCCATTTAGGCAGCTTGGGCTCATAGTCTCTGACATACCACCATTGCTCCTTCCATCCAGAGTTGCTACTGAACATATCATACTCAAGATAGATTTCTTTGACGTCTTGATGCAATTGGAAGCCGGCTCCGCCAACGGGGCATGTGGCATCTTTCTTGCGTTGAGGCTTGAAATGGAACAGCCTCCTGAAGAGCTGGAAATGCGGCCTGATGCCAAGGAATGCTTCATGGAGAAAAACATAAATGGAAATCTGCAATATCCCATTGGGTGTTAGATTCGGTAGTTCCAATCCGTAGTAGCACAGCAGCCCTCGGAGGAAATCACAAGTCAGGAGGCCCAATCTCATCTGGATGAAATGACTGAACATCAATGTCTTATCCACGAGAACCATTGGTACATTTTTCCTTTGGATCTGGAGTTTTCCATAACAACACCTACCGCTCCTTGAGGATCCATCTTTAACCAACTTGAGGAGATGTTCTTGGGTTACCTTTGAGTTTTTCATGTACGTGTTTGGCAACGGATGAGATCTTTTCTGCGATCTGCTCCTCTTTGGTGATGGCAGTTTGACCTCCTTGCCGCGCGATTTACTTCCGCTGGACTTCTTCTCCTTCTTGGATGTCATCCTCGAGATCACCAGTGACTTCACCCGCATTCACTTGGGGGCTCGAGCACGATCGCCTGGAGATTGAGGCAGATTGGATCCGGCGACGGCGGTTTTTTCAGAGGCAATGAAAATGGCTGGCGGCTAGGGTTTGTCTCGTTTTGATGGAATGGATAAGTAAAAGGTGGGCTGTGGTCAGTTTTATTGACCGCAGGCGCGCCGCTTGGCTTTTTGAGACCAAGGTAAAAGGTTTTTTTTTCATTTTTTATTAAGGAAAGGATTTAATTTTAATTGATATTTTCTGGGATACCCTGAAGATACAGTTATTTTTGTTTTCCTTTACTCTAAAAGTCATGGATTTTTCCTTTCTACTCTAAAACTACTCTGTGAGTCACGAGAGTTGATCTTTTCTATATATACATATAATTCAAGGCTCGGGGGCTGCAGGGTAGTAAAAAAATTGGGATTTTATTTTTTCTATAGAATAAAGATTTAATCAAGACCCTCGACTTGATTCTATGATTCAAACCAAGCCTCGGGGGCTGCTTGATATCAAGTGCAATTTTGTCAAAATTGCACATTTCAAGATGAAGATTCAAGATTCTGTAGACCCTCAACCTGATTCTTCGATTCAATTTAAGGCTCGGGGGCTACTCCATATGGAGTGCGACTTTCACCGCACCCTATATTGAAGATTGAAAACTACAAGTTGATCAGAATCAACAGGGCATAAGCACTTCACAGCCTTGCGACAACCAAGAACTTTCCAAGATTGAGCAAGTACTCGGGGAACTCGAACAAGTACTCGTTAGACTTGACAAGTACTCGGTTGATAACAAGACTCGACGATGAAGCGCTTGGGGGCTTGTTAGAGGTACGACCATGGGGCCACAAGGACGCATGGATAATCCTCAATAGAGGTCGTACCAAGCGTGAAGACTTCGAGTAGAGTGCGGCAAGGACTCTCCTCGTTAAGGAAACTACTCGTGTCATATGTAAACTACTCGGATTGACTTGTAAAGCACTCCATGAGTTGTATTAGGTTAGGATTCTACTCGGAACCGACCTTGTAACCCTGCCCTCCGTGTATATTAGGCTGAGTAGGGACCCCATCAAAAGATTACGACACTACTGAATACAAACCACCAAACATGACGTAGGGTACTACGCTATCTCGACGGCCCGAACCTGTCTAAAACCCTGTGTCTTTTAGCCTTTGCGTTCCTGATCTCGGTGAAACCCCACCTGAACTCTACTACCTCGGGGTATCCCACGGTAGGATCGACGGCAGAACACCGACACACATGCCAAAGGCCCATGTTTTAAAAAATTACTAAAATAACCATGTAGTTAATCTGGACTCTTTAAATTAATCTAGAGCGTTCGATCATCACACTTTAGATTAATCTAGAACGTTTGATTGTTATCGTAAAATCTGACGGTGTTGAAAAGGTAAAAGTAACACATAAGATTTGGTACGAAAATTTCATCGTCCTTTGTAGTATAGACTAGTTGGGAGGCACAACTACTAAATGAGAATTTATACATTAAGTAACCAATATTAAGCATCACCATTAAACCTACTAAATAAAAAATTATATTATAAATAGTAAATAATAATTTTATATTTAGTGGATGTAAAATTACTAGGCCCTATCCTTGTTAAAAAAATGAATACCGGCATATCCCGGTGAAAAACGGATGGGAAGCCTCTTCTCCCTTTCCCATACCGTTCCTGGTCAATCCCGTCCCGTTTTCTAGCCTGTTGCCGGATTTTCCCATAAATACGAAAATGGATGGGAAAAAATATACTTCCTCCGTATCGAAATACTTGTCGCCGTTGACTTTTTTTTGCAAACTTTGACCATTCGTCTTATTCAAACAATTATTGTAAATATATGAAAAGATAAGTCAAACTCAAAATTCATTTGATAATAAAATAGGTCATAAATAAAACAAATGATATTTGTATGATTTTTTGAATAAGACGAATGGTCAAACGTTGCGAAAAAAGTCAATAGCGACAAGTATTTCGATACGGAGGTAGTATAAGGTACATGATTTATCCCACCTGTTTTCTTTCCTATTTTTTTGGCCTACCTTGTATGTATATATATATATATATATATATATATATATATATATATATATATATATATATATATATATAAATAAAAGAAGGGTTATATACATTTTACAAGGCCTCGGGCCCAAAAGAGAAAAGAAGGTGATTACATAAGACTACTTAGCCAAACATCTATCTTGAACTTAAGCTCTGTCTTTGCCCTAAAGGCAACCAGCTTTAACTCCTTTGTAAAAAAGGCTCTCCATCTTGCAAATGAAAGAGAACCGCCATAAAAATGATGTTGTTTTTATGACACCATATCGACCAAGCTGCAACAATCACTGCCTCCCAGAAAATTGTTGAACCGAATAGCTGTCGAGCTTTAGCAATCATATCATAAGGTTGAAGAGTTGTGTCCCAGTGGATGTCCAAAAAAAAAAATCCAGCAAGCTTGGCTAAATGGGCAGCCAAAAAACAGGTGATCAATGTCTTCCTCGCTGCCTTCAATGCACAAAACACAAGTATAATCAGGCAGGAACATGTTCTTCCTCCTAAGCATATTCCTGGTGTTCAATCTATCTTTCAGAAGTAACCAAAAGAAGAACTTGTGTTTGTTTTGGGCCCGAGATTTTCACATCCGTCTGAATAATGGGGAAGCCGCAAACATTCCATGCAGATGTACATAAGCTTTTTTTGCAAGAAAATTTGTTGTTTCCCCAAATGTAGCTCCAGGAATCCTTACTTTGTGCATTGATGCCGGGCAACTGTAGATGATTTTGCAGCTGTGTGAGTTGCTCAGAAGCTTCCAATGAAAGGGGGTGCCAAAATAAGGTTTCAGGAGTGGCATCACATAACTTCATGAGAGATATATTCCGTTTTCATTCCTAATCATCTTTGCAACTATTATACGTCTTTAAATAATTTCAATATGTGTGATGCTAAATGATTAGTTATTGGGAATAAGTTGATGTATGTAAATATTTGCTATAAACAAAAAATTATTGTTCATTAGATTTTCTATGAATATATTTTTCTATTAATTTAAAAAATTGGGGCACGTACATCTTCACTATACTATAAAGTTTTTTTTCATCCGCTATTTTTAAGTAGCATCAAAACTTTTTATTTATGAATCTAAAATTCTTATATAATATATTTTTTTAAAACACATACTTCTGGCACGTGCACCTTCACCGGTATGTTATAATATGATTGGGAAATTAAACGCTATGGTCCTAGAGTCACTTCACTAACACGAGTAGTTAAACTAAAGACAGAGGTAGTAGTTTTTATTACCTAGCGGTATGACTCTGTTTGCTATGACTTCCTAGCCAATTTCATTCTCTCTCTGCCATCTTTGACGCCAAAAGCTTTAGCACGACTAAGGCTGTCTGCTGGAGACTGTAAACAAAACTGCACAGCGCCACATCAGCCTTTTACAGTGAGCTGTGCAGTTTTTTGTCCGCAGCGGCCAGCGGGGTACTGGGAGGCTCACGGTAAATAACAGTTTGCCTCCCCACACGGCAAATCGAGAGTGCGGAGAGATGGGACGGTACCAGCCACGTCGGCGCCGGCCCCGCCCACTCGCGTGGCGCGCGCCATCCCCAACCGCCTGGAGAGAGAGAGAGGGGAAGAGGAGGCCGCGGAGGTCGATGCGACCGTCGGCGGTCGCAGGGAAGGGAGAAGCCGACAGCTGCGCAGAATCGAGCCCTTCTTCCCCGGAGCTCCTCCATGGCGGAGATCCTCCATGGCCGTGCCCAGATCCCGCGCGCGGATCTTGGCGCCTCCACCGGAGAGACATGGCGCTGGCGCTGCCCCGCTGCCCGTGCGCGCTCGCCAGGCATGGAGCTCTGCCCCGCGAGCATCAGAAGCGCTCGACGACCGGCTGATAGAGCTCCTTCGCCCCTGCTCCTCGTGCGGCCGCCGGCCGCTGAGATCTGAGGGAGGGAAAAGGGATCCACCAGCTGGCCCCGGCGCCCGCAAGCTCGCTGCTCCCGCCGCCGCGAGCGAGCAAGAGGATAGGCGCGCACGGCGTTTCCCCCTGCCGGCCGGAGAGGGCGGGGAGGGATGGCCGTCGCGTCCCTGCTCATGTGTCCCCTCTCCTCGCCGGAGAGCGCGGGGACGGAGGCGCCGCAGGGGATGGAGGCTCCTGTGTCCCCTCTCCGCCTCCATGCCGGCTGCGCGCCGCCCCGGCTCCGCCTCCGCGACGGCCGCGTGACCCCCCTGACGGCCGGAGGAGGGAGCGAGGAGGGGAGGGGCGGTCGGCGGAGCGAAAGAGGAAGGGGGAAGCGAGCGGGCCGAACAGAGAGAAAGAGGAGGGAGGGGATCGAAGAGAGATGGGAAAAGGATTAAAAAAAGCTGATGCGTGGGTCCCACGGCTGGTAGTTGGTATAGAGATTGGGATATAAAGGTTGACGAGTGCGGAAGAAATGAGTTTAGAGTAGAGAATCTTGATGACTAGGACAGAATATTCTCTTTTAGAGGATAGAGTTGAGGACAACCAGTACGAACAGCCTAATACGCCACATGCATTGACACAACCGTGCTGACATGCTTGCATCATGGTATAGCCTGTTGGAGTGGACTAGCGACATGCTAGCATCATGGTATAGCCTGTTGGAGTGGACTAGCCGTAGTTGCGTCGCATGCTTTAGCTCGACCGCGGTCGCACACCAAGTAGCTGGTGTGACGGCACTTTAGATAGGGCCCCTCTCCGCCTCCTTCTTCCTCCTTTCTTTCTAGAGAGAACAATGCTGATACTCTCGCCGTTCACAAAAAAAATGCAATTCTTGCTTCTCGAGTAATTTTGGAATCTTAAGTTTGATTAATTATAAATAAAAAATATAAATATTTATAATATGAAATAAATCATTATATTCGTTACAAAATATACTTTCAAAATAAATTTATCTAGAATCATAAATATGAGTACACTTTCCTAAAAACTTAATCAAACATGAGCTACTTTAACTGGTACGTAACCCATAGTTGCATCCTTTCTTGGACTGAGGGAGCAGACAACAACGCCATCCACGAAAGGACTCGCCACAACCACTCCTACAGTCCTACTGTACTAATCATTTGCGTCGACAACAAATTGTTCAGCGATCAACGTCGCCTAAAGTTTCTTAATCTCCATGCTTTATTCATCAAAATTATACATGTAGCTCGCGTGGTTGCTGATCTTGTTGCGTGATTAAAGAAACATATAATCAATTGTTTAAACTCTGGTTAGATACATATAAATATCAACACATCATTGTCGCAGATTACATATATACTACTCCTACTACCCATATGCTTCCTTGGAACGCAATAATTTCAGACTTGGCCCATGGCGTTCGCGTTTGACGCCGCCGGCAGTGGCGTGGCGGCGCAGCTGCTGACGGTGCGGTTCTTCCGGCAGGTGGTGTCTGGGCGGTGGTTCATGCTGTTCGCGTGCCTGCTGATCATGTCGTCCTCGGGCGCCACCTACGCCTTCGGCATCTACTCCCGGGAGCTCCGGTCGGGCATGGGCTACGACCAGCGCGCCGTCGCGACGGTCGCCTTCTTCAAGGACCTCGGCGCCAACCTGGGCGTGCACGCGGGGCTCCTCAACGAGGCCGCCCCGCCGTGGCTTCTCCTCGCCGCCGGCGCCGCCATGAACCTCGCCGGGTACCTCATGGTCTACCTCTCCCTCGCCGGCCGCGTCACGCACCCGCCCCCCGTCTGGCTCATGTGCGCCTACGTCTGCGCCGGCGCCAACTCGCAGACGTTCGTCGCCACCGGCGCCATGGTAGCCTGCGTCCGGAACTTCCCCGGCGGCAGCCGCGGCGCCCTGCTCGGCCTACTCAAGGGCTACGCCGGCCTCAGCAGCGCCATCCTCGCGCAGCTCTACCTCGCCATCTACGGCGGCGGCGACGCCACGTCGCTCGTCCTCCTCATCGCCTGGCTCCCCGCCGCCGTCTCCGCCGCGTTCCTCGCCACCGTCCGCGTCATACCGTCCCGGTGGCGGAGTTCGAGCCAGGACGCGGTGGAGGAACCAGAGACGACGACGTCTTCATCTGCCTCCTTTATGTCTCGGTCGCGCTCGCCGCGTACTTACTCGTCATGATCGTCTCTCAGAAGCAGACCATCTTCTCCCGCGCCGGCTACGCAGCGTCCGCCGCCGGGCTCCTCCTCCTCCTCGTCCTCCCCCTCGCCGTCGTCTTCAGGCAGGAGTACAGGGAAAAGAACGAGCTCGAGGAGGAGCCTCTGCTCGCGCCGCCGCCCACGACGGCGGTGACCGTCGCCGACAAAACAGCAGCCGCCTTGCCAACGGCATCTCCTCGCCATGGCGGCTCCTGGCTGTCGCGCACGTTCAGCCCGCCGGCGCACGGCGAGGACTACACGATCCCGCAGGCGCTGGTCAGCGTCGACATGCTGATTCTGTTCGCCGCCGTGGCCTGCGGCACCGGCGGGACGCTGGCGGCGATCGACAACATGGGGCAGATCGGGCAGTCGCTGGGGTACCCTCCCAAGAGCGTCGACGCCTTCGTCTCCCTCATCAGCATCTGGAACTACGCCGGCCGCGTCGCCGCCGGGTACGCCTCGGAGGCGCTCGTGTCGTCGCGGCGCGGCGTCCCGCGGCCGGCCATGATCACGGCGGTGCTCCTGCTCTCCTGCGCCGGCCACCTCCTCATCGCCGCCGGCGCGCCCTGGGGCACGCTGTACGCGGCGTCGGTGCTCGTCGGCTTCTGCTTCGGCGCGCAGTGGCCGCTGCTGTTCGCCGTCGTCTCCGAGCTCTTCGGGCTCCGCCGCTACGCCACGCTGTGCAACATCGCCGCGGCGGCGAGCCCCGTCGGGTCCTACTTGCTCAACGTGCTCGTCGCCGGGAGGCTCTACGACGCCGAGGCCGCACGGCAGCACGGCGGGGCGCTCCCGGCCGGCGGTGGCGACGACAAGACCTGCATGGGCGTGGACTGCTTCGGGAGGTCGTTCCTGATCATCGCAGCGGCCGCGGCGGCCGGAGCAGCCGTGTCGCTGGTGCTCGTGTGGAGGACGAGGGGATTCTACCGGGGCGATATATATGCCAAGTTTAGGGACGTGACATAGAAGAAGAAGTGACGGGACGGTGGTGGCCCGACGGCGGTGGTCGACGCAAGACAGCGGAAGAAATCTCACGTGGCATGCTAATTAAATTAGGTGCCATGTCATCAAGAAATCTTATGTGACATGCTAATTAATGTGCATGAAACTCCATAAAACACCCTAGTGGGAGTAGCCTTATACACAGTCTCCTACTCTCCATTATCCTGCGACTGGTATAATAATAAGGTGTACCAGTTATGCCTGTAATTAAAAAAAATCTGGGCATAGTGGATAGGTGCACTTTATTTGATCACTGGTACACTTTGTCTTCTCCTTTTTGTTGTGAAAACTTTATTTTTGTTTTTTTTGGACAAGCATTTGAGAGAGACGAGACAATGATTTCCAAATGTCTCATTTCATAATTGTGCCGCAGATGGGGAGGTAGTAGCGGGGGGATCACAGGGCAGAGGGAGAGAATAAGCGTAGACGGGACGAGAGAGAGACAGATCGATACGGAAAAATATGTGGCTATAAAAGTGATTTTTTATTCTCTAAGCATAATAAAATTTTAAAATCAGAATAGAGAATCGCTTCATAGGATTAGGAGTATCTACTTTTCTTTTTACTCCCAGCCTTTTAGTTCATAATGAGCACATGATCATTTCTCTCTAAAAAAACTGCCAAACGGGGCATCAATCTGTGGTTATTTTGTGGACCCGTTGCCTTGACAGATGGGCCCTTTGTGAGGAATAAGGGTATTTTTGTAAGTGAAAATTAATATTTTTTCCTTATTTATGCTATAGTATATACGGAGTAGGTAGATAAGATTGGTTCCGAACTAAATTACGGTTGACCGACCGTTGTAGCCGAGGACGGGCACGGAGTCGGAGTTTCAAGTTTCAAGTTTCAACGAATCTGGGCAATCGACCTAAAACCCCCAAATAAATCGACCCAACCCGAGGGACAAAAAACAAACCAGGAGAAACTCTTTCTTCAGCGACACTAATAAGTCACCAGAAGCCGAGCGACCAACCTCATCGGCGGCGAAAAGACACAATGCAGATCGTGGTGAGGAATGGCTTGACCAATTCGTTGGGGAGAAGCGTTGTGCTGGTGCTGAAGCCCACCGACACGATCTACAGCGTCATGGCCAAGATGGAGGACATCACGGGCGTCCCGCCGATCCAGCAGCGGATGGTCGTCAACGGCAAATTGTTAGGTCGATCTCTACCACCACGGCCCAAAGGCCGTGATGGGCTCGGTCCACGCACCCTGATCGGGGGAGCCCAACCTAGCATTGGTTGGTGGGCCCCGTTGTACAGTGCTATAAAGAAAGGGGTGGGGGCTAGGGCACGCGACACGAGGTTCACCGCGCCGCCAGCCACCACCCCAACACTCCCTACCGATCGAGGGGCACTGGAGCAACGGGAAGCCGCACCACCGCCGCCGGCGACTTCCGGGTGGATCCGGAGGACCCGCTGCCACCGCCCCGACCTCAACTCGGAGGCCGACCGCGTCGCCAGCGCCTCCTCAACCCGCGGCCGCCCCAGCGACCGCCACCGACGCTATGGCCGCCGTCGACCCCGTCGCCACCACCAATGGTCTGCGCCCCTCTACTCTCCCTTTTAGGTCTAGTCTTCTCGGTCTAGTAGTTGTTCATGCATGCTCATGTTTTTAACCCTATAATCAAGTTATACCCGAGATTAATCTACTGCTAATTGATCCTAGAAGTCTATCAATGGTATCAGTCGCCTAATCTAGTAGTAGATTAGCAATTCGGGGTAGTTAGCACTCGAAAAAGAAAAGAAATACCCGCTGTTAGTTGTGACAGAGGGGAAAGAAGAGAAAAATCGAAGTTTTTCGGTTAAATCCAAAGAAAAAGAAGAAAAAGTCGATGAAAATCGAGCAGAAAGATGGATCTCAGATCCAAAACTCCAAAACCCGAAACCCTAACCCTAACCCTAACCCTAGATCTACAAGAAAGGGTCGCGGTGTGTGGGGGAGGACCTACCTTTTGGTCTTCTCCGCCGCCGGCCGTCACCGCCGTCGTGCGGGTAGAACGCCGGAGCGGAACCGCTCGACGGCGGCGCGCTCTCCCTTGCGGGGAACGCGCATGCCGGCGAGAGGCTCCGCCACGGCGCCAAGCAGGAGGGAGGGGATGCGCCGCGGCCTTGGGCCAGCGGTGCTCACCTCGCCGTGCGCCGGCAAGATGCCGGCCATGGGCCGCCTCGCACTTATCTCTCTGGATCTCGAGGCTAAGGCTCGGGTCTGGGGGAGTGGAGAAGGAGAGGGGAAGGGGAGGAGAGGAGCGCTGCGCATGGCCGGCGGCGCTCGTTCCCCGCCGTCGCGGCGAAGACGCCGTCCAGTGGCCGCCGTCGCTGCGGCGCCGCCGACAGGAGCGGGAGGCGGGTGGGAGAAAAGGAAAGTGGGCTAGGTTCCGGGGGGAGCCGCGCGAAGCGCGTTTTTATACGCGCGGCGTGCGGGAGCCGTCGATCTCGGACGACGATCCGACGGCCGAGAGGCGGCGCTCAGCGGGCCGAAGCGGCCCGTGAGGGAGAGGGCGTGGGCCGTTCGGGGCCCAGCCGTCGGTTTTGGGCTAAAGCCCACGGCGGCCGGAGCGCGATGGCGAGCCGGGCCGCGGAAGCGCGGCTGGGCCAGGCTGCTGAGGGCAAGTCTGCGCCGACGGAGAGTCCAGGGGCCAAAGCAAGACTTATGCCGCGAGAGCGCGGCTGGGCCTCGCGAGCGGCTGGGCCCACTGCTGGCCGAATCGCGCGAGGGTTCGTGCGCGCGCGAATGGGCCGCTTGGGCCAAATCTTGTTTGGGGCCAAAAGTGGTGCTGTGAACATAATTTTTTCCATTAAGTTTATTATTTTTCAGAAGCTATATTTGTGTTTTTGGTGTTTATTTGCTTGTTTTCAAGTAAATATCTCTGTTTAAATTTTTGCACATAGTAATTATTTTTACAGAGAGTAGATGCTTCTGAAATTAGTTTTCTTTTGATATTTGATATTTTCCGCTGCGTAATTATTCTCTAGTTAAATTGAACCAAAGGGATATTTAATTAGAGAAGTAGAAATATTTTATATTCAGTTTTATGATATTGTTATTTTCTGGCCAAAGCTGATAATTACAATATTATAATATTCTTGTTCAAGTTATTATGCATTTATTCTATTTTCTGCCCAAAGTGATATAGAATTCATGTAGAAAGCATGTTGTATGTGTTGATTTTGACCAAAGTTAAATTAATACATACAATATTTAATTTTATTATTGTTCTCACCATTTTTATGTCTAAATTTCAGGCCCAAATGCTATGAGCTACGTTGCTGGTATCCCTATGCTGGTTGGAAGCAACTATGGAGAATGGCGCACGCAGTTCAACCTGGCAGTGGTGATGACAGACATTGACACCGCCATGAACTACCCATATCCGGTACTCCCTGAGGCACCGGTGCGTGCACAAAATGAGTCTGATGAGGCATTCGCGGCACGAGAGCGTGACCACGCGCCCATTAGAGCAAATTATGATCTCGAGAAGAGAAAATGGGATATCTCAAACAAGAAGTGTCTGCTGATCATGCGGACAAAGATGGCAGAGGCCATAAGGAACTCTATCCCAAAAAGAATGCAGAGGATGTTGCTCTCACTGCACCTGAGTATATGGCACTAGTGGAGACTCAGTTCACTGGGTCATCCAAGACTTATGCCAGGACGCTGATTGATCAGTTTCTGAACTCGAAGTATACAGGTGGAGGTGTGAGAGAGCACATCTTGAAGTTGAGCAACCTACATGGGAAGTTAGCTGGTTTGGACATGAAGCTGCCAGAGGACTTTCTTGTCCATACAGTTTTTCGCTCACTTCCACCCGCATTCTCCAACTTAGAGATCACTTACAATTCCTTAGAGGAAAAATGGGATATGCAGAAGCTCATAGCACGCTGTGTCTAAGATGAGGACAGGATGATTGCACAGAATGGTGGACAGGTAAACTATGTGCACCATCAGCAGAAGAAAAAGAACTTCCCTAACAAGAACTTTAAAGCCAAGAACCAGTGGGAGAGTGGTCCTTCAAATGCTCCCAACAAAGACAAGGGCAAGGCACCAGTGTAGTTTGATCGCTCAAACAAGCCACAAGACAAGAAAGAAGTTGGCAAAAATGAGTGCCTGCATTGTGGGAAGGCTGGACACTGGCAGAACAAGTGTCCTGAATGGCTTGAAATGATGTGGAAGAAGGGTGAGAATTTTATTACTTTTGTAGATGAATCTCTGTTTTTAAGTTATGATAAATCTACTTGGTGGATTGATTCAGGTGCAACTACTCACGTTGCTAATTCTATGCAGGGATTAAGTATGAGTCGGATGCTGCAAAGAGGAGAAAGAGGAGTTAAAGTTGCAAACGGCGTTGAAGCTGAAGTGGAGGCGATAGGAGAACTCCCCATCAAGTTGAAAGACGGCTTCACGCTTCAGCTGCACGACGTCCTTTATGTTCCCTCTTTGAGCAGGAATTTAATTTCAGTTTCATGTTTATCAGACGATGGTTTTAAGTGTTTATTCGATAGCGAACGATGCTTAATCATGTTGAATAAAGTTTGTGTGGGTCTTGCCTTCCGACAAGACAAACTTTATAAGTTATCTACTTATGATGATTTGTATGCATGTGAAGATGTGTATGCAAGTACTACGATTGTGTATGAGATTGAAAATGTATCCTCGTCTACAAAAGTAACCAAGAAGCGGAAAAGAATTGATGACGTTTCATCGAAATTATGGCACTGTCGTTTAGGCCACATTTCGAGGAGGAGAATGGAACGTTTAGTTAAAGGATCAATTCTTTCCACCGCTACAATTCTCAGACTTAGAACAATGTATTGATTGCATCAAAGGCAAATACGTTAAGCAAGTAAACAAAGTAGCAAAACGAAGCACGGGAACTTAGACATAATACACACAGACATCTGTGGTCCGTTTCCCGTTGCATCAGTGGATGGTTTTGACTCGTTCATCACATTCACAGACGACTACTCTCGTTATGGTTATATTTATCCAATAAAACAAAAGTCAGAAGCGTTGGATAAATTTAAGATATTCAAAGCTGAGGTTGAGAATCAGCTTAATAAGAAAATAAAATTAGTAAGATCAGACCGTGGGGGGAGTACTACGGTCGTCACACCCCGTATGGCCAAATTCCAGGACCTTTTGCAAGGTACCTTCAGGAAAATGGCATAGTTGCCCAGTACAGTGCACCGGGTGACCCACAGCAAAATGGAGTAGCTGAAAGGAGAAATCGTACCTTGATGGATATGGTTAGAAGCATGATAAGCTATTCCACTTTACCAGTTAATTTGTGGATGGAGGCTCTGAAGACTGCCATTCACATCCTAAACAAAGTGCCTAGCAAAGCAGTTCCTACAACACCTTATGAACTGTGGACGGGTAGAGAACCCTCTCTCAGATATATGCGTGTATGGGGCTGCCCCTGCTGAGGCTAAGATTTTTAACCCAAATATTGGGAAGCTAGATCCCAAGACAGTCAGTTGCTATTTCATTGGCTATACTGAAAAGACAAAAGGGTACCGTTTCTATTGTCCTAACAGACACACAAAGTTTGTAGAAACGAGACATGCAGTTTTTCTGGAGAATGAAATGATCAGGGGGAGCATGGCTACTCGGGAGATAGATCTTGAGGAGAAGCGGGTTTTTGCACCTTGCCCAATGATTCAAGAACCTTTTTTCGAGTTACCTGTGTCAATTCCAACAGTGGAAGCCACTGTGACACCGGTACAAGCTCCTAGTCCTGTAGTGCCAGCAATGAATGAGAACGTGGAACCTATTCCTCAAGTTGAACCAATTGTGGCACAAGATGTTGAACCAGATGTTGCTCAAGAAATAGAACCTCAACAGCCTGTGGTTCCTGAAGTACCGGTTGTTGAGCCAGCTGCTGATCCAGCTGGAGGAGGACTGAGAAGGTCTACAAGAGTGAGACGCTCAGCCATTCCTGATTGCTATGAAATTGGCAACTTAGAAGAATTTCAAATGGGGGGTGATCCCGTCACATTTGAAGAGGCTATGAGAAGCGCTCAGTCTGAAAAATGGCTTGAAGCCATGCAAGAAGAAATGAAATCAATGAGTGCCAATAGAGTTTGGGACTTAGAAGTAATTCCTAAAGGAGCCAAATCAGTAGGCTGCAAATGGGTCTACAAAACAAAATGTGACTCCAAAGGGAATATTGAAAGATATAAAGCGCGACTTGTGGCCAAAGGGTTCACACAAAGAGAAGGAATAGATTACAATGAGACGTTTTCTCCAGTCTCGTGTAAAGATGCCTTTAGAATCATAATGGCATTAGTGGCACACTGTGATTTAGAATTACATCAGATGGATGTAAAGACAGCGTTCTTAAACGGGGATCTGTTTGAAAACGTCTACATGACTCAACCTAAAGGTTTTGTTGTGGAAGGCAAAGAAAACATGGGATGCCGCCTAAGAAAATCCATTTATGGATTAAAACAAGCTTCTAGACAGTGGTACTTGAAGTTTGATGAGACAATTAAGAAATTTGGGTTTAAGGCAAATATAGAGGACAATTGCATCTATGCAAAGTTTAAGAATGGAAAATACATTTTCCTAATCCTATATGTGGATGATATCCTGCTTGCTAGCAGTGATACAAGAATGTTGCAAGAAACAAAAATGTTTTTGTCCTCTAATTTTGATATGAAAGATCTTGGTGAGGCTTCATATGTTCTAGGCATTGAAATTCACCGAGATAGAAGAAACGGGGTTCTAGGACTATCGCAAAAGACATATTTGGAGAAGATCCTAAAGAAATATAATATGCATGCGAGTAAAGCCACACCTGCACCGATAGTGAAGGGTGATAAGTTTGGGGATTTCCAACGCCCCAGGAACCAATATGAGATCGATCAAATGAAAATGGTTCCATATGCTTCAGCAGTTGGTAGCTTACAGTATGCACAAGTGTGCACTCGCACTGATTTAGCATATATCACCGGAGTACTCGGTAGATATCAAGATAACCCAGGCATAGAGCACTGGAAAATGGCAAAGAAAGCTTTGCGGTATGTGCAAGGCACAAAAGACCTCATGCTATATATAGAAGATCTGATTCTCTAGAGATAAGAGGATATTCAGATGCAGATTTTGCGGGAGACAAGGATGATAGAAAGTCCACGTCAGGTTATGTATTCACTCTCGCAGGGGGAGCTATTTCGTGAGAAGCTCTAAACAAACTCTGGTTGCATCATCTACGATGTATGCAGAGTTTATAGCATGCTATGAGGCAACGTTGCAGGCCAAGTGGCTAAAGAAATTTATACCCGACTTGAAAGTGGTAGATTGTATTAATAGACCACTTAAAATGTACTGCGATAATGAGCCCGCAGTATTTTACGCTCACAACAACAAGTCGAGTAATGCTACCAAACCAATAGAGATAAAGTTCTATGTTGTGAAAGATAAAATCCAGGATCACACCATAAGTCTGGAGCATATAAGTACGAAAAATATGCTAGCGGATCCGCTCACTAAAGGCTTACCACCCAGTGTGTTTAGAGAACACATTACCGGTATGGGTTTAAAGGAAAGCCTTATGATCACTGGATAATGGCCCGAGTTATGATCCTTCGTAATGGAGAAGTTTATTGTGGCTGATTAATCTAATTGAAATGACAATTTTGATGACTCATGCTCAATGTGCTTTTTTTGTTATGAAGTGGATGTCAGGCGAAGAGCTTAAGGTAAGAAAACATACGGTGAGATCGAGGGGGAGATTGTTAGGTCGATCTCCACCACCACGGCCCAAAGGCCGTGATGGGCTCGGTCCACGCACCCTGATCGGGGGAGCCCAACCTAGCATTGGTTGGTGGGCCCCCGTTGTACAGTGCTATAAAGAAAGGGGTGGGGGCTAGGGCACGCGACACGAGGTTCACCGCGCCGCCAGCCACCACCCCAACACTCCCTACCGATCGAGGGGCACTGGAGCAACGGGAAGCCGCACCACCGCCGCCGGCGACTTCCGGGTGGATCCGGAGGACCCGCTGCCACCGCCCCGACCTCAACCGGAGGCCGACCGCATCGCCAGCGCCTCCTCAACCCACGGCCGCCCCAGCGACCGCCACCGACGCCATGGCCGCCGTCGACCCCGTCGCCACCACCAATGGTCTGCGCCCCTCTACTCTCCCTTTTAGGTCTAGTCTTTCTCGGTCTAGTACTCGGTCTAGTAGTTGTTCATGCATGCTCATGTTTTTAACCCTATAATCAAGTTATACCCGTGATTAATCTACTGCTAATGATCCTAGAAGTCTATCACAAATCGCTGTACGATCACACCCCCGGGACGCTGGCGGACCACAAGATCGGGGAGTTCACGACCCTGCATGCGATGTAACCCGGATGTTGTGAGTCCCAGCTCCTGTGATCCCCTATAAACTTAGCTCTCTACAGGTGGGCCCGCCGCCCCCGCTGCAAGCGCCGCCCTCGGCTCCGGCGGCCTCGGCCGCCTCCGTCGCCGCCCATCGACCGTCGCCGCCGCTAATCGACCTCCCGCAGTGCCCCCTGCGACCGTCGCCCGACCGCCGTCTCCCACCGCCCCGGCCGGCGGTGCCCTCGCCGCCGGCCCCTCCGCCCGCCGCCCGCCACCTCCGCCGGGCCGGCGGCCACCCCAGACCCCTTCTAAAGCTGCCGGAGCCGCCGCAACCCCCAACCCCGAGACCCTAAGCCAGCAACGACGGCGGCACCGCCGCCGGGCCCACATGTCAATGGCGGCGGTGTTTATCGGGGCTCACACGAGCCCCGGCGCAGCACAACATTTGGGGCATGCGATGTACTGCGTCTCCGGCACGATCAGGCTACAAGAGTAGACGCTCAAGGCCCTGGGGATCGCCCTCGACAACGTCGCCGCCGATTCTTCCTCGGACGAGGATGTCGACGACGACAACGACGCGTATTCTTCCTCGGACGAGGATGTCAACGAGGAGGCGGCCGGGAAGATGCGGATGGCCATGACGGACTACATGATCCCGGGGCCGGCAAGGACGATCACGCTGGCGGCAGAGGCCGGCGACACGGTGGCCAGCGTCATGGAGCAGGTGCAGCGCAGGCGGTGCTACCCGGTGGCGCTGCAGGTCCTGACCTGCGGCCGCACGCCGCTGCTTCCCGGCGGCGGCGCGACGCTGGCGGACTACAACGTGACCAAGGACTCGAAGCTGGAGCTCCATATGAGCATGGACTTTGCCGTCGCCGTCGATAGGGAGGAGCGGAGGATCAACAAGGCCAAGGAGATGGAGATTGCCGCCCTCGTTGAGCAACAGAAGCTCGCCGACGGCAAAAAGTGACCCGGCCTGAAGGGCATTATGTATGCCTACCTCTTTTCATAGAGGATATGGTGGTTAACAATTATAGATTCTAATATGTTAGGGAGATAGTAGCAAAAATAGTACTTAGGCATATTTCATGTTTGTTTCGAAAATACTTTCAAACTATAAATGACGACGAAACCACAAATCTTACATGTTACTCTTACCCTTTCAACACTGTCGGATTTTATGACAAACGCTCTAGATTAATCCAAAGAGTTCAAGTTGACTACATTACTCCTACGTCGTCGGATTTTATGATGATCGAACGCTCTTTTTTTAGATTAAGGAAAAATATCTGGTCTTAAACATTCATAACGACCACAAAAATAAATCTGACCACATAGCCAGAGAATACAAGAGTACTTAGACTCCAAGCCTCAGAATGAGGAACATGAAAAAAACAAACACAAAAGAAAGAGATTAAAAAAGAAATCTAGAAAGATTAAGCTTCAAATTTCTTCTATATCCTTCCTTCAACCTTGCTTTTAATCCTTCTGCAGCAACAAACACCTTACATCCGTGGTCTTCTTAGAAACATTAGTGCAAGGATCGTCTTGCCAAACAACCACATGTTCGCATAGAAACCGCACTGAATCGATTTTTACTACGGACGTCATCAAGCCTGCTTCAAAACACTAAAACAAACTGGACACTGCCATGATTCCAAGGTGACTGTGGTTCCACCCTCTAAGCACTCCAAGGCGACACCCCAAGAGGAAAGCATCATCGAAGATGTCGCCGCCGCTCGAACCCGCATCAGTTCTTTGCTTTTCACCCGGAAGTGTCCATAGAGGTTAAAAGATTCTCACGGTAACGCCTTCAAGAAGGGAACAGACGCACCATCGCACCGTCGTTGCCAGCAATGGTCGGAGACCGAGCATGGCTTTTGGCCAAGAACCTGTGCATCCAGACAACCACAAATCTTTGTCGACCACTGCCGCCTCTCCACCAGGTCCACGATCCACCGAGCACCCGTGCCCTTACAGCACCGACACCGGCCAAACCGCCTGCCCACCTCTGAGAAGGTGGATGGACCGAAGAGCAGCAAGCTCCTAGCCTGCACCAGAGACCACCAAGGCCAGCAGCCCACGCTGCCAGCCATAGGCCAACGCTCCGCCGAGCGGATCCGTTGGGGAGGGCCCCAAAAAGGCGGGGGATGGCTAGATCCGGGCATGCCGAGTCCGGATCCGGGGCCCCCCAACATGGACGGCGGCCACCGGCGCCGACTGCATGCCCCCAACATGGACGGTGGCCACGGCGCCGACTACAGTATCCGCCGACCACAAGCTTGGAAAGAACCGAAAAGGAATCATGGAGGAGAAAAGGAGGAAAAGGAAGGAAACAACATGGAGCCCGCCACCGCCCTCATCGCGTCCGAGCAAACTTCCCCCGGCGAGCTCCGGTGGCGGCGTTGCGAATGGGAGATGGGAGGGCCGCGTAGGGGGGGGGGGGGAGGGGGGCTATCGCTTGGGCTACTAACCTACCCAGCCCGAAGGCAATGATAGATTGGATTCGTTATAAGTCTTTTTTTTTCCTAAGGTATTCGTTAGGAGCAATCTAAAGAGTCCCATGTTGACTACATCATTAATCTATATAACTTATATAAGTAATCCTCAAGAGTCCCATGCTGACTACATCATTAATCTATATAACTTATATAAGTAATCCTCACTAAAGATTTCTCTCAATTCTCATGAAGCCACATCATCACCTCCTACTAAAGAGGGAGCCGCTTCTCCGCACCACCAAACCGACCGGCTGCGGTGCCCTTGCAGTTTCACGCCATCCCCACAGCCCGGCCACGTACGATGCCCCCACTCCTTCGCATTGTCGCAATGCCTCACTTTGTCGCTCAGCTGCATGAGCTGGGCGCCGCCCCGCTCATCCACCCTGCCTCACGGATCGGTCCCTCCGCCCGTGCCCTTGATCCTCTACCTTACATATGTATCCTTTGCCTCAAGGACCGCCTGATGCCTATATATTCCTCCGATCACCATGCAATTTTGTTGCATCCCCAAATCTGGTGTGGGGGAGGTACCAGTCGAGTGTGAGGCGAGGGTGGCAAAGGTCAAGCTTGTCAATCCAAGCAGAGAGGGAGAGTACAGGAGCGAGAAGAGGAACAAGAGACAAGAAGCTGAGAGAGGGAAATTTAGGGGGGAAGGGGGAAGGAGGGAGGTCACCTACAAAGTTGGTCCTACCTATCATATCAACAGTAGGGCTTAGAAGTAGAGGTTGTTGTTACAGTAGATGGTCACAAATGTTGCCCTAGAAAGTTGGAGCGGCTCTACTTTCAAAAGTAGGGGCTATTTGCTAGAACTAGTAGGGTGGCACGTGCCAAAGCACGTGATACAAAAAGAAAATACAATAAAAAATTTAAATTTAAAAAGAAATAAATTTGAAACCATTATATTCGATCCAAATTCTCACAAATAACATCACACATTAAAATTATTGCTAGCATCACAAATTAAAAATTATATATTAATACATCAAAAGCCTTGGGCCTCCGGCGGAAAAAGAAGAGAAATTTGTAGGATCAAATCTTAAACAATGAGTAACATATACAGAAAGAAATTTCCACAATATAGATATCCGTGAGCACCTCGACATTGCAGCCAAATTCTTGATGATGAGGAGGCCGAGAAGGTTGCTCTCCTCGTCGTCGACGGCATGGACCAACGACGTCATGCACTCGACGGCGTCGGGCACCGCCACAACGCGAAGAACACTCTGCTTCTACCCGACGAGCTTGGACACTACGAGTGCCACGGTCACCCTTACGCCGCACTTGGCGCCAACACCCTCACAAAGAAATATGAATGAAGGTAGAGATGTTGTGTTTTGAGGAGGAGAAGGAGGCGCCTTATATAGGGGGCAGGAGGGCTAATTAAGGAGATGAACCTGGACGCCCACGACTATGGTAAGTAATCAATTCCTTGATTGACTCCCACAGCTATGGTAAGCAATCAAATCCTTAATTGGCGTCCACAACTATGGTAAGCAATTAAGTTTTAAAAGGAAGGAGATACCCGATTGCGTAGATGTCATTCCTTTTTTCTGAAAGGAAACATTGACCCTTGATTGACAGACTTTATGGTAAGCAATCAAATGTTAATAGGAAGGAGACATTTGATTGCATAGATGTCATTCTTTTTTTAAAGGAACCTTAATCCTTGATTGGCGGACTTTATGGTAAGCAATCAGGTGTGACTTTATGGTAAGTAATCGGGTGTGGGTACGATTGGTGGGTAAGAAAATACGCGGTGCGAAAAAAAGAGGTGGGAGGAGGTGCCGGGACAAAAACAACACCCCCTGGTCGTCTGGGTCCACTTTTTACTCCTGATTCGTGGGTCCTTTGTGAGGGGTATAGGATTAACTGTTTGAGTGAAAAACGGTTTCAATTTGCTTTATAGTATATATTGCTCTTAGTGGCCAAGTATATTAATTTACCATTGCCTCTAAACCAAGACATTCTTGCACAGTTTAATGCACAATCAGCAAGCAGGTAAGCAGTCTATACAAGAAACGGTGATTTCGACCTTACATGAAAATATTAGCCAGTTTGGAGATCTGAATGTGAATTTTAGAAAATTGATGACCTGCATGTGAATTTTAAAAGTTTGGGATTTAGATGGCACCCGAGTTAAGTTTGGGCCGGCATTGTATTTTACTTTCCTATATGACATGTTTAAAGACCTAAACATGCATTTTTATGTTCATCGAGCTATACACCACTTTAAATAAAAAACAACCGGGGTATCTCCTGAAACACATTCAAGTTGAACCGGAATCCGGAAGTGATGTTTCAAGCGGCGGGGTCGAATTCCGGAGCGGTTTGCCTAAAAAAAAGAATTCCGAAGCGATTTTCTTTTTCTTTTCTTTTTTTTACACCTAGATCGATATATATATGCATGCATTTTTTTAAGAAAAAGAGGTCGGCGAAGTCACACGGAAACTATTGCCAAGTCCGATACGGCTTCCCGAATCCGAACCGTAGTTGGTAGATAGGCACCAGGGAGCTGCTCGATATAACGTCCGAGACCCCGATCGATCCATCATCTCCTCCACGAGGCTCCAGTTCTCCATTAGTTGCCAACACGTACGCTGTTGCGCTCGCTCGCCACCATGTCCACCGTCACCGTGGAAGTTGGCGTTGGCGGCGACTCTGCCGAGCTTGCCGCCACAAGGGAAACGAGCGCTGTCGGCGCCCGACTTGCGGCCGTCCTCGACATGATCGAGGACCATCGCTACACGGAGACAGCCATGAGCGCTCGGCGCGCCGCCGCCATCTCCGCCATGATCGACGACGTCGCCGCGGCAGCCGTCGAGGGGAAGCCGAGGACGGTCGGCCGGAGGAAGCGGCGCATGGGCAACGCCGGATGGTACGAGGAGGAACGCAGGCTCGGCAAGGGCGCGTACGGCGCCGTCACCAAGGCGCGCCACCGCGGCACGGGCCGGATCGTGGCCGTAAAGTCCCTCCAGTCCGGCACCAGCGATGACTACGGAGAGGGCGTCTGCGACCTCCTGCGCGAGGCGTGCTTCATGGCGGCATGCCGCGGCCACCCGTCGTTCGTCGGCCTCCACGGCGTCGCGCGCGCGCCGGGCACGAGGGAGTACTCCATCGTCATGGACTACGCCGGGCAGACGACCCTCTACGACGACATGATGGGGCGGCCGGACGGGCCGTTCCCGGAGGCCGAAGTGCGCCGCGTGATGCGGCAGCTGCTCACCGGCGCCGAAGCGATGCACCGGCACGGGATCGTGCACCGGGACATCAAGCCCGACAACATCCTCGTCGGCGACGGCGACGACGGCGCCTTGAGGATCTGCGATTTCGGCGGAGCCAAATGCATGGCCGAGTACGACCCGCCGGACGAGGTGTTCGGGGCAATACCGTACATGGCGCCGGAGGCGTTGCTGGAGAACCCGGACCACGGCACGCTCGTGGACTCGTGGTCGCTCGGCTGCGTCATGGCGGAGCTCCTCGGCGACGACATGCTGTTCGTGGGGAAGAAGGACCAGACGGAGCAGCTCTACCAGATCTTCGACGTGCTCGGCGTGCCGGGCAAGAGTGTGTGGAAGTCGCTGAAGCCCAGCGTGGAGTACGCCGACGAGGTGCAGCATTGGAGGGCGCGGAATCGGACGCTGGGCCACCGCAACCGGCTGCGGGACCTGTTCCCGGAGGAGGTGCTCTCCAAGGACGGATTCGAGGTGCTCAAGGGGCTCCTGACCATTGATCCCAAGAAGCGACTGACAGCTGCAGCCGCACTCCGGTGCCGGTGGTTCGCTGACAACGTCGACGATGGTCCTCTGCCTGTCCTCTACATGGCCACGAAGACGACGGTGTGGTCACGAGTCGTGGCATTTGTTGGACGTGCGCTAGGAATGCTGAGGCCCAAGGCATTGGTGAACCTGATGATGTAATGCAAAACATAGCATGTTAACTTATTGACTGTTTCACAGGGTTCGGAGATTAAACTTGGTCCAGATGTACGAGTAATTGTTCTGCCAGTTCGTTTTAAGTGGTACGATTTGTGATTAAACATTGAACAGACCCCCTTAGGTAGTTCTCTGTTTTATCAATTTCTTCCGGTCGGTGGAGGATTTGAGAAATGTTACTTGCCTGCCACAGTGACGAAGTAATGAAACATATGTTAGATAGGCCATTTGCAACGGTGTCTTGTAAACGTCCTCAACCTCTACTCTACAGTTTCTTGGCCACAAAATCAGGCGCATCGGCGTGCTCCATCGTGCCCTGTAAACTCTAGGGCCACCGCCCCCTCCTCCAAATCTCTAGGGTGTCGGCCCCTCGTCAAAAACTCCCTCTCACCTACCACCTCTCTCTCTGCGTCGCTGCCTCCCCGTCCCCATCGCCACCTCCCACCCGTGTCGGGCCAAAGGGGCCTTGCCCGGTTCAGGGAGCTTGTCGGCCTTTGCCTGGCCTCGGCGCAGGCGTCGTCAAGCACAGCGCCGAGCGTGCGGTACGACGTGTGTGTGGGAAGGGGGGGAGCTCGCTGGCGGCGGCAAGAACGACGCCCAGGAGGTGGTGCGGGACTGCGCTCAAGAGGTGGTACGGGGCGTCACCTTGTTGGTGGCGATGTAGAGGTTTGTCGCGGCTCTGCCTCGTCATCTCCGCCGCCGTGGCCCTGCCTCGCGAGCTCGAGATCCGGCCGAGCTCTGGCCGGACGCGTGAGATCTGCCTCGCGAGCTCGAGATCCGGCCGAGCTCCGGCCGGATCTAGTGGCGGCCGGGGACGAGACTCACACGGGCGCGCTCCGCCCGGCCACCGTCGTCGGAGGCGAGGGCGGGCCCTGCCCGCCGCGGCGGCGTCCACGCATGTGTCCTGCGGCGGAGCTGGCCGGCCGGTGGCTGGGCAGGCGAGATGAGGGTGAGGACGCGGCGAGGCCGGCGAGCGAGGGCCAGAGGGAGAGGACGTCGGGAGCCCGGGAGGCGGAGGAGCTGAGGGGACAAGAAGAAGGTTCTGACACGTGAGACCAGTAAATAAAGGATGGAATAGAGGAGAGAAATAGAGGGTATCATTGCGTTATGATGCTATTTAGAGAGTATTATTTTTTAGAAATGGGTTGAAATATTCTTAGGTGATATTTAAGAGGCACCGTTGAAAATAGTCTTAACTGGCTGTATTTGGAAATGCAAGGCTTTCCACGAAAGCAACAAATTGCCTAAGGCTGTCTCAAATCACCATTAATAAATCGGTACGTATACACGAGGATATGCACGAATGTAATAATGTACAATGAAAGGAATCTCACTATTATTAATTGGAGATTCCGATCAGCGCATGCCGCCTGGTAAGTTTGACCGGGCTACTCCAACTTTTTTTCGCTTCGTTGTGTGTGTTCATTGGTAACGATTCATGACACTTTGCTAGCATGTTTCCACTTAATAACTGCGAGGTCCATCTTGAAGATGCACATGAAGAAGGTCAAGATTCAAGAAAGATACGAAGACAGTGATTTTCATTGATGCAGCGAGGGAGTGTTATACTGAAGCACCATTGGAGCAGGGGGATCGACAGTCGTGTGTGTGCGGCTTGAGGGTGATAGCCCCATGGCGGAGGAGTTCGAGTTGCTGCGTAGGCTTGCAGCGGGCCGTGACTTTCGGCGTGGCATAATGTTGGTGACGACGGCGCAGTTTGGGGTGGTTTGGCTTCGGCTTCTCTCCAAGGTTGTGGTGGTGTAGCGTCTTGTTGTGTGTGTTGTTCGCGTGCGTTGTTTTTGTGGTGGTGCTGTTCGCTTCGACGCGTGATGTACAATTGCTTTCTTCTTAAATGACACAGCAATGCTCCTGCTATAAAAAAAAGATACGAAGACAGAGCCTGAGGACCATGCCACCCATGCCGCATCAACAGGACGAAGAGTTCACCGACGACAAGTGACAAGACCACCGTCCAGAATGTCGTCCACCTCGTACGTTATCTAAACGTTTAGATGTTTCGCGAAAAAAATTTACAGTATGTCGAGCACATATTTGAAGTATTAAATTGTCGAGCACATATTTGAAGTATTAAATATAGACTAATTACAAAACTAATTACAGATTATGTCAGTTCATCGCAAGATGAACCTAATGAGTCTAATTAATCTGTCATTAGCACATGTTTACTGTAGCAATTTATTGTCTAATCACGACCTAACTAGTCTCATTAGATTCGTCTCGCGAAGTACACTCCATCCATATAATGGGTTATTTTTTTCGACTACATTTAATATGACATGCATGTAAGGGAACATACTCGAAAAAAATTTCGCGAAACATCTAAACAGGGCGCTAAGAGGCCGTGGATATTACTTACAGCAATCAGATGGTAGCAGTCGAGCCGTACAAAGTATCAAGCACTTTAAAAAAGACTGTACGCCCCTTGTTCCGTTTGGTACTCTCTTGTGATCGGAACGCGAGATGCTTGATGTTGTACATGCTTGATGTTGTACTCAACAATATTTTATTATCATATATATTTAATTTGTTGCTTTAGGGCTTGTTTGAATTCGGTGAAAGAGTGAAAAGTGATGAAAACTTTTTGCGTTGGGTTGCGTGCATAGAGAGAAGAAATGAGTTGACACGTTTCTCTAGGTGAAAACTTTTTACAAAGTTTTTGAATTTAAACAGGCCCTTAGGTTTTTCGTTTATGCTGTTAAAGTTGCTTGTTGATTCTGTGCTCAACAATATTTTATCTTACTTATTAATTCATTGATTTTAGGTTTTACTTTATATGTTGTGCAATGTTCTGTGGACTACTGGACTCTCTTGCCTTTGTGGACGAAGTGACGGCTGTATGTAGTTTTCTTCAGAAAGAAAATTGGAGTCATTAAAGGCAGACGCGCACATACTAGTTAAGATTCGGTCCTGTGCTATGTTGAATGTGCTCCTGGGCTTTCAGTTTTCCAATATCCACACGCGACAATTAGAGGAAGCTTAGGGGCCAAGCCTAGTGGTTTTACCATTTCCTCTAAAACAAGACATCCTCCTTGCGCGCCAAGTTTATTACCTGCCTGCTGACTCTGATCCGCACCTTGGCTGCAAGTAGCCACGTAGCAGCATATTGCGTGTGTATATATATATGCACTGAATTCTTAGACAAACACACGGGGCTTTTGATTTGTGAATCCAAGTAGAGATTGACAACCAATGGCTGCGGCGCCGCTGGCCGAGTGGTCGGAGTTGCTGCCGGAGCTCCTGGAGGCCATTGCACGGATGACCGGCGACGACTACGACCTGATGCGGTTCCGAGCGGTGTGCTCCTCGTGGAGGGCTGCCGGGAAGCGCGTCGGCCTCATGCAAGATTACCCCTGGATGGTGCTTGTTTAGGGTCGTCGGGCGGTCCCAGATGAACATATATACGTTTATAGTACATTGTGATTATCTCTCATACGATACTGGCGTTCCCCGGAACTGGAACCTCCAACTTGTACTATGTACATATTTTTTTTCTGTTTTTTTTTTTTTTGAGCGTTTCCATTTTATACAGCAAGGTTTGTCTTCTAAAATCCAATTGGGCCGCGCGCGCGGTGGCCGCGCCACGGCTAGCAGCGCGTGGGCCGTTGTAACCACGAAGCCCATCATCCATCTCCGGCCCGTAGCCCACGCTGCACCGCATTGTTTGTATTTGTACCTCTTCGCGTCATGGGCTGTCACCTGTCAGCGACACCCAATCCAAGGATGCACGCGCACCGGAGAACGCTCGGGCTGCTGCACGTATCCTCTCGCGCGCGCTCGCGTGTCCACCCACCTGTCCACCCGTCGCGCGCGCACCCGCCCCCGGCCGCTCTAGAGCTCGCGCTCTTCCTTCATATAAGGGGCGAGTAGTGGCGCGACGTCGTACGTCTCGCACCAACGCTTTATCCCGTTGCCGCATAAATCAAGCTCGAGCGCGGGAGGCGGTGGTAGATCGAGGGCTCGGCCGGCTCGGGGATAAAGCAGCGGAGGCCGAAAAGGCGACGGCATGGGGTGCGACGAAAAGTGCGGGTGCGCCGTGCCGTGCCCCGGCGGCAGGAGCTGCCGGTGCACGTCGGGGAGCGGCGGCGGCGGCGGGCAGCGGGAGCACGCGACGTGCACCTGCGGGGAGCACTGCGAGTGCAGCCCGTGCACGTGCGGGCGGGCCACGCTGCCGTCCGGCAGGGAGAACAGGAGGGCCAACTGCTCCTGCGGGCCCAACTGCAACTGCGCCTCATGCGCCGCCACCACGACGGCATGAGACATCATGCGCGGCCCAAAAGCCGTGCCACCGCCGGAAACTCGCATATTCGCAAGCTAGTTTACTACGTACTCCCTAGTTTGCAGCTTGTTGTGATTAGAGGCTAATAATAAAGGGCTTGTGTTCGCAACACGCATCATACGATGCGGCTTGGTGATGTACCGTGTTAGAGAAGACATGAAGCCTGGCACGTGTAAACTACGACAGTACTCATGTTGAGGGTACTAATAAAGGGTTTGTAGATATACTCCGTATGTATGGGTTTGTAGATATACTCCTTATGTATTACGAAATATAAAATAAATGGATAAATGGTAAAGTCAGCCACTTCTACTCGTCTGTTTTTCGAGCCAAAGCGAGATTGTTTCGACTTATTTTATCTTTTTTCTGTTTTAGCTTATTCTATTTTTTCAAAGAATATTATTGAAAGATTGTTTTAGCTTTTTTTTTCTCTCAATCAGCCACCGCCAGTGCCGAAACAGTGAATTTATCCAGAAGCGAAACAGACCAAAATCAATCACCAGCGATCTTATCCACCCATCAGCCGAAACAATCACCAGTGAACTTATCCTCCCATCAGCCAAAACAGTGAATTTATCCACCTGCGGAACATACCAAAATCAATTACCAACGAACTTATTTACAACCACAAAATTAATCACCAACGAACTTATTCACAACCACAGCCAGCAACCTTATCCACGTAGAACAATCTTGGCGCATCAACACCTCTAGTCTCTTAAAAAACAACCCCGCCTCTGGTCGTCATGCCCCTTGGGATGTCCGATTTAGAGGGCCCTCGGAGACATCTGGGGATTTCGCAGAACCTTTTTAGCTTAGACCGCGTGCCACACAGTAATTCGGGTTCGCAGATTCAATTCCCAAATTCAGACGAGCTCGCGGCAAGCTCATTCTGGTACGGGAACTGTCTGCAGACTGCAGTGAGGTTTGATATGCCGCCATTAGTCCGAAATGGATCAGCTCCATTAGTCCGAAAAGGATCAGCTCCATTACCCTTTTGCACCGATAACCGATCGTCCGAAAAGGATCAGCTCCATAGACCACAGGAGCAACGTGACTGTTTACGCTGTCAACCCCACAAGATCACTTGCACAGATCATGAAAGCAGCCTGTATTGGCTGCAACTTCGTCAGCAACTCCCAACACATCAACCCCACAATCACCGCTAATGGTCTAACGCCACATGCATAACTATTAACTATACCTTTTTCTTTTCAAGGAATAACTATGAACCACACAGCCATCACAAAACCCCCGAATTTTCACATGTAACAATCGGCACGTATAAAACGTTCCTGAAATCCAGATGCCAACGCAACCAAATGCATAGCCACCAACACATTTTCCATTGAAAACCGCCGGTTGGATCAGATAGATGGATAGATGGGGAATCAACAGTTGGAAGGACTACAGGCATATTCTATGGGGTACCATCCGACCGATATGTATGTACACCAATCCAAATTGCAAATACAACACTGTAAAGCAAAGACACGACGACCATGTATGGCAAAGTTAATGGCTGGCTGACTCCTTTTTATTTTGTTTTCCAGACTATGGACACCACCTTCAAATTCTGGGGCTTGAAAAACAGTAAGCCGAACCCTCCTGCAGATGCACGAAATTTTGAGATTGTGGGCAGCGTCTGACTCTAGCTACTGGCCAAGATTCCCAAGGAGGCGCTCCACCGCGGCATGTACATTCCCTGCAGTAGCAACCAGTGCTTGGATGTTCTCTGCGTTGTCAATGAAACCCATTTCTCGGAGCTGAGTAAGCTGTGTTGCATAGAGCTCCTCCGGTGGCACTGAAATGAGACCACCATTAGTGATTAGAACCCAAAAAATAATATTCAATAATAAGCACGCAAGTTTTTCAATCTATACTCACCATTGGAATTATTTGGAACGCCTAGGCCGCCTCCTGATCCAAGACCACTGAGCATGCTCATCAAGGTGTCAAGGCTAGGGTTACCACGCGTACCTGTAAATCAGTAAATATGTCATTGCAAGTGCTCAGCTAGAGTACTGTCACATCTATCTATAATTCTATAGTAAGAACTTAAGATCAGTGCCCAGCAGCTGCAATCTAACATTGCTCCAGAATGGGGAACTCAGTGTAGTAGTTAGCCTAAAACTGGCTTGAATGTTTCATTTCCACTTCATTATTTGGATGGTACAGTACCATTTACTGTAAAGTAGCATAGGCATGTTCAGCATCTAAAAAATCACTTGAATAGTTCCAGTGTTTTCCAGATGGCGATACAAAGATCTAGGTAACTTGTTTCCCAGTCATCGGATCCACATGAGTGCAACAGTATCTAGTCATAACCAAACTAATTCCATTTCTACATATTCATTCAATGCCTGATACATAACTTGAATGGCTCACTGCTGAGACAAATGTTACTAAGAAATTTAATGTTCTTATGCTACACAGCCACAGCAGTTTGGCACTAAAGTACAAAAGCAATCAATTGTAATAGGTAATCATTCTCATGCTAAAATTTCTGACCTAAATCATGGCATGACCTTACAGGAATATAGTCAATCATGCAGGTTATGCAAAGCAAAGCAATGGTTGCTATACAGGCAAAAAAACTCAAAAGGGCGCAACTCAACCATTCACTACAAAACATGACATATAGCAATATTCTAATCCAAGTGAAAGAATAGTGGGCAAAAGTAAACAGAAATTTACCTGTGGCACTGCCTGAATTGTTGCCATCCCTGAATCAAATCAAACAATTAGAAGGATCTCCAAAAAAAAATATTAACGGCACTGTATAATTTCAATTTAAAAAACAAATGTAAAGAATGAAATACTATGATATACAAAATGCAGGTACTGTTGAACTATAAACACTCACTGGCTAGATTGATTTTGACCAAGCTGTCCTAATAAATTCTGCTGAAATGAGAGTAATTGCTGAAAAGAAAGGGCAAAACACTTAGGCTTAGTAACAGAATAGAAATAGTTAATGTGTTATATCATAATGTACCTGCAAAGTCTCTGGAGATGTCAACTGGCGAAGAAATTCTGGATTTTGAAACATTTCCCTCATCTGAGTGTTTGATTCCATCAGGTTTCGTGCATTCGGGTTGAAGCTAAGCAACTGTGGACAAAAGAGATTACAAAACGACCCAATGCTAGGATTGCACCATCTACAAAAGAACACAACAAGAGTGTGGGCTCAAGTCAAACCCAGTACCTGGTTCATGGCCTGCGGGTCAGACATAATGCTCTGCATCATCTGCATCATGGCGGGGTTTTGCAACATCTGATTCAGAAAAGAAGCATCAGGTGAACCACCAAGCATACTCCCCAGATCTGGTGATCCCAACCCTCCTAGGCCACCAGCAGCACCAGATCTTGGATTGGCAGCAAGACCACTGAGCAAGCTACTCAAATCTGGTGAACCCAACCCACCCAGGCCACCAGTGGCACCAGTTCTTGCATTGCCAGTAGGACGGGACCGTGCTGCACCTTGTGCACTCCCGGCTGGTGATTTAAGTAGGCAAACAAAAAAATATTAACACATGTAAACATCAACAAGAAAACCTCCAAACAAACATAGGCATTCAAAAACTGAAGTATTCAAGACCTACCATTGGTGCTCCAGGGATTTGGAAGTGGATTAGTATTTGGAGCAGGGGTTCCTGTTGTCGATTCAGAGCCAGGAGTTGGGGTATTTGTTGCAGGTTGACCAGGTTGGTTAGACCCCTGATTGCCAAGAAGAGCGGCAAATGGGTTTGAGGCTGTGTTGCCTTCCCCGCCCATTGTTGTTGCATTTAGGAGAGGCTCCTGGACGGTTTCATACATGCGTCGAAGCATATTAAACCCTTCAGGAGAAGATTCAATGTTGCTCATAGCTCTGTCTGTGTTCCGCATCATCTCTCTCATGATTTCAGGATTTCTAGCGGCTTCAAGAGTTTGGCGGAGGACACTTGGGTCATTGAGCACATGGGCAAGATCTGGATTCCGATCCATGATCTCGCGCAATTGTGGGTTGTTCATGATCATATTGCGTATTAACTCTGGGTTGTTCATGAGACTTTGCATTGCTGGCATATTCATTATATCCCTCATCAAGTTGGGATTCTGGCTTAAATGCTGCTCAACTTGCTCTAATTCTGGAAATCCTTGCCCAAATATACCTGATGGCATGCCACTTCTTGGAGCACCAACACCTGGAAATAGACCTCCCAAGCCACCTGCTGGGCCACTGCTAGGAGTAGATGAAGCAAGGGGGCTGGCAGCAGCAGGAGCAGGTGCGCTTGACACAGCCGACGAGGCGACACCACGCACCAAGTGAATTGTGTGATCTGTCTCAACGCCTACAGCATATAAGAAGCATGTGCAAATTGATTAATAGTTCCAACATTTAAATTGTACATACTAAACAGACTGAAAGAAAGATATTCCTAATTCCCGTATCTGATGTAAACAAAACCAAAGAACCTAGTTAGAATACCTACAGAATTTATACAAGTGCAAAAGGCAATCATCTTGTGAGTCATAAAATCTATAATATCATTGGACATGAAGTTGCCACCACATAAAACAGCACCACAATTCAAATGTACTAATAATAAATCTACATCATACAGCACTAAAACTACAGCTTACTTACACTGAACAAACACAATCATTTAGTGCACACTTGTCACATTACAACTTACATGATCAAAAGTAGATATGACACAGTATTTCACTGGAGAGAATACAATGGGTGATATCAAACCCCTCATTCAATTTTTTTTAATAGCACTTGATCAATCAGCTAAGGAATGAAGGAATCCATCAGATAATTTAAGCCCACTCATTTTTGGTTCAAATAACTAAGAAACCAAACAACTTCAGGAAAGTTGAGAACTTTACAGAAATATAATCTCAGCCTATGCTAAATAACAAAATTGAACTTACGACATTCAATTAATATCAATAACTTGCATTTGCACCCACAAAACATATTCAAGAATCAGGTGCACTCTAGCAAAAAAAAATGCATATGATAATAATGTAGCTCCCCACATGCCAATCATAAGCTAATGCCAAATTTCACCTGACCTCCAAAGGTTCCATCCAAGGGAATAACATAGGTGTTTCCAACGAATACACACCAAGACATGCACAACCAACAGTTCTAGAAAGTCTGCAAAACGTTTCGAATCATATGTGAATATCGACAAGTTCTGCCTTATACTGAATTCTAGGCTGTAATTAATTTCAACCAAGTTAACAGTCTACGTTACGATCAAGACACTACATGTAGACAGTATCTAAGCTAACGGTACACGTTACTTACATAACCGAATCCAGCGTGTCACCTAGCGCAATGCACGGTAAATCCACTTCAAGCTATCATTCATATCATGGAAAAACGAAAATGCAGAATCTAGCCACCTATACACCACAAGCACAAACAGGCATTTCACCGACAACCCAAACCACGCAGAATTCACAGCCCCACCGCCGAATTCACGGCCGAACCGGCAAATCCCACCCTACGAGGCCAAATCGGGAGCTATTTTACTCTACCAAACAGTGATTCGGCGTGCCACGCACCATAGCTTTCTAGGGTTTGCTCGTCCTTGAGGATGCGGCCCTTGTAGATCAGGCGCTGCTGCGGCGCCGGCACGTCGCAGCTCCCGGCCACGACCTCCTTGAACGCGCCCACCGTGGCGGCCAGGTCAGCCTGCACCGTGAACTTGGAGCCGTTCGCGCACCGGATGTGCAGCGTCGCCCCCGCCACCGCCGCCACCCCCTCCCCCGCGGAAGCAGGCGGGGACTCGCCGCTCCCGGCGCCTTCGCCTCCGCTCGACATGGTAGCCTCGAGACCTCGCTCCGATCCGGTCGGCGTCGGCGGCCGCGGC
This sequence comes from Urochloa ruziziensis, assembly GCA_015476505.1. Classification (NCBI taxonomy): domain Eukaryota; kingdom Viridiplantae; phylum Streptophyta; class Magnoliopsida; order Poales; family Poaceae; genus Urochloa; species Urochloa ruziziensis. The sequence continues at coordinate 21,347,278 of CM027118.1, forward strand.
TGCTATTGGGGTTTGGCGTGTGTGCGTGAGCAGCGAGGTCTCTCTCTGTTTTTTTTTCCTCCCCTGTTTGCAACTTGCAAGGGAAGAAGAACTGGAGAAGAGAAACCAACAGTGTGTGACGCGTGGGATTTAACGGCGGAGAGCGGCGCGTGGTAGAGGTGATGGACGGCCTGGATTCGCCTCGTGACGTGGAGGTTTGTGTCACTGTGCGGTGGGGCCAGGATGGGGCGTGGACCGGGCGCGTGATGGCCGGTGCGAAGAAGGTTCTAGGCCTAGGCCGCTAGGCGACCGCGTGAGCTATGGGTTGGGCACTTGGGCCTATGGCATACAGTGACCGAGAAGGTTCCTCTTCCTCCTTCCTTTTGTGGAACGGGTCCATATACTTCGACCTGTCGGGTGTTTCGAGTGTGGTTTATGCGAATATACGATCCATGTTCCATGGAATCTACAGGGTGGCTCTTGGTCTGTGCACTGCGCTGTCCGAATTTTAACGAATTCTGTGCACTGTATTGTGCGAATGAGAATGAGATCAATGGTGGATGAACGTTATGAATGGGGTGATTTGATGCAGAGAAACTAGTGAGCATAGACTCGGTTCATCTCCTCTAATTCGAACTTTTTCAAAAAAAAAAAAACTTCTCTTATTCTAGTGTTAGTACGAAGGACAATAGGGACAGTGAGTTTATTTAACAATTAACATGTACGAAAACCCAATTCGAGCCGCAGCTCAATACTTGAGTTGATTTTTTTATCTTAGAATTTCTGTATCACTAAAAACAAGCAAATAAAATTAACCGTAGCAGTGTTGATGACAGAGCACCTTGAAAATCTCATAATCGAGGATGAACTAACTGAGGTGTCAATAAGATGGACCCAGCGAGAGAGGGAAGATGCGAAAAAAGTCTATAATTGATTTAGTATCTATATAACTTATATAAGTAATATCCACTAAGGATTTCTCTCAACTCTCATGAAGCCACATCATCACCTCCCACTAAAATGCATTAATATACAACTAAGATGCATTAATTGTTATTTTCTCTTTTATGTAGTACACATTTTATATTCATTAGATGTATATCTTATTATTATTTTCTTATCTATTCAAAAATAACATAAAAGTTTATGATTTTCATCAAGAGATAACTCATGGCTTTCAGGGTAATATCTATAAGTGCACTATTTGTACGAGCAATTAAACAACCACAATGATTCATAGTTTATCGGAAAAAAAATTCAAATTCCCGTAGCAACGCGCGGACACTACTAAAAAAACATTTTAGAAGACACTGCCAAAACATATTTCGAGACACTTGCAAAATGTGTGCGTCTCTGTTAATGCCCATCATTTTTGGAGGCGGAGACGATCGATTAACGGAGGCGGAGCAAAACCACCGTCTCTGTTAATAAATTAACGGAGGCGGTTTTTGTAACGCAACCGCCTCCGTTAATACTACATTAAAGGAGGCAGTTTTTATAACGCAACCGTCTCTGTGAATGCGTTAAAAGAAACAAAAGAAAACGAGAGTCTCCCCTCTAGCCCACTCAATCTTATCATCTCCCCCGTTCTTCCCCCTTCACGCTCCCTGCTTCCCCGTGACAAAAGCGGCGCCGAGGCGGCCAGCCTCCACCGCTCCGCTCTTCCTCGCGGGTGGGCGCCGACGCTCACCTGGATGCCGCCGGCCACCCCCGTTCGCCGCCTCTCGCCTTTCGCCGCCGGTCACCATCTAGGGTTTCGGGGCTCACATCACCGGCCCAAGGTCGCTCAATCCCCACGCCCCAAGGTCCAACGCCCCCCTCCCTTGTTTGGAACCAGCGGGGAGCGGCGGCGGCGGCGCCATGGAGGACGCAGCTACGGGCGACGACGGCCTGCTCTGCAGGCATGGCTATCGCCACCGAGTCGCGCGGGGGCGAGGACACGGTATGCCGCTCCTCCATCACCTCCCTCCCTCCCTCCCTGGTCGAATCCTGCTGCAGTCGTCGTGGGAAGCCTCGGGGTCTCGTCGCGCGGTGGGTCGATTCATGGGATTCGGCGAGCGATTCGTGTGCTGTTAAGAGTTGGTTGGACTTCGTGTTCGTTGTTGAATTAGTGGGGATTTGTTCCACCCATGGGATTTTCCCCCATCTCGTTGCCCCTCGTTTCGTGCTCACCATGGAAAAGCTCGTACCAAATACCAATAGCTGAGTAGGACATGTGTGCGTGTTATGTCAGGTTCAGATGCTATGTCGTTAGTACAACACTATCGAGCTACTGCACTAGGTTTGGTTTGCTTTACAAACATATACCTTGCTGCTTTAGTGCTCACCGCGACATGTGTGGTCTTGGATACAGCTGACATTTGCTACTGTCTATACCTTGACATTTGTTATCTAATGACAGTTTACTCTTGAACACTGTTTGCTTTATAAGTAGTCTGGAAGCAACTGGATGAGCAACAACTTGACCATAGAACACAGTTTAGAAACGTCCTTAATCTCATGTTCAAACCTGCAAATATATGTGCATACAACCAACACTCCTTTTTCATAGGTGTCTCCAATCAGCAGTAAAGTCAGAAAGGCCCGGAAATCTGCTGGAGAACACAGCCAAGGTCTCAAGGATACAATTCTCGTTTTCCTGACGCCGGTTCGTCTTGATCTGGTCGCTATGAACGCAATACTCATTCTTTTCGAACGGGCTACCGGGCTTGCCGCGAACTATTCGAAAAGTAAGGTCTACCCCATCCGATGTATGGACCATCACATCACCTTAATCCAAGACATCCTGCACTGCCAAATCGCTGACTTCCCTTGTACCTATCTTGGGGTTCCACTTTCTATCCATAGGCTTCCCAAGACAGCGATGCAGCCTCTGGTCGATAAGGTCGCATCTCGCATACCAGCTTGGAAGGGTAGACTCCTTAATAGAAGTGGTCGCCTAACCCTTGCTAAATCTACGCTATCCGCCATTCCAGTCCATATCTCTATGGCAGTTACCGTCTAACCTTGGGCAATCAAGACCATCGAAACTCTTATCAGGGGCTTTCTTTGGTGTGGGACGGAGGTCGCGTCAGGTGGCAAGTGCGCGGTCGCTTGGATCAATGTCTCCTGCCCTAAAGATCTTGGAGGTCTCGGTCTGCCCAACCTACACATCATGGGTTTGGCGCTAAGACTACGTTGGCTCTGGCTGGCACGAAGTGAGGCGCGTCCTTGGGGCGGGCTTCGTTTCAAGAGCGACCGCCAGGTGTTGCCTTTCTTTAATGCGTCAACCACAATTCAGGTCGGAAATGGCGAGATCGCCCTATTCTGGATGGACAACTGGATTTCGGGTTGCTCTATCAGAACCTTAGCCCCTAACCTGTGGGCGGCGGTCCCCGAGCGCATACGCAGGTCGCGAACGGTCAAGGAAGGCCTTGCTAGCCGCCTGTGGGTACGTGACATCTCGCATGCCCTGACGGTACAGGTGGTCGTGCAATATATTAGGGTGTGGGGCATCATCCGGAATTGAACCTTGGCCCCGATTCCGGACCGACTAGTTTGGCGGTGGACGGGTGACGGACAGTTCTCCTCCGCGTCGGCTTACCGTGCCTTTTTCCTGGGTCGCGAAAGCCTCTTGGGAGCTAAGCAGTTGTGGAAGGTGCAAGCCCCTGGGAAGTGCAGGTTCTTCGGTTGGCTAGTTTTACATGGACGGTGTTGGACGTCTAATAGGTTGAAACGTCATGGCTTACGAGAACACGATGATTGTGCGCTTTGTGCGCAAGAGGTCAAAACGTTGGATCATTTGTTGATCGGCTGCGTATTCAGTAGAGAAACTTGGTTTCGAGTACTTTCCTATATCCGGCTGCAGGTGGTTACCCCCAGGCGGAAGAAACTCTGGCACATTGGTGGCTCCGGAGTCGACAGAGGATACCCAAGAACCGTCGAAAAGGCTTCGACTCCCTGGTACTCCTGGTCGCTTGGTCGATTTGGAAGGAGCGGAACAGAAGGGTCCATGAGCGGTCGGCGCTACAGCCAGTCGCGCTAGCGCCACAAATCATTCAGGAAGCGAAGCTTTGGGCCAGAGCGGGGTTCAGCGGGTTGTGTCTGTTGTTTGGGATTAGAGCCCAGCCTTTCTAGTTTGTTTCTAGTCGCGCTCTTATTTTCTTTTTTCGTGTTGAGATATCTGCTTTGTATTGAACTCTCTTTTCCCGCTTAATACAAAACGTGCCAAGCACGTTCTCAAAAAAAAAAGGATACAATTCTTGTTTTATTGGGTGCAATATTAGTGTGATGTTTATATTAAGATGTCGTTGCTTTCATTAGTTCTTCTCCATTTTCCTGAATGGCTGAATTGTTTTTGGGAAGCGATGCTTATTGCTTATAAGTGTGAGAATGTACTAATCTCATATACTCATGCTTGGAACTTGTGCTTTTATTAGTTGTCCCTGCACTTGAGACTTGCATAGATTGAGATATATGATCACGTTTTTTCGATTGTCACAGGCTAACCGCAACAGGCATGCAGCGGTTAGGAAGCGGCATAGAGCATCAGTGCCTATAGCTTCAGCACTTCTGTATAGGTAATTGTTTTTATGTGCAGTGGACTGCATTTATATGCAGGTCAGACTGGTTATTCATTTATTTATTTATTCCGTGAAATTATTCTGTCTTCTTTATGCTTGCAAGCTTATCTATTTATCTCCATTCACATCGGCTGCCTTGTTTCTCATCATTTGCAGTAGCCGCCCAAGAGTTTTTCCCGTGCCAGGCTTGAGAGCTAATGTTGTTAAATCAATCCTTGGATGTATGAGCCATAATTATTTTTCCTTATTACTTCTTTTCCTACTGTTGATTTAGTGTGCTAGTCATCGGTGATGGTTAACTTTGGAATTTGGTTACTGATTGTTCTTATGGGATATCATTTTTTGCAGCCGTGGACACTTCATAAAAGTGTGTTGACGCAAAAATCAGGCGGAGACGGATGCGCTAACACACGAGCGAAGGCGTGGCTTTGAAATCCAAGGCGTGCCAGTCAATCTGACCTATTGATTGACAATGATAAAATCGGACGTAAAATTATCAGATCGAAACGACAGGATTACCGAATTTCTCCGATTTAAATGTAACAGCTTAATTAAGCCGATACAGAAAAAGACAAACAGTTGGAATTAGCCGATTGTAAACGTGAGCAAATATGAAGAATTACTTAAAAGTAATCTAAATAATGCTACACGGACAACACTTGATAAAGACCTGGACGGCTGTACAATGATGATAATAATGAGTAAAATAAATAGCTGACAAGAATCACTATCAAGCTGGATAATTTGGTGATAAAAACTAGAACAACAAGAATTGATATAAAACTTATAGATCTAGCTAATATCGATAACTGTTGAATAAGTCTAAACGAAGCAACAGCGATGCGCCTGGATGCTAAAGCTTAGATATTACTCGGTAAGGGTGGAACTTACGAGCAAGCCTTTGGGGATCGAAATCGCCTCAACTTGCCCAGAAGAACCTGAATCCACACACGTACCTTGGGGATCGAAAACGCCTCAACTCGCAAGAGAACCCAAAAAGGAAAAGACTTTGGCGAAGTCGCCGACTTGAAAGTAAAGGTACTGGAAAAAAAGAGTTTGTTTATTGATGCTGTGATAATTCTTTTACAATAGCCAGAGGTGCTAGGCAATCTAACTAGCCACGCACGCACTAAACTTGCAATAAAAGAAATATCTAAACAAAGGCTAATACTAGAATACATGGTCTCTAATTTCTCTAATTTCTATAGAATCCCTTCAATTAATATTGAAGCTTTCTCGTACGGCAACTCGATGACTTTATTGGCTTAAATCAGTTGCATCTTTTCCTCTGTGTCATACGTGGCCACCCAAAAACAATTCTCTCAAGCCTGAGCACGAGTCCTCATAAGCCAACACGTGCGTGGATTCCAGTCCAAGCAAGACCCTTCCACGTATCTATCGCCAGACACGTCACTTTAATCCCCTTTTATAGAACGGTCAAGCCATACCATATATAATATTTCACTTCTCGAATATTCAGCAAGCCAGACTCTTCTCCATATTAGTCGCTGCTTCTTTTATCTCGAATCTGTCTCGTTTTATGAAGTTTCCTTGCCTTAATCCACCTTTTTAATTAACTAGGACTCCTTCTACGTGTCATACACAAAGTAGACTTCTTTATTCTGTTTTTCAACACAGGCCGATCCGATGCATCTCAGTAGCCGATGCATGTGTCCCTGCCGATGCATCTCGATAGCCGACAATCTCTATGCTTCATATTTCATCGGATTTACCAAAATTCGAAGTCAACACAAGCCCAAATTAAGTCGGATTAATCCGGTGTCAACAGCAGCCGTGCATTCCAGAAGTTTGCTGTGAAGACTAACATGACTCTTGAGAGCCTATCATCTGAAGGTAGTGTTTTCAACCACTGCACCACCCAGACATCATTTATGTTGCTGATTCTATGCAAGGGGATCATTTCTTTCTAGAAGTTTTGTTTACATATTTTTTTTAATTACCACTGGTAAAAAATTGATTTTGCTATCCTAGAGAATATGCGTATATCAATATTGTGAGTACAACTGCTCGTAGAAGGAGTGCATTTGTTTCACATTCAGGTGCTTGTATTTTGTTTAGAAGGTTGGGAGGACTGATAATAAGAACATGAATTGATGTAATGTGTTTATCCGACATGAATGTGTGTAATATGTGTGGCCCGACAAAATTACGATTCAAATTAATTTTTTTTAAATCTGTAAAATCATTAACAGAGACAGTTTTGTTACAAAAACCGTCTCTGTTAATGCCTATTAACAGAGACGGTTTGGAAACCGTCTCCGTTAATCGACAATTAACAGAGACCCTAGCTTAGAGACGGTTGCCAAATTCGCCTCCGTTAATGCAAAAACCGTCTCCGAAAATGTTTTATGTAGTAGTGGGGAATCACCTACTTTTATAATATGCATGACACATGAAAGTGCAACAGTTTGACCTCTACTTTATTTGTATAGTGGGCATATGCGTACATTGTCATTTGTTGTCATCTCTCTAATGTTTATGAAACTGTCGTATTGAAAAAATTCCTGCAGTTAGTTCTAACTATCGTAACGTTATTTTCATTTACCACGCGGCATAAAACCTACATTTTAGCATGAACATGAATAGAGAAACTCCTGCAAAAAACACAGAAAACCATTGGAATTCGTCCTCCATTCTTTTTTTTAAATTTCACAGTACAACACAGACGCTCACAACACGCACACACACTCACCCTTATGAATACACGTACGCAAACCCTACCCCTATGAGCACCTTCAAAGGACTGAGCACCCGACATATCTGGAGATTCTCGAAGTCACCATTGGCGTCTCGTTGTCGACGGGAACGCCGATTACCACTTAACGCATAACGCCGGTAATTCCTAGAAAATCTCAAGAAAAGGTGCGAGCATCAGGACTTGAACCCTGGTGGGTAGCGTCACACTGGACCGTTCTATCATTGGACAAGCCAATTCACATCCTCCACTCTTTCTAGGCTGATAATAGATTAAGCGGCCCGTTTATAACCCTGCACAACTTTTTCCTAATTTTGATATGCTACTATCGAAGGCCCAAGTTTTGTAAACCATAGAAAACTAGGTAATGGGCTAAAGAGTTCTAAGCCCAGCAGCGAATCCGCATGAGCCCAAACTAGGTAATGCCGTTTGCTTCTCTCAAAAAAAAAAAAGGTAATGCCGTTTGCGAGCAAGGGCATAGCCGCATGGGGCGCACCTCTTCTCCCGGTGCTGTTAGGCATCACCCACCGCGCGGGCAGCGGATGCTCGTACCCACCGCGTCGCGTTCGTCTCCAACTGCCTCTCTTTTTAATATGTATCGATGTACATTGACTGAAGGACCGAAACGGCGACCAGAAAGGGGGGAGTGAATGTGAGCCGATAAAAATTCTTTCCAACCGATCCGGCTATTTTTCCAAACCAACTCCGAAACCTCCGAGAGCGATCTTGCCAAGATCACGTAGTCACTGTCAAGCTGCTGACCCTAGGAACAAGAAATACGCAGCGGAACTCGAATCGATCGAAACGAACGCAAAACGGCCCGAAACAAGACTCGATCCAACACACCCCAGGGGGGCGGTTAAACCGGGTCAGGGGGGCGGTTAAACCGCCCTGGCCTGGGAACCTCGGGAAAAAGTCAAACCAAAAGTGGATCTCCCAAACCGCTTGAGCTCTTGAGGCGAGATTTTGGTCAGATGATCTAGACCTCCAGTGGAGTGTTTTCCCAAAAGATCTCGGCCTCTAACTCAGTACAACTCCCGGAATCTTAGATCTCGCGAAGAACACCATGACCTCGAGTTCATCCCGAAAATCTCAAATCCAAAGCGATTCTCGGCGTTTGGGGGCAAAGGATCACCAGCAAAAGAGGCACAAGGCACTCATACGTGAATCCCCCAAAGAAATCCGAGAGAAAACACCCTAGAAAGAGAAGAACGAAAATCCCCCAAAAATAGCTCCGAAAATACCCACAAAAATAGAAAAGAAAAGGGAGCTCGGGAAATCAAATCATGGCACAAAGATGAGCAGCACAAACTCCATCACATAACCATGAATTCACCTATACAAACTAGGAATGATTCGAAGTAGTTCTAGGTGGAGGGGATGAAGGGGAAAACTAGTTCAAAGGAAAAACTAAAAGGATAACTAGAGAGATCGTAGCCACCAGCCCTGGGAGGGGCTATTAGTAGTCCAAGTGGTGGTGCTCTAAATACTGAACTACCCCTAAGTGATACATACCCCTCAGGGGCAAATTTGACATTTGGTTCTCAGAAATTTTCCGGCTCGGGCACCTTCCACTGCAAGCTAGCTTCCCTCCGACGCAAGCCTTGCAGTCACGCCGCGTGTCCTCCGGATCGAAGCTCCTCGACGCCGAGTTTTGGGCCGGCCCAGGGGGAGGCGGTTAAACCGCCCCTGGGGGGCGGTTAAACCGCCCCTGGCTGATGCCACAGCCCATTGGCCCATCTTCGCCACGTCGAGTCCTCGGTTCTTGGTTTTGAGGCCCAAACCATGGGAAACTGTCCACCGATGATTTTGTGGCCAAATCACCAAACCCCGCGCGCAAACTTCGGTTGTTAGCCGCCACCTTGCACCGGCTTCTCGACCGCGTACGAGCTTCGGTTGTGAGCCGCTACCTCGCACCGAAACCACGTCCCCTTACTCGTTCTTGTCAGCATGTGAACCGCACTTGATCCACCGGCCACCGGGTCCCTCGAACCAGGCCTACTTGTTTCTCCGCTCCTCGGAGGCCGCCATGGCTAAGACCTTTCGCGCCTGTTTTTCACCTGCACCAATGCAACCAAGCCGCATTCTACACCTGCAATACTTGAGCCAAGGGAAACGTCAATCCACACCACGTTGTCAATCACTCATCACACCAGGAAGCGACCATCCACCACTCCGCAAGGTGTCCATCCCTTCCACAATGCTCACAATGGAAGCGGACTGGCTTTGGCTTTGGGGTTTCTCTCGGCTGTGCTCTCTCTCTCGGCTGGTAAACCCCACTCCTCACAAAGGTCACTCTCCTCTGAAAGTTATCTGTCTTCGGTGGAAACTTGGGAGGATCTGCAGTGGTGTCAAGCTTGTTTAGCAGGTGGTTGGGTTTGTGTGTGAAGGTGTTTTTGAGAATGGTTTTTGGTGGGTTTGTGGGAATGTTTGCGGTGGAGCTCTCAGTATCTCTCTCTCACCACTGCTCTCACCAACCTTCTCAGAACCCAGACCACGACCATCAGCTCTCTTAAAACCAGCAATCAACATCTTGAGCTGAGGCTCGCGACCCGACAACCAACCCAAACACTGTCTCAGCTCATCATTCTCATCTTGCAAGCGATTCACACACTGCTCTAACTCAACATTCTTCAATGCAACAACATCACAAGCAGAGCATGAATTTGCAATGGGAGATTTCAGTTGTGGTTCAAGTGAACTAATCATGGTGCGTGATTCAAGCAACTGAGCATGCAAAGCAGGACAAAAGTACAAGCACCTAGCAAAGATGATCTAGACTTCAACTCAGCAAGCTCAACCCTAGCACCCTCTAGTTCATCTAAGCAAGTCATGTGTTTCTCCTTAAGCACAACCAGATCAGCAATATGCACAACACAGAACGAGCATTCGACTTCATCAGACACAAGAGGAGCATCTTTCAATACAGCAATCTCAGACTCAAGCTTAGCTGCTCTCTCCCTAGACTCGCAAAGCAAAGACTCAAACTCCATAGCCTTCTTTCCAATCTCAGAAAGCAAGGTCTCAAGCTCAGCCACTCTATCCTTGTACTCTCCTAGCAAAGACCTAAACTCCCTCTTCTCCTTGTTGGTATTCCTAAGCACATCATCGCGGTTATCGACCAACTGCTCTAATCTAGCAATCTCCTGACGCAAAGAGGTGGGATCGGTCAATACCTCATCCTCGGAGTCGGAGTCGGAGTCGTCCTTGCCCTTCACGGAGTCGTGCGCCATGGTGCAGTAGTCGACGGCGGCGAAGGAGATGCCGTTGAAGTTGCGGTTCAAGCTCTTCTTCTCCTTGCGGTGGCCGCAGTCTTCATCTTCACTGCTTGAGCTTGACGACGTGTTGGTGGAGCTTGTGTCGATGTCGCTCGCATCTGCCACCATCGCTCGAGATCTGTGCTTGTTATGTCCACCGTGCTTGTTCTTCGATCTTCTCTCGTCCTTGTTCTTGTGCTTGGAACAGTACTCATCCTTGGGACGGTGCTTGTGGTCGTCTCGCGGGCGGTGCTTGCGGTTGTAGTCGTTCTTGATCTCCTCGGGGCACTCGGCGATGAAGTGGCCCATCTTCCCGCATCTGTAGCACGTACTCCCGGCACGCCTCGAGCCCTTCCGGTTCTGGTACATCCGCTCGAACCTCCTCGTGAGCAACGCGAGATCCTCCTCGCTCAGCACATCATATTCTTCATCTGGAAGAGACACAAGAGAAGACAAAGCAAAGTGTCTAGGAGTGTTAGCATGTCCATATCCAGAGCCACCGACTAGAGCCAGACTATGGGGATCAGTCGGACTCTTAGCCTTGGCAAGCAACTGTCTGTCCACCTCAGAAGACTTCAACTTCGAGAAAAGCTCATCGACAGACAAAGTTTCATAGTTTGCCGACTCCATGATCGTCTCAAGCTTGGCACCCCATACGGATCTATCAAGTGCTTGCAGGAGCTTGATAGCTCGGTCATGATCCGAGTATGGGAGTACGGTAATGTTGGCTTTCATGTTGTTGACAATAGAAGCGAAACGCTGAAACAAAGCATCAACCGACTCTCCAGGCAAATGAGCGAAATTCTCATATTCTCTCCTATACATCGAGAAAAGCCTAGCCTTGACATGGCTATCACCACCGTGGGCTACCTTGAGCTTCTGCCAGATCTGACTAGCTAGGTCCTCGCCCAAAACACGCTCAAACTCCTCGGCAGACAAAGCACGGAACAAGTAGTCAACAGCTCTAGCATTTGCCTCAAACCTATCCTTTGCATCCTGGGCATCTAAGTTGGTGGGATTGACATAGTTTTCATCTTTCGTCACATCCCACAGCAACTTTCCTTTGCCTCGCAAGAAAGCGCCCATACGCGCAACCCAGTTCGGGTAGTTCTTCCCATCGAAGTGCGGAGGCCCGGAACCCCGATCTTGGTACGCCATCTTTGGATCTTAGACTGGTTAGAGTCGCAAAGACCCGTAACCGGCTCTGATACCAATTGAAGGACCGAAACGGCGACCAGAGAGGGGGGAAGTGAATGGGAGCCGATAAAAATTCTTTCCAACCGATCCGGCTATTTTCCCAAACCAACTCCGAAACCTCCGAGAGCGATCTTGCCAAGATCACGTAGCCACTGTCAAGCTACTGACCCAAGGAACAAGAAATACGCAGCGGAACTCGAATCGATCGAAACGAACGCAAAACGGCCCGAAACAAGACTCGATCCAACACACCCGGGGGGGTTAAACCGGGTCAGGGGGGCGGTTAAACCGCCCTGGCCTGGGAACCTCGGGAAAAAGTAAAACCAAAAGTGGATCTCCCAAACCGCTTGAGCTCTTGAGGCAAGATTTTGGTCAGATGATCTAGACCTCCAGTGGAGTGTTTTCCCAAAAGATCTCGGCCTCTAACTCAGTACAACTCCCGGAATCTTAGATCTCGCGAAGAACACCATGACCTCGAGTTCATCCCGAAAATCTCAAATCCAAAGCGATTCTCGGCGTTTGGGGGCAAAGGATCACCAGCAAAAGAGGTACAAGGCACTCATACGTGAATCCCCCAAAGAAATCCGAGAGAAAACGCCCTAGAAAGAGAAGAACGAAAATCCCCAAAAATAGCTCCGAAAATACCCACGAAAATAGAAAAAGAAAAGGGAGCTCGGGAAATCAAATCATGGCATAAAGATGAGCAGCACAAACTCCATCACATAACCATGAATTCACCTATACAAACTAGGAATGATTCGAAGTAGTTCTAGGTGGAGGGGATGAAGGGGAAAACTAGTTCAAAGGAAAAACTAAAAGGATAACTAGAGAGATCGCAGCCACCAGCCCTGGGAGGGGCTATTAGTAGTCCAAGTGGTGGTGCTCTAAAGACTAAACTACCCCTAAGTGATACATACCCCTGGCTAATGCCACAGCCCATTGGCCCATCTTCGCCACGTCGAGTCCTCGGTCCTTGGTTTTGAGGCCCAAACCAAGGGAAACCGTCCACCGATGATTTTGTGGCCAAATCATCAAACCCCGCGCGCAAACTTCGGTCGTTAGCCGCCACCTTGCGCCGGCTTCTCGACCGCGTATGAGCTTCGGTTGTGAGCCGCTACCTCGCACCGGAACCACGTCCCCTTGCTCGTTCTTGCCAGCATGTGAACCGCACTTGATCCACCGGCCACCGGGTCCCTCGAACCAAGCCTACTTGTCTCTCCGCTCCTCGGAGGCCGCCATGGCTAAGACCTTTCGCGCCTGTTCTTCACCTGCACCAATGCAACCAAACCGCATTCTACACCTGCAAAACTTGAGCCAAGGGAAACGTCAATCCACACCACGTTGTCAATCACTCATCACACCAGCAAGCGACCATCCACCGGTCCTCGGACACACCGGATCCTCACTCTTTTACAAACAAAAACTCAGAAAAAGAAAAATTACAAAGAAGTTTAAAACTCCTAATCATCTTGCTCGATGACTTCAGGGATCCGTTCGTCAGCGCCGTCCAAACCGCATCCCAATCGTCGCCGGACACCAGAGCCAAACTCCACAAAGTAGAGGCCGCAGAGGAGGGCTTACTGCTAGGCGCAGATGCCGAGTACACAGCCTCCTAGGCACATCGGCCAACTCCAGTACCCACGACGCAACCTTCAAATCTAACACCGGCAATGTGGTACGCTCGCTGCCTCGTGCGCAGTAAGCTGGCTGCGCGGGCGCCCCCTGCACGCACAGGTGTTTGACGCAACGTCCCACTGGGACACTCTGCCACTCTGGGAACGTTGACGCAGCCACACAGCAGTCTCACTGTTCAACGTGATGCTGGATCCTGGAACGCTCAAAGGGCCCACAAGAATATCTAAAATTTTTTAGGCCGTCTCCAGAGGCTCTATCGACTTCGCTAACCGATTGAGAGGAGAGAGTTAGACAAGCACATAGGCACCAGCATACCACACGAACAATCACTACAAACGTCAACTCGTCCCCCGTGTCGCTCCCTGAGGGGCGGCTCGGGCGGAGCCTCCAGCCACCGCCCCAAGCTCCTCCTCTCCCCTGTTCTCGACGGCCGCCGTCGCCGCCGGTACCCGTCGGTGGCGGCGGCGGTCACCCACGGTCGCCTTCCCCCTCCCTCCTCCTCCCCCTGCTCCACCCACAAAACCTAACCCTAGGTCGTTGGTCGGGTCGTCGCCGCCGCTGCGGGCCGCCGGGCCAGCCGGCCATCGCCGCCGTCGCCGCTTCCCCGGGCCTCCACCACGTCGCGGCCATCTGCCAACGCCGCCTCCCCTCCACCGGCGGCCGAATCCGCGGGCTTTGGGGCGCGCCGCTTCCCCGGTCGCCGGGCGCCGCTGCCTTCCCGGCTGGCGGTCCCGCGGCCTGCTGCGCCGCCGCCTCCGGTGGCCGGATCCAGGTCCTCGGGGCGCCGTCGCCGGAGGCCAGATCTGGGGCCTGGGGGCTCCGCCGCCTCCCTGGCACCCGGTTCCGGGGCCTCGGGGCACTGCCGTGCCCGCGATCCATGGCATTGGCGCCGTTCTGGCAGCCCGCCGCGCCCCTACCGGGTGGGGCCGCGTTGCCGCCCTGGTGCCGGCCCAGATCCGCCCCACGGGCCCAGATCTGCGCCTGCCCCTGCAACGGTGGCCATCTTCATCTGCGCTGACTACATGCTTTCCTTTCATACTTCATCGCTAGGCTTGCCGGGGCTACGACTACCTCGTTTACCACGCACTGGCGGATGCTTTGCCGCTAGTCGCGCTGCTTGCAATTTGTCACTGACGGATGCTTTGCCGTCGTGGTGTGTGCTGGTCGTTTTCGACGGATGCTTTGCCGTCGCGTTCCTTCTACTTCTTGCGGATGCTTTGCGGCTTAGTCGTGTTGCTGGTTGCTTGTCTTGGGCGGTTGCTTAGCCGTCGTACTGCATGGTGGTCGCCTCTGACGGATGCTTTGACGTCGCGGCGCCACTACTTCTGGTGGATGTTTGGCCACCCTCTTGTCGCTTGGTAGTCTCAGCCTTCAGCCTCGGTGGTGTTGTTCATAGTGTAGCCTCAGATGTTGCTAAGGTCGCCGCTTCCTGTGCCTGTGGTTGGCCCTCTTCATTGTTGCACCATGGTTCGCTCGCTGCCTTTCCCATCGTTTGGTTCTCTAGCCTCAGTGGTCTGTGGTGTTGTGTTGGCTTTGGAGGCTTTTGGCGAAAGCCGTGACCGGTGTTCGCCGGTGCCGACAACGGCTGCGTCTTTGACGTAGTTACCTTGCTGAAGGCGTTGTTGTGGCCACCAAAGCCATTTGGTTTCGCCAGGTGAAGACTTGGACCGCTCATTCGTGGACGGTCGGACGATGGCGGCGTCGACGTCGCTCCCTTCGTGAAGGCATCGTTTTGCAGGACCCTCGACTTCTGCCCTTTGGCTCAGCGTATCAATCGGTGATGTGTGTGTGTTCATGGTGCCTATCTTCGCTGCAGGCCTCGGTTGTGTTAGATCTTCGTTAGGTGGACGCCTTGGTCGCGTTAGCTCTTCGTTAGGTGGGTCGGGCTCTTCTTCTTTGTTATCTGTGTTGTTTTTGCTTTCCTTGTTTGATGTCTTGTAACTACGCGCTTTAGGGTCTCTCCTAAAGTTGTTTCGTTGTAATTCTCTCTTCCGCTTAATGAAAAATGTGCTATGCACATCTAAAAAAAGAGGAGAGAGAATGAAAAATAAAAGCATGAAAACCCGTGCGAGACTAGCTCTGGCCAGGTTAAAAATCCCGACCGCTACCGGTCCGGATACCGCGGTAACCGGTCAAACCGGTCCGGATCGGTAGCGGTACGGGTCGGTTTCTAATCGGCCAAAGTTAAAATTTTCAAATTTGAATTTAAAAATTGAAAAATTCTTAAAAATACTTTAAGGTGAGTAGATTGTAATGCTGTCAAAATTTTTCAAATATTAGTTCATTTAGTATTTTTTGTTTGTATTAGAAGTTCAAACAGCCTACTAGATCAACACGTTAAACTTCTAATGCGCTTAAACCGCTACTTAAACTTCTTAAAAATGTTCTCTTTTTGACACCATTAGATTCTACGCACCTTTAAACTATTTTTAGAAATTTTTTAGAAATTTTCTTTTATTTTTTAATTAAAATTCGAAAATTTGTCAAACCGCTCAAACCGGCAGGCTAACCGCTTAAACCGGCCGGCTAACTGCTCAAATCGGCCGGCTAACCGTTCGAAACCGGTTGAACTGCGAATTTAATTTGATTTTTAAATTTGTCCGGTTTCTATCGGTTTCCGGTCAAACCGGTCCGACTAACCGCTACCGGTGGGCGGCGGTTTGACCAGACCGGTCGGAAAAAAAAAAACCTGGCTCTGGCTCCGCGCTAGTGCGGCACTTTTTCCCCCTGTTCATGGAATAAAAAAGTCTTTGGGCTGGCGATGTAGCCGGCCACTGGAGAGGCCCTTAGGCCAGTCTCAGTGAGGAGTGTCATGAGCATTAAATATCATGCCACATCAACAAATTTGCTGACATGGCGCTGCTATTTAAGAGGGGAGTGTCATGGGATGAGAGAGGATGTCATGGTGATGACACTCCCTGGCACAGTTCTCAAAGTTTCCAGTCTTGACAACCGTGCGATGACGCTCGCCACTGAGACTGGCCTTAGAAGAATGCCTTTTGAAGCAAAAGCAATCATACGGAAGACTCTGTTGAGCACATGCAAGATCCGTCAAGATGTTGAAGTGGCTGAAATTGCTCCTTGCGAATTGCAATGATCTAGGATTATTCATCAGTTTACATTCTTCTCTCAAATTTATATGCCGGGTCAGGGAAATAGGTTGATGTTTCGGGGACAAGAAGGCTAATGAGACAGGGACGGTAGGAGAAGGGTCGATGCTGTAGTTTTTTTTAAAAAAAATTACACAGTACAACGCAGACGCTCGCAACACGCACGCAAACTCACCCCTACAAACATACATACACTAACCCTATCCCTATGAGCACTTTCGAATGACTGAGCACCCGACAGATTTGTAGATTCTCAAAGTCACCATTGGTGCTTCGTTGTCGACGGGAAGCCAATTCGCGTCGATGTTGTAGTAGGACCAATGTGCAAAGACAAATGGATAGTTTTCTTGTACGAGATAAGATCCATCCTAGGTCGAGGAGCCCATCTGAGTAGGGATGGTAATGTGCTCAACTTTTTATACTAGAAAAATTTAAGGATCAAGATCTAAACGGATCGAGTCGAAATTATATACAAATTTGACCTACAAATGATTAGGGCCGAGTTGGATTGTGAAAAGGGCATAAGGGCCATGGACCATTACCATCCCTACATCTCAGCAATATGACTTCCTTGGAACTGTTGCTGAAGTAATCTTTTTGTGAAGTTTTGAGATTCCACGAGACGTTGATAGATTCCTCCAGCAGAGATGGTGATACTACAAATGATACTGAGGCAGAAACTCTGGAAATGTACCTTGCAATATTGTTTTCATTGATCTTAGGATGCATGAGAGTGGCAACTGGAAGTGCTGAAAATAGAGCTACCGAAGTGCTGAAAACAAACAATAATCATGTCCACAGCTCTGTCGTGATGACGACTGGAAGTGCTGAAAATAGAGCTACGGAAAGAGATAAAAACGAATATGTAACTGATCTCTGATTCCGGCTTGTGTAGAGTGTATTGAGTAAAATTTGCTGAGTAAGTATGCATGCAATCCACTAATTCCTGTCTTCACACTAGAAATTTTGCGATGTTGTTTCAATTAAAAATACTGTTAATTATCTGATCCAGTTGAACAACATTATTGATTTTTCAGTATTTCTCAAACATTATCTTTAGATGCTATGGCTATCTTGAGAAGTTTTGGAAATATGAAAAGAAAATTCAGGTTGAACTGTTGTCCAGCGGAGATGCAAAGGTTGAAGGTTCCAGTGAAAGCATTGTACAGCCCTGAACATTAAGGTCTAAATTTGTCCAGGATTCGAGGCACTTCATACTTCTTGTATCCAAATATATTTGAATTCACTTCAGCTATTTATTTTTTTTCTGTTCAAGCAACTTGAAACACAACGATTACAAGCACAGGTTGCTGCAAAAATATGTTTCTGGGTATTACTTTTCAGATTAGTGAATATTTTGTTGAGCTAGCAACGTTCATCAAGCTCAGCTTGTCACACATCATCATATCAGTGGGTTCAAGCGTCCTCCTCCATCCAAACACGTTTCCTGTTGCCTGTTGGGAACCTTGACGTACATAGCATGACCACGAAGTTATAGATTTTTGTTCACTTCGCTAACTGAAAAGGAAAAATGTAGCATTTTACAAAGTAGGCAACTTGGGTCATCTAATAATGTTGGGTTTGGACAGTGCAGAACAGATGCTTGCTTGCCTGTGAGCACTACGATAATCATCAGGGCCCTGAAGTTTCTCTCTGTAAATGACGTATGTCCTGGTTCAGCAGAGTCCAGTAGGCCTGGATCCCATTTGGTTAGTCCAGTCCCGCGTAATTACTTCCTGCTTTGGTTTTGCTAATGACATGCTACTAATAATACTGGCTTTGCTAATGACATGCAACTAATATTCCGTCGGTTAGACGTTACACCAGTGTACTCCGATTTTTGACGGCCGAGCCCAATCCATCGCTGTTAAGCCTGATACTCGACACGACAGTGTATGTGGTGGCAGCCGCCGCAGACCTTTCTGACCGTGTCTGTGTCAATGGCAGGGGTTGCCTTTCCTTCCAGGCGAACGCAAATCAATAGGACATGGCAACCGCCGCGGCTCGACCCACCGGCGCGCTAGCTATCTGCCGCGCATGCAGCGAGCCAACAGGAAAGCTTTTTTTTAAGCAGTCTAGCAGACGTGCCGCGCGCACGGGGCGTCACGGTGGCCGGGCGGCGACGCGAGGCGCGCGGGACGAACGGTAAACAGGGGTGGGTCTGCGCAAATTGACGAGCCGTTACGCGCGCGCACGGGCATGGCACACCGGTGGCCGGGCGCGAGTGGGTACGCGTCGCGTCGCCGCGTCGCGCCGCAGCAAAGAGTGGCGGCTGAGAAGCTTGTGGTAACTGGTAAGGGAAAGAACAGCAGGCGCCGCGCCGCGAGCGGTGTCCGCGTCTGGGAGGTCGGCTGCCGGATCGCGGAGGTCACCCGGAGAGTCAAACGTGCAGTGAATGGCTGTGGGGTGGCGCGTGGCATGGGACGGTTGATCGTTGTGCGCTTGGCGTCAACGCATTCTTTTTTAAGGTTGACTGAGTGTACGGGGTCAGCGGCCGTTTCATGATTCGTGAACCGGTTGTCGCTGCTCTTCACAGCAGCTGCAGCCTGCAGTGCAGGGGACAGCACAGGCGCGCGTTAACGTCTAGTGGTTGACTTGGCCACTTTTCCGTCGCGCGTTTTGGCCAGTGCAGGTCAAGATCGGGGTGCCAGGTGACACTACTGCCGTCCCCAGCTGTGTGTGTGAATTTGTGATGAAGTGTGTGACAATCCCGGCTAGTAAGTGACGATCAAATATTCAACCAGTAACACCACTGTCACTCAGACTCAGTTGCCTTCGTGCGCATCATCTTATCTCCGCTCGAATATAGTACAAAAAAACGAGTTGCTACGAATGACTAATACCCGAAGCAGACCCAAAAGGATGTTGATGTATACGTCCAGAATCCAATCATGGTGTGGGAAACCACGGTCCGGATTCGGTCACATTCGCAATAAGATTTGGAAAGGGACACCCGATGGCCCGAATAAACCATGGTGATGGGGGATAAGCTCAAGCATGATTGGGAGAACGCACCACTGCACAAAGATCATGCCATCCACAATCCTGTACTGTAGGGCCATTGGGAGAACAGGGCATGATGAGCAACACCACATGGCAGTATGGCACTACTCGCGCACCACGGCCTGCCTGCCCAACTCGTGCTCTCCCTCCGTGGATGGATGGCAATTTGTACGCAGAAGCGATGAGCCGTCACCGCCGGGCGCCGGCCCTGCCCCCTACAACAACCGTAGCGATCTCGGCGGCATCCAAAACCTTGAAAGCATGCAAAGGTTTCGCCTTGTTCTGCTTAGGCCTTCGAGCAATTCTCTGGACGTGTAAGAAATCCCCATTTGCATGATTCTCCCTAGCTACTTGCCTGCTTCCAGTAGTATATAGTGCTCGTCGGCTCTTGAGCTGAAAGGGACGCCGGAGGCATGTGGGAAGCGCCAGCAAACGAGCCAACGACACGTTCCAAAACTGGAAGAAACGATAAGAAAAGGTCCGGACCCGAGTTCGGTACGCCCATGCCTTTCGCGGCCGTGGCCTACCACCACTGTTTGACGGAATTAATGAAACGGAAAGTTCTGATCCAACTCGAACACATCGATGCAGATGCACTGATGCACGCACGCCAGACGTGGTGGTGGTTATCCTGAACGGCCTGGGTTTTTTGGAAGACGATGCTGTCCGACGTGTCGTGATCGGGAGGCGGGAGGCAGGACCCGCGGTGTGGATTTGGGTTAGCAACAATCCAGTTTTAAGCGCTATCCGCCGGAGCAGGGGCCGTGCGGCGAAGGATGCGGCCGAGCCGCGGCGGCGCGGGCTCCCGCACAGGGAAGGAAGCAGCGGCGGCGGTGGTCGGTGGCACGCGATAAGCCTTGACGCCCTGTCCCCATGCTCGCTTCCCTAATCCTCGGCCACGTCGGCCGCTCCGGTTCTTATCCTCTCGAATAAATCCCACTCATCATCTCTTGCCCTCTTTCCTTTCTCTCCTCTCTGCTTCGGTCCTTGACCTCGAAGTCCTTAGGCTATGTTTAGATTGTAAAAAAATGGTAAAAAATATGAAAAATATTATTTTTATAAAATCATGTATAAAGATAAAAATTAACTGACATGGTTCAATAGGTAGATAATTTTTTATAAAAATGTGACTTTTTTTTACATCTAAACACGACATTAATTCCAGCGGCTACTTTTCTCCCCCATCGCTCAAATGCTACGGCTGTCAGGCGTTCAATCATTGCCATAAAAATCACCGCGTCGGATCGAACGCAAATCCGCAGGATTGCGAAGATAACGAGCGGCGATCAGATTACGGGTACTGCCAGCGGGTTGTTGTGGTCAGCACCAGGTTACTTACCGGCTTCCACGTGCCAGGCTGCTGGAACCCGTATGCGCCAGGCTTTCATCCGACGCCTCGCTGACGCGACCCGGCGCCGCTGCACGCGTGTCCCCCGCTCCCCGGGGGTCGGTGGCCGCCCGCCCCCCGGCCTCACCGTCCTCCCCTTCCCACCACCTCTATATCCGTCCCACGGCGCCGCGCTTTGCCCCCCAACCGCGTCGCGTGTCCAAAACCGAAACATTCTGCGGCCTGTTGGAGGGCAGGGCAGCACCAAGTATCATCAGTCTAGGGGTCCTACTCCAGTCATAGAAGTGCTTGCGGCCTTGCGAGCACCAGCTAGCTTCCGCTCTGTGGCCAGAACCAGAAACCAGAGCGGCAACCTTGCGGCGCCCGCGTAGAGGTGTGGAGCATAAAGCCGGCGCTCCTGCTGCGCCCAACAATCCAATTCCCCTGTTTCTGATCTCATCTGTTCTGTTCTGTGCTGTTCTCCCAAGTAGACAACCAATTCTAAGCCTCCTTCGACCTCGAGCTCGGTCCGTCCATGGCCGCCGCCATGAGGAGCGCCGCGACCCTTTCGCTCGTCTCGCTCCTGGTCTTCCTCGCGGTCCCGTCTCCGGCTCGCGGCTGCGACCGCTGCGTGCGCCGGTCCAAGGCCACCTACCAGGCCTCCTCGCTCGCCCTCAACGGTAAGCAGGCGTCCAGGCACACTGCCTTGTGCGTTCCGATCGATTAATCCTTTCTGGCCTGCAAGATTAATTGATCTTTCTGTTGCTGAATTGTGCGCTTGGCGCAGCCGGCTCGTGCGGGTACGGCTCCCTGGCCGCGTCCTTCAACGGCGGCTTCCTCGCCGCGGCCAGCCCCGAGCTCTACAGGGGCGGCGTCGGCTGCGGCGCCTGCTACCAGGTAGCTTCCTCCTCCTCCTTCCCGGAGTTGTCAGCGACAGCCCCCCAATTATATTCCTCCGCGTCTCGGTGAGGGAATTTGTATTTTCTTAATTAATCGGGGGATCGCCCTCCATTGCAGGTGCGGTGCAGGGACGCCGAGCTGTGCAGCGCCGCGGGCGCCAAGGTGGTGGTGACGGACCAGGCGCGGGGGCCCGGCGCCTCGAACCGCACGGGCCTGGTGCTCAGCGCCGCGGCGTACGCCGCCATGGCCCGCCCCGGCGAGGCCGCGCGTCTCCGGGCGCAGCGCGTCGTCGACGTCGAGTACAAGAGGTAGGTGTAGGTGCCCTGTCGCTCTTGCTCTGCTCTGTAGTACTTCCCTGTCGCCTGCGCGGGGCGGTGCCGACGTGCCGTGCGCGTGTACGACGGCGTCGGTAGTGTGCGTCATTTCGGCTCCGGTCGCACACTCGCACGTGCACGGATGATGATGCAGAGAACAGATGAGTTCGTTTTTTTTTTCTGGAGAGGTGACGAATAACAGGGGAATTGTTTGTGCGTGCAGGATCCCGTGCGAGTACGCGAGCCGCAACCTGTCGATTAGAGTTGAGGAGAAGAGCCGGCCGCCGAGCGAGCTGTCCATCAGGTTCCTCTACCAGGGCGGCCAGACCGACATCGTCGCCGTCGACGTCGCCACGGTAAACAAATCTCTCCCTCTCTCCCGCTCCAAACAAACAAACAAAACAAAGCTGAGGTCACCGGCGGTTGATTGACGACGTGGTTGCCGTTGCGGGTTTTGTTGGCACAATAATACTATACAGGTCGGGTCGTCCAACTGGCGGTTCATGACGCGGGACCACGGGCCGGCGTGGAGCACGGCGCAGGCTCCCGCGGCGCCGCTGCAGTTCCGGATGGTGGTGACGGGCGGGTACGACGGCAAGTGGGTGTGGGCGGAGTCGGAGGTGCTGCCGCGGCGGTGGGAGGCCGGCCGCGTCTACGACACCGGGGTGCAGGTCGCCGACGTCGCGCAGGAAGGCTGCTACCCCTGCGACACGCACGAGTGGCACTGACAACGCGCGCGGGCTGAGTTGTACTAAAAGCTGTATATAGTTTTCTCCTTTTTTTTTTCTGTTTCTTTTGCTCTGTACCGGCCATTTTTGGACGGAAGGGTGGAAGATATGAAATGATGAATGGAATCGGAGGGAGAGAGTCAAAACTTGCCGTTGCGATTTGGTTCGGCCCTCCCGTTGTTCCCCACCCACTAGTCCACTACGGTGGTGTGCAGTGCAGCGGAGTTGGAGCGCACGATGTTGCAGCGCGCCTGGTGCGTGCATGATGGATGCCCTTGGTCGTCAACGATCAGGGTTCACTCGTTCCGAACGGCCATTAGCAGATAACGTCACGACGGGGGGGAAGTGGTGTCACGCGGACGTAGATCAAACGGGAAGAATTGTTCGGCAGGTTTCGCGAGCGCGCGCCCTGACATTTCTACACCGTAGCAACGGCTGCATTGTGTAGGCAGACATCGCTGATGCTGTCCGGCCGGTGACATCGTGCAGTTGTTGAGTCGAGTGATCGTGTCTATGACGTGCGATCGGTGTCGGAACTGAACAGAGTAACCGCCTAACCGGCATTTGGATGGAACTTTGCCGTTGCATCTTGTATAACGGGCTGATTAGGTTGGGTCGTTCAGTGGTTTGAAACGATCAAGCCGAGAATTCTTATACTTTTTGACACGAGGCTTCAGGTTGCGCATAGTTTTCTTTCTTTCTCCTCGGCGTTATCCGCGCTGAGGAGCCCAACCCATGACCCATGCATGGACATGTTTAGTTCCATACAAAACGTAAAAAAAATTTCATTTAGAACTGTGTCATTCATTTTTCCAATTCCGTGCACGTAATGTAATGCAAAAAGTTTTCATATTTTTTACTATTTTCATCCCAACTAAACAGACCCATGAGTCCCATGCTGCTTGCCCTCGAACTCATCATCGGTGAGCACTGAGCAGAGTTGCCAGAGCAGCATTTGACTCTTCTCGCTTCGCTGCTGCTACACATCGGCAGAGCGCGGGTGGGGTGCCTCACTCGGTCACTCTTCATCGCGAACACAAAGATGGTATGCGCCGCCTGCTCCGAACGGAGACGCCCTGCAGATTCGACGAGAGCGCTTCGTCACCTTCTGTACCCTCCCTCCTACAGTCCTACGGCACCAGCCCCCGGCGAGTGGGAGTGGCACTACGGAACGGAAGTTCCAGTTGGGCTCCGCGTCCTCTAGCTCAGAGCCACCACCCCTTCCGAACGGAATGGCCTGATTGGCTGATTGACGTCGTCGTCGAGACAAGGAGGCGAGGTCTGAGGTCAGACGGACGTTTGCTTTCCCCGTGCTCGGCGATCGGCATTGGGGGCACCGTGGTGCCTGGTAACAGACGTCGTAGCGTGGCACCATCCCGGTCCCGGTGACACCGTTGGCGCTTCCTCTTTCCAGTTTCCCTTTTTCGCGAACACGGAACACTGATCGTGGGGTTTCGTCCCATTTCGGGGTTCAGTCTTGTCGCTTGACTCTTCTCCCTTTGGCTGCCGCGGCACATCATCACAGCGTGGTTGAGCGTTGTCAGTCTTCATCAGAGACCTGAACGCGATGGCATATGCGCCGTCCGCCTCGTACGGCCGAATTCCCGAAACGTCACAGCAGCCACTGCACCATGCCTGTCACGCCACACGCGGGCCGCGCGGAGGTCGACCGTTTCAGTAAATGCTCTGTGCGATTATATCCTACTACTACGATCTACACGTTGCGGCAGAGTAACGACCATCCTTTGGCACTTCGTTATTTTTTATTTCTGTGGGCATGGCCGCATGGCACCGTCGTCCCGGCGAGTGACATCACGTACATGGCCGTTTCCTCTCTTATTCTTCTTCTTCTTCCACTGTTACCGTGTGAGGAGTTTGAGCTCACCTCGGGTGGATCTGTTCCCGTGGCCAGTGTTTGACTCTTCTCGCTTCGCTGCCGTTGCACCTGCACATCAGCGCAGCGCTCGCAAGGGCGCAAGGGTGCGTCGTCGCGCTTCATCGGACGTGAACCGATCTTCTGCGCACGATGGCATGCGTCATCTGCACCGTACGGCCGAGACATCACGAGGCCTGCTGTCACCAACGTCCATTGTACTATTTCGATAAGGTCTCAAAATAAATGCATATCTAGGTACCCAACTATTTGTAGTCGTAGGTTTCTCTCGCTTGGTCGCTGCAGGATACAATTCGGAGGTGACCAGGGTTATTCCTCGCATGCCGAAAAAAAGGGGTTATTCCTCGCAAAAAAAAAGAAAAAAAAGAAAGAAAGAAAGAAAAAAAAGATGAGAAGGGTGCGTAGAGCGAAGAGGAGGAATTGCACACTTGTAAAGGGGTCCGGTTTTTTAACAAGAAACAAGACACTCACATAAAGGACGTGGAGTATTACACTCTCCTCGAGCGGCTTGAACATGTCTAAATCCCATCTCTCACACTCGATCTAAGGTAGACCTTGTGCGCATGTTACACCCTTGGCCGAATCACTAAACGGGGTTCCCTCGGACCCCTGCTTGCGGTGCTCACCCACCGACACCGCCGGGTGGGGGAGTGGAGGCACCCCACACTTGCCTGCGCGAGGACGGCGGCGGCGGAGCGCGCACGACAACGGCGGGGTCACGTGGGGCCGGCGGTCCAGCGGAGGCCGGCGCGGGGTCGGCAGTCAGGCGGCGGGGCAACGCGTTAGTGGGCCCGTACAGGGTGGCGTCGGTGGCACGTGGGAGGTGGGAGATAGGCTAGGGTATGGTGATGACGATCCAGCAGACTATAATGTTTGCACGAATCTCAAACAGTGAAAAGGTAGAGAAGAAAAAAAATCTTTCAAAATAGTGTTATCTTCTATAATCATTTCTATGACCAACATTTTTTAAACCTTATCTTTCGAAATTTTTCTAAAAAATGGTGACCAACATTTTTTCAAATATTGAACCTCAACATTTTAAAAACCAACATTTTTTCAAATGTTGAACCTCAAATCTTTTTTCCAACATTTCAAAAACTCAACATACCCTGCATCGCCTCATCCGCGGTGATCTTGGCCTTCACAGAGGGCGTCAGCAACAAACGAATGGTGGGGAAGCTCGAACCCCATAACGTGAAGACGATGCCCGAGTTGTTCGCCCTGGCGGACAAATGTGCCCAGGAGGCAGCCCCGGACGGAGCGACGCGCCCTGCCCGAGGAGCCGGTCATGCCAAACCTCGGAGCACAGGAGTGCAAGAAGGACAAGCGGAAGGCGGTGGCTGCGGCTAACGACCGTGGCGAGGCACCCACCGGGAATCATCCCGGAGGCGACAAGAAGCAGGCGCTAGTCCGCCCGACTATTGACAAATGGTGCAAAATCCACAATACCAACCGACACGACCTCACCGAGTGCCTGGCGGTCAAGGAGCTAGCCCAGAACCGCAACAAGGAGCGAAATGATTGGCCTCACGCCGATAGGGGTTGAGGCACCGCCGACGCGCCTGGCGTCGGCTTCCAGGAGTCGCGACAGGCCATAGCCACCATATTCGGTGGAGCTAGCACCCCATCGTCTCCATCGTCTCGGAGGCTGGCCAAGCTCGTCTGACGTGAAGCCTGTGCCGTTTCACCCTTAGTGGAGGGGTCCAGGCCGTTGAAATGGTACAACACCCCAGTCACCTTCGACCACAACGACCATCTTGGCAACACCTCGACGGTGGGAATGCTCCCCGTAGCCATGACCTCGACTGCTGACAACTGTTATGTCAACTCCTGCGCAAAGAATGGAAATTAGAACATCAACTATAGTGGCAGGATTTGTAACTAAGGAATTCCACGAGTGTTGGTAAAATTATGTATGCAGGTCACTTATACATAGGAATGATGTGGAAAAGCACTAAAGTGGCTCAACTACCAAAATGCAGCCAACCAAGGGCTGCCACATCAGCTTTCTACGGACCCATGGCCCCACAAGAGCAAAGAAACACACCATCGACCAATCACGTGCAAGTACATGGATTGAAGGGCCCACAACCGGGAGCTAGAAGTTCAAGCCTATCCCATACACACTTATGCACACTTCAAGACACACATGGAAGAATCTGACCCAAAGGCGGTTACGAGTGGGGCTCACAGTGGGTCGGCCGAACCCCTGGTTCGACCGAACCCTTGCTGGCTCCTCTCGTCTCCATCTACCACGTGTCCACTCCAATGACAGTTACATGGAATATTTTCCGGTGGATACCGCCAATGACCGACCTCTACAGCCTATAAATACTAGACGAGGGGGTTCTAAATGAGTAGTCTCACTTCTCTTAACATTTCTCAAGAGCTCTCACTTCTCTCATGCTCTCTACTCCATCATGGGGTGAGACATGAGGTGTATCCTAGATTAGAAGAGGGGTAGAGGGTATGAAGAGGAAGAAAGTGAGTTGGTGGTGAGAGTGTTGATGATGTCACATCATCAACACTCAAACTAGTTCATCATGTATTCCTATGGATGCTTCCTGTTCTTATCAAGTAAGTGCAATATAAGTGTCTTTGATCTTCTTTGATTCAGTTTTGTAAGTAGGAAGAGGTTTGAGTTCTCACTCACGGGTTCGTTGTTCCATTTATATGGGGTGTTGGGAAAGTACCGTGTGCCGGAAAGTGCAGTAAGTACCCAGTACTGATCAGTGGCTAAGGCGTGGTGCCCGAGTCATAGATTACACATCATTCCACTGGTAGTGACAGTATACGATAGGACGATCCAATCCCCCCTCTTGAGCGGTTGTCCCCCTTCTCTCCCCCTGCATCACGTTGCCCCAATGATATGCTCGATGAGGTTCATGCAAGGCGAAAGCCTGAAGCAGTCCCGCTCCCAAAGGATTCTGCTATTGCATCCGCAAAACTCAGCAGCTTCTTCCAGCCGTCATCTGGAGCCCTTAGGGGAACCTCACGCTCATACGGCAGTTTGCCATTTGCATACCTCATCGCCGACTTCTCGCACTCAAGCCCCCCGTGGCCCATTATACCGCACGAGAAATAGAAGAAAGGAAGCTTCTCATATTGGGCACCAAACCACTCAGGTTCACCATCTCTCGCCATCCTGAGCAGCACACCTCTCTTTACGGGCTTGTCGACTTCAATGGCCACATATGCCAGCAAAAAGGCGCCACTCGCCTTACTATCAACATCCACATTTAGCTTCTACACCTTACCCAGCAGCCGCATTGCACGAATTCCCCTCTGTTGGTTCATCCTTCCAAGCGGGAGACTGAGATCCTCACCCAAATGTCCATCCGATCGAACGAAATCTTCGATGGCTTCAGCTTCTCATCGTACTCCGTCAAGATCACGCATGCTTACCAGCAATCCAAGGTGTTTCAGCCAAGACTCGCTCCATTTCCGCCTTGCACCTGAATTCCGTAACGAAAAGGTTATTCATTCTCTCCCCGATCGAGCAGATCTTCAGGCCATATGGGTTGCCCCACGCTGGCGTCGTGGCTGAGTGGATCGTATTTGCGTGCAAGGTCGACGGGGATAGGACCTTCCCCAATAGCGCCCACTCTGGCGCCGTCGGCCCCCCTTCTTCCTCCCCATCGTTGAAGTCTGCCACATCCCCTTCTTTCACCGTGAAGTTGAGTTTTTGTACCAGCTCCGGAACATTAGGGCTAGGGTTTGTCCTTTCTTCAGGCGAACGAACACCGCCGCCTCCCTCATAACCTCCTCCGAGATCCGCCATGGCAATTCTCCAGACCTAAGCGGCTCTAGAAACAAGGGAATTAGGGTTTTTGATCGTGGTGGTCGGTGGTGCCGGAGAAGCTAACCACCGATTTGTAGGTGGCCGTCGGTGACAGGGCCGTCACCGATGTGGCATGGACGTTGGGGCCAGAGTGGCCGACGGCAGGGTGGCCTAGACCTCGCCGGAGTTGCGAGCCTAGGATGGGATCTGTGTCAACTTCCAAATCGCCTCAACCAACCTCTCCGTGAAATGTGGAGCCATCGCTATACCCCCGCTGTGTTAATGTAAGTTGGTGGAAGATGATGTGGTGAGAGATGATATGAATAGGTTGCACGTAGGAAGAAATAAAGTTAATAACTTTTAGTGAGTTACATCAATATAGGGTAACATATTATTTTCAACAGTCTCACATGACTGAACAAGATCTATTTATTGGCCGACGAGAGAAACCGTATAGCTTAAGCTGTATGTATGTGCAGTGTTTCACTTACTCCCGCACTTGTAGCTAGGATTGAAGGCCTTGCTGCAGTATTTGGCGACATATGACCTTGTCCATGCACCACTCCTTCTCTACCTCCTTGGTCACCCTTTTGCAGAGGCATGGGATGTTCGCCCTCTGCCATACAGCGCAGCACGCTGGCGACGACTCGATCTTGGACGTCGCCGGGAACATCTCGTACTTCTTGTACTCTCGAATCATGTCCTCCCGATCCTTGTCGCAACCTTCGGCCATACGTGGGAAGATATGTATCCATAAGATGATAAATCCGTATCGTTTAAAAAAAGATGATAAATCCATACGTCCTTATGCGATAGATTGGATATTAGAAGATAAATAAATTGTTAAATCTTTTGTCTCCTAGAGACATTTAGAAGTCATATGATGAATATGTTGGCCCAATTTTTTGGGAGGTAGAGTAAATTCGATTGGTGAACAACTCGACATTGACGATCCAGTCTTATATATGATTGGAACCCCTGCAATTGTTACGCTATTCATCTATTAGTTAGCAACTATGTACAACACCATTGACCTTGCTGAGACAGCTTTTCTTGCAAGCGGATAAAAAAATAAAAGTAGAACGAGTTGTAGATGTATAATTATATATGAAGCAAAGTGGAATATGAAGTTCGAGCTCTTAGCACAAAAGGACTAATCGCCATAGTCGAGAACGTTCTATTAGTACACCGTTTTCTCCTTTTTGATTTATGACTTTTTTGTTTTGAATTAGCACGCATGTGGGTTATGTCACCATTCTTATCCTTTCTTTCTGAAAAATGTTGGAATTTTGAACCTCAACACTTTTTTTCAAATGTTGAACCTCAATTCTTTTTTTTTTGAAAAGTTACAATTCTTTTTTTCAACATTCAAAAACACAACATGTTTTACAAGAATTCGTCAGCCGCCACCTTCTTTTCCAGCTCCTCGTCGGGTTGGGGGCGTGGCACACGTGAACCTGGGCCGGCGGCAGCGGTCGGGGGTTGCACCCCACACTCGCCTGCGCGGGGACGGTAGCGGTGCAGCGGGCACCGCAGCGGTGGGTAACGCGGGGCCGGCACTCCGGCGGAGGACTCCGCAGGGCTGCAGGGCCGACGGTCAGGCGGCAAGGCAGCGCGTCGATGGGCCTGCATAGGGCGGCGGTGGCACATGCGAGGTGGAAGATAGGCTAGGTTTTTTGTGATGACGATCCAACAGACTATAATGTTTCCCGAATCCCAACAGTGAATATTTGAGAAGAATTTTTTTGAAAATAGTGTATAGGATTTCCGTTATCTTTTATAATCGGTTTTGTGACCAACATTTTTTAAACGTTATCTTTTGAATTTTTTCTAAAAAATGTTCTACCAACATTTTTGAAAAATATTGAAACGCAACCAACATTTCTTCAAATATTGAACCACAAATGTTCTTTTCAACATTTCAAAAACTCAACATTTTTTTAAAAAGTTCGTCAGCCGCCACCTCCTTCGGCTCCCCGCCGGGCTGCGGTCGGGGGAGGGGGCGCACCCTACACTCGCTCGCACGAGGACAGCGGCGGCACAGCGGTTACAACAGACACAGGGTCGCACGGGGCCGACGATGCGGCGGAGGGCGGCATGGGTTTGGCAGTCAGGCGGTTGGGCAACGCGTTGGCGGGCCCGCATAGGGTGGTGACGAGGCACATGGGAGATAGGAAAGGGTTTGGATGATGGCGATCCAACAGACTAAAATGTTTGCACAAATCTCAAACAGTGAAAGG
This sequence comes from Urochloa ruziziensis, assembly GCA_015476505.1. Taxonomy (NCBI): domain Eukaryota; kingdom Viridiplantae; phylum Streptophyta; class Magnoliopsida; order Poales; family Poaceae; genus Urochloa; species Urochloa ruziziensis. The sequence continues at coordinate 21,377,921 of CM027118.1, forward strand.
TGGAGAAGAAAAAAAATCTTCTGAAAGATGTATATAATTTTTGTTATCTTTTATAATCATCATGCCCACGTACTAGGCTCATGTCGTCCAGGCCCAATTTTGCCTTGTAAAAGGTGGGGTGGATGTTATGCATCACTTCAGCGACATTTAGCAAGTCGTCGCTGAAGCGGACCGCAGGCATGGTGTTAGTTGTTGTTTTTGACGAAATCGGCCCAATAGTTGCTGCTTTCAACCCACGGTTTAGTCGTTTTAACGATTCAACCTAGTTATTCGTTCCAGCCTGCTACCCCATCGTGGATGATGTTTTCTTTTGGCAAAATAGACATGTTAGTCCCCCGACTTTGCCCTGAGGGTCAATTTCATCCGTCGGCTTTCAAACATGCCAATTTAGTCTTTCAACTTCTATTTTTAGGTCAAATTCATCCTTGTGTGATGTAGCTCTTCCCATACTAATATAAAACTAATGTGATATGTCATTTTTCCCTTATCTTATTCTTTTTCTCAATTTCTACCGGCACTGTGAGGAGTATTTAGGTCAGTAAGCAAGCCATTGCAAGCGAGAGAGCGTACAGCTCAGAGCTAATTAAGCTTCATGGTCGAAGATCGAAGATCAAGCTTAATAAATTAATTAGTGCTTTCTTGCTTTTGTTTATATATAATAAAGCCATCGAGGTAGCGATGATGCGTGTAGAGTGCATGCTGCACATGTATGAACCGCTATGTTGTCTTCATTTAAATTATGGTGCAACGGTCATCGTCAATCTTATGTGTTCATGACTGACGAACGCGTTTGGCGCTAGTGTTCGACATACTAATCTCAAAACTAAACAAATAAGATGCTTGCTCTCTTCATGACTCGCGTCTGGTGTATTTTGAACGAGTAGTAGCTCGTGCCATATCAAGCACAAATGGCAGAAATTGAGAAGACATAAAAGGAGCCAAAGGGCAAAAATGACTTTTCACGCTAGGATAGAGCACCACATCAGTACAAAGGACAAGTTTGACTAAAAACAAAAGTTGAGGGACTAAATTGACCAATTCGAAAGTTGGGGGACGATCTTGACCATCAGAACAAAGTTGAGGGACTACATTGGGTATTTTGCCTTTTCTTTTCGCCCATGCGAATTCACAATTCAGCTCATTTACTGATTCGGCCTAGTTTTTCTTTTTAGTCTGCATTTTGTTTTGTCGATATTTTTTTGAACGTGGTAATTGTTTACCGATTTTCCCATTTCTTTCTTTTTCTTTTTTCTCCAACCGTTTCTTCTTTTGCCATTTTTTCTTTTATGTTTTTTGTTTACCGATTTTTCTGGTTTCTTTCTTTTTCTTTTTTTCGTTGCCGACACCTTTTCAACCGTTTTTTCTTTTGCCGATTTTTAAAAATTGATGTGCATAACTTGGACGTTGATCACTAGCAGTTTATAAACTGAAGGTATTTCTGGGGAAGCCCTTGAAGAATACCGTAACCTGTTCACCCAGTCCTCCTCTCTTGTCAGCACCGATGCTCAAGCACTTGCTGCCCTGTTTGGCTGGACTGTGCCTGACGAGGAAGAGTTGGATCGGATGGTGAATATCTGATCACCTGCCCATTCTAGTTGTTGGTCGCCTTTCTTGCTATTGTTATCATGAATCCTTCACATATCCTATGCTGGAATGTGCGTGGGCTAAACTCCAAGGCCCGACAAGACTCGGTTCGCACATTAGTGAATACTTCCAAAATAGATGTAGTTTGCCTCCAAGAAATGAAGATGGGTGATATTCCTAAGGGAACAATCCTTTCAGCTCTTGGGTTGGATTTTTCACATTCTGTGAAGCTGCCTTCGTCTGGGGCTAGTGGTGGAATCTTAGTGGCATGGAGACGACATGGTCTAGGACCTGCAACGGATGTTCGGGTGGATAATTACTCGGTCTCAGTTCAGATCAAACCGTCAAGCGGCACATCCTGGTGGCTTACTTGCGTGTATGTACCTCAAGGGGATAACAACAAGCTGCTGTTTATTCAAGAGCTGAGGAATGTGAGAGTAGCCTGCAATGGACCTTGGGTCCTAATGTATGGGAGACTTTAATCTTATCGTGAAGGACGAGGACAAAAATAATGCAATTCTGAACCAGGCAATGATGGGAAGGTTCCGTCGGCTGATCAATGACCTTGGTCTAATTGATGTGGATCTGCATGGCCGCAAGTTCACTTGGTCAAATCAGCAAGACTCACCGACCTTGGTTAGACTAGACAGAGTGCTTTGCTCCTCTGATTGGGACCGACTCTACCCTAACAATCTTCTACAGAGTACTGCCATGGATGGATCAGATCACTGCCCTCTTCTATTCAGCCTTAATGCTGTGAAGCCAGGCAAAGCCAGATTTCATTTTGGAAGCCTTTTGGACAAAATTGGAGGGGGTTCAAAGAGGCAGTGGAACAGTCATGGAGTTCTGTCCAAGTGACTGGATGTACTTTTGCTACCTTAACTAAAAAGTTCAGCGCCACTATTCGAGGACTGCAAAGTTGGAGTCATAGAAAGGTTGGCCATGTTAACTCATAGCTTGGCTTAGCTAGAGAGGTGCTTCATCAATTGGAAATAGCATAGAATGCTAGAACCCTCTCCAATCAAGAAAAGTGGCTGTTGCAGCAACTAAAGAGGCACTCTTTGGCACTCTCCTCGCTGCAGCGTACAATTGCTTGCAGCCAGTCCCGTATTACTTGGCTTTCCGAAAGCGATTCCAACACAACATTATTCCACTCTCATGCGCGGCACCACGTAAGGAGAAATTTCATTTGCAAGCTCTCCACGGAGGATAGGAATAATGTACTCACTGACCATAGTGCGAAGGAAGAGAATGTCTTCGCCTTCTACAGCCAGCTCTTGGGCGAAGCACTTGATAGAGAGGTCACTGTTAATTTGGACGAGCTGACCATTCCAACCTTTGACTTTTCAGAGCTAGATGCGCCCTTCTCTGAGGAAGAGGTATGGAAAACAATCTGCTCTATAGAAAAGCACCGGGACCGGATGGATTCACCGCCAATTTTTATAAAGCTTGCTGGCCTATAATCAAAAGCGATTGTCGGTGTTCTACCGTCGATCCTACCGAGGGATGCCCCGAGGAAGTAGAGTTCAGGTGGGATTTCACCGAGATCAGGAACGCAATGGCTACGAGACACAGGGTTTTAGACAGGTTCGGGCCGCCGAGATAGCGTAATACCCTACGTCCTGTTTGGTGGTTCGTATTGAGTTATGTCGTAATCTTTGGATGGGGTCCCTGCCCAGCCTTATATACACAGAGGGCAGGGTTACAAGGCCGGTTCCGAGTAGAATCCTAACCTAATACAACTCATGGAGTGCTTTACAAGTCAATCCGAATAGTTTACATATAACACGATTAGTTTCCTTAACGAGGAGAGTCCTTGCAGTACTCTACTCGTAGTCTTCACGCTTGGTACGACCTCCTTCGAGGATTACCCATGCGTCCCTGTGGGCCTACGGTCGTACCTCCAACAAGCCCCCAAGCGCTTCATCGTCGAGTCTTGTAATCAACCGAGTACTTGCTAAGTCTATCGATTACTTTTTCGAGTACCTCAAGTACTTGTTCAATCTTAGAAAATCCTTGGTTGTCGCGAGGATATGAGGTGCTTATGCCATGTTGATCTTGATCGACTTGTAGTCTTCAATCTTTAATATGGGCAGCGGCGAAAGTCGTACTCCATATAGAGTAGTCCCCGAACCTTAAGTTGAATCGAAGAATCAGGTTGAGGGTCTACAGAATCTTGAATCTTCATCTTGAACGTGCAATTTGACAAAATTGCACTTGATATTAAGTGGCCCCCGAGCCTTGGTTTGAATCCTAGAATCGAGCCGAGGGTCTCTGATTCTTCACGCACATGGCAGCCTCGACCTAATCTTACCTCTGCTCGAACCGTCCGCGCCGCAGGACTTCCATGAAGGAAGCCCAACATCCAGGTTCGCCGACGAGTCACGCCGGCGACAGCTTCATCTTCTCTTCGTGTGAGTCTTGCCCGTCGATGCTCTGGTTCGTCGCATGCACGGCCGCTGCCCCCTGAACTTACCTTGTATCGATCTGACCCACACCACAGGATCGCCAGGAGTCTCGTCGCCACTCGTCGTCACTCATCTTGCATCAGTACAGAAGCTTCAGCCCCACCTTCCCTCGTTGCCGGGCAGCAAACCACGCCGTCGCAGCTCTCCGAAATACCCTAGGTGAGATCACCGTCCCAAGGTCTTTCCGTTCCGATGTTTCCCGTCGAATTTCGTGCACCCTAGGTCATCCCAGGTAGCACGGAGGGCACGAGCAGCAGCTCTGTCCTTTGCCCTGTTTCTGTCCGTGAGGCATGTTGAACTGGAGGTGGAAGATGGTCTGGATGCCCTTCAATCCAAATTCAATGGCCCAGATCGCATCATGGCATACCTCTTCAATTCACTGTGCACATGACTATTTTCTAATTTAGCCCCCCTGCAGAAATTGCTAATCGCCATGCATTTTATATGTGTCTTGCAAATCTTGTGATCTAGCCCCTACACATCATAATACTTCTATTCCAGGCCCAAACTCATAATCTTTTGCTAATCTTTTACTCAAAACTCTTGATTATCACTTATCCCAGGTTACTGTTTACATAATCACGTGGTTACACAGTTTAGTCCCCTCTATTTATTCAAATTCGCATATAAGTCCCTATAACTTAGACCGCTTGTATCTTTTAAACCGTATATCCGATTTATGCAATTTTCGCGCTCACGCGTTCGTAGCGACGATTAGAATGCATTACAATATTTTATTCTGCATTTTATGAATGTTTGGTGTACTGTTCTTATTCTATTTTTGTGCCTTCTTTTTCCGGATTGTTTGCGCGAATAGGAGACGAGCAGTATGCCAATTTCCAGGAGCAGGAGTTTGAGGTAGAGGATCAGCAAGCTCCTGAAGGCAAGTGTCCTTGTTCATACTTATCCCATTTATTTTACATTTTATTAGAGTAGTTTTTCTTTTATGCATGCTGAGTCTAAATTGAATCCTATGATAAGGTTTACTAGTTATTCTTTTTACCATTCCTTGAAGCCTGCTCGGGTTATGGTTTGGGTAGAAGTCTTGCTTATCTCGCTGTCATGGTTGGGTTGGGTGGTTTAATAATAAACTTGACTAATGGATATATGCAACCGGGATGGTAACTTTTGTAGCAACATGGTGGATAGGAAATCTGAGCAGAGGACCGTTTGGCGGTGGAATATATTTTGGTGGTTTGGGTTGGTGCTAGTATCTGCTCGGATTGGAAGGACCGGCTCATAGACAAGTAACCTGGCTTAACAGTGCAACCATGGGTGTCCATTTAGACGTCATATGATGAATATGTTGGCCCAATATTTTGGGATGCAGAGTAAATTCGATTGGTGAACAACTCGACATTGACGATCCAGTCTTCTAACATATATAATAAGATTGGAACCCCTACAATTGTTATACTATTGATCTATTAGTTATCAACTATGTACAACACCATTCATCTTGCTGAGTGTTGGCACTCCTTAGCCTAACTAAATCCGCAAGCGCACGGAGTACGATGTAGCCTTTCACCAGGGGAGTAGAAACATGGATGTCAAATCCAAGTAGCGGTAGACGCGATTAGCCTACTACTTTCCTAACCGGACACACCAAGGAGCACAAGGTAAGCGGGTAGAGAGCTTGACTTTAGTTAGCTACTCATTACCCCAGATAATCTAGCTAAATCTAACCTGATTTGCTTTGAGGGCTAGAACGGGAAGAACTCAGAATGGGGTGAGAGAGGGGTTCTTCCAGGCTCAGCACTACTGTTATGAGTATACCCGAACGTGGTGGAGTACAAAGGACGGACAAGACTGTCACCACCTGCCACCTACCACCGCAGTTTCGTGGGGTGCAACACAACCTGTGGTAGCTAGCCAGCACAGACACCACGCCTAAGCTTTCAGCTACTGACCTCCACCCAACACGAAGGGCTATAGAGGAAACCCCAAACAAGAGTCGTTGTCACCCGCGCAGACTCAGGATCCCGCAGATCGAATGATAGATAAGATAAATTACTGAAAGTAAGTTGTAAACTAGCAAGGTACTAAAGGCAAGAGACCGAGGACTTACTGAAGATAACTCCTGAAATATATTCTCGGGAGTGGAAATGTTGAGATGAGGCCGAGAAGAAATCCCGGACTCTCTCTACAAAGCTTGGCTGTCACCGAAGCACTCACCCACTCTCTCCCTACTCTAACTCTAAAGATGAGAGCACTTTCACTAAGCTTCTCTTCTCTCCAATGCGGTGTGTCTTCTCATGGTTAGTGGGGTGTCCTTTTATAGGCTCCAAGGGCCGTTCCCGGCGTCATCATCAAGCTAACCTCCTGCTTAACATCCACGCGAAGGGGGAAGCGTAGAAGCCACGGTAGGAGGCCGGTCGGCCTCATCTAGGCCGGCCGGCCTGGCCCTGGTGCCAAGTGGCACTGACTTTTGCAGGGACGGCTTGGATGATATCCTGAAGTCGGTAAAGGTTGTGTTCGGTTGAAGCTGTCCAAGAACCCTAGGTTGTGGGCCCTTCAATCCATGTTTATCCCATCCTAGGCCTTCTGGGTCCTTTGATCAAACCAACATCAAATGCATGGCTCATGATCATCCTTGATACATTAGTAGACTTGTGGATCAATGTCGTGGCCAGAAGAGGGGAAAGGGGGCTGGTCGGCCTGGCCTAGGCCGGCCGGCCTGGTCCTGTGCCCAATTTGCCTCCTCTTTTCCCAACTTGCTCCTTCACTCACAAATTATACAAAACTTGTGGAACTCATTAGAAATAATCAAATTTACTTTGTTATGAGCAAGATGAGCCTGAAATAGTGTGGAACCTGAAGCGGCGTGATGAAGGCAAATTAATTGCAAACCTGAAGCGAGGAGTTCTGGGGGTAGCTGGTCTCGTTGAGGCCCTCCTTCATGTGGAGGATGGTCTCCACGTCCATGAACGGGAGCTTGTCGGAGCAGTGGATCAGCGAGGACGCAAGTGCATGTGTACTTTGATGCTTGAGTCCTTATCCTAGCACCTTTCATCTTTCCCCTTTCTTTCTTTCTCTTCTTTTTTTACTGAAGATAAGGAGTGTGTGACTCTCTTCTCCATATTTATTTTCTTTTTCTTTTTTTTTCAGAGGGATGAAGAGCTTTGATAATTGTAGACTTTATTGATGCCCGTGTACGTGAATGGCCAAGATAAACAAGATAGCACAAACTTGAAGGCAAGCAATCCGAGCAAGCTCAAAATTAGAAGGTGGCTATGTGGAAACTTCAACATGAGTTTATTATAAGGATTTGGATTGGACATTGTCAAGTTGATGATAATAGGGGTAGCCTCAAGTTTTTATTTTCAAAAACAATCACCAACGCCTTGAATCGGAAGGTTCAACTTCTCATGTCATCATATCATAAGGATCAATTAACAAAAGATTAGGTACTCCTACTAATAGTTCCAAAGGTGATGAAATACTTGCTCAAGAAATATCACAAGCATATCCATGATGTCATGCAAAAGGGTTCACTTCCATGAATTTTGATCAAATTTTAATGCTGAGAGCCAGAAGTTTTATTTGGATCAAAAATCTTGCAAGGAAAAGAGTTAGGGTTACAAACCGTGTCCTGGAGTCGAGCCGGCGGCATTGGCCACAGGCCCTGGTCGATCGGCCTAGCATGGGCCGGCCGGCCTGGCGCTGTTGCCATTTGCCTCGGTTTAGGTTCCAGTGCGCGTGTGATTTCCTCATGTGCTCGTCTGGCATGACATCTCCTCAAATTTCAGCAGCAGGAGGCCGGGTGGCCTGGCCTAGGCCGGCGGGCCTGGCTTCGTATCCGATCGCATTCCGCTTCGTGCTGTGGCCAGTAGACCGTAAGTGCATCCTGTTCTCTGCGTGCTTGATCAAAATTTCAGTCCGAGGGTGTGGTTGGCACACAAGTGTGTACCAACCACTCATTTTTATATGAGTCATCTTTTCCAATAAATTTTATTTTATTCGAATCAAAACATGGGGGTGCTGATTACAAAAGGGAAATTTAAAGAAAACAATTCAAAGGAAATTAAACTAAGCACCCAAATTCTAATCCTATACTAGCCTATCTACTCCTCCTTCGGGCAGTAAAGATGTTCGTTGCCAGTTGCCTTCGCAAGTCGCTTGACCTTAGAGGCCATTGCCTTGCGGAGGACCTCGATCTTGTCATCGGCCTCCATTTGCCCGATTACCGCCTCGGCCACGCGCTCGTCCATGTTGTTCACTTTGAGCTGGAGCGCAGCGAGCTTCCTCCTCAACTCCTCCACGTCCTCCTCTTCCTCCTCATCGGACCAACCTTTCTGCCCGGGAGGTCCCTGGATCAGTGGAGCCACCATGAAGCGCTTCCTCCCTTCATCGGGCTTCATGGGGGCTGAGAAGAGCCCCTTCCCGATGGCCGGTCCGCTCCGGCAGTGTACTACGGCGAGTACTCCGGCGAGGTGGAGATGAAGAGAGGCACGATCTTCTTCTCGGAAGGAAAAGAGATGAGCCGCTTCTCGATGGGCTTCTTTGGGGACAAAAGTCCCATAGTTGGCCTTCAGGGCGTCTTCGGTCGCGGATTCCCATCGGACTCCTCCTTGGGATTCAGGAGGGAGGCTCTGCCCGATGGAGAGCCGAAACGACGACGGGGGGGGGGGGGGGGGGGGGGGGGGGGGTCACCTGCTCGTCGCGTGCATCATCTTCTACCTCTAGCCATGGGCGAAGCGGAGGACGGTGAAGCGGCTGCGGGCGGGAGGTGGGCGGGGCGGTCGCCGGCTGCCGTGCCGGCGGTGGAGGCCGACGGCCTTTATGTTTTGGGGTTGCTGGGGTTGCAGGAGTTCACCGGCTATAGAGGGAGTCTGGGGGCAGCAGGCCGGCCCGGCGGTGGTGGCGGGCACGGGGGCGGCGAGGCGCGGCGGGCGGGGGCACCGCCGGCTGGGCGGTGGTGGATGGCGGTTGGGCAGGGCCGAGATGGGAGGCGAGGTCCGGCGGCGAGCAGGGCGTGGAGACAAGGTTCGTGTGGCAGTGGTCGAGACGGCGGCGGGGACGTGGAAGCGGATGGTTTAGGGTGGTGGCGGTCGAGACGGCGGCGGTGGAGGCGGCCTCCGGCCGCCGGAGCCGTGGGTGGCGGGAGTTGGCGGGGGAGGGCACCGGATTGGTTCGTGCGGCGGTGGAGGTGGGCAGCGTCGGAGGCGGCCTCCCCCCGAGCGGAGGCGGCGGGGGTTGGCGGGGAAGAAGTCGTACGGCGGCGGCGGCGACGGGAAGGAGGAAGAGATAAATGGGGAAGATGAACAGTAGCCGAACAAATCGTTCGCTACCACCTGCCCCTGGTAAACGAGCGTCGAGCAGCATCCCCTGCTAAGAGCGTCTAGTCGAATGGTCTTTAAACTGATGTGGAGGTCCATAATAGTTGTAAAAAGTCATTATTGCCCTTAGCTCCTTCCTTCCCTCCTTAATTTTCATGCAATGTGGTGAATTTGGTCCAGATTTGGCCATCGTTTGTTTTCATGGCGGCCGGTTATTTGTTCGATTAAGTTCCGATCCCAAGTTATATTTGGACTGAATCGTTTGTATTTTATAATAAAGAAGACACCGCGAAACAATAGGATACTGGTCAGATGCCTACTATTGTTTTTACACGTTAGCAAGCATTTGGAAATAGAGTGTAGCCAAGGATGAGGTTTGGAACTTGCATCATTTCACTTCTAGCCATACAAGAATCATGGTCCATAGAAAAAGAGCAGATATCAAGACGTCAAAGAGTGGGAAAACGTAATGTATATACTCAAGACAGGTACATGAGTCCATTTCGATTCCACTACGAAATTTCCTCAAATGAGTCATGGCCCCTTATATTCTCATTTGTCTCTAATCACAAATTCACAAATCACAAGTAGCAAGGAAGCAACAGGAACACGGGCCGTGGGTTTGATAGATGAGGGAAAGAAACTAAGGGCAAAAATGTCTTTTCGTGATAACTTTACGCTAGTGTGGAGCATTATATCTATGAAAGTTGATGAACTAAATTGGCCAACTTGAAAATTGAACAACAAACTTGACCCTTAAAGTAAAGTTAAGAGATGAAGACGGCTATTTCGCGAAAAGAAAAATTTAACCGAACAGCCATGCCATTCTTATTTCTCGGTGAGGGAAGAAAGATAGATGTGAGTAATGACAAATGGGCCCTATGGGCAGATTAGAGAAGATGAGGGCGAAAACGGCTCGGCCATCTCACCGGCAATGGATGGAAATGGCACAAGAGGAAATAAAAGTTGGCTCAATGGTATAGAAGGCGTCATAAGTTTTTCAGTGGCACATACGAAATTGGAACTTTTACCGTGACTTGTGAGTAAGGATGGATTCGGATCGAATACGAATGGATTCGAATTCGGATACCACTATTTACCACATTTTAATTCGAATTCAGATACGAATCTTATCGAATACGAATACAAAATGAATAGTTCGAATTCGGATTCGCATTCGGATGTTTAGTTGATTTTGACAAAAAATGTCTTAGTGTGTATTAATTCACTTTATGGATTGTTTTAAGAGTAAATTATGTGTATATATCTCATGTATGCTATATATATTTGAATAATTAAATATACAAATATAAATATAAATAATTTTGATAATATATAAAATATTTTAATAAGAAAATAGTACATTAGTAAGTAAAATATAATTTATTAATTAGATAAATAAATTAAAGTAGTTAAAATGATATGATTGTCCATCTTAAAGTTAATTAAGATTTATTTTATATACCATTAGTAATATTATAATCAATATAATTAGTAATTATCATGTAGATAATTTTTGTGGGGGATATAGTACCCGGGTACCTCACGAGCAAGCCTGGCAGCCCACCAAAAGGGGGCGGCCCAGCCCATCGTTCTGGACCTGATGACGTGCGGGACAAGTCGGCGCACGAAGGAAGGATCAGGAAGGCTGAGTTCTAGTTTGAATAGGAGTTTTGTAAAGAAGGAAAGGATCCTTAGAGATAGGATCGGCTACAAACCGACTTGTAACCCTGCCCCCCGATATATAAGGCGGGCAGGGACCCCCTCCAAGAGGACCGAAGAACATCTCATCCCAACTCATAGCGAAATCCACGCAATACAACACCCCAAAACAGGACGTAGGGTATTACGTCGAGTCGACGGCCCGAACCTGTATAAACCTTTGTGTCTGTCCATCCTAACCATCTTGCTTCCGATCTTTGCGATCTTCCCTGCATACAAATCACTTCCGTGGGCTACCCCGTGGAAGGCTGCCGGAGATCATATCACCGACTGTGGCGCGCCAGGTAGGGGATATCGCCGAGATCAATCTGGTAAGTCTGATGGATCGCGTCAAGATCTTGGACAGCTGCAACCTCCCGAACGTCGACGGATTCGAGATCCAGTTCGGGAACGTCACCACCGCCGCCTTGGATACCCAGGCGACAGGAGCTGCAACCGCCACGGAGGTTTCCTCTCTGGCGCTGACTTCGGCCATCACGGCCCAATCCGGTCCGATCGCATCTGATCGCGTCGTTTATGCCCCATCAGAGTCCATCGCAAAACGCGAGGCCCAACCAGTCGGGAGCAGATCAACAACCACTCGGTTCCGATCCGGCTCCTGAGAGTCGCGTCGCCGAGTCATCTCAGAGTGTAAACGCTCAGCCGACGCACGTCCCGAGCCCTGAGGTCATCACCATCTAGACCCCCGGCTTCCGCGCGCTTACCCTGCACTATTTTCTCGATTGCTATTTAGGCTATCACCGGATAAGCCTAAAACCGGAAGACCAGATAAAGACCGCGTTCATCACGCCGTTCGGTGCCTATTGTTACAATACAATGGCCTTCGGTCTGAAGAATGCAGGCGCAACCTACCAGAGGACCATCCAAGCGCGTCTGGATCAATTGATTCCGGACATAGTAGAAGCCTACATTGATGACATCGTGGTCGAGATCATGAATCCCGAGGACATGATGGAGAACCTGACAAAAGTCTTCGAACGCCTACATCGATGGCTTCGTGGAATATCGAGCACCTACAGCGTTTCTACGCCTGATTCAGTTATGTATTCATCCTTTTTGTTCATTAAGATATGTTTTTCCGAGTGATTTTGGAGGATAATCATCCCCAGTCACGACTCGGCTGTTTTATAATATGAGTTATCAATAAAGTTGATTTCATCTCCCATCTATATCTACTACTCGAATTTCCTCTTTCGCGTCACGCACATAAAATACGAGTGGCACAAACTTTAAATCGAGGGGGAAAGTACTCGCCAAGTCAAAGCTCTAAACGCACGACAAAGACTCTGCGGCATGAGACTGAGACCAACGAGGCTAATCTACTCCGTAACAGGTCAACCCCTCAGAAATTAAGGCCAGCGCAGAAAGAAAGGGAGTAGTAGTCCCATAAAAACTTATATACAATAACAAAAGCTTAAACATTGTTCAAAAGTATTACTTCTACCAGATACTACAAATATTCTATGAAAATTACACTACAGGGTCACCAACACCAGAGGGGGCCGCATCATCAGAGTCATCAACAACGTCCTTGGACAGGACATTGGCGATCGGCTCGACTTCAAGGAGCAGTCTGCTCACATCATCTTCGGAGGTGCCAGCAGCGTATCCGTTGCCGAGTGGCTCCAGATCCGATGCTGGGAACAGAGACTTGAGGACCGCCAGGACATGCCCGCAGCTAGCTTGGCTGATGGAGCAAAGCTGTCGCCGGAAGAAGCGTGGAAGCGCCCGAACGCGGTCGAGGATAGAAGCCGAAGATGATGTTGCCTCCGGCTCAATCTCCTCCGCTACCACTCGGACGGCATCTTCCAGCACGCTCTTCTCGGCGTGCAGTGCCTCCGTCTCGCCCTGCAGCTGAGCCACCTTGGCAGTAAGCTCTGCAAATTGGGCCATAATGCGGTACCGATAATCTACAGAAAGTTAGATCTGGATAATATATTCACGTCTGCAGTAAAAGCAACAAGAGAATAACATACCTCTAAGCTCCTGTGCGGCCTGGGCTTCGTTGAGCTTAGCCTGCTCCACCTCTCCGCGAAGATCGCGATGGGTGCGCCGGGCTTCCTCCAACTCGGCCTTCGGGTCGCAGCAGCTTCGAGTTCAGCCACTCGGGCCACCAAGGAGTCGGCCTTAGCGGCTGCAGAAGAAAGCTCTTGAATCACTGAGGATTTTGTCTCGGCATCAGCAGCTAAGTCCTGCAAAAGATAGTCAGATGACACAACAAATAAGTGTACCACTCGGTACTCAATCTAAAGAAGAAAAATGGCTCAGGAAATACCTCGGCTATTTGGCCCATACGACGATGGAGTGACATGAACTCTGCCAGAGGAGTCAGGGGAGCACCACCACCTGGAGCGACAACCGCCGCTGGAGCGACTTCGACCTCTGCAGCTTGGGGCCCCTCCATCGCAGCAGTCTGCTCAACCACAGGAGCGGGCTGGGGGCTGCCCTGCGGAACTGGCAGTATGGTCGGCGACGCTGGTGCAGGACTCGGTGGAGGTGGGGTTGGTGCTCGCAGCGACTCTGGTGGCGGCTCCATAGGCTGATCGCTACGAGGATCAGCCGAGTGGGACGACACCTCTGGCACTTGGATTGTTGGGATCTCTGTCTCGCCGACCGACTGCGGCGCAGGACCCGCAAATGGGATCTCAGACGGCGTGCTGCAGGATAAAGCAAACAAGGATTAATTACAGAAAAACATAAAAGTCAATTGAAGGTTGACAATATTACTTACAGAGTAGATACGCACATTCTCGGGCGCTTTCCTCTCCGAGTGGGGGAAGGAAGGTCCCTCGGACTTGCAGTACTCAAAGGTACTATGGCAAGGAGCGACTGCTCCGAGCTGATAATGGGGGGCGGGATTGACGACCCGGTACCACCAGCTTCGTCATCATCCGAGTCAGACGACTCGGTGAGGATGAGTTGGCGACGGCTTGGCGCATCCCCAATCACCATCCTAAAGTGAAGCCTTTCAAGCGCAGAGAAACTGGTAGTTGTTTAGGCCTCTCTTGCCTTTGTGCCTGGAGCTTGTAGACTGTAGTAGTTCTTATATGAAGAGGTGAAAGTTTGTCTCAGTGGTGCGTAGTTAGATTTCTTCTTTTTACTGTTGAACTTGTTAGTTTCTTACCTTTCATAGCCCGGTAGGAGCCTTGTTGGTTAAGTTCAGAGCCGTGTCGAATAGTTGTAATGGAGTTCCTGGGCCAACCTGTTTAGGAGTACCGAGTACGTTGGTTCATGCTATATTTTCTGTCATACCTATATCATCCTCTGCTGGGATTATTATGTATACCAGACAGTTTTGGACGGAGCCAGGTTCTTGCCACGAGCTTGGGGGCGCCTGGGTAAGAATCGCATTCGCGTATTGTTCATTTGTTCCAAGAAACGGAAAATGTGCTCTCTTGCTACCAGCCATGTGTGTAAGCCTGCACATGTATCTTTCAGTATTGTTTGCATTTGCGACGCAACCATATTTAGTTGCTCAAACTTTTTGGGTAGTGCCGCGCGCGAGCGCACACGCGTGCTTCAGTACTAATGTCCGTGCGCGACACGATCCGATTGTGCATCTATAGTGTAAGGTCACAGTTGAAACAGTTTTTCACCAAAAAATTACCCTCCTAAACCTCACAGAGGACCCACAATTCAGAGCCAAAAGGTGGCCCCGGATGACCAGGGGTAGACGCGTTTGGTCGTCACCCCCCTGTTCTTTTGCGCCTTGGCGCCATTCCGCCCCCTATTCTTTCTCACCTTGGCATTTTTTATACCCGCTGTCTTCCTTTCCTTTTGATCGCGTTCTTTGTACGGTAATGCAATCAAGGCGTCGTTTTTCTTTCCTTTCTGTTCGTTGTATTCGTATGCAAAAAGATACGCTTTCCTTTCCTCCACCTTCCTTTGGAAATTCGCCTGTCTTCCTTTCTTTTTTATCGCGTTCTTTGTATGGTAATGCGCCGCTTTCCTTTCCTTTCTATTCGTTGTATTCGTATGAAAAAGATACGCTGGTTTCCTTCCAAAAAAACACTCATTTCCTTTCCTCCACCTTCCTTTGTAAATTCGCCTGCCTTCCTTTCCTTTTGATCGCGTTCTTTGTATGGTAATGCAATCAAGGCGCCGCTTTCCTTTCCTTTCTATTCGTTGTATTCGTATGAAAAAGATACGCTGGTTTCCTTCCAAAAAAACACCCTTTTCCTTTCCTTCACCTTTCTATGCAATCAGGGCGCCTACACCTTCCTTTTGAAATTCGCCCGCTTTCCTTTCTTTATATGGCCGTGTGCATCAAGGAATTTGAATTTCCTTCTTTCCTTTTGTAGATAGCTAGCGTCCATATATGTGTTGTGTACCAGTCAAGGTTTCCTTTCAAAAAAGGAATGACATCTACGCAATCGGGTGTCTCATTCCTTTTAAAACTTGATTACTTACCATAGTTGTGGGAGTCAATCGGGGAATCTATTACTTACCATAGTCGTGGGCGTCCAGGTTCATCTCCTTAGCCCTCCTGTCCCCTGTATAAGGCGCCCCTCCTTATTCTCAAAGCACACAATCTCTCCCTTCATTCTCATCATCTATTCAGAGTTCATATTTCTTTGCAAGGGCATCGGCGTCGAGCGCGGCGCAAGGGTGGCCACGACGCTCGTCGTGTCCAAGCTCGCCAGGTAGAAGCGGAACGTGCTCCGCGTTGTGACGGTGTCCGGTGCCGTCGAGTGCGTGGCGTCGTTGCTCCACGACACCGGCGACGAGGAGAGCAACCTTCTCGGCCTCCCCATCATCAAAAGGCTGGTTACGGTGCCGAGTTGCTCATGAATACATGTATCGTGAATATTTTCTTTTATATATGTTGTTGATTGTTTAAAATTTAATTATACAAAAATTTCCTTCTGTTTCCGTCGGAGGCCCAAACTTTCGATGTATGAATATATAATTTTTAATATGAAATGCTATTGAATAATTTTAATATGCGATCTAACAAAAGTATCTATTATTTTACATACTTATTTTTTAAAAAATTAAGATTTTTTTAAATTTATATTATTTTTGTAACACGTGCCACAAGCTCCTAGTTGAATGAAAAGGGCTGGGTGTTGCGCCCCGGTGTTACGGTGCAGCAGCCAAGAGTCGACCGAGTTGGACGGCTCTTTTGCTAGCGCCCAGCTCCTGCAGGCACTCCAGCTGCTGCATCGAGCTCCCGCGCGCAGCTCAACTTGAGAGTCGCCCGCGCGTGCCGCTGCCCAACACACCTTTCTTTTCCGGAGGAAGAGGCGGCGGGGCGCCATGGTGAGCATGGACTGGAGGGGCTCCATATGTTCGTCGCGTCCCCATCTCAGACCTGACCAAGAAGAGCAGCACACCAGACGGAGCTTGCAGCAGGAATGCAGGATGCCAGGATGAAGGCAAAGCCTCCCGACCGGGAATAAAAACATGTGTTTTTTGGAAGAAGTTCATTTTTGACCATTGAACTATCGCTCGAGTTTGGTTTCGGCCATCCAATTTCAAAACCAGGATTTAATGACCACTCAACTCTCTAAACCGTGCACAAATGGCCATCGAGCCCGGTTTTGACTGGATTGGGGTGGTTTTGACTGCCACGTTGGATTAGGATGCCATGTCACCATGCTGAGTCAGATGGGGCCTACATGTCAGGTCAGGCTCTTCGGCTCTTCCCCTTCGTGCTAAGCAGTGGCGGCGACGACGGCCCTGCAGGGGAGGACGGGGCGCGGCGGCCATCCCTCGCGCCTCCGGCGCTGGACGGGGGAAGGAAGGGATGCGCGCCGCCGCGTGGGAGGAAGGAGCCGCTGGAGTCTGCGCAGGTCGCCGCTGCAAGAAATCGACCGAATCGAGTCGCCGCGCGTTGATCCCTGCGCGCACGTGTCTGATTTCGACGCAATTTGTCCCGAATCGCGCGTCGCCGCACCAAATCAAGGCCGAGGAAGGCAAATACACGCCTGAGGGAGTCCGACCGGCCATCGCTGGGAAGCCACCACCGCCCCCTGCTCGCGAGCACAAGCGCGCTCGCTGCCTTAGACCGAGCAGCACCCGCGTCCGCCGAGCTCAACCTTCCTTGGCCTGGGTGCAGAGGATGGCGGCCCGGGGAGTTGGAGAGTGGCGAGCTCGTTGACCGCATGGACTCCGGCGAGAGGCGTGCCACCGCGCCGAGGGGAGGCGCAGGTACCCAACGGAGGAGAGAGAAGAAAGAGAGAGGATAGGGAGAAGAGGGGAGAGAGAGGAGGCCTAACAGGTGGGCCCCACTGCCACGTGGCGTCCACATCAGCAAAACCGCCCTGCAAAACCGCCCGATGGTCAAGTCTGAACGGTTTTGAGAGTTCGATTGCCAAAGATTTCTGGTTTTGAGTTAGATGGTCAAAACCAAATCGAGACAATAGATCAATGGTCAAAAATAGACTTTTTCCGTCGAGGGAAAGGGAATGTGTTATGTGCGTGACGACGAGGGCGTTGACGACGATCGAGCTCATGTACTCGACTAAAGCCTAATTACGCGAAGGGCCGAATACTGTGCCCGGGGGTATAGATGGGCCAGTCCAGCTAGGCCCTTCGTTGTATCCTCAAGGCCCTTCATGAAAAAATAACGAGATCAACCATATCTGGACCCAAAATGGCAGGGATTGGTTTCCTTCTCCTTTCATTGTAGTTTTCGCTCTCACGAATCGCAAAAAAATGAAATTTTCACTGACTCACAATAGCCTTCTTCTAGAAAATTCAAATTTCTATAACTAAACAATTTTTTATAGGTTTGGGTCGTCTCCGAGCAAGAAGTTGAGAACTTTGGGTTTCTTTTTTTCCCTTGGACTGAGAGTCTCTCGTGCTACCACCCCCCTCTTTTTAATGAAAAAGGCTCCAGATAGAGCTACAAGCATATGGCAGCATGAGGGGAAAAAAAGATATGGAAGTTTCAGGCGCTGCACTCCCATTAAATGTAGAGGCTATAGCATATCTTTCTCGCAAAAAAAAATATAGCATATCTGTATGCAGACGTGCAATTAATTAGTGTATCTTTTGGATATATGCTACATGGAGACAAAATATTATGGCTATGAATCGTATCTCCAAACAACAGAAGGCTCTCTTTTTTTTGCCGCATCAATGTGCATGATTTGATTTGGGTGGTTTTGTTGCGAAACAGGTAGCTCCACATTAATGTGAAGGCCATGGTATAGGATGCATTTTTTTTGTTTGTGTGCAATTCATCTCCTCCAATATAACAATAGAGAAAGATTTGTTAAAAAAAGTAGAAACCCTTTTTGTTTATATATGTGTTTGTATGTACCTGACATAATACTCGCAAAAAGGAAATGCATCCAACATAGAAAACAAAATCATACGAAACGAATTTTGATATTGGTAGTGTGTTTTATATGATGATACACTATGTAATGCTTTCTCTATTGCAGTGGCAGGAGGATCAACGATGATAGAGAACTGGTTTGTGATGATTGTAGTGAAGAAGACTTTGTTAGATTGTGATAAATTTCTTCTTTTTTATAGGGTTTTCGATACAAACTACGCGTAAGATGTCCTAGCTAAGGCATCTTTTATGAAACGAGAAGCAATGTTTCCTCAAATTATTTATAGCCCTAACAAATAACTATATAGATGTATGAGATCATTTGCAATTTTACGTATAACTAACAGAATATATTACAAGTACAACAAAAGGAAAAGGAGAATTTATAGTGTCACCTGGGCATTCGCCGCCTTTAATATTGTATGACATGCATTGTATTTCTATAATAACATAACGTATTTTAACAATAACATAGTGTCATTAGAATAACATCTCCGTCTATTCTTGTATGCTCCGAAAAGATTGTCCACCTATCATTTTAAGTTGCTTACAATTGTCAGAATATTTGTAATTTTGTGAATATTTATTTACGAAATTTAACGAACTTTAACTATTAAGCCGTTATGCTTGTCACCTATTTTTTAGTCTTACGTCAATTTTTTGCTTGGATGTTCTCATTAGATTTGTCCGCCTACCATCTTTGTTGTCGTTTATGCACGCTTGAGCATTAAATTTCTCCGTATTACTATAGAACCCCGACTAACGCATTTATCATGCAGTGCATGTCGGTTATGGAATTAACGTAACTAACTATTAGCGGTTACACTTATCCCCGCCTTTTCCCGCGCTTTACTACACGCCCATGCAAAACTAAGCAAACATGCCCTTTCGTTATCCCGCATGTTCACTTTGTACATAAACCATAAACATCTTAGTTGACATTCTTCGTACCAAAAAAATGTCCACATTAGTACCGTGATATGAAACACAATGCTATCATATCTTTTGAACTTTTAATCATACTAGCAGAAGGGCACATGCCGCAGGCACGGGTTTTAAAAAATTACTAATTTAGAGATGTAGTCTACATGGACTTTTTAGATTAATCTATAGCGTTCGATCAGCATAAAATCCGACGGTGTAGGCTCAAAGGTGAGATGTAGTCAACATTAACTCTTTAGATTAATCTAGAGCGTTCGATCATCATAAAATCTGACAGTGTCGGCTAATTTTAACGACGGATGACGGACGAAATGAAAATTTCGTTGTTATAGATATGAATAAATATTAACCTATAAAAATGTTATAGAAAAAATACAAACATATATATAATTTTTTAAAGCTATATCTGAATATCTCCGTATAGTTTCAGAACATCCAAACTTGACACATGTTTCATTCGGATGCTGGTAGAATTATAGGAAACAGCTGTGTTTGCACACAGAATCGGCAAAAAACCCAAAGCAACCAGTAACCAGCCCAGCATAAAACCGTATTAATCCCCCTCTCCTCCCGACCCACACCCCGCCTCCGTTCCCGTCCCCTCTCCGAGCAAAAAACATCCGGTCCTCCCCGTCGCGGCCGACCTTGCCTGCGCCGCCGCCGCAGTTGCCTCGCCTGGTGTCCGGACGAATCTTGCTGCCGGTGGGGTGGGATAGGACCCTACCAACCCGCCGAAACTCGTGTATGTGCCTCCTAGCCCTAGACGTCGCACAAGGCTTTAGCTTCCTATACGGCGCGTCGCCGAGCACCACGCCGCCGGGGCACTTACTCTATCGTTCTCTCTCTTTGGGCAGGATTTTTGGTCCACCTCTCTTCGCTCCGCTGCCGCTGCTGGAGGGCCGGTTCTCTCTCCTAGTGTGGAGTGGAGATCCATCAGTGCGAGGGACTGATTTCCTTCTGGCTTTGGTGAGTAATTCTTGCTTGTCTCGATGAATTCCTTTTGTCTGAGGGTTTGTTTTGTTCCCCATTCAGTTAGTTTTTGATTTGAGTGCTGCCCGACGCCCTACTCACCCCAATCCATCAATCCATGGTTCGATTAGGTTTTTCATCTTGGTCACCGTACAAGGGCGGCATTAGTTGACAAGATAGCACCTGCTAGTACCTGTTTATGGTGAGGGTGTGGTCGGTTTTCCGAGAATTTTGGGGGTTTAACTGAACCCCATGACCCAAGTGAAGTCCTCTCCTTGTGGAGCTCGTGGTGGCTGAGGGAGGGTGTGTGCCCAGGGGAGATGGATGATACCTTGGCTTTCATAAGGAAGAAGTTGAAGAAGCGGAAGAAGGGCAAGGATGGTAATGATTTCGGTGCAGTGGCTGAATGTGGAGCCGAGGTTCAAATATTGGTTCAACAGGAAGATGTGCAGGGTGGTGTTCATACAGGTGATGGTGTTTCTGATGTGAAGAGCGATCTGAATGTTGTAAAATTGGGGGATGTAGAAGTTGCTGGGGATGGCACTCAGCGTGTGGATGATTTGGGGCTGGAAGACTCCTTGTCCGTGCTGTTTACGAGATCTGGTCGGAAGCCCCGGCAGGTCTCAGAGAAGGACGCAGAAGATTTGGAAGTTGCTTGTCCAAATGACGAGGAAGGTCTCGACAAGGGATCCCCTTTGGATCCGGGTACAGCTCCCAAGCCTAAAAGGAGAAGGCGACGCACAAAGGAAGAGATGAAGAATGCTGCTGTGCAGGACCGGAAAGCCTCATTGCCCCGGAAGGCAAAGGCAAAGGCAAATGGTAGCAAATCTACTGAACGCTATAAGGTTGGTCCTCACCAAACCTTGGAAGGATTGTCTTCTGTTTCTCCTGACCTGGAAAATAAGTTTGTTGTGAAAGACAAGGCTGCAGATGATGGATTATGCCACCAATCATTAGGAGAAGCGTTTCTACAAGATGTGCAAGCCAGGAAAGTACTGAATGATGGATCTAAGAACCCTTCCAATGGGTTGAAACCTTGTTCAGGAAAGCTTGCTGAAAAAACATCTTGCACTGCAGCAAACAAGATGAATATTGGTGTTTCTGATGCACACACATGTCCCCAAACACTAGGGAAGGACAGTAGTGATGATGTAGATTGTTCTCAAGGCAAATCACCAACATCAACCATAAGACGGAAAACTGGTTTAAAACCAAAACAGGCGCCCAGGAAACCTGTTCGACGAAAAGAGGCATTACCATCTGTTGGTGCTGATAGTAAACCAGATGAAACAATGGAAAATACTGAACCAAATGGTGCTGTGCTTACAGAGGGAAATTTGGATCAGCTGGCTGTTTTGGGGGTCAAGGATTCTTGTTCTTTGCATGACATGGTAGCCCCTGCAAATGATGTGGATATGGCTGATGTGGCAGCGCCATTGGATTATGAAGACACAGAGGACACATCAAAGGTGAAACGTGTCACACGAAGTTCCAAAAAACGCAAACATGGTGACATGGCATATGAGGGTGATGTTGACTGGGAAACTCTAATGCAAGAGCAAGGGCTGTTCTCGAATCCTTCAGCAGGCTTTGTGGACCCATCAATAAAATCAAAAGATAAAATTAAAACTTCAGAAGTCTATGAGCGTGGAGGTGATAATGGCGTTGCTGCAGTACGTGCTGGCCTAAAGGCAAAGGCTGTTACACCAATGGAGAAGATAAAGTTCAGGGAAGTCTTGAAGCACAAGGGTGGCCTTCAGGAGTACTTAGAGTGCAGGTAGATTAGTGTTTACCTTTTGTGCTGTTTGCACCCTAATTTCCTTTTTACCATATTAATACAATTTTTGGTGGAATTAACCCTGCATCGTTGTTTCTTTGTCTTTTCCTTTTGCATTCCAGGAATATGATACTAAGTCGCTGGAGCAAGGATGTTAAACATTTATTGAATCTTGCAGAATTTGGTGTTTCTGGTGTCCCTTTGAAAGATGAGTTGCCACGTCATGCACTTATTCGTGATGTCTATTTATTCTTAGACCAAAATGTAAGTTGAGTTGCCCTTAATCTTTCATCAGGCTTCATAACATAGGTTTCATTATTTACCAAAATTGCTTTACCACATTAAGCTGTCAACTTCCACCTAGTGTTGGCTACAGCTATCACATCTCTTTAACGACTTGCTCGATGACCTTCTGAACCACTGAACATTCGTTTTCCTTTTACATGCAATCAGCTTGTTCTTAGTTAGTATGTTTTTTCTTAATTGGAAAAGTACCTGATGATAACACACCGTACTTCATCAATTTTCAGGGCTACATAAATGCTGGAATTGCATCGAATAAGGTGGCAAAGGAACAAAACGCCCCTTCTGAAGTCATGGAAGTACCCAAGCAAAATGAATCACATCAAATGGAGTCAATCAGCATTCAAGATGGCATTGTCTCTGTACCACTCCAGAATGGGGATGTTGAGCATGGCACAGGCATTGAATGCTGCAGAACTGTGTGTGTTAAAAATACCGAGTGTGCTTTTGTAGAAGCAACAAATGACAAGGATTGCCCCACTGTTGAATGTGATGCTCTGGAGTTGCTACCTCACTTGAAGTCTGAAGAACAGCCAGCTGAAGAAAAGAATCTAGGCATGTCAACTGAAGTCATTGATGCATCACTGCTGTCCAGCAATTTGGATATCCAATGCAGGTCATATCTCGACAGTTCTGCTGGAAAAGTTGAAGCCTGTCATCAACCAGAAGCACCAGAAATTGAGACTTGTGGAATCAATCGTCAAAGTGATAGGTTAGAACCTGGTGTGTACCGCAAAAGGATAATCATTGTTGGAGCTGGCCCTGCTGGTTTAACTGCTGCTCGCCATTTGCAACGGCAAGGTTTTTTGACCACTGTTCTTGAGGCACGAGATAGGATTGGTGGTCGTGTCTATACAGATCGTACGTCACTTTCAGTTCCTGTAGATCTGGGTGCTAGCATTATTACAGGGGTGGAGGCTGATATAGTTACTGAAAGACGGGCTGATCCATCCTCTTTGATTTGTTCTCAGCTTGGTCTTGAACTTACCGTGTTGAATAGTGCTTGTCCTCTATATGATGTCGTTACTGGTGACAAGGTACCTGATGCTCTGGATGATGATTTACAAGCCGAACACAATGCCCTTCTTGACGAGATGGCACTGCTTTTTGCACAAAATGGTGACAGTGCAATTGGTTTATCCCTTGAGGATGGTCTGGAGTATGCTCTAAGGAAGCATCGTGCAGCCCAACATATGGATTCTGTTGAGCGGGACGATCACTTGAAAAGTATGGCAAATGCTGGAGCTATTGACATTTCCAAAAGTGCTTCAACAGAAAAGGAGATAGCTCACTGTGGGAATGATGATAATGTGGACGTCCTCAGTCCTCTTGAGAGAAGGGTTATGAACTGGCACTTTGCACATTTAGAGTATGGCTGTGCTGCAACGCTAAAATCTGTATCTCTTCCGTACTGGAACCAGGATGATGTATATGGAGGATTCGGTGGTCCTCATTGCATGATCAAAGGTGGCTATGACTCTGTTCTATGCAGCCTTGCTAAAGGACTTGATATTAAGTTAAATCATGTTGTAACTGAAGTACTGTATGGACCTGAGGAGTTGGGTGCTAGCTGTAAGGATGGGAAACATGTCAAGATTTCCACTTCAAATGGGAATGAATTTGTTGGAGATGCTGTATTAATCACTGTTCCTCTCGGTTGCTTGAAAGCACAGACAATTAAATTTTCACCCTCCTTGCCAGATTGGAAACAATCTTCTATAAATAGGCTTGGGTTTGGTGTTCTAAACAAAATAGTATTGGAGTTCCCTGAGGTATTTTGGGACGACAATGTGGATTACTTTGGTGCAACTGCAGAAGAAACAGATTTAAGAGGACAGTGCTTTATGTTTTGGAATCTCAGAAAGACAGTTGGGGCACCAGTTCTGATAGCTTTACTTGTTGGGAAGGCTGCTATAGATGGACAAAGCATCAGTTCTGATGTTCATGTTAACAATGCTATGGTGGTTCTCCGAAAGCTCTTTAGGGATGCTTCTGTGCCTGATCCAGTTGCATCTGTTGTGACAAATTGGGGCCTTGATCCCTTTAGTAGAGGTGCTTACTCTTATGTTGCAGTTGGAGCATCAGGGCGGGATTATGATATTCTCGGAAGGCCAGTTGCGAATTGTTTATTTTTTGCTGGTGAAGCAACATGCAAAGAGTATCCAGATACTGTTGGTGGTGCAATTTTGAGTGGTTTGCGAGAAGCTGTTCGCATCATTGACTTAGTAAACACTGGAAATGACTATATCGCTGAGGTAGAAGCTCTACAAACTTATCAAATGCAGTCAGACAGTGAAAGAAATGAAGTTGAAGACATGTCAAATAGACTTGAAGCATGTGAACTTTCTGCTGCTCTAAGTAAAAACTCATCTGATGCAACATATCCAATTGTTAGCAAGGAATCTTTGCTGCAAGAAATGTTCTTCAGTGCAAAGACAACATCAGGGCGCCTACATTTGGCTAAGGAGTTATTGAAGCTTCCAACAGATGTTCTTAAATCATTTGCTGGGTCAAAAGAAGGACTAAGCACACTGAACTTTTGGATACTTGTAAGTTGATTAATTCGTTTCTTTAAGCATTACATAGTACTGGTACTTTTCCTATATTGAAGCTCAATCGTGCTTGCAATGGCAGGATTCACTTGGGAAAAATGCTACTCAACTACTGAGGCACTGTGTGCGCTTGCTTGTGCTTGTTTCCACTGATCTGGTAGCTGTGCGTTTGTCAGGTATGTACAAAAGTTCCATATCCCTTTAAATGTTATTTGTTAGGGAATGCTGCTCAAAATGGCAGGGTGTTTCACGTTCCTCCCTTTCAACCTTAACCTTATGTGGCGAGTTGCATATGTATAGTAGTTGTTTATTCACTAGGTTGATGAAAATGAAAACAAATGAGCAAATATCTATTGCGAGAGAAGAGTACTTTATATGTCCATTAATGAATTGATCATTTGATCTCTGTCTGTTATAGTTAGTGCACTCGTGGATATGCTTGTATAAATTATTTGCTATTGCAACCTGGCGACAAGCCTGATTGCTCTCTTTGAACTTCATGCAGGAATTGGGAGGACTGTAAAGGAAAAGGTTTGTGTGCACACAAGCCGAGATATTCGTGCTATAGCTCGTCAGTTAGTCAGTGTTTGGATCGAAGTTTTTCGTAAAGAAAAGGCCAATAATGGTGGACTCAAATTGCTGCGTCGAATACCATCAACTGAATTGAGTAAGACAAAGAGTAAAGACTTGCAATCAGGAAAACCTACCTTACGTGTGCCAAATGAAACTTTGGACAATAATAAAGTAGCTTCCCAGCGCCAGCATGCAAGATTCGCAAGTAGCCACTCACCACCGAAAACAAGCAAGTTCGATAACAAGGAAACAAAATTGGAAACTGGGATAGCTACAAGGTCCGATGGCAATCCTGTTTCCGAAGAGCAACAGCATGGAATTAAATCTAAGGTGGAGCATGGCGTTCCTATGTCTGAGGAAGAAGCTGCTGCATTTGCTGCTGCCGAGACTGCTCGAGCTGCTGCCATAGCAGCTGCTCAGGTATGTTACTAAAGTAATTTTGATTAAATTTGTCGAACTAGCTGTATGTTTTAATATTCACCATTGGCCATCCTTATAGGCTCTCATATGAACATTATCCGCAAAAAGCTGAGAAAGCTTGCTATGTGCCTCTCTGTATTGTCATAATTTCGTTACCTGATATTGCAGTGTCAGGAAATTTTTGCTACTTTAAGCTTTGTTTCATCCGCTGCAAATTCTTCACATATATTTTGTATTTTAAGCTTTATTTCATTTATTGCGAAATTTAGGTCATATTTTTCTGCTAGTCTTGTTGCATATACTATGTAACAGCTGTGAGTGCAAAAATACCAAATTTTTTTCATTTTTTTCCTTATCTAAACTTGTGACTCTTCTTTCTTTTTGTTTATCACCGAGTGAATTGTTTCTTTCCAGTACTTCCACGAAAAGCTAGTTTGGTCCATTCCATGTTATTTTCTTGAATTGATGACCTCCTTATTCTGTGCACGTGTTTGGAACATACTATTATGCAATTATTAGAGTAAGTTTATTTACCACTGTTAACCGTGGCGTGTGATCGAACATCCGATAGAAGTTCCAAATATTCAAACATGGAATTGAAGGCTTAGAATTCTGAAACTTTTTAAGCAGTTCTGACTGACTTTAGAGTTTAGATTAAACAATTGATGTATAAAATAGAAATTTGAGGCAGTCAATTGCCAGTTATGGTAATTAAGGCGAATTATGCAAATATTCTAGTTGGTGATGTTAGTCCAAAATAAATGAACTTCTTTAGTGTTCTACAAAAGAAGAAGAAAATCACCCAACTCCGTACTCATGTATGTTTTCTGCGTGCTGACCTTTTTCATAGGCATATGCATCTGTGGAGGCAGTGATAAGTTTGCCTCGTGAGCTTCCAAAGATACCGTCATTCCATACTTTTGCGATGCGTGATCACCATTTGGATGAATCTGATACAAGAAAAAAAGCATTGAAGGATAATTTTGGGAGACTTGAGTGTATATCAGAAAATGGTTCCAAGAATGGCAAAGCCAAGAACTCACCTGACGATGCCAACTGTGCTGATGTTGACAGCTTGAAAGTATCTGGTGACAATGGCACACAGAGGAGCCACTCGAATGAGAAAGCTTGCCTAGCAAATACTAGGGATCATTATACAGATATTGGTGTTTTATTAGATGGTCGGGCATGGGTGGATACTGATACAATTTGCATTGATGGTGTGAAGGATCCTCTAGCCATTGAGAGGTGGCAAGCACAAGCAATGGAAGCTGATAAAGAATTCTACAGTCGGATACGCATACCTGAAGAAGAAGATTCAACTAGTCAGAAGCAGGTATGCTCTGCCTCACAGGGTGCTGACAGCAAACATGCATCCGAACGGCAATCAAGAGGTGTGGAGCATATAAAACAGGGTCTTGTTAATTTTATAGCCTCGCTGCTGATGCCATTATACAGAGGAAAAAAGATCGACCGGGAGGGGTACAAAACAATCATGCGGAAAGCTGTTAATAAGGTATTATATCCTGTATTTTCTTAAAATTTGGATTATCAACTTGAACACGTAGCTTGATAGACTTTGTTTTGCTATTGTTTTATGGTAGTTGGTTCATACTTTAGAATGTTTATTTCCATGTAATGTTGCATGTATTGCTCGATTTTCTAATCATGTTTTTTGATTGTTTCCATCATCCTTCTGTAATATATTTGATTACCGTTACCTGGTGAATTAGGTCATGAATATGATAGTAATAATACTGACAGTGTATCTGTTCCTCTCTGGCCTCAACAGATAATTGAGACATGCTCGGAAGGAGAGAAATTGATGACCACTCACGAGTTTCTTGATGCTAAAAGGAAAAATAAGGTGCAGCGATGTTCACTTCTTACCATAGTTTTATTCTTTTGTCCAGATCCTAGCTTTCCAATACTGCATAGCCATCTACCAGTGATGGGCATTATTCTGTTGATTTTTTCCCCTGATGGCTTGGGCTTAATAATGTCTTCTGATAATTCTTTTACTTAATTGGAATAACGTTGTGCGTTTTAACTAATGGGTGTTTACCATCGATGCAGATTGAATCTTTTGTGGACAAGATGGTTGACAGGCATTTGCATGTGGTTAGCAAACCTGCCAAACCATAAGGTTCCCATTCGCAGTAAGGTGTTATGTGCAAAGGAAGCTATCCTGTTTTGAAACACCAAGCTCACTCAGTGATCATGCTCCAAATCAAACGAACTAAAACCTCCGTTTGGAGATTTTGGCATGGTTCATCGGTGTTGCCTACAAGATCAGCAGATTACCATAACCCAGACTATCAGGGTGGCCCAGAAGAGCATTGACCAGATCAGCACATTTACTTTTGTATTTAGTTAGGCTTAGGCATCATTTCCATCACCGTAGCTATAGGTCAGTCAAAGGCTTAGACCTCTGTGCACTCGACAAGCATGTTGTGCTTGCAGTAGCTTGGATGCCAAGTTGAGTTTCTGTGGCTTGATGAAGTGGCATATGAAGATCCAGGATTCAGCATGGTCTCATATGCAATGAGGGCTTGCGCCTTACATGGCGGTAGTTCATTCAGTCCAGCCTAGCGGATTAATCCTGTTCGTTGTTCAGAGTTAACTTACACCAAAGTAGATCCTCTTCTTCTCTCTTTGTTGTACAGTTCTTTTGCAGTTTCTAACAGGCGTTTAACATATAGTCGGTCGGGTTAGAAAGGCTGCAGTTTGGCAGAGAAGGTTGAGCTTTGCAGCCCTTTGTATATCCTTCGCTGCTTATAATGTGCTTCCTTGATGATTGTCGAATGCTAAATGATTGCAAAAGAAAATGATGTTTCACCCCATAAGTTCTCTTGTTGATTTCTGCACTTCTCTATATGTTTGTATGCTTTGGTATAATTGTGTGACTCAGGGGGTACACACTGCCATGATGTTCATACATATTTCGTGGATTCATTCATACAGCGAGGATGATTCTACTTTTCTGTATTCTGTACCTGGACTCCTGGAGCTCTGACCGTTGAGCTTTACTTTATTTCTCCTGGTGAATATTATACTAGCAACAAGTAATGCTTAGTACTGCATGCTTTGGAGCTGTGTTTTTTTTAAACCTCTTTGTTTCCCTAGGTGTATCTGACACCAGGGAAACAAAGAGGTTTTGTCGTAATTATTCTCCAGGTAGATGTTACATTTCTCTTTATTATTCATTGTTATTGTTGTAACTTCTGCCTTCTTAATGCATCTTGTGTGCTCTTCACTGATTAAATTTTGCAGCAATTCTCTAGCTCTTCCTGCTGGACAAGACTCCAGGTATACCTTTCGATCACCAGATCCAATCCAAAGAATTTTTCCTTCTGTGATTGATATCATTTCCTTATCATTGACATCAGAAGTCTTGGTGCAGGATGAGAAATTAACCCACTGGTTTGGCATGTATACTGAGGTAAGTGCTGCTTGTCTTGAACGGATCTAAATTTTGACCACTTTCAAGTCCCAACAAGCCTAGCCGGGCTGGGGCATGGCTACAGCGTTGCTCATTTTCATGCTTGTTTCCTGTGCGGGCTTTCATGATTGTTTCTTGTGCGGGATCGCTTTGTCCAGGCAGTTCTTGAACATCAGGAATGCCACACGCGGCCACCTTCAGGGCCGTGGTCCGCTGCTTGGAGGTGGTGGGCACGGGAGGATTGATGGAACGCCTCAAATGGGGAGAACTTGTATTGAATGAGCAGGCTTCAGCTCACTGTAGCGCATCATGAGATCTTGCATGGCTGGGCTGCATCGGCCTTTCAGTTCAGCCAGCTTTTACTACACTGATTACACAGTAAATTAAGCAGATAGAACGGAGATTTTGCTTTGTTTCAAACAAAAATCTTAAGCTGGAGTGAATGCTTGCAGTTGATTGAGCCGTTCTGTTGTGCAGGCAGGCAGAGGCAGCTGTAATAACTCTGCCAAAGTACAGCGAGCTGTGGCCCTAGTTGAGGGACGGTGCATCTGCATCTTTTATCTTTATCGTCCTTCTGTGGCAGCCCCCTATGATCCTCATCAGGTAAAGATAGGGAAAGCCGGATGAACAGTTGATAGGGAGGAGTTGGACAGTGCACAGGTATATTGATTTTGATACGTGGCGAGTTTTTTATTTGTTTTTTTACCATGTTGGATCCATTCATATTTTATATGCAGTTAGTTATAGGCGACAATGCATTTCAAAGTCGACAGACAGACAGACCACAGGGTACAGCAAGGTATGGTGTGACGACCTTTGCTCTGAATCTCTGCAGGATGACGCGGAAACTATCTTCCCGAATCCAGATTTTGAGTTGGACGGACCACTGGCAGACATGACATGGGAATAAAGTGAGTGTTCAATCTCCCCATGGTTTCTTGGATCCACTTCACATTGATTAGGTTCTTTCATAGGATGGTGGGCAGCAGAGGAAGCGAACATGTAAGAAATCAGAAATTGCTCTTCAATTCTAGTCTATCTCATGGAGCACAGGAATGCACGGTGAAGAAACCAGGGGAAGAGAAGGTACAAGCTCCACAAATTGACCATGTCACATTCTGTTCACAGATTACAGCCAAAACGACTCATCATTTATCTTAATTATACACAGGACCAGGCAAGAATTTTCTCAGCCTTCAATATGAAAACTTGAGAACGAGAAGAAAATACAATGGTGAAAAAGAAAAGAAAAAAGGTAAAATGTAATTAGGTAATAACCTTCACATTTTCTCTCGAGCCCTTCTGCCCTTACAGTTCCTGTCGCCTCCGTTCAGAAACCTGCTGCTCGGTTTCAGGCTTGCAGCATGCCATGTTCTTCGAAGACCCACCCTTTAGTCAACCTGATAATGAGGTGCGTTCTTAACACTCCCTGTGATTTTCTTCCTATAAACTACCCACCAATCTCACCGTTTCCTGTCCCATATCTCCTCCAGCTCCCTGGCCAGCTCCTTCTGCCGCCCGACGACAATGGTGACGTGGTCCTTGCCGTCGATGACCCTGACCTGGGCGCGGGGGACCTTGGCCTTCACGGCGTAGCTGCAGTGCACGGGGAGGAGCTCGTCGTCCCTGCCGTGGTACACGGTGACGTCGCAGGTGAGCTGGTCCCGGACGACCTCGAGGCACTTGTCGATCTTGCCGGCGCTGCCGCAGATGATGTTGTGGAGGGTGTGCCACGACGCGATGTGGGTGTGGCAGAAGAAGCCGTCCATGAGGTAGGTCCGCACCCTGCCCGTAGAGAAGAGCACGACGAATGGTTGGTTAGCGAAAAATAACCGCCGCTCTGAAACCATGCCCTGCCTAGCTTGGTTTAGCAGCTACTGCACTAGTCATATCGAATTCTTGTTCATGCGCCCCGCTGTCTACTATGAATATACAGAAAGATGAACTGGATACATCCCTTTCGGGGTACACTCCACCTAATCTTGGATCCGAGAGAATGGGAAAATTTATGACAATTTCCATTTCTTCTAATGCTGCTCTTAAAAACAAGCTTACAACTAATTTAGGCATTAATACCATGTTGCACCCATTTCATTAAAAGCATCTACTGTTCGTTTGCATTAAAAATGAAGGGCATATTATGTTTTTTTTTCTACGAAAATTTGAAGGAATCATGTGAAATCTGCCGAGTTTAGCTGGAGCTGTGGCTTGGTCAATTGTGCAGGACTGCAGGTGCAGCTCAGTCTCCGGGCTGGCCACCCGGCAGTGGACCGGCAGATGGCCGCAGGGCCGCTGCACCTCCACCAAGCTGGCACCCCAATAGCTGACCGAGGTCAACTCATTCCTATGCCCCCTATTAACTCCCCATTGATCACATCGACGCAGCGACGCAGGTCGGGCCCACCGGCGCTCCTAAATGCTGGAGTACGAAGGGAGTGAAGTGAACTGATCCTACTATTGACGTGATGCTAATTCCCGTTGGTTTATTATGCAAATCAAGCCAGCCAATGGAAGATGGCCAGGCGGTGGCGGCGTACCGCAAACCAGTCCAAACTCCCCCCTTGGCCTTGGGTGGAGGATGCAAGAAAATGTCGTTGAGCCGGTCGCTGGCCTAATTTCACCTCACAGATTCGCACCCAATCCATGATTTTAGTTGGATTCGCAATTGGTAGTAGTAGTACCTGTAGAGTGTGAAGACCCGGAAGGCGAGCTCCCAGAGGCGGTGGTGCTTGCAGAGCACGATGCTGACGGTGCGGCTGAGGTGCTCGTACCAGCACGCCACCGAGGCCCCGAACGCGATGGGCGGCCACACCCGCCGCGGCGCCACCGTCCGGAGCACGTACTGCGTCCCGACCTCGCCGCGCGGCACCGGGAAGTAGGGCTGGACGGATCATCCATCGGGGATCGTCAGATACTCAGATCAGCGGCTGGGTATGCTGCGACTGCAAAGCGAGGCGAACCAAGGAAGGAAGAAATTGAACTTACCGGCGCGACGAGGGTGAGCGACTTGACCGCGGCGGGGTACTTGACGGCGAGCGCGAGCGCGAGGATGGACCCCAGCGAGTGCGCCACGATGTGGAAGGCTTTCACCCCGTGGCGCTCGATGACGGAGCGCTCGATCATCTCCACGTGCTCCCGCAGCGTGTAGAGCGAGTCCGCCGGCTTGGGGCTCCGCCCGAAACCCAGCAGGTCCACGGCGAACAGCCGCCGCCGCGACCGCGCCGCGGGGCTCACGTGCGGGAGCACCGTCTCCGTCCAGAACCCCGACGACGAGATGAACCCGTGGATGAACAGCACGTCGTCCTGCTCCTCCGCCGCCGTGCCCTGCGGCGGCGCCTCGACGTGCACGAAGAGGCGGTCCGTGTCGGCCGGGTTGCAGTTGGCGCAGTGGCAGTCGGACCACCGCGGCGACGGGTACGGCCGGTGCTCCCCGTCTTTGCCGCCCATCTTGCCACGCAGCATCTGCACGATGGCCGAGTGCACGGCGACCCCCGCGGGGCGCCGCCGCCGGGAGGAGTCGCCGGACCCGGAGGACGCCGGCGACGCCGAGGACGCGACGGTGGCGAGCACGGAGGGGCGCGCGTGGAGCGTGTCGGAGATGTCCTCGAGGTGGAGCCTGGTGGCGGACAGCATGCTGACCACCTTGGACGAGCCGCCGCGCTCGGACACGACGATCTTGCCCGCGGACGCCGGGGACGACGGCGAGCGCGAGCAGTAGCAGGGCCGCCACGCGCCCTCGGCGACGTAGTCGGCGGCCCTGTACGCGGCGCAGAGCAGCACCTCCAGCGCGTCCAGCAGCAGGAACACCACCAGGCTCACGGCCTCGTTCGCCGCACGGCCGGCCGACGCCAATGCCGACCGCGCCGCGGCGCCCATCGATCTCCCGCCCCACCACACGACGGCTGCGACGCCGGCCGATGGAGAAGGCTGCGCTGCTTC
Organism: Urochloa ruziziensis; assembly: GCA_015476505.1. Taxonomy (NCBI): domain Eukaryota; kingdom Viridiplantae; phylum Streptophyta; class Magnoliopsida; order Poales; family Poaceae; genus Urochloa; species Urochloa ruziziensis. The sequence continues at coordinate 21,411,179 of CM027118.1, forward strand.
TCTCCTCTAGCGATTAGCGAACGCGTGGAGGTGGGGACGGGGGAGGCGGCAGGGGCGATGGGAAGGTGGCGGTGGTGGTGGTAAAGAAGAGGAGGATGCAGCTGCAGCGTGCAGGGGTGAGAGTGAATTGATGGTGCGCTCGCATTAAAGCGCAGGGGTTGGTGGTGGTTGAACTGACACGGCCAACTGGTGTGGTGTGGTGTGCGCGGCTGGGCTGGGGGGCTCTGGCTGGGCTCCGGACCGGAAGGCAGGCAGGCAGCCCAAGTAAGCTCAGCGCCTGCACCTGTCGGAGGCCATTCATAGGTAGACGGCCAGACGGTCCTAGGGAGGAGACAGGCCATCATGCAGTATCTGTTGTTGGTTGTAAAGAAAAAGATTTTTTTTTCCGACGTCACTTGCCAATTTGCCATTGCTAATGCGAGATCAGAGGCCAGTGTTTCATCTATGGACGTCACTTGCCAATTTTCCATTGCTAGTTATTCTTTTCTTGGTTGTAGTACTACACCCTTGAAATTGGAGGCCAGGTCCAAGGAAACAACGGGACAGTGAAAGCACAGCACAGAGAGGCAAGTTTCTGAGCCATAGGTGGCGTCGTCGTTGACGCTTGCGTGCAACCCCTGTGAACGGCGATCTCAAGGCGCCAGCAACAACAGCATCTCTGTAGGTTCCCTACCGGACAGGACTCTTCCAAGGCAAACATAGACGGATAAACAATGCAAAACTATGGCGTTTCTCCAGTAGCCACATGTTCTGAATTGGAATTTCTGTATGCTCCTTGAGCCTCTCGGTCCAGCAATGGCCAGCGTTTGTTTCAATGCAGACAAGCCGGTGCTGTGCAACACCGACAAGCTCTCGGCAACAGAAGCTATGCAGCGCAGGTCAAGGAGTTCGGGCAATGGTGGTGCGTACGCATTTGTTTCCAATTATTTTTCATACTTTTTTTCTCGGGATATACGGGCTCCAAATACGGTTCCCAAGTACAAGATTGGGGACGAAGGCTTCAGCCATAAACCATACATAGGCACGTTTCGCTAGTGTGACATCTCCTGAGGAGAATTTTGTCAGCGTGTACATGCCCCAGCATTTGCAGCGTTCCACGTACGCACATGGTTTGTATGCACACGCGTCTCTTTCGGGGACGACGTGGATGGGAGATTTCGGGGATGCGCGCACGCAGTAGTACTGCAGAGAGCAGTGAATTTGTTGTACTGTACCGGCCAGGCCCAAAGATCTTTACGAGACCCTTCGCCTAGGCAGGTGGTCTAGCACGTTCGTGGCTGCATGCACGGTCGATATTCGATTCGTCCATGATTCGAGATATCCGTGCCACGATCCAAGAGAGAGAAAGGACCTCCCCTGCACAGCTGCAGACGTGAAGTCATTATGGGCAGGCTTACTGCAGAACACGTTTCCATTTCAGTAATTGAACTCTCATCAATCTCAAGAATTCTTGTGTAAGTACACTAGATGAGCAAGCTACTGCAGTGCAATTCCACATGATTCGATCCAGCTTTTTACATCCTAAACACACCAGATAACTAGGCGAAAAAAGGAGGATCTGGCAAAGATGGCGACCAATTCCGCCGATGGCGAACGCACGCCGAGCGAGATTGTACCAACTGGGTACGGACGGACACCGTGAGCTTACGTGATTTTACACTTGTTTAGTAGGTGAGCTAAGGCGGGAGGAAAGCTGAGACGAGCGGCCCGTGTAGGTGAGCAGGAGCCGGAATTCAGAAGCCCCCCATTGTTTATTCGAGGTAATTCAGCAGTGAAAGGCTCGAATTCGGATCGAATTGTTTCTAGATTTAGGTAGAGGTTTGCCTCTTTGGCATGCGAGAGTTGGCACCAGGGTCACCGGTTGAAAGAGATGGCCGCCGCGCATTGGGTGAGCTGACTGCGGATGTGAGGCAGTTGTATGCTACTGTAGCATACTGCGTCTGGGATTTTTAGGTAGAGTGATGGTTGTGGGAGTTAGAAAACAAAATCTAGTGAGCGAGATGGTCTAATATGGATGGAGAAAACGCACGTGATTCGTGTATGTGTTGCGTGCAAGGAAGCAGAGGTTTAATCATTCTCAATTTGGCGCTTTCATGAATGGCACTGGCAATGAGTGAGCGCCGTTGAGTCAATAGCGCAATGGCTGGGTTTTTCTTGATGATGAGAAGACAATTGTGAAAATCAACAAAGTTCAAATGCGGCGGAAAATATATATTTTTTGAATAATCATTGGGAAAAATTCTTTGCCCATTTTTGTCAAAATGATGTAAGAAGGCATTAATTGGTTGCGTGCATACCGATAGAAAATTACAACGAGCTGTTTTTTTTAAAGGGAAAGGCATATATGAACTCTTTTAGGGCCTGTTTAGTTTCAAAAGAGAGTGTGAATAATGAAGAAAGTTTATGTATTGGGAGGCATGTATTGTGAGAGAGGACACGAGAATCGATAGAGAAACTTTATGCATTTTAGAGGAACTAAACAAGGCCTTACTCGATGTGCACAGATTTAACCAATAAAGATTATGTTCTAGAACGCTCTGGTTAGCCTGAAAATGATTTTGGCTGGTCTGGGCTAATTTAATAGTAGTATTCTATAAGGGAGCTGAATTTGCTGGGCCGGACTAATAAGCCAAAAAAAATCTTTATTCATCTTTGTCAAAATTCTGTAAGAAGGTCTTAATTAATTGATCTCTTGCGTACCAAAAGAAAATTACTACGAACTGTTTTTAAAAATGGAAAAATATACCGAAACTCTTTTACTCGACGTGCACAGGTTTAATCAACAAAGTTCAAGCACGGAAATGTATTTGTTGAATTACCATCGAGAAAAATTCTTCGTTCATCTTTTTCAAAATTCTTCAAGGCCTTGATTGATCACCTGCGTACCAAAAAGAAAGTTACCACTAACCATATTCTTTAAAAGGGAAAAACATACCGGAACTCTTTAACTCGGCGTGCACAGATTTAATCCACAAAGTTCAAGAACGGGAATATATATGTTGAATAACCATTGAGAAAATTTCTTTGTTTGTCTTTTTCAAAATTCTGCAAGGCGGCCTTAACTGATCGCATGCGTACACAAAAGAATTTCACCACGAACTGTTTTTTGAAAGGGAAAAGCATACCGCAACTCTTTTACTCAGCTTGTGCAGATTTTTTTTCACTTGCGAGTTGCAATTGCAACTATTCCAGCAATAAATACATGACATGCTGGTACATGATTTTTCCCAGCCACACTTACTATTGGCCCAGCTAACTCAACCCAAAGGCCCACCTCAAAGATTACTCGCGGGGAATTTTTTTATTTTTATATATTTTTTTTTATAATAAATATTGGGCCAAAAAATTAGCAGATTTGGCCATTTGAAAGGATGGTGGACAGGCCACGTGGGGGGCCGTTCCAGGGCTTATCGCCGTATGAAACGGCTATAGCCCTTTGAAACGGCTATAGCCGTTTGAAACGGCGAAAAGCTCTGGGCCCCGCCTTTTGCCGACGCGCGCCTGTGTCGCCGGGAGGCTGGGGCTATAGCCATTTGAAACGGTTATAGCCGTTTAAAACGGCTTATTTGTTAAACTTTTTTCTAATCTATATTGAGAAATTGTTCTGCTATATTTGGTTTGATATTATGAAATGATTTATTTTTTTATGGTTTATTTTTAGTTCGCCTATATTTGTTTAAATATTATATGTTTATAATTTTATACGGTTTGTGGGTGACCCTTTAGGCCGGAATGCAATTGTGTGATTTTTTGTTTCACAGAATGCAGTTGTGGAGTTTATTTGTGTAATGGAATTTATTTATGTAATGAAAACGACTTAACTAGGAGAACGAAGAACATTTTTTAAAACATTAGAATTGCATAACCCGGCTTCAATGCATAGATGCATTTTTGCGAAATGAAATGATGAGGAGGTAAAGGTGTCGAGGCACCACCTCTCTGATCTAAACAATCTACTACTAGGTGCAATGGCATGTGTAGCACATTGACAAACGTGACCATATGCTACTGCTAATCCTAACATGCCTTTGGGTAATGTAAATCGCCGGGTGTAAAGCCTATGCTTTACTGGGTACAACGGGGATATTTTTTCTTCTTAATGGCTTCAGGGCCAGCTGCTTTTGTACGATGTGCACTCTCTCTCTTTCTCTCCCATTCAGTTTCACGTTCTTGTGCCGCTTGACGCTCGACCTCCTCAAACCTCTTGCGGATCTCATCTTAGTCCTTCTTGCGTTTCTTCTCCAGCTTCTCCTCGTGCATCATTCGTTGCCACATTGCTCTTGTCGAGGCTGCTTCATGCTCAACATGAGCCTTGTCCTCGTCGGATTGCTCTGTATCTAGCGACTGCAAGAAATCACAGAGAGGCAGGGGAGTCTTTAACTCCCCAAATTAATAATAGGAAACATGAAATTGGTAGAAAAACATGGCAGTGTTAGTGAATACATTGGCTTGCATGCTGCCAGACACCTTGGGTGGATCATACTCGAAATTGCCACACATGAAAAACCTCATGCCATAGTAGTCACCCAAGATTTTGGACTGCACAACCTTGCAAAGGTCACCACAGAAACACATAGGCACATGCACCCCTTCTGAAATGTCAGCTCTCACCTTCCTTTACTTGAGGAGCTCTGGACCTGTATAAGCCATGGTTTCTAAGACGACTGCACAAGTTCAATAGCAACGGCATGCCATATATAATGGATGATTGGGTTGGTCTATAGACCGAGTCCATATGTGTCCACAGAAAGTACGAAATGATGCCGGTGGATCTGTTGTACAGAAAAAAGAGATGGAATCCAATGCAAGCGGATAAGTTCACCATACCGTCTTGATTGCATGCTCTGCTTGATATATTGTTTCACTGAAAATCCGTTTTTGGATGCAATTTATTCCCAGCTAGGTTTGCAGTTATTATATCGTACCTAGCACCACCCTCGTCGAACAATAAAGCCCACTTCTCTTTGGGCTCATGCTCAATCCACTGAGAGAATGTCTTAATGGCCCGACCGGGTTTGCGCATGACGTGTGGACCATCAAGGCTAACGTCATCAAGCGAAGCGAAACGGGATGTTGGTCCTCACTATTTACCGGCCTCTTTGCTAGCTGAAAGTGCATCTAGGCCCCTAAATGTGTTTTGGTAATTAATGACAATCATCATGGACTAACAATTCTATTGAGATGATGAGATTAGGTTAGTCCGGATGAATGGATGAGCTTCGATGATTGATTACGATATATCGCCGTATATTGAAGCAAGAGGATGCTAAAGGAAAAGGTAAAAGATAGGTTGTTTTCTTTTACCGGTCCTAAGGTGTTTTAGAGAAGAAAATTTGACCGGATTGATAGGCTAGATAGCCGTACTATTAAGAGGGGTCAATTGTGGTTGCTTGTTATGATTCTAGTGCCAACTTGCTCAAATAGTATAAGTGCATGCATGAGAGCTAACTTCGTTTTCAAAAGTTAAAGGGAATTCAACCTTGCTGATTTTGGTCAGGCGGACGGTCCGCCATTGGGATCGCGGACGGTCTGCCTCACATCTGGTTGAAGGAAAATCGGCTAAGTGTTGGATTAAGGGGCCATGCCGTCTTTCTTAGGCGGACGGTCCGCCGGGTACAGGCGGACGGTCCGCAGGCTATTTTTTGCATGAGGCGGACCCTTTCGCGGACCGTTCACGCAGAGACGTTTTCTGGAGGTTCCAGGACACTTTTATAAGGCGGACGGTCTGCCTTTGTGAAACATAGTCCTTAGTCGTGTGGTGATCTTTTTCTAACTAAGAGGCGGACCGTCCGCCCATTGGGCGGACGGTCCGCCAACCCCGTAACGGTCACTTCTGACACGTTTGACTTTTTGAAATAGTAGCCGTTGGGCTCGGGCGGACGGTCCGCCCCCTCTTAGGCGGACGGTCCGCCAGTGCTCTGTTTTCACGAGTTTTACACATAACGGCTAGTTGGAAAGGTGGGGAGTATATATACTCATCCCACAGGTTTGGGGACTCTCTCTTGGCCATTCTGAAAGCTCACTTGACCCAAGAGTCCCCTCTCCCATTTCTCTCTCACTCATTTGCTAAGGGATTGCATTCTTGTGAGTGTGAAGAGTTCTAGTGCATTGCTTTGGATTGCATTGAGCATTGAGGCACTAGGAGAACATCAAGCAAGCGTCATTGGCTTGTTACTCTTGGAGGTTGCCGCCTCCTAGACGGCTTGGTGTGTGATTTCCATTGAGCTCTTCAAGAAGATTGTGAAGAAGCCTTGGAAGATTGTGAGAGGTCTTGTGCTCACCTCACCGGAGCGGTAAAGGGCAACTCTAGTGGAATCGAGGTTTGGAGAGGTTCATTGCATTCAAGCCGGCTTATACATCAAGTGTGACTTGATAGAGAAGCGGTTGAAGCTTTGAATCCACCTCAACGTGGATTAGGGGTGACCGGCAAGTCATCGACACCACGGGAAAAATTTCGGTCTCTTGTGTGATTGATCATTCCTTCACTCATTTACATTTTGCTATTTGTCTTGATCATTTACATTCATAGAGATTGAATCATACTTGTCACCCTAGGTTGCAAACCTTGACCTAGCTTAGAATCAAGTAGAAATAGGTTTTCTCTTGTGTTACTAATAATTTTTATTAGTGCTTTGATTTTAGTTAAAACCGCCTATTCACCCCCCCTCTAGTCGGTATCCTAGATCCTACACTAGCTCATCTGCTTGTTTCTTGGTAAGTTCATCAAGTTTCTTTCAAATAAGGTTGAATTTACTCTCTTGATTCTGGATGCATAGCCGCTTAGATAGTTTCATAAGGGTCTTGTTTTTGAATTGGCTATGAAAGTTGGCACCCATATGCCTCATACACCACCTACTCTTCAAGTCAGGCCACTGTGCGGCCCTCTGATGTTCAATGTTGCCATTCTGCATGTCCTCGACTGCTTGTAGAATGTCTTTGTGCCGGTCATGAATAACACACATTCGGTACATCCTTAACCATCATCTGCTTCACTCTCTCAAGAAACCAATACCAGCTATCTCCTGACTCTTTCTCCACAAAGGCGATCGCCAGCGATAGCACCTGATTGTTACCATCGGACCCAATAGCAGTCAGGATGGTTCCTTTGTACCTACCAGTCAAAAATGTGCCATCAATACAAATGACAGGTCGGCAATTCTGAAAAGCCTCAATGCAAGCACCCAAGCACCCAAGGTTAGGAATGAACGCTGCAACACCTGCTTGCCTGGTTTCTCAGCACAGGGATAGGCTTCAAGTCATAGTAACTGTCTGGATTTCTCAAACATATGTTGTGCAACAAGGCTGAAAGATTCAAGGAAATTTATGAGGGAACCACCACAGTGAAGGGAGCAAAACTCTTTGTATACAAAGGAAAATTTAGTGAGTTTGCTATGAAGAAAGATGAAAGTGTTGATGAAATGTTTGATCGATTGAACAACATTGTCAATGAGCTCAAGTCTCTCAACTTTGATGTGCCGGATCAAGATTTCTCTCACAAGTTTCTTAGGTGTCTCCCGGAGAAGTATGAAACTATTGTGACTCTGTTGGTGAGGGAGGACTTGAGCAAGATCACCCCAAGTGAAGTTCTCGGAGAAGTGCAAACACATGACATATTCAAGAAGTCACAACGAGAAGCTCGTGGTTTGGCAAATGATGATGAGAAGAAAAGCATAGCCCTCAAGGCAAAGACTACCAAGGAAGACAATTGTAATGAGGGAAATAAAATTGGTGAAGGCTCAATGGAAGAAATGGCCCTCATTGTCAAAAAGCTAAACCGAATCATGAAGAACAAGAACTATGGCAAGAAAGGGCAATCATCAAGCAAGAATCCATTCGAAGACAAGAAATGCTATGAGTGTGGTGAAATGGGTCACATCATCATAAATTCTCCAAACAAGAAAGACAAGTACAAGAAAAATTATGACCAGAAGAAGAAAAGAAAGAAATTCTTCAAGAAGAAGAAGAATGGTCAAGCTTACTATGTTGAGTGGGATTCCGATGCTAGCTCCGACTCCGATGATGATGATGATTTATTTGATGATGATGATGAACTAGATGATATTCCTTCATATGATGATCTTGTTAGAATGCTTAACAAGTCTAATGACTACATGTGCAATGAGAAGAAAAAGTTGACGGATTTGGAGAGAAAATACTCATCTCTTCAAAGTTCCTATGAGGAGCTAAAGACTACTCATGAAAATCTAAAAGAAACTCATGAGAAGCTTAAGGAAGCTCACAACATCTCTCTTGCACAAGAAGTCAAAAGTCATGTGAGCATAGGTGTTGGTTGTGATATTTTGAATGATAGATCATGTGCTCCTAGTTCATCTAACCCATCTTGTAGCTCAAGCAATACATCTTTCATGAATGATGGATTCACATGTGATGCCTCCCTTATGATTGAGAATAAATTGCTTAAGGAGGAAGTTGATAAATTGACCAAGAAATTCACCAAATGGTTTGAAAGTCATTCGGATTTCACTAAGTGTGTGGAAACCCAAAAGGTTCCAATCAACAAGAATGGGATTGATTATTCTCCCAAGAAAGGGAAAAAGGCTTTCATTCCCAATAACTCTACCTTTGGCAAGGCTCATGTACGATATGAAGAGGAGAATTCATTCAAGTTTTGTCAAACATGCAAAACTAGAGTTGAGCCATCTCACAAGTGCAAGGGCAAGAAAGATGTATCCTTTGATGCTTCATATGTGCTTAAGAAAAATGTTAAGGGTAAAGTATTTGCTAAGTTTGTTGGTAAACCCAAGAATAACACTAGAAAGATAGCTATATGGGTACCTAAGGTCTTGGTTACTAACATGCAAGGACCCAAGCAAGTTTGGGTACCTAAAAACTAGTAATCTTCTTATATAGGTGGATTACAAGTCCGGAGGAAGACATTGGGTACTTGATAGTGGTTGCTCTCAACATATGACCGGAGAAGCTAAAATGTTTACTTCTATTGATGATGAAGCCGCCGGTTATGATAATATCATATTTGGTGATAATGGTAAAGGTGAAGTGAAAGGATTAGGCAAAATTGCTATTTTAAATAATTACACTCTCTCAAATGTCTTATTGGTCAACTCTCTCAAGTATAATCTGTTGTCTATTACTCAACTTTGTGATCTTGGCTACAAATGCACCTTTACTAGTGATGGTGTTGAGTTGACCACTCTTGATGGAAAGAATTGCATTTTCAAGGGTTTTAGGCATGAAAATTTATATCTTGTGAATTTCCCATCAAGTCATGCAAATTTAGTTTCTTGTCTTTTCACTAAGTCATCAAAAGGTTGGTTGTGGCATAGAAGGCTTGCTCATTTTGGCATGAAACAACTCAACCGATTATTGAAATATGATCTAGTTGTTGGATTGAAAGATGTGAAGTTTGAGAAGGATAAACTTTGTAGTGCTTGTCAAGCCGGAAAGCAAGTTGCTAGCCCTCACTCATCCAAGAGTATCATGTCTACTTCGAGAGCATTAGAATTATTGCATATGGATTTGTTTGGACCAACCACATATAGAAGTATTGGTGGAAATTGCTATTGTCTTGTGATCGTTGATGATTTTACAAGATATACTTGGGTATTCTTTCTTCATGACAAGGCCGACACATGCGACATCTTCAAGAAATTTGTGACAAGGGCCGAAAATGAATTTGAGCTCAAATTGAAGAAAGTGAGGAGTGACAATGGTAGTGAATTTAGAAACACAAGAATTGATGAATATTGTGATGAAAAGGGTGTAAAACATGAGTTCTCATCCAAGTACACTCCGGAACAAAATGGTCTTGTGGAGAGAAAGAATAGAACTTTGATTGATATGGCAAGGTCAATGCTCTCGGAATACAATGTGTCGGATTCTTTTTGGGCCGAAGCCATCAACACCGCTTGTCATGCATCAAATAGACTCTATTGCCATCGATTCTTGAATAAGACTCCATATGAGCTACTCATTGGAAGAAAACCAAATATTTCATACTTTCGGGTCTTTGGGTGTAAATGCTATATTCTTAGGAAAGGCTCACGGTTATCAAAATTTCAAAGTAAATGTGATGAAGGATTTCTTCTTGGGTATTCATCTTGTAGCAAGGCTTATAGAGTATACAACAAGACTCATGGCATAGTAGAGGAAACATGTGATGTAAACTTTGATGAATCAAGTAAGTGTCAAGATGAACTAGATAAATCAAGTGATGAAAGAGATGCTATCAAGAATATATCAATTGGTGATGTGAGACCAAGAGAGGAAGATGAGGATGAGGATATGGATCCGAATATTTCTATTAGAGTGAACCCATCAACATCTATACAAAATGATCAAGTTGAACAATCAATTGAGCCTAGCCATGAAGATGCTACAAATGATATTGCTCAACCGGAACCAATTACATCTCCATCTATATCAACTCAAGAGCCGGTAGTTGAAACAAGGGTCCCACACGCCATTGCAAAGGATCACCCCATTGATCAAATTGTTGGAGATATAAGAAAAGGTGTTCAAACTCGATCTCGTGTTGCTTCATTTTGTGAACACTATTCATTTGTATCTTTTCTTGAGCCAAATAAGATAGATGAAGCACTTCAAGATCCGGATTGGGTGAATGCTATGCATGAAGAATTAAACAATTTCACCCGGAATGAAGTTTGGGAATTAGTTGAAAGGCCCAAGAATTACAATGTGATAGGCACTAAATGGGTGTTTAAAAACAAACAAAATGAAGATGGCGTAGTGGTGAGAAACAAGGCTAAATTGGTTGCACAAGGATATACTCAAGTTGAAGGGTTGGACTTTGGTGAAACATTTGCTCCGGTAGCTAGATTGGAAGCTATTAGAATTCTATTAGCATATGCTTCCTCTCACAACATCAAGCTCTATCAAATGGATGTGAAGAGTGCTTTCTTGAATGGCAAAATTAGTGAACTTGTCTATGTTGAGCAACCTCCCGGTTTTGAGGATCCAATGAAGCCGAATCATGTGTACAAGCTTTCCAAGGCTCTCTATGGACTTAAACAAGCCCCTAGGGCATGGTATGAGAGGCTAAGGGATTTTCTCATCTCACAAGGGTTCAAGATTGGGAAAGTTGATACTACCTTGTTCACTAAATGCATTGGCAAGGACTTATTTGTATGCCAAATTTATGTGGATGATATCATCTTTGGATCAACCAATCAAGATTTTTGTGAAGAATTTGGAGAAATGATGTCTAATGAGTTCGAAATGTCTATGATTGGGGAATTGAATTACTTTCTCGGTCTTCAAATCAAGCAACTCAAGGAAGGCACATTTGTTTGCCAATCAAAATATGTGAAGGACTTATTGAAGAAATTTGGCATGGATGATGCTAAGCCAATCAAGACACCCATGGCTACAAATGGACATCTAGATCTTGATGAGGGAGGTAAACCGGTAGACTTAAAGCTTTATAGATCTATGATAGGTAGCTTGCTTTATCTTACCGCATCTAGGCCCGATATCATGTTTAGTGTATGCATGTGTACTAGGTTTCAAGCCTCACCTAGAGAATGTCATTTGACCGCCGTCAAACGTATATTGAGGTATTTGAAATTCTCACCCAATATTGGTCTTTGGTATCCCAAGGGTGCTCAATTTGAGTTAGTTGGATATTCGGACTCGGATTATGCCGGTTGCAAGGTTGATAGGAAGAGCACTTCCGGTGGTTGTCAATTTCTTGGAAGGTCACTTGTTTCATGGTCTTCAAAGAAACAAAATTCGGTGGCTCTTTCTACCGTCGAAGCGGAATATATCTCGGCCGGAAGTTGTTGTGCTCAATTGTTATGGATGAAGCAAACTCTTCTTGATTATGGTGTGAATTTCAAAGAAGTGCCTCTCTTATGTGATAATGAAAGTGTCGTGAAGATTGCAAATAACCCGGCTCAACATTCAGGAACAAAACATATTGATATTCGGCATCACTTTCTTAGAGACCATGTGAGCAAGGGAGATATTAAGATTGATGGAATTAGTACAAATGATCAATTGGCGGATATATTCACCAAGCCATTAGATGAGCACCGGTTTTGCAAGCTAAGGAATGAACTAAATGTCATTGACTTGTCTAATTTATTACGCATTTACTTGCTCATTTTCATAAGTACATTCATATCATTGCATTCATTCCATGATTTTTGGCTCTATGATCACTCAAGGACAATTGAAAAGTCTCAAAATTCCCAAAAGAATCAGTGATAAAAGATACAAGAAGAAATCAAAGAAAGAAGTGCAGAAAAACAGAAAAGCAAGGAAATATTTTATGGTACGGCGGACCGTCCGCGGGTGAAGAGCCGGACCGTCCGCGGGTGCCTGACCGTCCGCGGATGCAGTGGCAGACCGACCGCGCGACCTGAGACGAAATTGGAACCGAGAAACTGGCTAAGTCTTAGGCGGACCGTCCGCGGGTAAGAGGCGGACCGTCCGCGGCGGGCGAGAAAAGGCGGGCCCACATGGTTTTTGGATCTAATCTCCCAGGGCACCAGCCTCCTCATCCCACGCCCAACCAGAGCGCCGCAACCCCTCTCTCTCTCACGGTCTCTCTCAAGAGAAGGAAGAAGAAGCCATTGATCTAGGGGGAGGATTTGGTGACTCGCGGACCGTCCGTGATCAACCCCGGACTGCTCAAGAACTCCTCCACCATGTCCTCTCGGTATTTCATTGATTCATCCATTGGTTTTCTTGGATTTCACACATGAACTAGATTAGGGTTTGAGATGGGGATTTCAATTTTACCCATGGATTCTTGCAAATGCTTTTGGGATTGAGTTGGTAGAGTCATGGGCAACATATTGTAGTGATTTGACGCAGTTTGGTGGGGTAGAAACTGAGATCGATCAATGGAATTGAGGAAAGTTACTGTTCCTGTTCGTGGGCGCAGTGTACCGGCGGACCGTCCGCGCCCTACCGGCGGACCGTCCGCCGCTCACTGTCGACTATGGACAGGACAGTAGCCTATTGTTGGTTGGGTTAATCTCAGTTTTATCAAAGATTATTGCTTATATATATATCATTTATTAATGACAGCAACACTCGGATCAAGAAGGGAATGTCAAAACCTAGCTCATCAAAGAGGGCATGAATTGTTGATTCAGATGAGGATTTTGAACTCAGTGACTCCATGCAAGCACTAAGTGACACGGAAGTTGAGGAAGAAGAAAGTGAGGATGAGCTTATTGATGTGACCATCAATCATCAAGGTAGAAGGTGGAATGCTGCTACCTTTGCATCTCTCAGGGCACCCTATCAGTACTCATTGCCTCGTGACACCGCAAATCTTTTCTTTCATACTCGTGTGCAAGAAGATGCATTCTTTGGTCACCTACTCAAGAAAAATGTATTCAAGCACCAGAAAATTGACTTCAATTATATGACCACACAACCCGTGATGGTTGGAGTTGTGAACAACTTTGTGAATATAGAACTAAGGGATTTCCTTGAAAATCATTGTGATTGGAATGAAACTATCATTCGTCAGTTTTATGCCACAGTTGAAATTGATATGACTGAGAAGTCTCTTGAATGGATGACTGGCAAGAGGAGGTACCAAGCCACATTTGCTGAGTTTGCAGCCGCAAATGAGATCAACTATGAGTCTATCACCGATAACACGAGCTATGATGTGGTTGAGAAAAATTTCTTTGAGCTTCATGACATCACCGGTTTCTATGAGCCAAATAGAACGGGGATTGCTAGAGTCTACACCACTATCACAGGATTGAGGCACCATCCCGCTCTCATCAACAAGATCATCCGTGCCACTATTCTCCCAAAGAGCGGATACAAAGAAAAGTTCATTGGATGGGCTCCCAACATTGTGCATCATGTCATGAGCAATGAGAAGATGGATGTCGTTAATCTTATAATGTGGCAGATCTTGGAGAAGAAGACCAACATTGAGTATAACTTGTACTTTGCTCCATACATAATGGCTCTCATTCTCACAAAGACCAAGTTCAAAGGGCAATGCAATGAACGTCATCTTGTGTACAAGCCTTTTCGGAATGACTCAGTCTTTCTCACACGGCCATTGACTCCTTACCTTCCAGGAGATGACAATGAGGCATATGTTAATGCCGAAGTTGGAGCAGCAGCAGCAGCAGGGGGAGCAGCCCCAGAGGGTGCAGAGCATGTACAGGCAGAGAATGCAGATGCTCAAGCCATGCCTCCACCACCCCCTCCTCAGTCTCAGCAGTATCAGTGGGCACCTCCTGCCGGGTATTTTGACCCATACTTTGCTTCATTGCAGCAGTCCATGACTTCTCAGTTTCAGGAGATGCAGCTTGGTTACACATCTCACTTTGAAGCTTTTGGGCAGCAGATGCACAACTCCCTTCAGACCATGCAGCAGGGCTTTCAGAGGCAGCTTGACGATCGTCTCACTCAGTTTGGCACTCATCTTCAGCAAAATGTATACACTCCCATGATGAACATGATGACTACCATGAGCACTAATCTCGATAGTGCGTTGGATGCACTCAACGAGAGGTTTGATGGGATTACAACTCATGAAGAGTTTCAGACTGTGATTGAGAGGCAGGAGCACCTTCAGCAGGATTTCGACGCTTTTCGGGGTCATTTTCACTCTTACTTCCCGGCACCTGCACCGCCGCCAGAGTTCTACCCCCACCAGCCATATTTTCCTCCGCCGCCGCCCGAGCAGTAGCTCCCCTCTTTCGGTTCTTGATGACAAAGGGGGAGAAATCACTTGGAGGAGTGATCATGGAACTTTGCATTGTTTATTAGCATGGCATGTATGAGTGTTTTATTCTTGCATTTGTGATAAGAACTATGTTGGCTTGTAATAACTCTAGTACTTGTGTGGCTTGTGGTTGTGGAACTAGAACCCGGTTGAAGTTGTTATGCTCTAGTTAAAATTTCTTTGTGGTATTTGTTCTAGTTCCTATGTTTTCTTGAGGCTAATCTACAAATGTTATCTTTCTATAAGCATAAACATATATCTTGTGTAGCCTCGGTTGTCTTTTTGTAGGGGAGACTCCGTCAAAATTTCTATCTATACATATATGAGAAGCGAAAATTCAATATTATATGCATATCTGTAGGGGGAGTTATTTCCTACAATGAATTTTGAGATCACTTATTAAATCTTCTATCATGATTCTACTGAGATAAGTAAGTGTTTTCAAAACTCAAAAATCTCTCATATCACTCCTTTAAAATGGTTGTCATCAATTACCAAAAAGGGGGAGATTGAAAGTGCATCTAGGCCCCTAAATGTGTTTTGGTAATTAATGACAATCATCATGGACTAACAATTCTATTGAGATGATGAGATTAGGTTAGTCCGGATGAATGGATGAGCTTCGATGATTGATTACGATATATCGCCGTATATTGAAGCAAGAGGATGCTAAAGGAAAAGGTAAAAGATAGGTTGTTTTATTTTACCGGTCCTAAGGTGTTTTAGAGAAGAAAATTTGACCGGATTGATAGGCTAGATAGCCGTACTATTAAGAGGGGTCAATTGTGGTTGCTTGTTATGATTCTAGTGCCAACTTACTCAAATAGTATAAGTGCATGCATGAGAGCTAACTTCGTTTTCAAAAGTTAAAGGGAATTCAACCTTGCTGATTTTGGTCAGGCGGACGGTCCGCCATTGGGATCGCGGACGGTCTGCCTCACATCTGGTTGAAGGAAAATCGGCTAAGTGTTGGATTAAGGGGCCATGCCGTCTTTCTTAGGCGGACGGTCCGCCGGGTACAGGCGGACGGTCCGCAGGCTATTTTTTGCATGAGGCGGACCCTTTCGCGGACCGTTCACGCAGAGACGTTTTCTGGAGGTTTCAGGACACTTATATAAGGCGGACGGTCTGCCTTTGTGAAACATAGTCCTTAGTCGTGTGGTGATCTTTTTCTAACTAAGAGGCGGACCGTCCGCCCATTGGGCGGACGGTCCGCCAACCCCGTAACGGTCACTTCTGACACGTTTGACTTTTTGAAATAGTAGCCGTTGGGCTCGGGCGGACGGTCCGCCCCCTCTTAGGCGGACGGTCCGCCAGTGCTCTGTTTTCACGAGTTTTACACATAACGGCTAGTTGGAAAGGTGGGGAGTATATATACTCATCCCACAGGTTTGGGGACTCTCTCTTGGCCATTCTGAAAGCTCACTTGACCCAAGAGTCCCCTCTCCCATTTCTCTCTCACTCATTTGCTAAGGGATTGCATTCTTGTGAGTGTGAAGAGTTCTAGTGCATTGCTTTGGATTGCATTGAGCATTGAGGCACTAGGAGAACATCAAGCAAGCGTCATTGGCTTGTTACTCTTGGAGGTTGCCGCCTCCTAGACGGCTTGGTGTGTGATTTCCATTGAGCTCTTCAAGAAGATTGTGAAGAAGCCTTAGAAGATTGTGAGAGGTCTTGTGCTCACCTCACCGGAGCGGTAAAGGGCAACTCTAGTGGAATCGAGGTTTGGAGAGGTTCATTGCATTCAAGCCGGCTTATACATCAAGTGTGACTTGATAGAGAAGCGGTTGAAGCTTTGAATCCACCTCAACGTGGATTAGGGGTGACCGGCAAGTCATCGACACCACGGGAAAAATTTCGGTCTCTTGTGTGATTGATCATTCCTTCACTCATTTACATTTTGCTATTTGTCTTGCTCATTTACATTCATAGAGATTGAATCATACTTGTCACCCTAGGTTGCAAACCTTGACCTAGCTTAGAATCAAGTAGAAATAGGTTTTCTCTTGTGTTACTAATAATTTTTATTAGTGCTTTGATTTTAGTTAAAACCGCCTATTCACCCCCCTCTAGTCGGTATCCTAGATCCTACACTAGCTCATCTGCTTGTTTCTTGGTAAGTTCATCAAGTTTCTTTCAAATAAGGTTGAATTTACTCTCTTAATTCTGGATGCATAGCCGCTTAGATAGTTTCATAAGGGTCTTGTTTTTGAATTGGCTATGAAAGTTGGCACCCATATGCCTCATACACCACCTACTCTTCAAGTCAGGCCACTGTGTGGCCCTCTGATGTTCAATGTTGCCATTCTGCATGTCCTCGACTGCTTGTAGAATGTCTTTGTGCCGGTCATGAATAACACACATTCGGTACATCCTTAACCATCATCTGCTTCACTCTCTCAAGAAACCAATATCAGCTATCTCCTGACTCTTTCTCCACAAAGGCGATCGCCAGCGATAGCACCTGATTGTTACCATCGGACCCAATAGCAGTCAGGATGGTTCCTTTGTACCTACCAGTCAAAAATGTGCCATCAATACAAATGACAGGTCGGCAATTCTGAAAAGCCTCAATGCAAGCACCCAAGGTTAGGAATGAACGCTGCAACACCTGCTTGCCTGGTTTCTCAGCACAGGGATAGGCTTCAAGTCATAGTAACTGTCTGGATTTGTCAAACATATGTTGTGCAACAAGGCTGAAAGATTGCTATACGACGCTTCATGTGTCCCCCATTTCATCTCCAGTGCCTTCTGGTTTGCTCTATACGCTTTGTTGTAGCTCATTTTATAATGAAAATTTTCTTTCACGGCACAAATAATTGATTTTGGCTTGAAGCTGGGATTGTCGACGATATGAGGATACATGAATTGAGCCACAAAATGAGCTGTGAGGTTGTGGTGTTGTGGGTTTAACTTCAAGTTGGCATTCATGCTCCACCAATTTCGACACCTTCCAGTAATCAGTCCACTTGGCTTTAAATGCATGCACTCTAAAAGGACAGTTGCTTTGCATGCAACACACATCATATACTTTTGGGCTGCTCTTCAGCACTCGGAACTACCTTTGCAAAGATAGTGTAGACCACCGTTTATGGCTTCCTTAACTTCATCCCCACTTGCATACATTGCACCGATAGAAACCTCATTCTCTCTGTAGTCCCAATCCATCGCTTCGTCTTCATTGACCCAGTTAGAGCTGAATAGTCATAGTTTGACCAGTTGTGTGGCATGGGATAACAATCCTCCTCATCTGAAGTGTCTCCCTCCATGGCATCAAACTGCTCTTGCCCCTCCCTCTCAACCTGCTCGACTAACTCTGGGATGTGTTCCCCCTCATCAGCCTCACCGGTTGGTACACGCGGTGTGCCTCCTCGTATTCTCCATCTACCTCCTCTTGTTCAGTATCTTCTTGGGCAGGATCGCCACAACGTCAGCCTTCTCGCCGGTTGATACGTCTGTAGCCGCTATCGCCGTTTCAAACGGCGAATTTTCTCCTTGCGGAATCATCTGGCGATAGCCATCTTAAAAGGCGACATAAAACCAAATCTACTTAATTTTTGAGCCAATTATCTATTTTTGAAAAATCGAAAAAATATAAAAATAAAAAAAAATCACTCGCGGGGAACATCGCACGGTCCAGCCCATACGATGTTTTCATTTTGTGCATTGTTGAGAGTTTGAGACGAGCAACCCAGCTCCTTCCTCCGAGAGGCTCCGACCCTTGCCGGCTTGCCCGATTCCGTGTCATCTCTACGTACGCCTTGCTGCCTTGCAGGTAGGGCCAGCGTTGGACAAAGCAGCCACCGTGCGTCGGGGCCTTCCAAAGCTTTGCGATGCGGCCGATTTGTCGATCCGAAACCGTGTCGGTCTAGACCGAAAGGGTTGAGTCCGACACCCGACGATACCGGCACAGGCTATAAACCCGTGACAGGTACAGCATCGGTGGCGTTGCAGAATTTGGCGCACGCAGCCACCACCACCATGAAGCGCAAGAGGGCGCCGCACGGCCATGGCAGCCGCGAGGAGCAGGACGAGAACGATCCACCGCCGGCGCGGCGTCTCCGCGACGAACTCGTGGCGGACGAGATCCTGTCCCGTCTGCCTGCCAGCGCCGCGGCCCGCTGCGCCACGCTCTCCAGGGCCTTCCGCGGGCTCCTCGCCAGCTCCAGCTTCTGGCTCCGGCACCACCGCCTCGGCGGCGGCTCCCCTGCGCCCGCGCCCGCCGGCCCGCCGCGCTTTGCCTGTTTCGCCCGTTTCTCCGACGCGGATGCGCGGCTCCACCACGCGTTCCACTTCGTCAGCCCCGGCCTCTCCGTAAAGCACGCCGTCGCCAGCTGCCGTTCCACCGCCACTGTCCCCGGCGGCGGCGGCCGGCGTCTACCGATGCGCCGGCACGTGCAATGGCCTGGTGCTCCTCTCGGAGCCCTGGAGCCACGGACGCCGCGTCAAGGGCGTCCTCGTCAACCCGGCCACCAAGGAGGAGGAGACCATCCTCCTCACCCTGCCGGACGACGGCGGCAAGGACGCGCTCCGCTGCTTCTGCGGCCTCGCCTACAGCCCCTCGCGCGCGGGGTACATCGCGCTCCTGAGCGAGCGGGGGCCCGGTGCCTGCAGCGCCGGGAAGCTGATGATCGTGCCGTTCGGCGGCGGCCGCGAAGGGCGAGAGCAGGTCTGCAGAACAGTTTTCTCGTGCCGGTGGAGCGGATTCCCATGCTGCCTGTCCCTGGACGGCGAGGTCGTCTACATCCTCGCCACCGGCTCGACCGTGCTGGCCTTGGACGTCGGCGACGAGACGGTCACGCCCGTCGCGCTGCCGCCCTGGCGGGCGCCTGTGGTCCAATCTGATGGAGATCCTGGGGCAGCCTGTGCGTCGCCACCTGGGACGGCACGGCGACCACGCTCTGGGCGCTCGCGGCGGAGGATCGCCGGTGGGAGCGGCGGTGCACGCTCGCCGAGGTCCCCGACCTGAGAACCGACACCAGCTGGGACTGGGAGAACGCCTTGCACGGCGCGTGGGACTGCCAGGGCGTTCTGTTCACTCTGTTTGCAAGGTCCGGTGTACGCGTTTACGACCTTCAGAAGCCCACGGAGGAGGAAGACGGGGGCGTGCACAGGCCGGCGGCGAGCTCCTGGAAGAACATACGCGTCCGACAGCCGGAGGAAGCTAAACATCTCAAGCTGCAGGAGGGCACGTTCCTATGGGGATACCAGCCGACGCTCGTGTCTCCATCTGGCATCTTCGGCGATGGAGCGCGCTCGGCCGATGGCTGCACCGTGAGCCATTTCCGCTCCGGCAGATGCCGGCGGCCTGGAAACGCCGTTGCTGCCAAGCGCCTGTACCTGGAGGCGTACGTAGAGTTGACGCGGAATCTGCCGGAGGCCAAGGAGGAGCTCATAGCTCGTCTCAACAACGCATAAACTGAAAACATGGTAGGCAATTTGATGAGACGACCAATCACCACAAAACGTTAGCAACATGTACTTGTACGACTTTACTAAAAGATGAGTACCGCCTCTGCATGATCGTCGTCAAGCATATTCTACGGGTACATATGACGATTATAATATAAGACAGCATAGAACGGCACGTGTTTTGAAAAATATAGCGTGAAAAAGAGTCCTGACTACCGACGTATAGCGTGAGAAAGAGTCCCGACTGCCGACGTAAAGCGTGAGAAAGAGTCCTGACCGCTAATGTACATGACCCATGGTCCACTCGTCGGACCAATGGGTCCATAATATTTGACGACCATGGGTCTACTTGTCGGGTTTGACGAAACAAAATTATTTCGCTCTTTTTAGTATAGATTTGTAATACTGATGCCAACTAGTTAAAGGCGCTATTCGAAACTGATCATTGTTTGGGCGTCGGGGCGTGCCAGTCCGCGGGTGCGCAAAAGGCTCAAACGGTTAACCGCTCTGCTTCCCCTGCTTGACGGCGCTCATGGCGACTTCGAAGGCGATCCCTTCTCCGCTCTAGATCCGGCCATCCCCGTGATCTAGGCTGCTCCGCCGTGTGGCAATCCAGCCCGCGGCGTCCACGCCATCGCCGGTGACGATCCAGTTGCCGGCGACCACCGCAAAACCACCGGTTATCGTGTTCGCGCCGGTGATCACAGATACCCCTAGTTTTTTCCCACTTGGGTCTTAGCGTGCCGCTTAGGATTTGAGTTTGGGATCGTAACCTTGTGCACGATCGTATTCCTTTTCGATCGGTAGTCACACGCATTCTTGCCCTAGTTTTTCCATGGCGGAGGCTAGTGGAAGCGGTTCTCGCCCTGGGAAGGGACCGGCAATGGAGGAAGAGGCACATGTTGCGGACCTCCTAGAAAAGCTTGATCTGACCAGGGATGAGGGGGAATTCGCCGCTCTCAGCGATGATGAGGCGGACGAAAGCAACGGTTGCCTGGAACGAGTCTTGATTGGCAAAGTCCTCTCGCCGTCGGCGGTTCACATCAGGACCACCACGGAGGCAATGCGGCCAGCGTGGGGCAACCCATACGGGCTCAAGCTGCGCGCTGTTGGTGAGAAGATGGACAACCTGTTCATTGCTGAGTTCGGGTGCGATGTTGACAAGAAGAAAGCGCTTGATGGTTCTCCATGGGTGGTGGGTAAACATGCTGTTGTGCTGCAAGAGTATGACGAAACCCTGAAGCCCTCTGATGTGAGCTTTGATCGAATGGAGATGTGGGTGCGTATCCTGAATCTTCCATTCGGCTGGATGAATGAGCGTCGCGGCTCGCGGGCTGCAGGCTTGGTTGGAACCGTGCGGAAGGTGGATGCGGATTCAGAAGGCAAGGTCAGTGGCCCATTTCTCCGGGCACGAGTTGCAGTGGAGATCGACAAACCCCTTCACAGAGGAGTGCTGCTCAAGACTGATCGTAGCAAGCCCCCAGAATGGTACGACCTCCAGTATGAAAAACTTCCATTCTTTTGCTACTCGTGTGGCCTAATGGGTCATACTGGTTTGGAGTGCCCCACGCCAGCTCCAAAGAATGCACTAGGGAAGCTACCTTATGATTTGAAGCTCCGTGCGCCAGAGGACAGGAAGAAAAAGATTCAGAGCTTTGGTCAGGCAGCTGCTGCGACCTTTAGCAGCAGCTCAATGGGAGGCCGTACTACATCATCCTCTCGCCGCAGCTCTGCGAAACAACCTGCTAGCCAGGATAGAAGGTCTGCAAACTCCAACAAAGGGGCAGCGAGTACAGAGCAGGAGGAGATTACTTCTCCTATCAAACAAACTCAAGACAAAGCGGAGACAGGAGGTTTGGCGCCTAAGCTGTTTTTTCAGGAGCGTGGTAAAAGCCAGGAGGCTCTGGGGGCTCGAAAGAGGAAGTCCAACGGCAAAAGTGAATCAACGCCTGACCTGAACTTACCAGCTATTGAACCACCTACAACAGTACCAACAGGTTTGGTCAGTAACAGGATCGCTCAGCTCGGTTCACACTCTAATCGGGCAGAGGGGGATTTAGAAGTGCAGAAGAAACAGAAGGTCACAACCAACGCACGTGCAAGATCGGCGGCAGTCGCGGGCAGCGACTCCCGCCGGGCACAATGAATCTCATATGCCTGAACTGCCGGGGCTGCGGGAGGTCCGAGGCAGTTCGTGAAGTCCGCAATCTTGTGGACATGTATCGTCCCACTTTGCTCTTTTTGTCCGAGACAAAGATGAGCGCGAATAAATCACGGGAGCTGCGGTGGCGCGTTGGTTTCCCCAATGCTTTTGGTGTGAATTGTGAGGGGCTTAGCGGAGGCCTTGTCATGATGTGGAAAAATGATGTTGATGTTGAGATCAAGTCGTATTCAAAGTACCATATCGATGTATGGGTGATGGAATCTGGAGGCGGTGGAAAACAATGGCGCTTCACGGGCTTTTACGCGGATCCTTCCAGATCAAGGAGGAAGGAGTCCTGGCGAATGCTACGTTTCTTGCGCAACGAGTCTGACCTGCCTTGGCTTTGCGCTGGCGATTTCAATGAGATCCTCCACGATTACGAGCAGATCGGGGGTAATGATCGGGAGGAGTGGAAGATGGAAGGTTTTAGGGAGGTCGTGTCCTACTGCGGTTTCACGGACTTAGGCTTCTCTGGATTACCTTACACATGGGACAACAGAAGATCAGCCATGCATAACATAAAGGTACGGCTAGACCGTGCTCTTGCTGATACCCGACTGCTTGACATGTATGGGGACTCCTCGGTTCAACACGTGCAAACTACAGAATCAGATCACTGTGTGATTCTGGTTCACTTGACAGGGATGACTCATTCCCGTGGAGTACGGGGGAATAGGCCATTCAGATATGAGAACATGTGGACACGACATGAGTTGTATGATGCCACCGTCACTGAGGCTTGGGCGGCAGGCTGTGCTAATCTTGCAGATGTTCATACTAATTTGGGATCTTTACAACATACCCTGAAAGACTGGGACCATAATTGCTTTGGTTCGGTCAAGAAGGAATTAAAAAGAATCCGAAGCCGCTTAGAGGAGATCCGACGGCAATCGCTATACGCAGGTCCCTCGCGTGAGGAGCGTGGGCTCATGCGACGGCTTGCAGAGCTACTGGCTCGTGAGGAATCTATGGAGAAGCAACGCAGTCGGGTCGACTGGCTCAAGGAGGGGGACAGAAATACTGGTTTTTTCCAAGCCAAAGCTAGGCAGCGGAGGCGCACAAACAAGATCCTAAGCCTGCGACAACCGGACGGGACAATCTGCACTAAACAGGAGGAGTTGGAAGCTCATGCTGCCGAGTTCTATCACCACCTATTTCAGGCGCAAGAGGATACAGACCCCCAGGCTGTCACTCGGTTTGTGCCAAGTAAAGTAACACCAGCCATGAATGAAATGTTGGGTGCTCCGTTCACAAATGAAGACGTGGAGAAAGCTCTTTTCATGATGAAACCGAACAAGGCCCCTGGGCCGGACGGCTTTACGGCAGGCTTCTATCAACGGCACTGGAGCTTAATTGGGCCGGACATATGTGCGGCGACGCTAAGCTTCCTGAATGGTGGAGAGATGCCCACAGTTGTCAATAATACCGTGCTTGTTCTTATCCCGAAGGTCAAGAATCCTCAAGAACTGACACAGTTCCGCCCCATTGCTCTCTGCAATGTTCTATACAAAATTTGCTCCAAGGTCCTTGCAAACCGATTGCGTTTGGTGCTTGATGAAATCATCTCGGAGGAACAGTCGGCCTTCATACCAGGCCGCCTGATCACTGACAATGTCCTAGTGGCGTATGAGAGCATCCATGTCACACCCGGTTCTGCAAAACAAAACCGAGTGCACATCGTATGTGTGCCAGGATCAAGTTTCACACATACGGCAAACGAAAAGTGAATATTAGAGACAGTATCACGAATAAAACAATATAAACTAAAAAGACTATCAGAGTATTACACAGCTTAATCCTGGAAACGGAGGCTCCAACTCCACAAGCAGTCGACCGGGGGTTGCGTAAGCCTAGCTCCATCTTCAGAACTCCAAAGCACCTTCTTTTCTGAGCAGCGGTTTAGCAAGGGTGAGTACACTTATGGTTGGTACTCAGCAAGGCCACAAAGATTAACCAGAGGTGATTTATTATAATCTTCAAGTAAATTACTCATGTGGAGGTCCAGGCCACTCGTGACCGTGAGCACGGCTGTTATAACAGTTTTACACTCTGCAGAGGTTGTACACTTTCACCATGAGTCGCGTAAACCCAACCACGCTGTGCTAGCTAGGCACGTATCACACTACCGAGGTGTGACTGCATAGGGACGCAACGAGGCCTTTACAAAGATTCCCTAACAAGTGATAGTCCGCTAAGGTTCCAAGCCGAAGCAGGCATAACCCTCTCTAATGGGCACACCTTAGCAAAGGCTTCCTCCCAAAAAGGGCCGGGCTATACACCGTCAACGCTTCCCCTCTTGCCCAGTCCAGGTAAGACTATCCCAAGCTAGAGTTTCTAATTAATTAGCCAAGACCAGAGCCCATTAGTCTCACGGTTGTACTGTAAGTCCTGGGTGGTTTCCCATGTTCCGATTAAAGTATAATATTCTGATAAAAGCATAGGTAGAAGGATGGTTAGGGTCACTTGCCTTTCTCCAGCGAAAAGCTACTCTTACTGCTCATGTGCTCTTGCTCACTTGAACTCTTGCTCTTCAAACTTCCGAACGGCAGCACTTCTACTCGAAGTAAACATCGGGAACAAACATACAAGCAAATAAACAAGAGCTACTAAGAACAATACACCATTCAAAAGAAAAGCTTTAAAAGAACATACTAAACGAAGAAGCTCGTTGCTACAAACGTAAAGACGCAGGGAACGCTGAAAACGGAACGACGATTATAAATAAACTATCGAAAGGTTTTAATTATCAAAACAAGAGCTAGGTGTTTCATTTATTTTAATTACCAAAACATACTTATATTAGAATTAACTCCAATTATATTTGTAATTGAAAAACCGTAGTAACTTAGCCATATTTTATTTGCAATTGTTTATATACAGATTATACCAATTCAACAATTAACTTTAGAAAAGAAAGGTATATGAAACATCTAATCGAATAATTTTATTACATGTGTTCAGCTAAGCAAATTACATTTAGAAACACATTCATGTAGATATTAATCATATTAACTTTATTTAAGAAAACGAAGTATAAGCCTAATCATGTCTTATTCAGAAAAGTCATGTAAAGTAAGCATTAATCAAATTAATATGATTTAATAAAACCGAGATAAAGCCTAATTAAATTTTATTCAGAAAAGATAATTCAATAAATATTAATCCAATTAAACTTTATTATGAAAGCACGTAGTATAAAGCTATATAGATTTTAATTGCCAAACATGTCTATAAACAATTAATCAAATTAATATTTAAAATTAATTTAGAAAAACACAACTATCATGAACAACATCACTAACACGTAATTTAAGTGATTACAAGTCTAACGAAACGAAAACGGATCGAAACGGATTTAAAACGTGGAAGTTATACCTAAAACAAAGCTGCAGGGACCTGAACGGAATTAACCGTAGATTTCAGGGGCTAGCTGAGAAGATTCCCTAGACTCAGTGAATAGTCGCCGAGAATAGGCAAAACTTCGGGGTTAGATCTGCAAAAGGTCAAGGCTTGGGTTAGATTGAAAGGTTTGAATCATTGGAGGGGTTTTCTGTAAAAAATGACAAGACACAAGGAATTAATGAAAAATTACAGATTGATCCAAGGGCCTTCTTGCAAAATCTCCTTCTTCTTCCTCAGGACAGCACAGCCGGCGGCGCTGGCGGTCCAAAACGGCGGCGGCGCTGGCGGTCCAAAACGGCGGCGCTCCGGTGACCTAGGGGCAACGGCGAGTTAGGGGAATTGGAGAGGAGATCAAGGGGATTGTTTGGAGAGTCTCACCGGCGGCGGGGATGCTCGGTCTCGCCCGGAATTTGACCGGCGGCGGGACGGCGGCGGCCGGCTCGGCTCACATGCCGTTGCGGCGTTTCGGCGACGCGGAGGGAACGGCGACGGGCGGAGAACGCGCGGCTCGGCCATGGGAGGCTCGCGGCGGGCTCGATTTGTCCCGGCGGCGACCCGTCGCGGTGACTCGACGCGATGGCCGGCGGCGGCTGCGGGCGGCGGCGCTGCGCGCGGCGCACGCGAGGAGAGGGGAGACGGCGGCGGCGGCGGGGCAGCAGGGATGCGGGGCGCGAGGCCTGGCGGCTTTATAGGCGCGCGGGGGCGCCCGCGGCTTGGCACGCACGCCAAGGCCGGCGGCGGCGGCCTGCCGAGCTGCGGCGGCGCCCCGGGCCGTGATGGGCCCTGGCGGGTTGGGCCGGGGCGGCTCGGCCCGTTAGGGTTGGCGGGGCCCTCCAGCCAGAGAGAAGGGAGGCCGGGCGGGTTGGTGAAGCGGGTCGGGTCGGGTTCGGTTGGATCCGACCCGATCCGTTAAGGAAAAGGATTAAGTTTTTAATTTTCCAGAATTACTTTTCAATGCGAAAACAATTCCAGAAAATCTAGAAAATGTTTTTAATGCACGAAAAATACCTAGAAAATCCTAAAAATTCTAGGAAAAATCCTAGAGATAGATTGAGACACGAGGAGTCCAAATAAAATATCTGGAGCTCGTGAAAAGAATTTTAGAGCCTTCTAATAAATAGATTTAGCTCAAGGGAGAGGAGAATAATTTCCAGAAAAATCTAGAAAATTCTCAGAAGCGCCTAAACGTTGGATAAAAGCGTTTTTCAAAACTTTGCACTCATGAAACACCAAGATGCAACTCGGCACGAATGCAACACGCAGAGAACATTTAATTTACTGTTATAAACACACACAATTAATTTTCTTTCTAGCTAAATTCTCTGTAAAATAAATAAATGTTGGAAAAATTTTAAAATTGAGAGAAAATCGTTGTTTAATTTTTCTTAAACTTCACATCCTGAAATTGGAGAATTTCAGGGTGTGACAATCCACTATCTGAAAAGGAAAAAGGGCAAGTCAGGAGCATGTGCCATTAAGCTTGACATGGCCAAAGCGTATGATCGAGTTGAGTGGTCGTACCTCCGAGCCATTATGCTTAAACTTGGCTTCGTGGAGAACTGGGTTGATTTGATCATGCAGTGTGTGGAAACAGTGCAGTTTTCAGTTCGCGTGAATGGGCACTTCTCTGAAGTTTTCTATCCTACCCGTGGCATTCGTCAAGGTGACCCCATATCGCCATACTTATTTCTATTGTGTGCTGAAGGTTTGTCTTGCATGTTTAAGCACTCAGGCCCTCAGTTCCTAGCCAAAGGAGTAAGAGTAGGCATTCATGCCCCATGGGTCTCACATCTGTTATTTGCCGACGACTGCTTGCTCTTCACACAAACAAGCAGCCGAGGAGGACAGCGCCTAGTTGATATTCTGAACACCTATCAAAGAGGATCGGGACAACTGGTGAACACGACAAAATCTGCAATCTTCTTTAGTGCTAACTGTGATGATGCGGTGAAAGAGGAAATGAAACAAGTAACCGGCATTACTACAGAAGCCTTGTGTGAAAAATATTTGGGGCTGCCAACATCTGTCGGTAGAAGCACTAAGGAAGCCTTTGAGCACATCCCAACAAAAATCAGAGGACTTATGGGAGGATGGAGTGAGCGTCAGCTCTCTTGTGCTGCTCGGGAAACCTTAATCAAGTCTGGGGCACAAGCCGTTCCAACCTACTCCATGGGGTGCTTCATTCTTGCTCCGGACACATGCAAAAAGATAACATCTGCCTTGGCAAACTATTGGTGGGGCAGTGCTGTCGACAGAAGAAGAATGCACTGGAGGAAGTGGTCGGAGCTCACGTTACCAAAATGCCATGGTGGGATGGGCTTCAGGGATATTAAGTTGTTCAACATAGCGATGCTAGGAAAGCAAGGCTGGAGACTAATGACAAACCCAGAGTCACTTTGTGCAAGGGTGCTAAAGGGAAGATATTACCCACATGGTGATTTCATGTCTGCCGGCAAAAAAAGAAATGCTTCTCACACTTGGCGAGCCATCCTTGCCGGCAAGCGGGTGCTTGAGCTCGGACTGATTCGTCGGATTGGTGATGGCGCATCAACGAATGTGTGGAATGATCGGTGGATCCCTACTGGTATTGGCCACAAACCTGTCTGCAGGAAAGCTGGAGCGACAGCAAACAAGGTGTCCGATTTATTGATGCCAGATGGCCGGGCATGGGATGACATGATGCTGAATCAGAACCTAATACAGATGGATGCCAGAGCGGTGCAGCAAATTCCACTGGGACGCAGCCGGGAAGATTTCTGGGCATGGTCTGCAGAAAAACACGGTACATATTCAGTGCGATCAGCGTACCGATTGCTGGCTGAATGGGAAGCACAGAACGGGGATCATGGATCTTCCAAGGCCTCATACTCAGCTTCAAACAATGATCCTCGGTGGAAAAAGCTTTGGAAAATTAAGGTGCCGCCTAAAGTGCGGGTCTTCTGGTGGAGGGTCTCTAATGAGTACATGCCATCCCGAGCAAATCTTCACCGCAGACACGTTGAACCTATAGGGACATGTGAGACCTGTGGGGCAGCACCTGAAACCACCTTTCATGCTCTTACGGAATGCACATTTGCCTCAATGTTCTGGAGTAAGCTGAAAGAGTTGACTGGCATTAAACTACCTAGGCTCTGCCCACGCACTTGGACAGTGGACCTTCTAGATGACAACCTCTGTGATGAAAGGGCTAGAGGGATCATTCTCTGTGGCATGTGGTCATTATGGTGCTCCAGGAATGACAGACGTCATGGCAAAACACCAATTGAGCACAAGTCGGCAATAGACTGGGCAGTGGAGGCATGCTTTTACTTGATGGCGGAATCCAACGAGAAAACCAAGGTAGGCGTACGAGTACAGCCGGACTCATGGTCGCCTCCACCGTCGGGAGCAGTGAAGCTGAACTCTGATGGAGCGTTCAACGCGGCAGACATGACAGGGGCAACTGGTGCTATTGTCCGGGGCCCGGGTGGTACCTTCCTAAAAGCAATTTCGAGATGGCTTCCCTCAACCGCATCTGCACTGCTGGCAGAGGCGGAGGCTCTTAGAGATGGTGTTCGGCTAATTGATCCGGGGAACCAAAGCTTGGTGGTTGCCGAAACGGACTCGCTAGAGCTCCTTACCCTGTGGAAGACAATGGAAAAGCAGCGATCGGAGATCTCAGTGATCTTGGAGGACATTCAAGACATCACATCGACGTTCCCAGGCTTCACCTTGACACACGTTAAGCGATCGAGCAACTCTGCTGCACATATGTGTGCTAAATTTGCTTCTGCACCAGTTGATAGTCATGTTTGGGCCCATGATCCCCCTAGCTTCTTACTGCAGTACTTGCAGGCAGATTGTAATCACGGTATTTGATTAATGAAGAAGCTATGTTTCCCAAAAAAAAAAAAAAAAAAAAGAAACTGATCATTGTTTGAAACAGACCATGTGATATACGAAGCTGACTTTATGCCATTCTAGACAGTTCACCAAGAGAGGTGCGCTTAGACACGTGACACTTACACTAGGTATGGTAACATTCATTGAAGTATTGACTTGCAAAAGGACTTTTTGCCCAATTTAGTACGGTCTCCTGCGAATTAAACACATACCATATAGTAAGTACAGCTGAAGTTATTTTGAATACGATGTATCACAAGATTGAACAATTCAGATCCATAAGTTCAGCAAAAGAAATCTAGTAACACATGACTGAAAACTGTGAATAATACTAGTATCACTATAGTCCCTGCAAGCGACTACTGCCATTAACTGGTAACGCAGGGCTTATTTTTGTGACTTGTGCATTAGTCAAGACTCTTAACTATGGATCTATATCCAGAAGTGTCAACCTTCAGTAAACAAAAGCCCTAAAAGCATGGTACTACTGACTCCTACATCTCATTGAAGATTAGACGTTGGCTAATGTATTTTTAGCCAATGCAAGACTAATAATTCATTAAAATCAAAGAACAGAAACAATTAATATGGGGAGAAGCTTCATCTAAAGTGTAGTGGCCATGGGCAATTGGGCATTTTACTAAGCCTCATCTAAGGGAGAGCCCATTTTTTATTTCACAGAATTGTCAAAATTATTTAAGAATGCAATGTTTCAATAACCTATTTTGAAATATGAGCTTTGAAATATGAACTTAGCTAAACATAACAACCATACTGTCAAATCAGACATTGCATTAAATTCGCACACATATGGCTACTTGTGCAAACAATTCTTTGAAATGGGTCAAAATCTGAAAAGGTAAAAATAACAGCCATTTGGAAACAGAAAGAAAGGATAAAGCATATTTATAAGGAGAACTCCAAAATCATTTCATTTAACATATTCGCACAACACACACTACAATAACAGGAAAGGGGGGAAGCATATAACAGAGATGACTTGTCCATACAAACGACAATCGATTCAAGTACAAAATGTAGAAAACTTAAACTTCCAGAATATGTCAGGCAACATACTTACTGGCAGCATTCATCATTATCATCACACTTTGAAACAGTTAAATTTCGCTCAATTATGTACAATCTCTGCAAAAACCAAAAGGGAAACAAAATTGTTTTCAACAGGAAGTCACATCAATAGCTAAGTTAACCATTTAGATCCACATGAGAGTTACAAAAATCAAGTAGTATCACAAACATGTCATATAACATAAATACTTGCAGTTCCTTTGTATAGGTGTGAAAATTTTCACTTAAGCTTGCCACAAAGACAATATGTGATAACTAAAAAAACTGGTGATATTAAGTGGCATTTATATTAAACCATGATCATTCAAGATTCTGAGCATCAGGTTTGGTAAACGAAACAAATAACAGTTAAGAGCATGGAACTCGTGTCTTTCAATAGCTCATGGATGTTAGGCCAATCTTTTCTTTATGAGGAAAAGAGAACTTCAAAGTCAAAAACCCACAACACTGAAAGAACTGAGAGATCACATGTACTGCAGTTGGATAAACGGCCATTTTCAGATGGTACCAACACAAAAAGAGAGGGGTGAGATATTCTGTTATGACCGGCATCAAGTATCAGCGTCGCAACAAGCGCAACCGTCGCAAAGAAAGTCCCCGTCGAAGTTGTTTGAGTCGGTTTCCTTAGCTTTCGTTTCACGCCAGGATTGTTAGCTAGCTCGATAGGTTGTTAGGATTGGATTGAGTTTGTTAGCAGATTGTTTAGGAGGCTTATATATAGCCAAAGACATTGTCAATTATCCCTTAAGCAAGATCAACAAGGTTGTTGCTCCTTGCACCCGAGCTCTCCCGTTCCATCTGCTCGTGCGCCAGCACGGGCACTCACCGCCGCCGGGGGTTCAAGCCCCGGCCACCCATCGCTCACCACTACGATCTCCGCAATCAGCAGCGCTCTAACAATCTGGTATCAGAGATGCCGGGCTCTACTGATGGGGATTCATCCGCCGCTGCGGCACCCGTCACGAACGCCACCATGGAGGCCCTGACGCAGATGATGGCCGACCTCAACCACACCATCACCAGGCTCGCTGCCAAGCTCGAGGCGGCCACACCACCGTCGACCAACCACGAGAAGGCACCGGCGGATGCGCCGCCGCTCGCGACGGCATACCCGTACGGCCTCCCGGGGTACGACGGCATTCCGGAGGGCGCGGCTACAGCCGCGGCTTCTGCTTCGTCCGCTGTGCCGCCGCCAGCGACAACAGGGCCACCCATCCACCAAATCCAGTTCCCGCCCTCCCCGTCGCCGCTCCCGTCGTTCCCCATGTCGACGAGCACCGCCGCCGCGCCGCTGGGCGCGCCCATGAGCGCCAAGACGCCACAGCTCGCTACGGCGACCACCGGTGTTCCCAAGGTCCACAAGCTCGACTTCCCGATCTACGATGGCAAGGAGGACCCCCTCGGTTGGCTCACGCAATGTGACCAATTCTTCCGGGTGCAACTCACGCCGGAAGGCGGACAAGGTGTGGTGGGCCGCGTACCACCTCCGTGATATGGCCCGCCTGTGGTACTACGCCTTGGAATGCGACGCGGACGCCTAGTCGTGGCCGCTCTTCAAGGATCTCTGCAACCAGCGCTTCGGGCAGCCGCTCTGTTCCAACCACCTCGGCGAGCTCGCTCGCCTTCCGTTCCGGACGACCGTGGAGGAGTACCAGGGGCGCTTCTTGGAGCACTTGTGCCACGCCGATCCTCCGCTATCCTCTACCCAACAAGTTCAACTGTTCACTGCTGGTCTGCCCGAGCGCATCAAGATCGACATGGAGCTGCAAAACCCTCAGGATCTCCAAGCGGCATTGATGTACGCGCGGGCGTACGAGCGCCGCGCTCAGCCCGTCGACACGACGACGATCGCGTCTGCGAGACGCGCAGGCCGTTTTCCACCCCGTGCACCAGCTGCGCCTGCCACGACGCCACTGGCACCTCCACGTCCAGCCACACTACAGGCGCCATCTGCGGCGACGCCGGTGGTACCGCCCCGTCCCTTCTGGCGCCTCTCACCGGCCGAGCTCGCCAAACGCCGCAAGCAGGGGCTCTGCTACAACTGGGACGAGCAATACGTCCGCGGTCACCGCTGCCAGCAGCCTCTTCTATATTGAGGTTAGCGACTACGACGACGACGCGGATGCGGACACCATCTCCGTGCCGGGCACCGAGGATCCAGTCGTGTCCCTGCACGCATTGATAGGCCTGCGCACTGAGGATACGATGCAGCTACCTGTCGTCATCAATGGCCTTCGCTTCGTCGCCCTGCTCGACACCGGCTCCACCCACAACTTCCTCAATGGCGACGTGCACTGAACGCCTCGACGTCAAGCACGGCCGAGCCCAGGCCTCCACGTCACCGTGGCCAACGGTGACAAGGTCGCGTGCAGCGGACGCACGGACGACCTCGACATCTCCATTGGGCTGGAGCACTTCAGGATTGGCTGCTATACCATCGGACTTGGCAGGTTCGACATCGTGCTTGGCGTGGAGTTCCTGCGCACTCTTGGCCCGATCTTGTGGGACCTAGATGACCTGTGTATGGCGTTTTGGAGGGGAGACAAGCGTGTCTTCTGGAAAGGGATCGGCTCGCCGCGCGGCGACATCACCCAGCCGGCCTTGCGCTCTATGGTGACGCGCACGAACAAGCTTTTGGACCACCTCCTGCAGCAGTTCGCCGCCATCTTTGAAGAGCCTCAAGGCCTGCCGCCTGCACACCCCTGTGACCACAGGATCCACTTGTTGCCGGCCACAGCACCAGTCGCGGTCCGCCCCTACAGATACCCGCAGCTCCAGAAGGATGAGCTGGAACGCCAGTGCGCCGCAATGCTGGCGCAAGGCATCATTCGTCCCAGCACGTCGGCGTTCTCCGCGCTTGTCCTCCTGGTGAAGAAGCACGACAGGTCGTGGCGATTTGTGTGGACTACCGCGCCCTGAACGAGACGACCGTCAAGGACAAGTTCCCGATCCCCGTCGTCGACGAACTACTCGACGAGCTCCATGGCGCCAAGTTCTTCACCAAGCTCGATCTCCGTTCCGGATATCACCAAGTCCGTGTAGATCCTGACGACGTCGAAGACGGCCTTTCGCACGCACCACGGCCATTTCGAGTTCCTCGTCATGCCCTTTGGGTTGACGAACGCGCCAGCGACGTTCTAGAGCTTGATGAACGTCGTCCTCCGCCCACTGCTCCACCGGTTCGTACTCGTCTTTTTCGATGACATCCTAATCTACAGCAACACCTGGTCCGAGCACTTGCAGCACGTCAAGACCGTCCTGGAGATCCTCGCCGACAACGGCCTCTTCGTCAAGCGCTCCAAATGCACCTTTGGGGCGCCCTCCGTCGCGTACCTCGGCCACGTCATCACCGTGGCGGGAGTCGCCATGGACAGCGACAAGGTGGAAGCCGTGGCATCTTGGCCGGATGCCTCGCTCGGCTCGCGGGTTGCGCGGGTTCCTTGGCCTTGCGAGGTACTACCGCAAGTTCATCAAGGACTTCGGCATCATCGCGGCGCCCTTGACCAAGCTGCTGAAGAAGGAGGGATTCGAGTGGTCCACCTCGAGTGGTCCACCGACGCTGACATGGCCTTCTTGGCCCTCAAGAACGCGTTAACCACGGCGTCGGTCCTCCAGCTCCCGGCGTTCGACAAGTTGTTCGTGGTCGACTGCGACGCGTCGAGCACCGGATTTGGCGCTGTGCTGCACCAGGGCGAGGGACCGCTCGCGTTCTTCAGCCGGCCGTTCGCGGCGCGCCACAACAAGCTCGCCGCATACGAACGTGAACTGATCGGCTAGGTGCAGGCTGTTCGCCACTGGCGGCCCTACCTCTGGGGACGCCGGTTCAGCATCCGAACGGACCACTTCAGCCTCAAGTACATGCTGGACCAGCGACTGTCGACGGTGCCGCAACACCAATGGATTAGCAAGCTGTTCGGGTTCGACTTCACAGTGGAGTACCGCCCTGGCCGACTCAACACTGGTGGCAGACGCGTTGTCACGCCGCGACGCGGACGACGCGACCATGGCGACGCTCTCCTGGGCCAACGTTCCAGCTCTACAACGACATACGCCAGGCCGTCCTCACCGAACCAGAGCTACGCACGGTCCGGGATCAGATCTTGGACGGCACACTGGAGGAGCCCTGGCGCATTCAGGACGGGCTGATCCTCTACCAGCGCCGCGTCTTCCTGCCAGCCACGTCGCCGCTCCTCCCTCAAGTCTTGGACCTCGCGCACGCGAGCCATGAAGGCATCAAAAGACACTTCTCCGGCTGCGGGCGGACTTCCACGTCCTTCGTGATCGCGCTCTCGTCCGCGACTTCGTTCGGTCCTGCACCACCTGTCAGCGCAACAAAACGGAGACCCTGCAACCGGCCGGCCTACTGCAGTCCCTCGACGTTCCCTCGCAGGTCTGGGCAGACATTGCCATGGACTTCGTGGAGGGTCTACCCAAGGTGCAAGGCAAGTCTGTAATCCTCACCGTGCTGGACCACTTCTCCAAGTATGCCCACTTCATCGCGTTGGGGCACCCGTACACGGCGACGTCGGTGGCGCGGGCGTTCTTCGACAACATCGTGCGCCTGCACGGATTCCCGGCGTCAATTGTGAGCGATCGTGACCCCGTCTTCACCAGCAACCTCTGGCGCGATCTGTTCAAGATGGCGGGCGTCAAACTCCGGATGAGCACGGCCTTCCACACGTAGACGGATGGCCAGTCGGAGGTCGTGAACAAGACGATCGCCATGTACCTGCGTTGCATCACCGGCGACCGCCCGCGCGCATGGTTGGAGTGGTTGCCCTGGGCGGAGTAGTGCTACAACACGTCCTTCCACACGGCGCTCCGCGCCACGCCGTTCCAGGTGGTGTACGGCCGAGAACCGCCGGCCATTGCGCCATATTCTCCAGGCGAGGCACGGACGCAGACGGTCGACGACATGCTCAAGGAACGCGACATCTTCCTCACCGAGGTCCGTGATCGTTTGCTCCAAGCTCAGCAGTATGCGAAGCGCTACTACGACGACCACCATCACGAGCTCGAGTTCGAGGTTGATGACTGGGTTTGGCTACGCCTTCTGCACCGGCCGGCGCTCACGCTGTCTACGCACCCGGGCGGCAAGCTGGGGCCTCGCTACGCGGGTCCCTTTCAGGTGGTGGAGCGCATTGGAGCTGTCGTGTACCGCCTGCGCTTGCCTGCGGGCGCTCGCCTTCATGATGTGTTCCACGTCGGCCAGCTCAAGAAGTTCCACGGCACGCCGCCGGCGACACCAGCGCTTCCACCCATGGAGAACGGCCGGCTATTGCCCATTCCGGAGCGCGTTCTCTGTGCACGCGAGTACCGTGGCGTCTGGCAGGTTCTGGTGCAGTGGGGTGGCATGACGGAGGACCGACGTGACTTGGGAAGAGCTGAGCAAGTTCAGGGAGTCCTACCCCGATGTGCAGCTCGAGGACGAGCTGTTTTTGGAGGCCGGGAGAAATGTTATGACCGGCATCAAGTATCAGTGTCGCAACAAGCGGAACCGTGGCTAAGGAAGTCCCCATCGAAGTTGTTTGAGTCGGTTTTCTTAGCTTTCGTTTCACGCCAGGATTGTTAGCTAGTCCGATAGGTTGTTAGGATTGGATTGAGTTTGTTAGCAGATTGTTTAGGAGGCTTATATATAGCCAAAGACATTGTCAATTATCCCTTAAGCAAGATCAACAAGGTTGTTGCTCCTTGCACCCGAGCTCTCCCGTTCCATCTGCTCGTGCGCCAGCACGGGCACTCACCGCCGCCGGGGGTTCAAGCCCCGGCCACCCATCGCTCACCACTACGATCTCCGCAATCAGCAGCGCTCTAACATATTCCATTGCTTCGAGACTACCCAAACCATGGAGTTGGACACAAAGATCAGCCCAGACCACCAGAATACCAGCCATGCACTCTACGGTCGGCAATCATCAGCCTTCCAAGTCAGCTGTTTCCTTAATTGCATTTTTTTGCTAATTTGGTATAACTACTGTGTTAAGTATATTTGGTAGTATAGGAAATGCCTCGGGGAGGTTTCTTGCCCCAAGCCTTGCACCCCTATATATACACCCTCGAGGCTCAATTGCAATAGCAATCCAAGAAATCTATCCCTCCTACATGGTATCACGAGTTTATGCCATCAATCTTAGACCGAAGGCTTCCGCTGCCCTCCCGCTGCCCCCGAGGCAATCAACCTATCCCTCCCCTCCTACATTCTGTACTCATCAATAATTGGTAATTTTCCCTTCAATACAAAGATATTTGGCACTTCCCTTACAGGTATATTTCCCAAAGTGCCCCTCCAAATCCTAACATCCACATGACTCCGCAACTTTTTATATGTGCTTGAGGTTTAATGAGAGGCGCTAAGGACAAGTATTTGTGCAACTTGGGAGTATGAGTTAGTACTCTATGTCAGCACTGATCTTTATATAGACCACGTGCCACATGGCGATATCTCCAAGAATTAAGCAAGAAGTCATCTCTTCCCACTGTTAGCGATAGCTATTGGGCCTTGGGCCCCAGGGCACGCCGGCCTCTGTGGCCGTGCGGCTCACCCCTAGAGGGGTTTTGTATAGATGATTAGGATTAGGCAAGGATCACCGTTGGATGGGATTGTACCCAAACCCTAGGCCATCCCTAATTAATCTATTCTTTCCCTGCAATCTCTATTGCTTTCATGGTATCAAGAGACCGGGTTCCTCCCGTCTCGCTTCCGCAACCCTAGGCGACACCCCCGGCGCCACCCCTCCCCTCCTCCCTTCCTGCGCCAGCCATGGCCGGCTCGCAGGACGTCGACACCGGCTTCCAAGCGGATGGGGAGACTGCTGTCCTCCCCTCCGGCTCCGTCGCCGCCGAGGTCGCCGCCAAGCGTGCTGACGACGCCCGCCTTGCCAAGGAGGCGCGCGTCCGCGACGCGCAGGCGGCTCGCGACACCGCCCTGGCTCTCGCCCAGGAGGCCGAGCGCGAAGCCCAGGAGGCCGGCCAGCAGCGCGATGCTGCGGCCGCCCGCGCCCGCCAGGCGTCCGAGCGCGCCGCCAGGGCACGCGCCGCCGCCGAGGCGGCTCTGAAGGCCGTTGAGGAGCCAGCCGCCGTCAACGGTGCCCCAGTCGTCGTCGTCGTCTCAGGTCTCCCGCCGTGCGCCGCCTCGCTTCAACGACGGCATGCTCTTCCATGAGGCTGCTGCTGTCCTCAATCTTCATGCGCAGGCCGTCGCTGTCCAGAACGTGCGCGCCCTGGTGCCGGTCGTCCTCGACACCAAGTCCGTCCACTACTACCGGTGGAAGGAGTCCATGCTGCTTGCCCTCGGCAAGTACTCACTCGGCGACCACGTCCTCTCCGACGCCTCCTTCCCCACCTCTGCAGATTGGGTTCGCATGGACTGCGTGGTGAAGTCGTGGATCCTCGGCACCCTGTCCCCCGACCTCGCCGACGCTGTTCTTGATCGCGGGGTCAATGCCCGCGGCGCCTGGCTCGCCATCGAGGCCCAGTTCCTCAGGAACAAGGAGACACGCGCCCTCATCCTCGACCAGGAGTTCCGCAACGTCAAGCAAGGTGATCTCTCCATCACCGACTATTGCAGCAAGTTGCAGAGCATGGCGGCCGACCTTCGCGCACTTGGGGACCGTACGCTCGTCCTCACCCTCATTCGCGGCCTCAACAAGCAGTTCAAGGACGTCGACCTCCACATCCGTCGTGGGCGGCCCTTCCCCTCCTACCAGGACGCGCGGAACGAGTTGCTGGTGGAGGAGCTCACCTTCAACACCGCTCCCCCACCCTCCTCCGCCCTCCTCGCCTCCACGGGCAGGGCTGCTGCCCCTCCTCCTGGCCCCAAGCCGCCGCAGCACACCGGCACCCATGGCGGCCAGCACTCCGGGGGCGGCAAGAAGAAGGGCAAGCCTCGCTACGACAAGCGCTCCGGCGGCGGCAAGTCGTCCGAAGCCTCTTCCGGGCCTCACAGCGGCAACCAGGGCTACAAGACCGGGGGCGCCCCCTCGGTTCCCCCTGGCATGGTGAGCATCCAGCACCCATGGACCGGCGCCATCTACATGTGGCCCGGGCAGCATCCTCCTCTGGCGCCCATCCCACGCCCGAAGCCTCCACCCCAGCAGCAGGCGCCTCCCCAGGCCATGGTCGCCCAGGCGCCCAGTGCTTTGGTCGCCGGCGCCCAGAGTCAGGGTCTCTGGAACTACCCTGGCTACTCCACGGCGCCACCACCTGGCTACTACAGCCAGGTCGCTCCATCACCGGGCTACTACAGCACTCCTCCCGGCATGGTCCAGTGGGATCAGCAAGCTCTCGCCAACACCTTCAGCACGGTCTCCCTGGCGCAGCCGCCCTCCTACGACTGGATATTCGACTCCGGCGCCACCAACAATATGACATCCGACGCCGGTATCCTCTCCCTGTCCTCCTCACAGTCCACTACACCTTCCTCCATTGTTGTCGGGAACGGGAATTTACTCCCCGTTCTCTCCACTGGCAGTACAGTTTTACCTCATTCACTTCGTCTCAATAACGTTCTTGTTTCACCACATCTCATCAAGAACCTAATTTCTGTACGCCAGTTTACCTCTGATAACAATGTTTCTGTGGAATTTGACCCTCGTGGCTGTTCTGTGAAGGATCTTCAGTCGGGGAAAGAGATCGTCCGATGTGATAGCTCTGGGTCCCTTTACCCCCTCCGCTTTCCGGCGTCCAGCTTCCATGCCGCCGCCACCACCTCCTCGCTTTGGCATCAGCGTCTCGGGCATCCTGGTCATGAAGTCTTAGCCACTCTAGCACGTTCATCATCCATCAGTTGTAATAAAAGTGCTAGCGATATTTGTCATGCGTGTCAGCTGGGGAAGCACACTCGCCTCCCCTTCCATGTGTCATCATCCCGTGCTACTCGTAATTTTCAGTTAATTCATTGTGATCTTTGGACCTCTCCTGTTGTGAGTGTTTCAGGTTACAAATATTATCTGGTTATCCTGGATGATTCCTCACACTTCTTGTGGACTTTTCCTTTGCGTTTAAAGTCCGACACGTTCTCGACAATGGCTAACTTTTTTTCCTATGTGCGTACACAGTTCGACGCCACCATACAGAATGTGCAGTGCGACACCGGCCGCGAGTTTGACAACCTCAGCGCCCGCACTTTCTTTCTCACCCATGGCGTCCACCTTCGCATGTCCTGCCCGTACGCTTCGCCTCAGAACGGTAACGCAGAACGCATCATTCGTTCCATTAATAACATGGTGCGCTCTCTTCTGTTCCAGGCGCATGCTCCTCCAGCTTATTGGGTCGAGGCACTCACCACCTCGACTCACCTGCTCAACATCATCCCCACCAAAACACTCCGCTTTGCCACGCCACACTTCACCCTGCACGGCTCCTCACCTTCCTACGATCATCTGCGAGTCTTTGGCTGCTTATGTTATCCTAACCTTTCCGCCACTGCTCCTCACAAACTTGCTCCCCGTTCCACCCGGTGCGTGTTCCTTGGCTACTCTCCTCATCATAAGGGCTACCGCTGTCTCGACATTGCCACAAACCGAGTCATCATCTCTCGGCACGTTGTTTTTGACGAGTCATGCTTTCTCTTTTTCGAGCAGCCATCTCCACCCACCCCTGCGGATTTTGAGTTTCTGACAGATGACTCTAACCCTATGCCGACCCTCATCGGTTCAGCACAGCCCCCTATGCCTGCAGGTGCTCCCGTTGGTGTTCCCGCACAGCCACGTGCCGCAGGCGCTCCCGCACAGCCACGTGCGGCCTTGGCCGATCCTTCCGGTGCCGACGCGGGCGTCCCCGTGCCCGTCCTCCGCGTCGCCGCCGGCTCTTCACCGCCCGGCTTCCCCAGCCGGCCCCAGCCGGCTCTGGCCACTCCAGGCCGGCCACAGCCGGGCCCGGCCACCTCCAGCCGGCCGCTGCCGGCTCCTGTCACCGACAGCCGGCCACAGCCGGCCCCTGTCGCCGCCCCGGTCGCAGTCAGCCGGCCACAGCCGGCCCCGGCTGCTTCACTGCCGGCCGCGCCGTCCTCTGCGCCTCTCGGCGTCCCGACGCCACGCCCCGACGGCTTCGTTCGGCCTCTCAGCGACTTCCCCAACCAGTACAGCAGGCGTCCCCGTGCTCCTACTCCGGTTACTGCTGCTCCAGTCCCTCCTGGCCCGCGTCCCTTGCCCAAGGGCGCTGTGCCTGTTCCCCCTGTGGTGAACCGGCATGCCATGACCACGAGGGCCAAGGAGGGCTACCGGGTACCTGCTCAGTTCAACGTCGTCAGCCTCTCGCCGATCCCGAAGACCTTCCGTAGTGCCCTTGCCGATCCAAATTGGCAGGCCGCTATGGAGGAAGAACATGGTGCTTTGCTGCAGAACCACACGTGGGATCCCATCCCACGGCCTTCGCGGACGAATGTCGTTTCCGGGAAATGGGTCTTCAAGCACAAGTTCCACCCCGACGGCTCTCTTGAGCGGTACAAGGCTCGCTGGGTGCTTCGTGGCTTTACCCAGCGGCCTGGCGTGGATTTTGATGAGACTTTCAGCCCCGTCGTCAAGCCTGCTACGGTTCGCACTGTGCTTTCGTTGGCACTGTCCCGCCAGTGGCCCATCCACCAGCTCGATGTGAAGAACGCTTTCCTCCACGGCACCTTGTCCGAGACGGTATATTGTGCTCAGCCCTCCGGCTTCGAGGATCCTGCACGGCCTGATTTTGTCTGCAAGCTCAACAAGTCCCTTTATGGTCTTAAGCAAGCTCCTCGTGCCTGGAATACTCGGTTTGCCACCTTCATCCAGACTGTTGGTTTTGTGGAGTCCAAGTCTGACACCAGCCTGTTTATCTTCCATCACGGGACTGACATGGCTTACCTGCTGCTCTACGTCGACGATATTGTCCTCACTGCATCCTCCATTGCTCTTCTGCGGCGCATCATTGCCGCTCTGCAGCAGGAGTTCTCTATGAAGGACCTCGGCGAGCTCCATCATTTTTTGGGCATGCATGTTCAGCGACATGAAGGTGGGCTTCTACTGTCACAGCGTCAGTACATGTTGG
Source organism: Urochloa ruziziensis (assembly GCA_015476505.1). NCBI lineage: Eukaryota > Viridiplantae > Streptophyta > Magnoliopsida > Poales > Poaceae > Urochloa > Urochloa ruziziensis. The sequence continues at coordinate 21,452,893 of CM027118.1, forward strand.
AGATCCTCGATCGTGCTGGCATGGCGGACTGCAAGCCCTGCACTACTCCGGTTGACACCAATCCGAAAGTTTCTGCAGTTGATGGCGTTCCAGTTTCGGATCCGACTGATTTTCGCAGCCTGGCTGGTGCTCTTCAGTGGCTTACTTTCACACGGCCCGACATTGCTTATGCAGTTCAGCAGGTGTGTCTTCACATGCACGACCCGCGTGAACCTCATCTGGCCGCCCTGAAACGGATTCTACGCTACGTCCGCGGCACAGTTCATCTGGGGCTTCATCTGCGTCCGTCTAGCGTCACTGATCTGGTCGCCTACTCCGACGCCGACTGGGCTGGTTGTCCCGACACACGCAAATCTACATCGGGTTATGCGGTGTTCCTTGGTGACAACCTTGTCTCCTGGTCCTCCAAGCGCCAGAACACCGTGTCCCGTTCCAGTGCTGAGGCTGAGTACCGGGCGGTTGCCAACGCAGTGGCGGAGGCGACTTGGCTTCGACAGTTGCTTCTTGAGCTTCACACTCCTCTTCGTCGTGCAACAGTGGTATACTGTGACAATATCAGCGCCGTCTACATGTCCAGTAATCCTGTGCAGCATCAGAGGACCAAGCATATCGAGATTGACCTCCACTTCGTCCGGGAGCGCGTCGCCCTTGGTCACATCAAAGTACTGCATGTTCCCACAACCTCGCAGTATGCTGATATCTTCACCAAAGGGCTTCCTTCGTCGATCTTCGTGGAGTTTCGGTCCAGTCTGAACGTCCGTGGCTGACGATCCGACTGCGGGGGCGTGTTAGCGATAGCTATTGGGCCTTGGGCCCCAGGGCACGCCGGCCTCTGTGGCCGTGCGGCTCACCCCTTGAGGGGTTTTGTATAGATGATTAGGATTAGGCAAGGATCACCGTTGGATGGGATTGTACCCAAACCCTAGGCCATCCTTGCCTATATATGTACACGAGCTGTGCTCTCCCTAATTAATCTATTCTTTCCCTGCAATCTCTATTGCTTTCACCCGCCTCTAGATGGCATATTGCCATGAACCTATGCTTGGATGGTGTTGCCATGATGCCACCATTTCAGAACCGAAACACAAGTACAAGCCAAAACAAAAGTTACACACAAGGACCAAACCCAAGTTTTTATCAAAATATAGGATAATGACAACACTTACTATAGTTCATTCAGCAAAGAAAATAAAAGACAGATCAATCAAGTTAACTATTTAACCAACATGAGAAGCAGTACCGTGGTAAACTTGATGTCACTCCAACCAAAAGAGTAGAATTCACTTGTCATTACTCGGGTCTGAAACAATTTGAATACATCAAATGATTAGGTAAAAGTCTAGAACGTGGAAAGGAAGTAAAATAGATCATAAGTTACCTTTAGTACCCTCGCTTTCCTCTTTCAATTTTAGTAGCACAGAACTTTGCTCTTCTACAGCCTTTGTTCTCAGGTGACTGACTATGGTATATAAGGACTTCCCAAAGCAAAATATGTGATCATTTGGGTTATTGGATTTGCATTTAGCATGCAACTCAAACTGTGCTGCTGACATTGCCTAGAAAAGAGACAAAATTTGTTACAAATTGGTTATTTGGAGTAGCTGCTACCTAAGAACCTTTCTATGCCACTGCAATTTTCAGAAACCCCCTAATTTGCCAAAAACTGACCGAATTCACAGCAATGAGTAAGTTTTTACATCTGGATAGCATATTGGGCATAAATCGTTTTGCAATGGCAAATTAGGTACCAATGAAAATTGCAATTGTCCCTTAATAATATAGATCTTTGTTAGTTAAAGTCCAGTATGACTTGTGTCCGTACCTCATTGTGGCAAAGGCAGCTATAGAGTACACCCTTTATTCTTCCTTCGAGCATTATCTGATATCCGACAGCATGTTTTAGTATTGGGCAATTTACACATCATACGAAAACAAATTGTGAATACAACTGTAACTTAAAAATACCTTGTAGCTGGTCCTGGTCTTCTGTCTGTACATAACTCTCTCCCCCTCCAACAAGCCGGTTGCTAAAAGTTCTCTCACGTTGCTTATCCTGTGCTGGGTTGTTGGCGCGGCTGCCATGATAGGTAACCCGGGAGCAGCAGGAGCAGCATTTTCACCTTTAGCGAGCTGTAGAGCACCATTCTCAAGGGGGACCATCGTTATCAGAACGGTTACCTTGCTGTGAGCATACAAGGTACCATCGTAAGCCAAGGGCAGCAAACGACTGTAATTAACAAGCGCAATTACTGGGGAAAAAAAGATCTCGAGGAAACCATGCTCACCATGGAAGGGGCGCTGCACCAAACGAACCAATAGCTGCGGACATGGATTCGAGTTCCAGCGCCGACAGCAGCGAGGCAGCCTTCTGGGCGACGCTTGAAGCCGCATCCCTCGCCACCGCCGCGGACGCCGAGGCCTTCCTCGCCTCCGCAGACTCTGCTGAAGCAGCTGTAGAGGACGCTACCTCCGCCGCAGCATCTGCGGCCTCGTGAGCAGCCGCTGCAGCCGCCACGACCTCAGCGACCATCTCTTCGAGACTGCGGCGGTTGCTTCCATCTCCGCGGCGGCCTCGGTCGACGAACTCTCCGGCCGCAGGAGCGGCGTCAGTCGCAACTTCGTCACCCATCTCCACGGCGCCGAGGTGGTCGCCGGCACCTCTGCTTCCGCGGTCGTCGCTGCCCTTCGCCCCGATCAGCCCGCCGTCTCCGGCCGACGCCGACCACTTTGAGCTCGAGGCGGAAATTGAGATCGGCTCGCCGAGGGAGGAGATGGAATTGAAAATGGGGATAGGGATTCGGAGATTTTCCTTTTTGTTTTGAGGGGAATTTGGGGATTTTCTGAAGCGTCTGCTGGTCAAAGAACAGCAGTAGATGCTATTCGTACAGTGGGTTTGCAACGAGTATTCGCTGGTCGATCGAAAACACCAAGCGGCAATATTGGGCCAAAGTGCCAGACGGTAGCCTTTGATATGGGCCTTTAGATTTATATGGGCCATCTTGGGTCAACAGATACCATCAAATTCCTTGAGATGGGCCTTTAGATTTATATGGGCCTTTAGTAATTATGCATGTAATCTGGCAGCCGATTAATTCCTTTGGGTGGGGGAAACAAACGGGTGCACTTTTGCTGCAACGAGCTAGACCTACGGGATATGACTGCGAATCAATATGTGCAGCAACCTATACATAGCCCATGATGGCTATTGTCCCTGTCAAAGCATATCGGGTCTGTCTGGCTGGAAAGCCTGGACAACTCGGCCATGTTTGGTTCCGTTGCTAAAGTTTAACACCTATCATATCGAGGAAAATTTTACATGTATGAAGTATTAAATATAAACTAAAAATAACTAATTACATAGATTGTGACTATTTTACGAGACGAATTTTTTAAACTTAATTAGCATGTGATTTGACATTATAGTGCTACAGTAAACATGTGCTAATGACGGATTAATTATACTTAATAAATTTGTCTCATGGAGTACTCACGAGTTCTATAATTTGTTTTTTATTGGTAACCGAAAACTCCGTCTGATGTCCCAACTCCGTCCGATGTGACATATGTCATATGCCCAACTGTGTATGCATATGTCAAATTGTCATATGCCCAATCATCATTTGCAAATTTGAACTACATAACTACTGTTAAGTGGCCTTCCATTTTCTTTTCCGAAATTTCAGTGCTCAGAAAAATCACAACTGTGTATGCATGTTACATTCTAATTTGTTGGCAGAGTGTTTTGTGGGAATATAAAAAAAATCGGCGAGATGATCTTATAGGCTTAAAATACACGTGATTGCATTGGTGTATGTGTGTTTGGTGGATGGAAACAGAGTTTTGGTCATGTTCAATTTGGCAGTACTTTCGGCCTCTGCATTATACATTAACTTGGAATGCATACAACTAACCATGTTCAACTTGGCAATTGATACATTACAGTGAGCAGCACAAAATCAACAATTATTTTATTTTTTGAATGGACTATAACTTCAGAATCTGCACCAAGTAGGTATGTTTTCATTAGAAAAGAAGTGCACGGCACTCAAAAGTTGTGGAGCAGATTGGAAAACTGAGGTAGCCTTGGTCCATGAACTAATCCATGCTAGCCTAAATATAGCGCTTGATGCTTTAGGTCTACTCAAGTTCTGTTGCAGTCAGACAGTATTGTCACTGTTGACTGCAGTTACTTCAAGATCGTATGGGACATCTTAAGACAGAATAATGTCTCTGTGCTATGCATGCTGAATCACGTGCTGTAGAATTCCTGTCATGCGCAATCATCAAAGAGGTCCGAATTTTCAAAGTGTTAATTTTAGGATCTATAGCTAGTAGGAATAGATGAAATTTTTCAGTGCTAAGTATCCTCTGTTTTCTTTTCAGATATTTTCAACGCTCACCTGCTACAGTTACTAGATACAATCGGCAAGGGAGATCTTAACTGCATTTAAGATTTAACTTACGAATGATAATGGTCCCTCAAAACCAGGTTAACCATACAAGCCTGAAATGTCGTGACAAGAGGACAAGTGGTTTTGGTTAAGACGACCATCCAAATTTTCGGGCGTCACCGGCCACGCCTGCATTCCATTTCGTGGATGCAATCAGCCCACACCCGTGTGGGCACACGCCTCCTCCCCTATCCCTTTCATATCCAAGTTCAGTACTACCAAAAACTTCATTCCGTTCTTCAGATGTGCTGGACCTGACGTCTAAAGACCTGATGACCTGGATTTTTGTTGTTTCGTCTGTGAAGATTGTAGCAGCAGGTGTGTCATGCATTTGCAGTATCTTTATGGCGTATTGCTGCAAACCCCTGGTTTTGTAGACTAAACTATGGTTATAGACTAATGCATGATCGACAATAAAGTTATAAAATAAAAGATGAACATTTTTTTAAGAAAGGATATGTGTGTGCGACAACGTTTTGAGACATTGAGTGAGCTTTCTTGCTGAAAACTTTGGTCTTTGAGCGAGCCTTACCTGTGGAGTGTGGAAAACTGGGAATGGCTCCAAATGAGTATGCTAAATGGAGCAATAAATTATAGCTCACTGATTGACAATATCTTTTACATTGGTGTCTCCGTACAATATGTTTGATCACCGTGTGATGTAATTGCAATTTTAGGGGGGAAGGATTAGTTTAGGTGTGGCTAGGTTTGCTTATCCTGTTATCCATGAGAGTGAGATGTGTGAGCTGTCGGCTTTGCCGTCTCTTCCCAAGTGTGCTTTTCCTGTTTTTCTTGATCACAAATTGCAATTCTTGTGCAACTTGTGGTAGATAAAGAGGTCAGTGAGAAACATGTCTCTGTTGGCATTATGGTGGCATTTCAAGATTCTGTTTCTCCAATAAGTCAATTTTATTTGTTGGATGGCTGTGAATATCATGAGCTGACAGGACTCAGACGAAGAGCATGGCATGAGGGCAAAACAAACGAAGCACGCACTGTGTAGTTTTTTTTTTGTTAGATATAAATCGTCCCTGGTCCTAACCCCTAACACTCATTACAAGGGGAACTGTGTACTGCAAAAAAAAAAAAAAAAAAAAAACTTAGCAGCTATTCTTAAGATGGGGCAAATTGTTCACAGTAAGAATTATTATCACTTCTGTTGAAAAAGTAACATGGACACTCTTAGACCACTACTTGCATTGTCTCATACTGAGAAACCTCAACAGCATATCAAGTGATTCACATGTTCACACAAACATGCATCAACACTAGTGTAAAAATCCAAAACTGTAGCTACACATCATTACATCTCTACTTATCTCAGAGAGCAAAGTTTCACTTACACATACCGACACACGTGTCCTATATACAGAGACACACGCTGCGTGTCCACCATGGAGCTAGAGACCGTGACCACAAGAGATCGAGGCGCTATCTTTTTTTTTTACACGTCGCAAGCATGCATTGCGTCGTGGGTCTCGTAATTCTTACGCGGATATACACTTGCAAATAGACATAGTAGTAACTAATAATCGTGCCTGATTACCTCGTGCAGCAGCGCGCTCACGTGTTTAGCAGATGGCGCAGGAGTTGGGGTTCTCCTCCATGCTCTGCACGTAGTAGTGTGTGCTCGGGTGCGGCGGATAGTAGTAGGGCCGGTACTGGTGCATCATCATCTCCGCGAGCATCTGCTGCATCTGCTGCTCCGTCGGTGCCGCCTCCTTCTTCTCGTCCCCGTCCTTCTTCTTCTCACCCTCGCCTTCTTTCTTATCCTCGCCTTCCTTCTTCTCTTCCTTCTTCTCCCCCTCGCCTTCCTTCTTCTTGTCGTCGCCCTCCTTCTTCTCCTCCTTCTTCTCGGGCTCCTTGGCCGGGCCCACCGAGTCGATGCTCGCCGCCCACGACGCCTTGCGAAGCTTGCTCACCACGCTCACGGGGTCCACCATGCCGATCACCGTCATCTTGCGCGACGCCATGTCCACCGATATCTCGTCGATCCCTGCAGCAGAGAGCACGACATGTTAATTCTAATTGATTCGTCTCTCCTTCGCGATGCATGGTGAGAAACAGCAACATGAAGAAACAAAGCATATCGAGCTGCCGTGAGTGATACCGGAGAGCCCCGAGACGGCCTTGATGGCCTTCTGCTTGTCCTTGTTGTCGTGCAGGTCCAGCTTCACCACGACTTTCTGCGTCAAGGATTCGAAGCATGTGAGGAAATCGAACGGTCGGATTCAGTGCTGAGCACAAGCAGCACAACAGGGGAAGCACAGATGACCATAAAAGAGAAACAAAAGCAGAGCATAAAAGAGAGGGCGCAAAGAATCATCCTTGGATTCCAACGAGAGAAATCCCCGTGCCCCTGGAAAGGCGACCAGCTTTGTGCGCACGTACGGCAGAAAGAAATCAGGCCACGATCAATGCAATTAAGCAGCACGAGCACGTCTCACCTTCGACATGTCGCCGGAGGAGTGCGAGAACGGTCGACGGCGCACGAGAAGAGGCCGGCTGCCGGAAGGAAGGACGAGGGCGGGATGGGAACGGTTGAACGGAATGGTGGTGCAGAGGAGGCTGGAGGTCACAACTCACAACTGCAGAAAAGCAATGGTGGAGACTGGAGAGAGTGTGGAGGAAACACTAGGAGGACAAGCTGTAAATAAAGCAGCAGAGGGAAGGGAAAGGGAACGGCTACCGAAAGTAGGCAAGAGCAAATCTTTGTTCTCTTGCTGCCAATTCCTATTGGAGTATTATGTTGTCCATCCTTTTCTCGTTTTCTTTTTTTAAATAGTGGACAGACGTTCCGGCTCCATCCTTCTCAAAAATATAAGAAATCATTTATTGCAAAATTATTACATGTAGTAGCCAAATGCTGCTCAGGATTAAGGCTAATTTGGCTAGCTGCCAGGGATTGGGATCTCCGTTTTTGAAATTTTTTTGTTTCTTGTAAAATTTGGACTAAAAAATTGTATCTTTTGATCAAGGGGCTGGATTTTTGTCAAAGAATAATTTCGGTCATCACTGAAAAGACTGAAATTTGCTGAGATTCCGGCCAAAATTTTGAACGTTTTGCTGCTGGTGACATGGAGCTACCTTCATCAGCTGAAATTGGGGTGGGGTGGGGGGCATCAATAGTACTCTAAAGAAATCTCCAATAAGGATATCATGCTCCATCTTGGCTTCCACTTTCCTCCAGTACGGTACTAAGAGCATCTCCAAGAGCTCTTGTATTTTGTTTGTTAAATATGAGAAGTGTACCCCTTTGTAAATATAGAAATCCCCTCTAATTCAATGGCTAATCCAAAAGACATGCTAAAACGTGGCCTCTATAGCAAACATGCAGCGTTGGGCAAGAATAACAAGCGAGGACGGTAGGATAGCAATCCTCGATTTATAGCAAAGCAGATAGAAGAGCTGTTGGATGGAGGTTTTTTGAATCCTTTTCTTTTTTTTTAGCCAAAGGAAATCCATATACAAGAGCTCTTGGAGATGCTCTAAGTAAATATATACTCCCTCCGTCTATGAAGACTGCAATTCTAGGGTTTTTCGGATAGGTCAGCGGTGGTATGATAAGACACACATACCCTCATTTATTTGCTTAATGTAGTTATTGTTTTCATGTAAATTAAATCTGACCATTTAATTACGAAGGTAGTTGTGATTCAATTTCTAGAATTGCATTCTTTGTGGATTTTTTTAAACAACAGAATTGTACTTTTTATGGGACGGAGGGAGTATGTAGCTACTTGGTTAGCACCATAATCTTGTCTTGCCATTTTTTCTTTCTGTTAGTTTAGGATCCACGTGTCATAGACATGTATAATTTTCTGTCTAACTACTTTGCCAAACTTACTTGGGCATTTTCTTCTCTATAGTTCTCAACTTCTCATGTGCCATACCTAGCTTAGCTATAGGCTATAGCTTTAGCGAAGTTAAAGCACAACTATGATGTGCATTTGGGTAGATATTTTTTTATGCAGTTTGCACATATAAGTAATCAAATATAGTTTATGAGAGATAAGGACTATTGAGTTATAGCAATATGTGTGAAGCCAATACAAACAGTTTTCTTTGTTCTTATTCTTGCCCACTTTAGTTTCTTATCATAATCCAACATTACTTTTTTTGTGGCCTATCAAGTTAGGTTTATCATGCTATTTCGTTTTATCCAAGAGATTATTGGTTTGAAAGGCGGGAATATTAGCATATAAAAACTGAATTATTATTCTTTGAGCTTGGTGGGCGCCAGCACGAGCTAAACCTAGGCATAAGAACTTCTCGATGAGCATGATGTCGATGCTATTTGCTGCTCCATTTCTAAACCTTCCCCCCAGTCTCTCTTGCTACCCTTTCTTATGTGGCATGATAAAGCTAATGTGGAGGGATTGGCTGCATCGGTTTGCAACCTTATCTGTGCCATTTGAGTTTCAGATTCTTGCCATTCCTCCAGCAGCCACTGGAATTGACATACGTAGGATGTACACGAACGTACGCCAGTACGGACCTTTACGTGTATGGATGTTGAGGCCTTGAGGGCATGTGCCCACTCGTGTCAATGTCGAGCTATGGACAACTTGAAATTAGAGAAGTCAGGGTACAAGGACTTATGTAAAAACTATACATTTTCTTTTGAAGTTTCTGCCATGTTCTAAATCCATTTTACACTTAGTTTCATGATTCCCAAAATCTTTTACAAATAGCCGCGTGGTTATCCAATTTTCCTTTTTTTTAATAGCCAAGTTTTTTAAGGCAACTCCGGGAGTTATTTATCAAGTGGCCAACGATTTTTTTCCTAATAAAAGGATGAATATTTGTTGAGGATTCTCAGTTGCTAATTGTTCCTCCTATCTTAGAATGTACAAATTAGAGTAGACATCAACCATTTGATAAGAAATTATGAAGGAGGAAAAAAAGAACCCTCGGCCATTCAAAAATAACACTATCAGGGAATATCTAATGCCGTGTAGTGAATTATGAATTGAGATCTTAGCAGGGTGTTTCATTTTGCTACACATTTACTAATCGATCAATTTCTTTTATGAACACACGCATTTTTAATATTTGAACTTTGTGGTTTTCAAAACAACAGTTCACCTAATATAGTCCAAATTCTGTTGTAAAAAATGATGCGGTTGGATCCACACTTAAAAGTACATTCTCTGATTTTTAATGCAAGAAATAGTAAAGGAACTTAATTAAAATTTTAATTTTCGTAGACTGCACCGGTCAAACAAGAAACATATTATATTCTGATTTCAATAATATAGAGCTTTTTTTATTGAAAAACTTGTACAATAGCGTAAGGAGTGGTTCTGAAATGATTTGCATGCTAACATTATTGTGGTCCATGCATCACGGGAATAAGGGCGGCAACATCAGGGAAAGCATTTTCTGCAAAAATCGGTGACAAACCCGATTTTCAACTTTGTTTGGTATTTTGTTTGGATTTTACTTGAAGTTCTCTGGTAAGTAGGTATGGTATGGAAGTGGATCGTTCGACCTCGTTGGAGTCCTGTCTTCTGTGCGTGGTCTGCTGGTATGGTACCGCCCTGATATGTGAGTGTGAGTCAGCGGCCGGTGGTATGGGCGGCGTACGCCACTGCTGCTTCAGGTATCGTCTATCCTGTCGCTTCTTCGGTTGATGTCCCAATAATTGAGTTTTAGCAACGGTGGGAACTGGGATAAGGCCGCAAACATCTGCAACGGTTGCTCACATAACAGGAGGAAAGGAAAAGAGTATAGCTAGCTACAGCCATGCCAATCGTCGCTAACTTCCAAACACGTACGAATTTGCCCGTGGAATTCGTACGTCCCGAACGGAGCCATAATACACGTCGTCGATGCCGGTCGGCACAGCTACGGAGCTCCGGCCCGATCGAACCCATCGGCCGGCCGGCCGCGCCAAATTCGACAGCCGCCCAGCCGGCCACTGCCACTGGTAGTACGTGCGTCCTCGGTCTCGCCCGTCATCGTCGCGTTTTTTTTCCTCCGCAACCACATGTCATGCACGGCGATGGATAATGGAGTATGGGTGGTGCACCGCGAGCCGCGCCAATTCGGCCTGTTGGAGGCCAACCACACAGACAGCAGGACCGTTGACCGTTGCTTGCTGGGCTGTTGGGGATTCGGTCCCGTCTTTTGTTCGTGTTTGTTGCAGCTTGACATATCGCCAGGTATATTGTCGAAAGCCTGAAGAAGTCCGCCATGCTCGGACCACATCTCGACATCTCAGAGACTCCATTGCAAGTAGTAGAAGCTTCTAGGCTGCTGGATTATGTCCATGTCGACGACGTGGTCCCAGTAATTGAGAGTTAAACTTCCTTCTTGTTTTTTACGTACTGAGAGTGAGAGTTAAACTTCGGCATCAAGCAATGTGTGCGGTTGTTCCACAGATATCAGAGCGAAATCATACACATCTGTTAAAAAAAAGCATACAGCTGTTGTGCAGTAGCACTAAGAACCAAATTTGGAAGAAAAGGACTTCTACAAGACGAGACAATTTTGGCCAAACTTTCTAGACTTGTCCTGAGATTCGCGTTTATCCTGCGCGCGTATCTACGCCATCTAGCTAGCCTTTTACTAGGTTTCACGTTTCAGGCCAAAGGGGCGCACTGCATCGCTCACTTATTTCACGTCTCCATCTCCTCGTTTCTTTTCTTCCCGGGTTTTGTCCATCTTGCAAAATGAACAGGAAACGCTATGGTACATGTCTCATGCATGTCTGCTGCTCTGCTTGCATTTCAACTCGAAATATGATGAAAAACACTAATCGATGATCTTATTAGCAGTTTATTATAGTCTAGGTTGACCATTTTGCATGTCTGTTCACCCTTTTAGGTGAAACAAACCTTCCATTTCTGGTGCAAATTGGCAACGGAAATATACTATTATGTGGTCAACGCCACTGGTTAGTCACAATATGCTTTTCAGTTTTCTATTAGCGTCTGTACTTCGTCGCCGCACTCCTTGTTTGTGGTACCATCAAATCATATGCCGGCTATCTCCTTATTGTGGCCCTCTCTCTCTTTTGGGACTTCCTTCCCTGACGGAGGTAGGAGCAACTCGGATGCACTACGAAAGGTGTTCCTGCTGGCTTGAAGGGAGGTCTGTGTTTTCAGTTAGCTTGGGCCGATGTGTTTGTCTCATCCTAAGCCCCCTCCACTGAACAACCCTTCACGAGGTTGGGTGGTAATGTGTGGTGTAGCTACGAGGGATGGTATGGAAGTGCAATGACTAGGGTAAGGGATGGTACGAAAGTGCAATGACTAGGGTGAAACGCAAGTATGTTGTTCGATGGCGGTGCTTACATATGACTGGTGGATCCTCTTCGGCTCAAATGCTAGTCTCAGCCCTGTCTGTTGATTTGTGTGGAAGTTGTTCACTGCTCGAAAATTGGCCTTTAGTACCGGTCAAAGGACGGCTTAGTACCGGTCTCTGTGACCGGTGCTAAAGGTCCGGTACTAACGTGCCGCACGTTAGTACCGGTCACACGCAGTCTGTACTAATGTGCCGCACGTTAGTACCGGTCACACGCATCAGCCGGTACTAAGTTTTCTCACCAGCCCGCTGGCTTTTCCCAGCGCTGCCCCATTTTGTTCTCTCTTTTTTCCTTTTTTCTTTTTTATTACTTTTCCATATGTTGATTCTATGATTCACAATCGAAAAACAAGAAGAAAATTTATTTCATCTCAGATTAAACATACAAATCAGGATTCATTAGATTGAACATACACAGAAAAAGTTAAAAAAAAGACTTGCATCCGCAGTTGCAGCCGCGCGCCCCTCCGCCGCGCTCGCGGCTCCTTCACCGCCGGGAAGCGTCGGCCTGGCCGCGCCCGCGCCCGGCTCCTCCGCCGCGGGGCCGTGTCGGCCTGGCCGCACCCCCGTGCCTAGCTAGGCTCCCACCGCCCCTCCTGCAGAAAAACGAAAGAGGTCGATGTGAGAACCAGATCGAGAGAGGATGAGCTAGGGAAGAGAGCTCACTGTGAGAGAGAGGATAAGGGAGGAGAGAGAGGTGAAATGTGAGGACTAGGAGGCAGCGGTGAAAAGGATAAGGACCGGGAGAGAGGGCATTGTCAAAGACTCAAAGTTAGTACCAGCCGGTGCTAAGTTGGCGTGGCCAGGTTAATATCAGCTGGTAACACCAGCCGGCGCTAACTTGCTATCTGGCCATTGAGAGGTGGCGTCAGGGGCACACGTTAGTACCGGCTGACAACCACCAGCCGGTACTAACGTGGCTTTTTTGCCACTGTTGCCTGGAGCCGGTACTAAAGGCCCCCTTTAGTACCGGCTCCGCCAAGCCGGTATTAAAAGAGAGGGATCGAAAGTCTTTTCTTGTTTGCTTCTAAGTGCCTACATCTTTTATAATTCTGGTGTCCTTGGTCCTTGTGTTGTTTTGTGTCTGCAACTTCTATTGTAATATGTGGATTTGTCATATATCATTTAACGAAAAGTTTAGGCCTCTAGCCCGCCGTGTGCTGTTAAAAAAAAAGTTGACCGGAGAAGGAGAACATTTACCGGTGGTGGAGGGACATGTGTCCCCATCCGCACATCCAATGGAATTTTTCGGTACGATATGAAACATCTTTACAATGGAATCCGGCATGCATCAGGATCCATACTTATCCTCTGTTTATCGCTGTACTACTCATTAATATCCTTACCGGTCATCACATTCACATCACCTATTTACTTTGGACGTACCGACCTGGCTACCAAAAGAAACGGGAGTAGTGACACGACCAAATCCTTGCGAAAGATGCCTGCAACCACTCAGTCGCACATCCCTGATCTCCTGTCCATGTACATCATTTTCCGTACGTCCTCGGATACGCACGCACAGCGGCACAGGCGTGACCGAGAGAGCGTGGAGAGGTTGGCCAAAGATCTATGAACGTCGGGGATGTGCAGAGCCTAGAGATTACCTAAGTATGTGTTTGGTTAAAGATGGAATAGGATGGGACAGGATGATCCTATTTTTTCATGTGTTTGACTGTGAATCAAAATGGGATGGGATCATCCCACTAGAAATATTCTGCCTAGATCCGTGACGACCCCGTCCGCCCAAAACGAGCGGACGGGGGCATCCGCGATCCCAGATCTGCACCCGAGCGCACGGAGCGCTCGGGGCGCTCGCTTGCGCGCTCTGCGGGGGGCGCCCCCCTGCACGCGCCGACCGGGGACCCCACGTGCAGGGACGGACGGGGCCACCACGTGTTGACAATTTTTGTTACAAAAATTTTAACTCTGGAGAATTTTTGTCGCAAGCAAAAGTTTGTTGTAAAAAATTTGTCGCTGGAGAATTTTGTCGCAAGCAAAAGTTTGTTGGCAATTTTTGTTGCAAAAATTTTGACTGGAGAATTTTGTCGCAAGCAAAAGTTTGTTACAAAAAATTTGTCGCTGGAGAATTTTGTCGCAAGAAAAATTTGTTGACAATTTTGTTGCAAAAGTTTTTGTGCTGAAGAATTTTGTCGCAGAAAACTTTTGCTCGAACAATTTTTCCTACAAATTTTACTTCAAAAATTTTCCTAACAAATTTTTTTCTCTTTGTTATCAGTTCATCACCATGCACGACATGAGGGCGCCGTGAGTGCGAGATGGACGTTGCTACAGGTTAAGTGGGGCCTGCCACTGTTTTTTTGTCTGTACGCGCGAGCGCACAGGAGCGTGCGTGCGGGCAACCGCAAACTAGCGGCCCTCCGGGGGCATCCCCTTTGCACGGCGTGGAACGTCGTCTCCCTGGACGAGCAAGAGGCACAGCCGTTCTTGGGAGGAGACCACCGGCCGCGAGGCTCTGCCGGGGCCACCGAGCTCCTCCCGTTGGGGGCTGCCGAAGCTTATGGATGGCAACGGGCACATTACCCGCGGGTAGAGCGGTTACAAACCCGCACCCGCGAGCTACACTCCACGCCCGTGCCCGCGCCCGTCACCCGTCACGGGCACAAAAGTGTGCCCGCGCCCACCACCCACGGGCACAGTAAACCCGCGGGCACACCCGTGCCCGCCAGGCCAAAGTCATGTACTCAGAAAATTTCAAGTATAGAATTCAAATTACCATGCATCAAAACAAACATTCAGTGCATCATACGGTTCACATCATAGAATAGATAGATTGTTTAACATCCCAACAACAGTACAAGCCAAATAAATATAGTTCAACAAGCTCAATATATACTTGTATGCAAGGTCCACATGTCAGGGGGGTTTCGCGGGTTGGCGGGTTGGCGGGCACGGGTACAACTTTTTAACGCCCGCTAAGTTTTGCCCGTTGGACACAAATGCAAACCCTCACCCGTGCCCGTGGGCACAAAGTTGAACCCGTATCCTCGCCCTATAGGGTTTTTGCCCGCGGGCACACGGGTAATTTGTACCCGTTGCCATCCATACCGAAGCTCCTCCCGCCGGGGCCGCCGAAGCTTCTCCCGCCAGGCTGCCAAGCTCCTCCCACCGGGCCGGGATCTGGAGATGGCCGACCGGGGGAGCTTCACCGCCCTCCATGGCCGCCCCACCGAGCTCGATCGCAGGCCGCCCCACCACGCACCTCGGCCGTCGCGGGCGAGCTTCAGGCATAGGCAGGCGCCAGCCGGAGGAGGCGCGTGAGGACGATGCTGCGAAGTCGTGGGGGACGGGCGACGTGGAGAAGATAGGGTAGAAGAGAAAAAAGAAGAAGAGAGGATGACATGTGGGCTCCATAGTGACACGTGGATCCGACTAACGATTGCATCTAACTTTTTTTTTAACATTATAACGATTGCATCTAACGGTGTTATCTTTGTCATCCATCCCTCATTTTTAATTCCTTCAACAAACGCTAGACGGTACCATCCTATATTCCCATCCTACCTTCTCTTCCAACCAAACACACCCTAAGTGATCGCCGGATGGACGAGGACGAACTGCTGGCCAGTGGCTCGTCACTAATGGGGACGGTGACACCGTGATAGTGCAGGTCACGTTCTACCTTTCACGTCAAGGCGGCGAGTGTTAGGAGCAAAGTGAAATATCATTTCAATTTTCATAGGGCGCAAAAGTAAAGCAGGAAGCTTGTGTAACCTTCGAAAGGTGAAAATGGCGTCGAATAACTCGGCTCCATTCTTACTAGAACCTTCATCAGGGAAAAAGAGTGTCGTTCCCTAGGGGCGACATGGGGGCCAACACCGCCGCTATCCCTGCCGGCGACGGTGACGGTGGCGGCGGCGGCCAGCGCCAGCTCCAAGCGGAGCTGCCGCATCCCTTCTTCCGTTCCCTTCTCTTCCTCTCTCCGAGCTCAACTTTCTAGACACCTCTCCTCTTTCTATTCTGGCGGTGGAATTACCTGGATTTGGACGAGGGCAACTGGATCTGCGGTTCTGGTGGTTGGGGGCTCACAGAACCAGTGGCGGACGGGAGAGGCAGCGACGACGGCGGCCTGTACCAGTTCGTGGGCGGCGGGCCGATTTCCGCCCAACGGCGTTGGGACCTGCATGGTGACGCCGGTGTGGCTGCGTCGCGAGCCCTCTCGCGGTGGTGGCCCTGCGCGCGGCCGCGCGTCGCTCACCGCCGGATCCGCGTCCTCGTGACCTAGATCTGGCGGCAGCTCGGTGCCTTGGTGGCCGGGTAGAGCGGCAGCGCTGCCCCTGGTGGTTCACTGCGTCTCCTTGTTGGGAGGGGGCTCCGCATGGGACTCCTCAGCGAGCCGCGCGAGGGTGGTTGCCTGGGCTCGGTCATGGGGCGCGTCGGTGCCTTCCCGGTGTCGGCCTATGCTGGCCGCACCGCACCACTGTTGGTTGCTCCTCCTCATGCTGGTGTGGCGGCCGGCCGACGGTGTCTATCAAGGATAAGGGGGGCGGCGAAAGCCCATGACGACGACGCTCTAGGACGCCGTTTACCTTCTTGAATGCATCATTTCCCCTCTTCTCTCCTATCCAGTGTGCTTTCGGGTGAAAGCCTTAACCATTTTAGTCAGACGATGACGGTGCCTGCGGCATCGCTCCTTTTTTGAAGGCGTCGTCATGGAAGTTCTACCAATTGCCTCTTTTTTGTCTCTTGGGCTACCAACTGTTGTCCCCTTCGTCCCTGGGCGGCCTTCTGCGTGGTGGCAGACGCCGTCTCTCCTAGGGGAGGTTTTTCGCTTTTGCGCCTGTCTTCGCTTCATTCGTCCACCTCGTACGGGTTGCTCAGGTCGTCGTCGTCTGGCGGATGCTTTGCCGCCTACTACTCCCTTGACGAGTACTTTATAGTCATTCTTTCCTTGCTCAGGCGGATGCTTAGCCGTTGTGTTGTTGGTTGGTGATTGCTTCAGGCGGATGCTTTGACGCCATGGTCGTATTGGTTGGGTGGATGGTCTAGGCGGATACTTTACCGCCAGTGTTCGTGCTTCAGGGTGGATGCTTTGCCACCATTGCGGTTATAGAACCTCTAGCACCTTTTGTCGAGGTTGTATCTCTTTTCAGGCTCAGGAGTGTGGTCATGTCTAGGTTCGTGGGTTCGAGTTCCTCTTTGGTCACCACATTGCTAGTTCGTTTGTTGGGCTTTTTCAGTTTTTTTTTAGTCTTTTGTGCGCTTGTGTAGGCTAACTCCTGCTTGGACTATATCAAGTAATGTCTGTAAAATACTTTCTTCTTAATGAAATAAAAGTTTGCAAAAAAAGAAAAAACAAGGTAAAAGAAGCGGGTCCACTATTCTCTAATAAAATAAATAAATAATTTACTTTGGATGGGCTGGGCTGACTGGAGACCACATTCGTAAGAGCAATTGGGCCGTGGCCACCCATCTCCCTCCGTCGGCCATAACCTGGGCCAGTGAATGGGTGGTGGCTACTGGAAGCATTTTTTCGGACGGCAATTTCGAAGTCAAAATCTTCCAAAACCGAGCTGAGGCACGGTGCACTCGCTCAATCGCCCCCCTTCGCCGGTATGGTGGCCACTGCTCACTGCGTGTCAGCGTGTGTGAACCCATCCCTCGGCGCTCGGCGCGACCTGCCTGCTGCCCTGCTCAATCAAGTGCGACCAGAAAGCGAAGCAAAGACCGGCAACCACACAACACAAAAGGCGCCCGCCCGGGCCTTTTCCCTTTTGCATGCACTGATGACTGATGCACGCACGCCGAGGCCGAACCGAAAAGCGCAGTGCGCCAGCCAGAGCGAAAAAATTAGGGGGCGCGCCTGCACCTGCAGGCTGCCGTCGAGCTCACCAACACGCCGGGAAAAGCCGAAAAGGTTGTCAGCCAGCCATTCCCCATTCGGGCGACGGAAGCCTTTGCCGCGCCGCCCCCCCCCCCCCGCCGGCCAAATGGCGGGAGCTAGGGGAACGAACGCCGCCGCGGGAACACGGAGGAGACCGGATGATGGTGTCGATCTCGGCTGCCACTGCAAAGATTATTCTTGCTTCGTCAACCTGTGCGCGCGCGCCGGGGCCCGGCTGCCCGCTGGTCGCCGCCTTCCTCGTCATGCGAGGCGCGTCGGCCAAATGGAGGGCGGTCGTTAGTCGTCAGGCATTAGTTTAAAACCTTTCAACCACCACCGGGTTCGGGTAGTCTCAGTGCTGCACGCCTGCACAGAGAGTAGACTAGACGTACTGGTACTGCTACAAGCAACCTGTTGTAGCGTGTGTGCAGGGTACTGTACGTGCGTAATCGATGTGTTTAAGCACAGTTGCGAGCGTTTTAGGTGACAGTTGCGATCATTGGGGCACCAAAAGCTCCCTCCTTTTTCGTCTGTTTATTGGCTTCCGGACGGGTTCACGCGCAATCGATTGGACACGGCCTGGTCGGTGTCCTCGACATGCATGATTCCCAACCCTGTCCATCTATCCAACGGCCGGCAACGGCACCAGTATAATATGCGGAGTACTACACTTTGCATTATAAAGCTTCCGGCAACGGCACCAGTATAATATACTGTACTATACTTTGCATTATAAAGCTTCCCTTGATTAGATGTTAGTCTACACTGGCCTTTTCTTTTCTAAACCATTTCGTTCAGTAAACAAAAAGGTTAGATGGTCCGTACGAAAACTGATTTGTACTAGTACTATGTAGAGTAAGTATTATGGTGCCATGTAGACGGGCAGAATATTAGTCCACATCACGTTTTTCTTTTGCTGGCGGAGAGAGAAACGAACAAAGAGAAGAAACCGGACGTCTGACGAGACGGCCGCTAAAGCGGGTGCATGCATTAACTCGGCTAGTTCCTGCGCTCCCATTTGCCTACGTCGCTCGCGTAGCATTAAACACGGTGGAGCCCGCACCACCAGCGCAGCACGCCGGGTGAGCTAGACGGCGGAGTCGCCCGCAAGCGGGCTAACTTATAAACCATGCTCGTATAGATAGAAAGTATATATGGGACGAATTGGGTGTGCAAAATACATTGAAGTTTTGGCACTGACACTCCATTTCTGTCAAGCCCAGCCACCCACTGGCACAGCCGCTGAAATGTAGCTCGATCATCAACGGCGACCAACTAACCACCACCGCGGTTTTTGCATCGACCTCTCTCTCTCTCATTCGCCATGGCATGGCAGACCGTTGAGCGCCGATCAAGCGGTTTTCTGGCCGAGATTGAGTTGATCGAGTACGTGGTGCGTTCCGTCCAAAAACACCACAGTGCGTACCATCAATCGATTCTTGTTCGTTCATCGATCCTAATCCTTACGCCAGTCTTTAGTGGAGGGTGTCATTGTAACTGTAGGGTTGTCAAGACGGGAAACTTTGAGAACTGTGTCAGGGGAGTATATTACCATGACATCCTCCCTCATCCCATGACACTTTTCTCATATATAATACTGTCATGTCAGTAAATTTGTTGACGTGACATAATATTTAATGCACATGATACTCCCCACTGAGACTGGCCTTAAGCACACGTCACATATACACTCTGTACACCACCAGAGCGCCACTGATACGGTGCTAGTGCTACCATGTCCGTCTCCTCCATTGTCACATTATATGTCGTATATGTCTCGGCTCGACGTGACTACCCCTATGTCGCAGTGTTTTCACACAAACGTACAAAGGTGCACAAATAATGCAGAGCGTACCTCTCCAAATTAAACTTATTATACAACAGTACAAACTATGATAGATGGTGACAATTATCATCAGAGCATAAGCCAACGTAGTGGCATTAGCGGCCGCATATTTAGGGGGCACCTGTTCATGCATTCATGCAAGCGTTAACATAAATGCATAGAGTAGCATGAGTGTTTGATTTGGATAACACACACTCCTCCTATCTCCTTTCAAAGGCGCCTGCTGCCTAATGACACCCTACCTAGCGCGATGGAAATGTATCAACAGCTGCAGACGGGACAAAGCCGCTCTAGCCTAGCCTAGCCTGCGTGTTATTTCTTTCCAAAAGGCATCGCACATCAATGTCTCTGTAGGTCCATAGTAGATGAAATTTAAACAAGAATTCGTACTGCTTGGTAGGGTCCTCTGGTTCCAAAAGAAAATTAAAGTTAAAGGCTACCCTAACCATCTTCGGCACACATTTTTCTTCATTCCAATGCAATTAGCATAAATGCATGTTTAAGAAATGTCAACGCTATGTGGCGTAGTACGTGTGCATGGCTCATGCCCGGTAACAATGTTGTTGCATAGGAGTAACTGTTGTGCTTTGATACTTGTACTACGGCTCTATGTGTGGAGAAGAAAATATTAGCGCGCGCTAGGGAGAGCCTTACGGGTACGGTATCGAAAATATGCAGTTACACCTTGCTTGTTTTATTCCGTCGTCGAATGTGTTGGATCGATGTCTTACGTGTACGTATCCTTCCAAACTTTGTATTATATTCTACAAAAAAAAAACCCTTGAAGATTTGCATGGAGGCCCCAGCTCGTTTAAATGACAGCTAGAGTACGTACTGTAGTTTATTGCTGTACAAATCTGTTAAGATTTTGGCAAAATCTACGAGCGATGTGAAAGAGGTGAGATTTCGTTCTCATCGCACATGTGTTTGCGCTTGGTTTTCATGTGACCGTTTATTTTTTCCACAACAGCACAGCGCCACAGCACACATGCTGATCGCGTCCACGCAGGAAACGAAAAACTAATGTAGCCGTTTGACTTTGCATGGCTGCTGATCCGATCCTGTATTCCTGTCCTCCGCCGGCTCCAAACGTGCACCAGATGGCGCTCCCTCTGCTCTTTTTAAGGCCTCTCCCTTCATTTCTCTCTCTCTCCGCACCACACCGGCCGCCGCCTCCATCTCCTCATCCCGGCCTTTTCCTTTCCTCCCACCACAACACAAAGTGCACAGCCTCCGGCCTCCACCCTCTCCACCGCCCAGTTCCAGATCAGAGGCCTTTCCTTAATTCCCAGTTCCCATGAAGGTCCTGATGTCGCGCCGGCGCGGCGCCGGCGGCGGGCTGCGGATCAAGAAGAAGGCCCGCGGGTTCATGTGCGGCTGCGGCGGCACCAAGGCCGTGTCCATCTCCGACGGCTCCGACAAGCAGTCACCCATGGCCACGCCGCAGACCGTCGCGTCGACCACTCCTCTCACCACAGCGTCGCCCGCCTTCACCACGACGACATCGAAGGCGAGGAGAGCCATCAGAGCGGGGGACAACAGGCCGCCGCCGCCGCCGGCCGCGGAGGCGCCCTCGTCGTTCTCGTCCTCCTCCTTCTACGCCGACACCACCACCACCACCGACGACGGGCCCAGCAGCATGGACAGCACGCCGAGCCTGTCCGCGCTGCTCCGCCAGCTCGGCGAGCTCGAGCGCAGCGTCCGCGGCCTGGCCACTGCCAGCACCAACGGCGCGGAACCCGCCACCGGCGGCGCTGGCTCCACCAAGCAGATGCTGCAGAACGGCGGCGCCGGCGGCGGAGGCGGCGGGGGATCAAGAAGGCACCGGCGGACGGTGAGCGACGGGTGCGGCGGCGGGTGCGGGCGGGTGGAGGAGAGCGTGGCGGTGGTGAAGGAGTCGGCGGACCCGCTGGGGGACTTCCGGCGGTCGATGCTGCAGATGATCGTGGAGAAGGAGATCGTGGGCGGGGACGAGCTCCGGGAGCTGCTGCACCGGTTCCTGTCGCTCAACTCGCCGGCCCACCACCACCTCATCCTCCGCGCCTTCGCCGAGATCTGGGAGGAGGTCTTCGCAGGGTACGAGCGCACGCCGGACTTCCTCGCCGCCCGCCGCCGCAAGAACAACAAGCGCCCGGCGGCGGCTGCGGCGGCGGCGACACCATGCGGCGGCGCGGGCGCTTAATTTTTCGTCTCTCTGTTAATTAATCTATTATCTTATTAAAAGAGAAGCAAAAGAAGCCACCAGATTCGCCGAGAGGGCCTAGAAAATCCCACGTTAATCTAAAAAAGAGAAGAAAATAGACCGTCGGATTTTATGAAGATCTAACGGTCTATATTATCTCTGAGAGTCCGCCTCAAATACGATTAGTAATAACATATATTCAGCAATGAAAAATTAAAAACAATACTACCAAGAGTCCACGTACACGTTGCTTTTTACTATCTAGCCTCCAAGCATGTTTCCAAACGGACTGATATTTGCTATCTAGCTTTGACTCCACGTCTTCATAAAACGTTCCCATATATTGCTAGCTATTACTTTGGTGTCCATTTATTGGTTACAAGATAATGCCTAGGTGCGTGAACTTATGAGTCTATAACATATAAACTAACAAATTATAAACAAATAATTAAAAATAAGAAAGCTTTTTTTCAAACAAAGATGCACCAATAACTAAATTTAAGAAAACTTTTCTTTTCTTGAAACACAAACGTAGATGCTCATATACACGCATGAAGACTCGCCCGTATGAACACACGGAATTCGACCTCTACGAGCACATATGAGAGAATGAGCTGATAAATCACCATATTGACGAAGTTAACACGAGCGTCTCAGTATCGTCGAGCATGTTAGCTACCACGGAAAGAATAACATTGATTAAGTCTTGAATAAAATATAGAAAAATTGGAGCACTTAGGTTTAGGTTGAGCAGAGAACTCAAACTCAGATGGGCAGCTGCATTAGCTAAAAAAGGGAAATTTGGAGTCGTTTTGAAAATATTTTTGTGCATGTTTCATTGGTCTTGATTGGATTGTTCTACATATGCAGACACTCACAAACATACACACACTCTAAGAGACTGAGATGTCCGATGTCAATATTTATGAAATCATCACAGACGTCTCCCTGTCGACGGATACATCACCTACCACTAAAAGAATAATGCATGTTAAATCATGTAATAAATTAAGAAAAATATGAGAATCCGTGTTGAATCAAGGACTAAAAAGAGAAGAATGTACACGTTTAGATTTTATGCAAATCTAATGGTCTTGATTTATCTACAGAGTCCATATCAAAGGCAATTAATGTTACATGTGCCTAAAAATTGCCACGATGAAAAGTAGGAAACCTATGAGCTTTTGATTGTCTAACAGGCCATGCATGCCAACATGTACAATAGATGGAACACGTATAGAGTTAGAAAACAAGAGTCTGTATACTGTAGTGACTCTGAGACAATATATCTAAATAAGATATAAAATTAAAGTGAAATAACCTCCTTTTTATTTTACTTTTGGCGGTAGTCAAAAATTATTTTTTTATTACAAAATGTACAGATCCAGACGCTCATATACACATACGAACCCTCAACTTTTGGAAGAAGAAAAGGCATATGAACCTATGTTTGATAAATTATTCAACAAAATAAAAATTATGTAGTGTATATTTAGGGTATTTTAGATAAAAAATTCTAAAAAGATAGAAACAATAAATCTAGGACGCGTTATCTTTGTGAATCACGTATCAATTAAGTATAAGAAGGTACCACCTCCATTCTTAAAAATATGTCACTATTGACTTTTTCATTCATTTCACTATTCATCTTTTCTAAAAAAACTTATGCAAATATATAATGGGATTATTGTGTTTGTGCCCCTATTTTGATCCCCAATTGTGATTTTACCTCGACTTTTTTGACTTTGCATTTTTACCCTTACTATTTGAAAATAAAGACTCACTTTGCCCCTATTCCGTGAACAACCCGTGACGGTGTCAAATAAACTGAAAAAGACAAGTTTGCCCTCTTCTCCCACCTCTTCATCGTTTTCCACCTGTTAACGACGAGTTGGACAGGAGGAGAAGACGAGTCTGGGTACGAGTGGATGAATCTCGGCAGGGCAGGGCAGGATCTCCTTCAGGGACGGACACATGAGAAGACATCAAAAGGAAAACGGAGAACTCGAGTGAATCAAATGAACTTGGCAGAGCAATAGCGGTCCATCGAGCCGCCATGGATTCGACGCCGCCACTGGCGATTCGAGCTTGGCAACCTCCGATTTGAGTTCCACCACCCCAAATAGAGGTCCTCCACAGCTAAATCAAGCCCTGCAGACGTTGAATCGACCGCCACCACAGCTAAATCAAGCCCAGCTTGTCGCGGTGGCCGAGCCTCGCCGGAGCTCCGATGGCCGTACACAGCGGCACACGCGCCGAGCCGCCGCGCGCACGCTTCGGCACCTGACCGGCCCACGGGGCCGCCACCGCGCTGAGCCGCTGCTGCGCCCGCAGGGTTGCGCTCGCGCCAGGCCGTCGCAGAGGCCGAGCTTCGCCGGCTCCGGTGGCCGCGAGGATAAGTTAACAGTCCCCCGTCAGGCCGTCAACCGAGTGAGAGGGGGTGTGGAGAAAAAGAAAGGGCAATTTTGTCTTTTCGCCATATTCTGAAGGAGTTTCTCATTTTTTTAATCTGTTTATTACAAATGTAACTAACAGAGTTGAAAGTAGGGTAAACTGGATGCTTCATCTTAACAAAATAGGGGTAAAAATGCAAAGTGAATGAAAGTTAGGGCAAAATCACAATTGGAATACAAAACAGGGGTAGAAATGCAATAGCCCCATATATAATCTATAAGTTAAATCTAAAGTACTTTTAATGGTAGATGTGTTTCTACTCATTTTATTTTGTTTAACTAATTTATAATGTGTGTTTTTAAAACATTCAACAAAATTGCACGGTCTTATTGGATAGAGAGAGATGCCAATTAAGTTGTGGCGTGGAAGACAAGTGAATTGGGCAGCCAAGTGAGTTTTAACCAAACGGTAAAGGATTTAGTCTAATATAATTACCTATACATTCGCATATGCTTGACATAGAAATATTATTTATCAAAAGCGGTTGTGTACTTTGATAAATAGATCGAAAATGGGCTAATTAACAATGACACCTGAACAAAATAATTACTTTTATGTGACAGTCCTGCCTTTCTCAGGCAGCACATTAGGAGATATAAGAAACACAATAGAAAAGAATTGAACAAAGCTAAACCCAAATGAACATGAAAAATGGTGTCGGGACGACTTTTGAGAGAGTGACAAAATTAATTGAGCACGAAATGGGTTGTGACAATTTGCAGTTGGTACAACCTAGAATCGAGGGAGTATTACATTGACAAGAGAGATGAAAAGGAATAGCCAAACAATCAGCTATGTTGTACTCCCTTAGTCCCATGAAAAGTGCAATTCTAGCATTTGAAAAAAAAAGCAATTCTAGCATTTGAAAAAAAATCTCACAAAGAGTGCAATGCTAGAAATTGAATCTCAACTACCTTTCTAATTAAGTGGTTAGATATGATTTACATGCTAAAACTAACTCAATATGGTAAATAAATGAAGGCATGCGAGTCTTTTCACGACATCACTAATCTATCTTAAAAAAAGTTATAGCACTTTTCATGAGACTGAGGGATTAACCAATAACAAATAAGACTATACCTTGGTGCAGTGGCACACTCTGGCAATCTTACTGACTTAGAATCCGATCTTCAGAATACTATTGAATTTCTAAGTTGCACACGTCTCACGTCTTCAGAACATGAAACTGACTGGCAATGACATGATCACGAGTGGTGGGTGCTCCAATGTTAGACTTACCGAACAGATGCATATAATCATGTTATATTTAATCTTTCATATAACAAAATCAATACAAGTAGTAAAGACACGTTTCTTCTCCATAATCTCCATCATCCTAGGAGAAAAAACATGTCTATAAAAATTTCAGGAGCAATTTTCAAAAATAAAAAAAATGTACATTGCGAATTATGAATCTAAAAATTGTATTCATGTTCATACTATCATGTATAAATCTACATATTGCTTCAATAAATATAAAAAATTATGTTCATATTTAAATTATTTTCTTTTCTTTTCTGAATTTTTTAAAAAGATTCCACGCGCATCCATTTATTTAAAAATAAAACATTTAAACATTACAAAAAACTAGCTACCCGCGCTATTAGCGCGGGCCACCTTACTAGTTATTAGTACTCGATCGATCGATCCGTCCGTCACGGGCGTCGATTGCTTTTCCTCCGTTTATTAACTAGTGAGGGACGAGGTTTGCGCGCGGTACGGTAGGGTTTTTTGCGTTTTTTGATTTGTTGGTTGGTTTCTTGACGCATTGGTTTGGTTTCTTCATCAAGGTTGTGTGTGTACAAACGATTGAACGGACGAGCCAGCAGGAAAACCGATGGCTGGCTCTAACAAGTGCCTTGTTTTCCTAACTAATTAAGCTGCTTCCAGACTTTCATAGTACCAGTTTTTTTTTTCTATGATGAAAATCCAGACTTGGCAGTGCAGAACTGCAGATAGTAGTGGTACAAGGTGCACTTGCGCTTTCTCCTCCATCTCCATCTACGGCGCGACGTCGCTTTTGGCCCGTTGGTGAGGAATTGATGGATCATCGCGACACGCACCGGCAGCCGCAGCACCGCACGGGGAGAGAAAGAGAGAGAGAGAGCATGGAAGTGGCCAAGCGGAAAAGGCGCCGCCCGTGATCCCCGGGGCGCTTGACTGCTTGTTGCTGGTAGCGAGGGGGCGGTTCGCGGGGCCAAATCGTGGCGCTGGCTTTTGGCGTGCGCGGCAACCGCGGGGCGCGAGGGGAAGGAAACGCGAGCATGATGCTCCACTGACCCGACCGATGGGATCCGTCCGTCGCGCTCGAACGGGCGCACGGCGCGGCCACACGGGCGCATGTAAAAGGACGGCGCGGTCCATGGCGTGGCGTGCGTGCGCGCCAAGGTTGGTGCTTTGGCCTTTGGTGCTGCGCTGCGCGTGGTGAGAGAAGAGTCGCGTTGGTTGCGTTCCATCGGTGGCGCCGGCGGACGCTCGGCAGGGGTGGAAATGTGGAATTGATCCAGGCAGGCAGCCGGGGGCTCTTTTGGAGTTAAGGCCGCGGCCAGGCGCCGTGCACGTTTGGAGTTGGAGAAGAGGTGTTTGCTGTTTCTGTCGACGGATTCAAGAGCCGCGCCGGTCGCTATATCCGAGTTCCAGTCCATTGTGCACACGCAGATAAATGCAGCAATAGGACGACGACATCGCGGGGTGATCTGCTTGCAGGCCCTCCAGACTATGACATTAGGCTATCTGCACCGGTTTCTCGGAAACGGTCCTGGACCTCTATCTTACCGGTTTTTCTCCTCCTGAATGACTGCAGCGGTCTCCTATAACCGGTCCGGTAATCTACAGGTCGCTCCCATCCTCCCCCAAATCTAGGGGGCGCTCGACGTCCGCCAAATCCTCGCGGCAGCGGTGGCTACTGGCGCCGTTGGCTTCCCCTCCGCCCCGTGCTCCGCCTCCTCCTCGCGGCGTCGGCTTCCCCTCCGCCTCCTCCTCCTTGGTCCTCGCGGCGTCGCCGGCGGCGGCGGCTTCCCCTCTTTTTTGAAGGGAAAACTGTGGGGGAGTTCCCCACAGCGCTTCAATTCGGCCCCCGCTCGGCCGCCTCCTCGCGGTGCACGCCGTCGCCCCCATCCCCGCCGGTCCCTTCCTCTTCTCCTCTTCTTCCTGCTCGTCGTCTCCGCGGCGTCGCCATCCGCGCCGCCAAGAACCAGATCACGCCCTTTCCCTGGGTGCCATGGAGAGCAACAAGGCGCGTCCGACACACCTCCCGCCGTGCCCGCCCCTGGCAGCGACGCGCTATCAGCAGCGCTGGCCGATCCAGCCACTGGCACGCACCACGGCGACGCCCCTGAAGAGCGTTGGATCGACGCAGCTGCAAAGTGAGTTCTTTGCTTTTCTTTGCCACTAGGCTCCTGCACATGATTGATCTGTATCGGTTCAAGTTGATTGCTACCGTGCTGTGATGTGAATTCTAGTACTTCAGTTCAAGTTGCCCATAATTTTGTTTGCCATGTGTTGATCTGATAAGAAAAAGGAAGACACGTTAGAAAGCTACGAAATCACTGCATAAAGATCTGGGCAAAAATTACATCCAGCACCACCAGATTTGACGAACTTCTTAGCATTTGATCTCAGCGGATTTGACTTGCCGTCAATGGCATCCGACACTTGAACATTCTCAACAAGATCATGCCCATCTTCGGAAACAAAATGAGTACATTTTACAGTGCAAGCATTGTCCAAAACACCACTAACAGCAGCTTCTTGCCTCGAACCACATAGCCCTGGATCACAACAGAACACCTACAGAAGAGAAAGTTAGCACTGAATAACAGCCAGCCGCGTCTGGCCACAGTGTAACAATGATGCATCAGTTCAACAAAGGAACTTGGATAGTCTTCTACGTGAAACTTCACTTTTTTTTACCAATGCTACATCTTCATAGTGCTAATTGCTAAGAGACCTCTACAAACATATGGACTAGCCATATTTGATTTGTCTTGCTTTTGAGAACTTTTGAGATATGAAAGCTTTTACTATGCCCATAGAAGGAGATGGTATTGGAAACTACTTTGACATGAAGCTTCAACATATGTTAGTGTTGCTCTTCCCTTGATCTGTGTAGATTGTCCAGTACCATTTATTTTTCCTTTTCCCTGTCTAATCTAAAATAAAATCCAGTACCATTTATTTTTTTACTGCTGTTTGGTACTTTTCTTCATAGTGTTGCTCTTCCTTGTTGTTTAACATATTGCCTTGGTGCAAGTTCTGTCATTGTATTGGTACTGCATAAAAGGATGAGCCCTGTATTTGTATTCCTTTTCTGATGTTTGTGTGGCCATTATGCTTTTCAGGTTCTTTTCTGGAGATGGCTCGACTCCGTGGGCCGATGTCCTTGAGAAGATGATGGCTCGACGCCGTGGTCCGAGTCAGTGATGTTAGGAAAATAGGCTTAGAAAATAGGCTGTGGAATAAACTTGTAATATAATATGATTCAGGTTCTTTTTATTACTATGAGACCTTTTGTAATGTAACAAGTGATCTTTGGTGGAAGTTCAGAGCTGATGCTCTGTCAGTCTGTGAATATTACTTGCTGTTTGAATTGGAAGCTTGCTGTTTGAATTGCCAGGACAAATAACATGTATGGTGCTGACTTGCTGAGATATTTCTGTTGGGATTTTGAATTTTCTGGAAGTAGCATTTGCCAGGACAAATCCATTTCCTGTCTTGATCCAAGAACTGTTATTATTCTGAGAATAATCTGGCCATAATCTGGACATAATCCAAGAGTTGCCGACTGATGCTGTACAGAGGCTGCCAAGTGGTAGCTCAGAAGTTGCAATTGAGGTCAGCAACGGGCGCTTCTCCTGGGAGGCCTCTCCAGAATTGCCAACACTGTTATTATTTTGCAGGAATGCTTGCTTGGGGAATTGGCTTCAAAAACAGTAGTTTATGTCACTCATCAGATTGAATTTCTTGCAGCAGCTGATCTCATTCTGGTGAGAATTTCATTGATAATTTTTTATGCATACCATTACAATAAAATTTGTCTTCTTACTAGGACTATAATGTAGGTCATGAAAGATGGGAGAATAGCGCAAGCAGGCAGATACAATGTAAGTTTAACAACAGGATGCATGTCTAATTTTTCTGAATATACAACATGTGAGCTTCTATCATATTGACCCACATCGCTATCTGATGCAGAAGAGAAGCTCAAAGGACAGAAATGAGAAGGTAGCATCTGTTATGCCCCCCAAAAACCATGGTGCACCATGGTCCAGCGACATGTTGAACAGAGAATGTGTTTCTGTTAGCTGCTATCAACAGTGAAGTGACAAATAAAATAAGCCTTCCATTATTTGACAGATATACCATTATTTTGAACAGATAAAATAAGCCTTCCATTATTTGACAGATATACCATTATTTTGAACAGATAAAATAGGCCTTCCATTATTACAAACCCCTTACAACTCTAGAGTAAAACCAAAACAACTTAACTCAAATACACATTACAACTAGGTTGAGCCATAACGCATCCAGTTGTGCTCGATGAGGTCCCTTTTTAAGTTGGATATGGAGAATCGTCTTCTTCTTCCATTGTTTGCTGCAGCCGCAACGATGGGCTCGGGAGATCCATGGTGCAGAAATGGCTCTGGACGGACCTGAAATGGTAATACCAAGAGTATATAAGCACATAACCTTGTTTGAGCTAACTGCTAGATTCATAATTTTAGTGACTACGGTATCTATCTTTTGATTTCAGAATGTAAGATTCATGATTTTCAGTAGTAAAAACATCCATTCTGAATCAGCTAGTGGTTTCAGTTGCCTTTTTCTGAATCTAGCAGACATATGATTTCAGTATGATAGGAACCAACTGAAATAGTAGTCCGAAATCAACTGAAATAGCTGTCTGAAATCGGGCCCAATCTAGCAGACATGATTTCAGACATATGAATCAGCTATTTTAGTTGACTTTCAAGCTATCCATTCTGAAAGACATGCTTTCAGTATGCTAGGAACCAAGTGCTAGATTCATTATTTCCCAATATAGCATTCGATTGATCATAAAAAAAATCCATTCTCTGAATGTTCCAGTTTGGATATCTTGAAAAAGATTCATGTGAATTTTCTAAATTTTTAATGCTGCGGATGATTGATTCACGGTGATCCAAGAAGAGCAATACCAAGAATCAAACAATTACCTGCATAGCGAACTGCGTGTGGTGTGGGGGAGAAGCGCCTACACGGCAGCAGCTGGCCTGCCGGCCTTGGCCTTGATGAAGCGTCGGGACGTAGCTGGCCTGCGGGGGGTGCTGGTGGGCGCGGCAGCCGGCGCCGACGCCAGCGTGGACTTGGGCACGGACTTGGCCGGCGCGGCGGCGGGGGACTGCGCGGCGACGCTGCTGGGCGGGGGATTGCACAAGGGCGATGCTAGGTGGGGGACCGCGCGCGCGGCCCGGAAGAGGAGGCAGAGGAGCGCCGCAGAGCAGGTCGGCGGCGGCGGCCAGCGACGAGGACGGTGACGCGAACGCCCAGGAGGATGGAGCGTGCGCCGGATCCATCGGGTGGAGGATGGTTTACAGGTTACCGCTGCAGGACACCCTCATTTACAGGATAATTAAAACCTCTAAATTTATACAGGAGCTCTTTTAGAGGATGATTTTAGGAGTGACCGCTGCACATAGCCTTAGGACCATCAGGCAGTAACACCGTCCCGGATTATCTGCAGCTACTTGGGCCGCGATGTGTTTATGCACAATGGGCTAAGCTTACACGACGGGCCGGCATCACTTGCAGTCGCGCGCCCGCTAGCGGCCCAGACCCAGAGTGCCGCCGTGCCCCGCCCCGCGGCATGGTCACGCAAAAAAAGCGGTCGCTTTCAATTGTACCGTGCCCGCACAAAAGGAAAACAGTAACCAGACGGGACGCGCAGTCAACTCTCCTCCTCGGCCCCGCCGCGCCTCGCGCTCTCTGCAGTCTTCTGACTGAACCAGCGTGCTGCCTCGGGGCCCAGGAAATGCTGCGCGGCCCGGCCCACCCCGCGTCGCCGGCGGTCGCCGCCGCGGCCATGGCCGGCGGCGGGCACCCGCACCAGGCGCAGCCGCTGGTGGTGGCGCTCAACTGCCTCGAGGACCCGTCCCTGGAGCAGGAGGCCCTGTCGGGCGCGGCGGCCGTGGAGCACGCGCCGCTCTCGGCGCTCTCCGCGGGGCGCGTCGAGTCCGCCGCCGCCGTCCTGCTCCCCTCGCTCGCCTTCCTCCCGCGCGCCGCGCAGCGGAGGCTCCGCCCCTGGCAGCTCCTGCTCTGCCTCGGCTCCCCGGACCGCGCCGCGGACGCCGCCGCGGCGGCGGAGCTCGGACTCCGCCTCGTCCACGTCGACGCCAACCGCGCCGAGGAGGTCGCCGACACCGTCATGGCGCTCTTCCTGGGGCTCCTCCGGCGCACGCACCTCCTCTCACGCCACGCATCCTCCTCGTCCCCGGCCGCCGGGTGGCTCGGCTCCGTCCAGCCGCTGTGCCGGGGAATGCGCCGGTGCCGGGGGCTCGTGCTGGGCATCGTCGGGGTCAACGCCGCCGCGCGGTGCCTCGCCACGCGAAGCCTCGCATTCCGCATGAGCGTCCTCTACTTCGATCCGCTATACGAGGTACCGGATCCGCCGCGCTAATACACTTTCATCCGCTGATCTGCTCCCTCTGTAGATTCCAGTTTTTGTGTCCTAGGATTGAAAAGCTGTTGTGTGCCTGCGCACTGTTAAGTTTGGGCGATTTCAAAATCTCTAAAGTGCTACCCCTACATGGCTACATGTTTAGCAGATAAATGCTCAATACTTTCTTCATGTAAAGGTGATCTGATTTTGGCTTCTAGTGTATTATCGCCTGCCCACTTGTAGATTTAGTGGTCCTATTGTGGTTATTGCCTCCTGGGTGGCATTAGTTGAACTCCTGTTATGTCTGTCAAGAGTATGATAATACTGGAATAAATTTCTGGCAACCAGTTTATATGTTTTCCATAAGATGATCTGATTGGGCAGTGTGCCTTGGGTTTGCCTGAACTCAGCCAAACGCTTTTGTGAGCTTTGACTCATGCTTCTACCTTTACACAAGATGTTAACTAGAGAAATTTACATTCAAATGATCAGATAAAAAGTAACTAGATAAATTTCGAAACCATAAGTAGTTGTATTCGGTTTGATTTGGTTGCAAAAATGAAACCAGATAGTTATATATCCTCAGTTCTAGTACCTTTTTACTGCAAATTTCATGATATCGCTGATGTTGTATCAGCTTTCGTGGTGCCTCTGGGTTATGTGGTAACAAAGTTAGAGCATGATGTAGATCTGACCCTGTCAATTGTTATGCCATTACATGAAGGCTACTGGGAAAGTAAAGCGCCCTTCTATTGTATTTCCTTCTGCGGCAAGAAGAATGGATACTCTCAATGATTTATTGGCAGCAAGTGATCTTGTTTCGCTTCATTGTGCATTGACAAATGATACAACACATATACTTAATGCCGAGCGCCTGCAGCACATAAAGCCTGGTAAGATCTAAATGTTTCCTTCCCTGCTCTTTTAGGCAGTCCCATGCTCTGTGAATTATGAATTTGTTTATCTGGTTTATTTCTTCATGCTATAACACACTGTGGACTGCTTTCTTTGAGCAACGCAGGAGCTTTCATTGTCAATACTGGGAGCTGTCAGCTCATAGATGATTGTGCCCTCAAACAACTCTTGATTGATGGCACTATAGCTGGATGTGCATTAGATGGCGCTGAAGGTCCACAGTGGATGGAAGCATGGGTACAACTTACTTTTGTCACAATTGATTTTTATTTGGATATTCATATATACTAGTTATAGCCATACAATATCATCTGATGGACTGGTTTGTTCTTCCCAATAGGTTTCCATTGAAATGTATTTTATCTTGGTGTAGCAGTGTATGCTACGACATATAACTCTTTCTATTATGAGATGTGTTCCCTTTTAACATACACTAGTATCTCAGTGGGGATAGGGGAAAATTCAAGCAGTACATCAAAAGGAAACTTAGTCCTTACACTATAAGGTGTTTTTCGAGTTATAGACCATACAACCAGCTTCTAGCTCTTATTTCTAAACTAATGGAAGAAGTACAAATGGTGTCCTATCAGAGATAAGGACAAACAACCTGATATGCTTTGTAGTTTCCTTGCTTTGTGCACCTTTCGGACAAATGATTTAAAATACTAATTATGCCTTTATTGGCCACTGACAGGTGCGTGAGATGCCAAATGTGTTAATTCTTCCTCGAAGTGCGGACTATAGTGAGGAAGTGTGGATGGAGATTAGAGAGAAAGCAATCGCAATACTGCAGGCCTTTCTCTATGATGGTGTTGTTCCGAACAGTGTTATTTCAGATGAAGATGAAGAGATAAGTGAAGTGGCATGTGAAGATGATCAGCTTGGTAAACAAGAAAAAGAACATGCTCTACAGGTTTGTGATGGTGAGCAGCAGATGGAAGAAAGCCAGTTAACTACAGAATATGACAAGAGAAGAGCCATTTCGCAGCCTGAAGAGCCTCAAGCTTCTGCACCATCTCATAGTATTGGCTCCAAATCTGAAGGGAGGCGCAGCCGATCTGGAAAGAAAGGGAAAAAGAGACCTGCTCGCCGCAGGTCACAACAGAAAATGGATGAATTGTCAACTGTAGAAGGAAGTAACTATTCTTCACGCAGAGATGATGATAACCAAGTGTTAAGTTCTAGTTCACGATTTGCATCACCTGAGGACTCCAAAAATAAGCAGAAATCTTCTGCTGAATCTCCAATGGAGATAATTTCTGAAAATAAGTTGCCTGCAGGACTTGGTAGAAAGACACCTGAGAATCTAAATGAAGGTTTTGTTGTTGCTTTAAAGGCAAGAGATAATTCAGGCTTTTATGTTTCAAGAGAGAGGGTCGCTGGTGGTGGATGGTATCTTGATGTGATACCAAATGCTACAAAGAGGGATCCTGCTGCTCAGTTCCTAGTCACTTTCAGAAACAAGGTGATGTTTTTTCTTTGCCTTTCCTTTTCTCCGGTTCTGTTTTATCTTCGCTGTTTCTTAAACTGCCAGGTAATTCAGATACCATACACAAACAGATAATGATAAGATGTTTTATACTGATCAGGACACTATGGGATTGCGATCTTTTGTTGCTGGAGGCAGACTATTGCAGGTATCACCAATTTATTAGTATCTTTACCTTGGAAAGTGAGATCTGAATAGTCATATTCCTACTATGTTAGTGAAGTAAGGAGAATATTTGGCACGCACTATGCACTTGTTGCATTTGGTAGTAATTGGCACTCCTAAATTTAATTGGGTATATGTGCTCAGATCCATCTTGATGCTATGGTTAATCGCACATTTGTTTGTTCCTTGGTCACAGTTATCTACTTGATTCCATGCTTTGTTGAAAAGGGATGCTTTTGCTATCTGTTAAAACTTCTCGTTTGGACATATACATCTTGGATATAGAGTCTGGGATAATGGTTATTCCATCATCTAAAAATCGGCTAAACTGCTCATTTTCTTTCTTGTATTTGTTTTGAATGATTTGCATGTGGTTTCCCATGCCCGATCCATACCAGCAAGTTTAAATTGCCAAATAAAAGAAAGGAACGGGAGAAGTAGCTCATCATGTAAAGTGAAATGCTTGATCAATGTTGGTGTTTCTATTTGTTTGACTGGCTTTCATGACATTGTCAGGCCAATAATAAGATGGACTTCGTCTTTGCAAGTCACTCGTTTGATGTTTGTGAGAGCTGGATGCTGGAAGGGTCCCTGTCAGAATGCTGCAAATTGGTCAATTGCAAAAATTCTTCGGTACGTCCATTTGTCATCACCATTGACAGCCAGATAAATTTAACATACACAAAGTTTCCCTGCAAATTGGTCAATTGCAAAAATTCTTCTGTATGTCCATTTCTCATCACCATTCTAAACTCATAACAGCAAGATAAATTTTGCATACACAAAAGTTCCTATTAGCATGCTGAACTGAAATACATGCAGTCGATACGTTTGTTTATATCTTTCCTGATTACTCAAATTTTCTGCAGGCTGTACTGGAGGTCTATTTTGAGATCCTTGGAGCCCCGAGTGAAGAAGATGGCGTCATTAGGTGGCTTAATATATCTGATTTAGGGCTATGAGCCTATGATGATGTTTTTAGGAAAAAAAAGGGCTATGCTGCCAAAGCAACTGACCCAATGTTGTGCTCGGGTTAGGTGTGCTCCTTATTTTCCTACAAGTGTTCAGTTTTGGCTGTTCTAGACTTCTAGTGCATGCACCCAGCATAGTCACTGAAATCTTTCAGCAGCCTGTTTGTTGTAGGTCGTATCTGTATTTCGATTCTTCAGTATGACAAACTAAATCACTGCAGAGTATTTCCCATGAAATTAAATAAGGCTGTGCAAAGTGTGCATTATTCGACTACTGTATTTTACTGGATTTGGTTTCCTGACGAAAGGGAGAATCAAACTATATACCACACTGAATATTACATGATTAGTAACAGTTGCACATGATTTTCAGTGTGCGGCTCCAGTGGTGGCCAGTCATTTCTTCCTCTGCTTGGCCTTCTCCTTCTCCTCGATCTCCTCCTCCCACAGCACGGGCCAGTTGGCCCTGGCCTCGTCGATACCGAGCAGCGATCCTTCCTTCTCCGGGTCCCAGCTCGCCGACAGCGTGCCGTAGGCGATGCCGAGCGCCGACGTGCCGAAGGCGAGGAGGATGGTCAGCAGCGGCAGCCACGCCGGCACCTCCACCCCTTGCCCGCGCTTGAGCGCGTCGTACCCGTTGAGCAGCGCCACCCCCGACGCCATGGGCACGCCCACCAAGAACAAGATCCGCCGCAGGATGCGGTCGAACACCGGCTGCGGCAGCTCGTCTTCGCCGTCGTCGTTGGCGCCGCCGCCGGCGTTGTTCTTCTGGCCGGCCCGGACGCTGGTGCTGGCGGCGGCGAGCGACGCTTCTTCCATCATCAGCAGCTGATGCTGCCGGTGCTGCAGATCCTGCTGCCGCCGCCGCTCGACCTGCTTCTCCTTCCGGGTGGTCTTCTTCTCGGGCGGCGCCGCGCCGGTGCCGATGCTGCTGTCCGTGGCCGCCGATCGGATGGCCGGGGCGCGGAGTCGCCGACGGCAGAGCGGTGAGAGGCTGAGGTTGGGCGTGGAGTTGAGCGCCCATGGATGCGGTTTTGTGGCCGGAAGAGCCGCTTGGTGGAGCAAGGCGGCCATGTCTACCGCCACCGTGGTTTCTCTCACCGCGTAGACGACGACGACGACGACGAGCTCTCTCTCGTGGTATGGTGTTTTCAGTGCGCGGTCTCGCGTCTCGCCGACGATAAATGGCGCCTTATCGCCTTGAGCGAGTGAGTGGTGGCGCGCAGTTCGTTTGTGTTGGAGATATGCTTTTTGGTCATTTGGATTTGGACGATGCACAAAGGGGCCCACAGAAATATCCCATGTCAGCGAGCACAGGCCCACCTGTTAGTGGAAAGGGCTGCTGCCAATCTTGTTGGCCGACGCAGCGCGCTCTCGAATCTCCCCTCGCCGCCGACCACCACCGGCTGCCAGCAGCACCGTCACGAATTAAAGCCCCTGGGCGGCGAACAACAACTCAACGCAGGTTGAGACTAGTGAGGGATACCTTACGGACGCACTACGCCGCCGGCTACGGCCACGAGGGCTACGGGCTACCACGGCGTGTTCGTGTGTAAAGCCAGGCAGCCAGCTGAGATTGGGACCAAACCGGCCATGCAACCTTAAGGGCCACACCTTCTCACCTGAAACCAACCTATTTGTGGTGTCACTGGTGTGGTGTGTGCTCTCGATCCCTTAGATGTGAAGGGTTGTCCAGAACTGGAACAACGCAGCGCTCAGTTGCGTGCGGCGGTTCGATCCAGCAAGGAGGCTTAACCGCACTAGTTTCTTCCTTCAGAAAGTGGCAAGACAGAGTGTAGTGTACCTTTGTTAGGTTGAATCATGCAAACAAGTTGCTGATCACCCGAAAAAAAAAGTTGCTGATCGACGATCAGCTCTGATAGCACGGTTGTTGGCTTTGAAGAACACCGGAGTATACTCGTATTATTACCATATCTCGATGTCACAGAGTGAATACAACCGTAGTACAGGAGAAGAGATCTCAACATGTACCAAACACATTTCGCTATTTCCACCCCCACTGTCCCAAATTGTCACCCTGCCTCGCGTAAGCCTGCCTTCACCGGCAGTGCTCGCGCTCGTAGCTATCTGACTCTTGAGGGGACAGATCCCGGGCGAGCTTGAATTCCTGCAGGTGATTCCATTTTCAAAACTGGTTAATATCAGAACCAAATACCGTGAAAGCTAAAGACTGGATCCGTAAACTGGCGTACGTCTCGTTGTATCTGGTCGTCTTCGAGCATATGAACCACATGCGCCATGGTGGGTCTCTGGCTGCCCTCTGGGTCGACGCACCGGAGCGCGGCGAGGATCGCCCGCTTCAGGGCTTTGGACGGAGGCCGCTCCGGCAGCCTGGGATCCACCACCTCCTCCACCCTCCGCTCGGCGACCATGTGCTTCAGCCACTCAACCAGGTTCACCTGAAGAAAGAACAACAATTTCGCATCGCCACAGTAGGTTGTTCAGCTCCTCAACCACGTTGATCCATAATAGAGTAATGTACGAGTGGCACTGTGGCAGCTTGTATCTCACCTCATTGGTTGGTCTTGTGTAGTCAACTGGAGTCCTGCCTGTTATGACCTCCATGACCAGCACTCCGAAACTGTAAACGTCGCTCCTTTCGTTCAGCATTCCAGTTTTCGCGTACTCCGGTGCCACATACCTGCCAACACAGCAATTGTTGTAGCCAGTGTTGAGCTAGAACAAGAACCCTCCG
The DNA here is from genome assembly GCA_015476505.1 of Urochloa ruziziensis. Classification (NCBI taxonomy): domain Eukaryota; kingdom Viridiplantae; phylum Streptophyta; class Magnoliopsida; order Poales; family Poaceae; genus Urochloa; species Urochloa ruziziensis. The sequence continues at coordinate 21,490,877 of CM027118.1, forward strand.
TGCAAAAACAGAGGAAACCAATACTCACCCGAACGTCCCCATGACACGGGTGGTGACATAGGATCTCTCCGAGCAGAGAATCTTGGCGAGCCCGAAGTCCGACACCTTGGCGTTCCACTGCCGGTCAAGAAGTATGTTGCTGGATTTGATGTCGCGGTGAACTATCTTGGGCTCCAGCCCTTCGTGAAGGTAGGCCAACCTGAATACCCAGAAAGTGCACATGAGCGTCGGCATAATTTAGTTTTCGACAGAGGTGACAATGTGGTACAAACAATGTTGCTTTCAGGTACAACTTTCCTAATCATAGCCATTAAGAGCAGCACTGGTGTACTGTGCCAACGAAATTTCAATGTTTTCTGGTCGTCTTTAATTTCAGTCCGGACACTAGACAGGCAAACTAGTACGGACGAAGCAAATAAAAGCGTTACCCTTTAGCCGTTCCAAGGAGTATGCGCATCCTGATTTCCCAGGTCAGTGGACTGGTTTCACTGTCATCGTGGTGCAGCCACTTATCCAGATTACTGTTCTCCATGTACTGGTAAACAAGCATCCTGATGATGTGGCCACGACAATGATTTGGGTCAAAACACTGTCAGTAAGGTTTAGACATGTAACTTGATTAGTGCATTTTGCCCTGTACCTGCAAGCTCCCTCGCTGCAGTAGCCGAGCAAACTGACCAGATTCTTGTGCCTGACGCGCCCGATCGTCTGAACCTCCATCCTGAAATCTTTCTCTGCCTGGCCCCTGATGAAACATACAGAAATTAGAGATTTTTTTTATTCATTTTTTTTTCTATTTCCACCCTGACGAATTGGTAAAGCTGTCACCGAAGAGCAGAGACACGATTTGAAATTTTCTGGGGTCCCAGGAGGGGAGGAGGAGCAACTTACTACTCCTGATCCAAAATTCAAATGTAACAACTGCCTCTTTTCAGGCGCCCAACTAACTCAAATGTGCATATGGTTGGTGAGTTTCTTTCATCTTCAAAATTTGAAATGAGTGATATTTTTTTCTGGATGAGGTCCAGTCCAGTAAATAGAGAATTGCTGGTGACAGAACGTACGATCGAAAAGCCCAGCAACTGAACTAGAATAGTTTTGCGTGTAAAATCTGTTCACGCTTCGACTCTAACTGCAAATCCAAACGGGCAAACCCGGAAGCGGAGGAACGAAGTTTACCGATTATTGTGGAGGTTTTTGATGGCGACGGCGGTGCCGTCCCTGAGGACTCCCCTGTACACGACGCCGTAGACGCCCTCCCCCATCACGTTCGCTGCGGCGAGCCCACCCGTGGCCTCGTCCATCTCCCGGCGCGTGTACCGACGGCCCCACCCTCGCCGCGCGGACTCGGGAACCTCCTCGTCGGTGACGCCGCCGCCGCCGCTGCCGCCGTCGGTACTCCCGCCGCCGCTCGTCGCCGTCTCGCCGCTCGACCTCGCGAAATTCTCCGCCAGGATTAGCGGCGCCTTCTGCTCGGCCTTGATGGCCTCGATCGGCGGCTCGAACGGCGGCGGGCGCCACCTCGGGGCGGCCTCCTCCAAATCCTTTTCCGGCGGCATTGCCACCGGCACCGCCTGATGATGCGCGTGCACGCGGTGCTTGAGGGACCTGCTGGCGCCGGGGCGGTGCGCGGACGGGGCGAGGCGAGGGGCGCGGTGCCGGCGGCATCGGCGGCAGAGGCAGACGACGAGGCAGAGCAGGGCGAGCGCGGCCGCCGCGGCGCCGGCGGCGACGAGGACCCAGGCGCGGAGGCCAAGTACCGGGGTGCGGTGCGAGAGCCAGGCGGCGTTCGGGACGCCGACGCCCAGCACCGACGTCGTGGCGCCCTGCTGCTTGTGCTGCGGATGGAGGTGGTGGCGCGGCGGCGCGGGCGGGTGGCGGTGCGGGGAGCCGCTCGCCGCGAGCCGCGCGGCGGGCGGGGGCGGCGCCCTCGGCGGAGCAGTCATGGCTGCGCGCCGACGCCGAGCCGTGGAAGCTCGGGTTCGGTCCGGTTGCCTATTTAATTAGGGTTTTTCTGGTTAAGGGACTGGGTGTTTTGCGGTGTTGCTGTGCGGTGGATGTGCGTTTCCTTTTGCCAAATTAGCCGTTTAGATCTACCTGAAACCATCTTTTCAAAATTATTTCGAAATTGATGACACGAGGGGATCGGAGCCGGTTAGTTAGTTTATATAGGCCTTTTTTTTAGTCAATAGTTTATATAGTCCTTTGGATAGGTCTTTTAATGAAAGTATTTTCTCTCAATACGTATGAATTGGGATAGAAAAGGATTTTCCGCGTTTTCCTGGTTCCATGTTGATCGCTTTCAGACTTTCACATATGAAACGTTTTGTTGCTACAATTTGTCTCGTGGTGTTCTTCACTTGACAATTTAGCAACGCATTGATAAGAGCACATGCTTCCAGTGGAACTCTTCAGTTAGAAAAAAAGTTACTTTTCTAAGAAGAGTTTACAAGCATATAATAGCGACCTACAAACCTAAGAGCAACTCCAATAGACTCTTTAAATTCTTATTAATTACTAGTTTTAGAGATTTTGATTAAAAAAGTAACTTCCAACAGCTTCTCTATTTGATTATTCAAACATAGTCACCCTCTGTTTCGGATTTTTCGCTATCCAAATATAGAAAAGAGAATAGCTTTTAAGAATACATGCAAGATATAAAAAAGCTGTTAGAAAACGGAAAGATATAGAAAACAAATGTTATGCAAATGACTCTCTAAATGATGACTTAGAGAGACTCTTGGAGATGCTCTAACGACATAAGGATGAACAACTTCAACAATAGCTTCTACTTCTCTAAGTAGGGACCGCTCCAACTTGAAACTCCAGCAATAGCCACTACTGCATATAACATTTTGGACCCGCTTTGTCAGTGACTCGGTCTTTTTTTTTTTTAACACCACCCCATCTCTCTTTCTCTCAATATGCGCGAGCACATATGACACGGCCCTAGCCTCACTCCCCTAGCTCGGGATCTACTCAGGCTCGAGTCTAGGTGGCCCAGGGGAATTCGAGGTTGCCATGGCAGAGCTCCGATGACACTAGGGAGGAATGCGTGCGGTGGCAGTGGAGCTCTGGGCGGGTGCAGGGAGCCCGAGCACGATGGCAGCGGGTGCCTGCTTGCCTAAGTAGTGGTCCTGTTGAAATATTTTTTTGAAAGAATTTGCTGTACGATTTCGATATTGTTGTGAGACACTATAAAAAAATAAATTGGCCACAACATACTAGGTGGTGTGTTTTAGCAAAAAAAAGTATGTTACCACAAAGAAAAAGGCTTTTAGTGTGTAGCAGTTAATTTTACAAAAGTGCAGCGTCGAGCCGTAATTTTTCCCTTCCTTTTCAGCCTCTATTTAATTTTTAGCAGAGGCATGGTTGGAAAGCTATTAGGATCAAAACACAAAATGCGGCGATAATATGCTAATGTCAAGAAAGATGAAAGAACTCAGTTCATGAGTGATTTGGTTCACTCCGTACAGCTTGAGGCCTTGAGCCACCTTTCTCGCGAAAACCCTTCCTCATCGGCTTTGCCACGCCCTTTACTAACCATCAAGCCACCAAGGAGCTTGTTCTTCCACCATGGCACCCAAAGGTTTGGTGCCCAAAGGGCTATGTTGAACCAAAAATCTGACTTAGCCCGTGTTTAGCTCCTTCCCGATTTTTTTTCACCCATCACATCAAAAGAGAACATTAAATGCATTGAGTGTTAAATGTAAACGAAAAAAATGTGAAAAGTTACATTGATAGGCTGTAAATCGCGAGACGAATCTAATGAGCATACTTAATCCATGATCTGCAACAGTAATGCTACAGTGCCATCCGCTAATTATGGATTAATTACCCTCTAATTACTATCATTAGATTCGTCTCGAGATTTTTAGGCTATCCATTTAACTTTTCACCTTTTTTGTCTACATTTACTACTCCTAAATCGGTAAAATCAAAACCCGAAATCTTTTCACCACACGGGCTTAACACACAACCGAGAAGGCGATCTATGGCTTCCGGCTCAGTGCCCATGATTTTTGGCCGACCATGTCGCTGCAGTTGATCAGCCGGAAAGATAATCTGCATTAGGGTAAAAGTCAACTGGAAGCACTAAAGAGCTTTTTGGTGCAGGGTTATTTGGGTAACGTTAACAGCTCACGTATCTTCCGAATTCCAGTTAGCACTGCCGCATTAAGCTGACGAGGTGATGATTGCGTCTCGATCGCCTGCGTTCGTGCGGCCAAATCGTTGAATCCGGCCTGTTGACCTCCACGAGCGGCACGCATCTCACTTCGAACCGTGCCGGTTGTCCGATGGCTTGTCCGGCACAACACTAACACGAGAGACTTTGCTTAGACGAAATCATGGAAAGAGATTCGGTTCTGAGGAAAAGGAAATTCATTATCGCGAGTAGATTGGATAAAAAGTCTGGTTTAATCCAGTTTGGCTCCGTTTAGGTGCAGCTAATGCGCATCTGCTAGGCGAGAGGGTGAGATGCTGGTGACGCGCGAGCCGATCAAACCGTCGGTGCTGCGAGTTCGCTTGGTGAGAAACGTCGGTGCTGAAATGCCGAATGCCGAGGGGGTACTGCTGGTGATCTCCAGGCTCCAGCACAGAGGGGGAGGGGCGCTTAGCTTGAGGGGACCACGACACTCGAACCGTCCCGGTGAAAAACCAGGGCCACGGCGCGGGCCCTTTTCTGGTCCCAGAGATATATGGTTGTTGCTGATCCCTCGTTCTAAAAAAGGTGGATAAAAACATTCAAAGAAAATGGGTCTGTCTATCCCACTCCCAGATGAAAGAAGGGGCATCATCATCCTATTTTTGGAGCCGTTGGATCTCAAATGGACAGCCCAGATCAATCATTCCTCTCTCTACCTTATCTCCTTCTTCCTCCCCCCACCTCGACACCTTTCTTCCTCCTCACCTTCTTTCCCGCCGCATCCTGCTGCTCCCTCACTCCCCCGCCGCCGGCTTCCCTCCACCTCGAGCTTCATCCCCCCTTCCCCGCCGCCGCCGCATCCCCACCCGGCTCCGGCGGCTCCACGCCGCCTCCGCCGCCGCCGGCCACCGCGGCCACCCTAACCACTTGGAGATGCCTGCCCCCGCAGCCTCCCCGCCCGGCTCCGGTGAGCTCGTCGCGGACGCCATCCCCCGCCCCAGCACCGCCCCACCGCCGTCCCCCACCGCCCGGCCGCCGCGCCTCGCCGCCCCCGCGCCCGCCTCCTCCGTCGGGTTGGCCTGCCGCCGCCGGCCTCCCTTCTAGGTCCACCGACCACCGGTGAGCACAACCCCCGGCAATCTCGAAACCATAAAGCTCCGCCGCCTCCACCACCCGCCGCAGCCGGCGTCGACCTCGCCGCCGGCCGCCCCGCCCACCGCCCACCCCCGACCCCGACGCCCGGTGAGGAAGAAGAAGCAAGAAAGAAAGGAGACGGGTGAGAGACCCGTGTGTTTCACCCGGGTGCTTTTAGCTTTCCAAAAAAATAGGTTGGTTTGCAGTTTGCACCGCCAAAAAGATATGGTTAGATAGGATCACTAGGCATTTCCTTGACCGGTGTTTAATTTCGCACCGAAGATATGGACCGACAATAAGAAATACGGAGCGTGACGCATTTCATACTGACTTCCTTGCCAAATTTGACAACGCATTTCATACTCAGTTCCCTGCCTAGTGCCTAAATGTTTTGATGAACCCATTCCCTTCCGGCTTCCGATACATGTAACATGTTGGTTGAGGTAGAAAATGAAGTAATTTCCACCTGAGTCCCTCCCAAGTCCCAATCCATGAATTGGAGAGGGTTATGTTTCATTCCAAATGAGCCCTAGATGAGTTTCCCCATATTTTCTTGCTAGTTCAGACAATTGTACCAAGCTTTTATCAGTACAAGCTTTAGAGCCACCTATTCGTTTCGTTAGGCAAGATTAAATGCTCTGAAAATGGACTTTTCTGACCAACTTGTTAGGTCTGATCTGAAATAGACCCAGACAACAGTACTGCTCCTCTAGATACCTCTAGCAAACTTTGGGCATGCAGGGTAAGGTAGCAATGCCCTGTATGATTAGTGCAAATTAACAGATTTAGCAATGGTACCAAAGGGATACAGTCCTGCAAATGTTAGGCGCTAATCGATGATGAATAGCCATGCTTCAAAGCGAACAGATGTGGAGCTTTTTGCTGGTAGGCTCATTAATGCTTCAAAGCGAACAAATGTTAGGTTTGGTTTATCTCTAGTGTAATGCATGGAAGACCCAGAAAATCTACTGAAGGAAGCCAGAAAATTAGTCCGACATTACTCTTTGTCAAGTCGGAAATGGAAATCACCATTGAATAGTGCAGCGCGTCTTCTTCCACTTTTCAGAACGTCTGAACGTGGACCGGGGGAGTCTGAAGACTCTGAACTCTAGCCCGTGTTTAGTTCGCGAAAACATTTCGTGAAAAGATTTCGGGTTTTGATTTTATCAATTTAAAAGTAGTAAATGTAGACGGAAAAGGTGGAAAGTTATATGGATAAGTTGGAAATCTCGAGGCGAATCTAACGATGGTAATTAGAAAGTAATTAATCCATAATTAGCGGATGATTACTGTAGCACTACTGTTGCAAATCATGGATTAAGTAGACTCATTAGATTCGTCTCGCGATTTACAGTCTATCGTATAACTTTTCACCATTAATACTTCATGCATCAAAGATTCTCCTTTGATGTGATGGATGAAAATATTTCAGATGGGAACAACATTGCCCTAGAGTCCCGGTCTCCATTTCTTTCTTTTTTTTTTCATGACTCTTGAGTCTGAACTCGCAAGCTGGACTGGAAAAGTTCATAAGCTACGACCAGCGATTGCAAGCGCCGGCCAGCTCGAATTTGGTTTGCCAATTCAATTATTGCCGTGCGATAGGAGAGAGCAATGCACGATCATTTCACACAAGTTACGGCTACCACACAGCGAAAATGATACACTGCGCGCACGCGCCGCTACCGGTAGTAGCGCACGGGTGACGTGGCGCCCCCTCCTCCACGGATTCGAGCGGGCGACGTGGCGCTCTCTACTCCACGCGCGCCCCGGCGTCTTCAAGCTTCAACTGCGGCGGCGAGGCGGGCAAGGTGCAGGGCGGGTGAAGCAGCCCCGGGCGGGAGGTGGGGGGGGGGGGGGGGGGAGGAGGGTGGAGGGGCGGTCGGTGGAGGCCGCCGGCATTCGGGGTCGGGGTTGGGGGGTTTCCATGTTCACTGGGCATAGAGGAGGGGGTGGGGAGGTCGCCGGTCCGACGGTGGTGGCAGTCGAGACGGCGGCGGAGGATGGCGGTTGGGAGGGGTTGACGGTGGGGGAGCTTCTAGAGACGACGAAGAAGAGCTCCATGGGAGTGGTTAGGGTTGGCGACGAAGGCACGCGAGCGCCCGTCGGATCAGGGTTGGCCGGGGTTGGAGGGCGGCGGTAGAGGCGTAGGTCGCGCCGGAGTCGGGGGAGGCAATGGCGGCGGGGGGATCTCAACCGACGATTTAGCGTCGACCGGGGTTGGAGGACAACGGTGCAGGCGCGGGAGCGCCAAAGCCGGGGAGATCAGCGGCGGGGGAGGCGAGGGGAGGAGTGGATCGGCAGCGAGCTAAGGGAGGCAGGGAAGGAGGGGAGACACGGGAAAGGAGGAGACGAAGGAGGAATACTATAAAGGATGGTGGACCCGCTCCTTCGGTCGTCGCTACGCGCCCCGGCGCGCAAGCGCCACGTAACATTCCCCATCACGCAGCTCATGGTACAGAAACCCAGATATGGTTCTTCCATTAGATTCACACATGAATTTTCCTTAATTTTTACAGGAAATAATGCAGTTAGAGAAGATCGCATAGAAGGTGGTCTCTATGAGTAGCAATCAAAACACAGTACGTCAGTACGAAACCTAGAACACCTGATTCATTCTCGGTCAACGTCTTGCCCCCTTTGCCTTCCCAAATCCCAACTCTTCTTCATCTTGCCCCTTCCCTTCCCCCCTCGGCCCCGCATCGCGAATCGACGATTCCCCAGCGGAGCAACGATGGCAGCGCCACCGTCGCACCCGTTCGTGTACATCGACGCGGCGGCGCTCCACTCGCTGCTCCCGTTCCCGTCCCTGATCGCGCACCTCCGCGCGGGCCTCGGCCACCCCGATCTCGCCGCCGGCATCGAGTGCCCGCAGCGCGTCTCGCTGCCGCTCCCCACCGCGCCGTCCGCGGCGCTCCTCCTCATGCCCTCGTGGTGCGCGCACCCCTCGCTCCCGTACCTCGCGCTCAAGGCCATCACCTCCTTCCCCTCCAACGCCCCGCGCCTCCCCTCCGTGCACGGCGCCGTCTCCCTCTTCAGCTCCGCCACGGGGGTCCCGCTCGCCTCCATCGAGGGATCCGCGCTCACGCTCCTCCGCACCGCCGCCGTCTCCGCGCTCGCCGCCTCCCTCCTCGTCCCCACCTCACGCCCGCCCTCGGTCCTCGCGCTCGCCGGCGCCGGCGCGCTCGCGCCGTACCTCGTGGAGGCCCACATCGCCGCCCACCCGTCCATCACCCGCGTCCTCGTCTGGAACCGCACCAGGTCCAAGTCCGCGGCGCTCGCCGCCAGGCTCCGGGACGCGCACCCGGGGCTCGCCGTCGAGGAGGTGGGGGACATGGACGAGGCGGTGGCCGCGGCGGACGTCGTGAGCTGCGCGACGGGGTCGCGGGAACCGGTCGTGCGCGGGGAGCTGCTGCGCCCCGGCGCGCACCTGGACCTGGTGGGCTCGTTCACGCCGGCGATGCGGGAGTGCGACGACGAGGCGCTGCGCCGCGGGAGGGTGTTCATCGACTTCGAGGCCGCCATGGAGGAGGCCGGGGAGCTGGTGGGCGCGGTCCAGCGCGGCGTGATGCGGAGGAGCGACGTGGCCGGGACGCTCGCGGAGCTGACCGCCGGGACCGTGGAGGGGAGGCGCGGCGACGACGAGATCACCGTGTTCAAGTCCGTCGGCACCGCCGTGGTCGATCTCTTGGCCGCGCAGCTGGCCTACGAGACTCACGTTGCTAGAACCAAGAACTGAGAGCTCGAGCTCGATCTGTATGCAGATGATGAGGCTGTTTGCCTGTTTGTATCCGAAGAATAGGGGAGATAGTGTGCAAATAAACCAATCAGATGAATGCTTATGCATTCTGAATTTCTGATCAACAGATCATCACCGTGGCCCTTGCCGCATTCACTTTAGTAAGGGGTTTTCAATAAGAATGCATTCTACTTCAGTGTGTTTCTTTCCTCTCAATCAGAATTGGATGATTGTTTCCGAAGAGAATCTTAACTGAAGCGTCGGTAGTTAACTGGAATTCGATCAATCAAAAGACTGTGTTGTTTCTACGCCAGAACTCCTGATTTCTGAGGATTTGCTGCACATTTGAGAACTCTGAATTGCTTGTTATAGACTTATAGCCGATGGAGGAGCATTGCCAACAAGGTGGCTGTAGTTTAGTGGTGAGAATTCCACGTTGTGGCCGTGGAGACCTGGGCTCGAATCCCAGCAGCCACACATACTTTTTTGTGCCATTTCCACCGTCCGACAGCCATGCATTTTTTTCCACTGTCCTTTCCAACAAATCATTTTTGTTTTTTTTCCATCGTCCTTTCCAACAGGAGCGTGTGATGCCTCGTGCAGGCTGAAGGGCTGTGATGCGAGCACGACCACACGTCCACACGAACGAACCGTCGCGCGTATCGAGCGCAGGCTATCGACACGGACATGACCAACTGATACTGCTTGTGGCACATTCACTTGCTAATGGATTGCAATAAGAATGTATTCTACTCCGTAGTAGTTTACTAGTACTATGTTTCTCTTTGCTTAAAACTTAAGCCTGATCTGATGTTTTTCAATGGGCAATGGAGGGGGAGATAATTCCTCACCTGATGATTCATTTCATTTAATTGGCCCAGAACGGCCTGATAGCTCAAAAGGCTATAGTTTTACAACAACCTGATTTGATGTTTGCGGTCAAATAGAATCTTCATAATTGAAGCGTTCACAGTGGAACACTAGAACTCGACGACTGGAAAAATGCATTCTTTCCGTGCCAGAACTATTCTTGATTTTTTTTAGGAAAAACAGAGCTATTCTTGATTACCAAGGCCCTACATACGTATATATGCCTGCGGCCTGCCTGACTCTGGATTAGCTTTATTTCACCAAAAGAAGAACTTTGGATTGGCAGGGTGCAAAGGAAAAAAAAAACACAGGGCCACGACCGTCCCCTGTCTTATGTCCTGATTGGAAAAGGAGGAATACAAAACACAAATTGATTGAAACAAAATACGAGGACAAAACACATGAATATGAACACAGTATAGAAATGGACGATAGAGGATCGGAAAACCCATAAAATTTGTATGAATAGTGTTTGGAACACAGCAATCGGCATATCATAGGAATCTGGGAGTTGGCAATAAATCCAGGTGCTTCGACTAAAGCAGCAGTAAACTCTCTTTTATCTTCACAAAACACTTATCATCAGAGCTCAGTGAAGAATTGAGCACCCAAAGATGGGCCAACTAACTTGTTGGCCCCAGACGCCAGTGAACATATTAAGTCCTAATGGCATGAGTTCCCTTGCTCTCATCCACTCGTTCTGTACCTTCCGATTCATGCTGATGGAGACACTAGCTAGCGGTTTGGTCCCAATCAGACATGCCAAATCAACCATGAAATTTGACAGAAACAAAATGGGAGTACGAGTTGTAACAGACTGAATGCTTTCTTTACTGTGCCTAGTTTTGGGTTATAATAGCCTTAGCCAAAGTATCTAGACCTTGATTCCACCAGTAGGCAGGGTTGAGAGTTTTAGAAGGAATAAGAAATAGCAGCAGAAAGAGTACATGACTCTAATAAATAGCAATTCTCAAAAAAAAAAACTCTAATAAATAGCAAGATTGCAATATTAGCATCCACTTGTTCATAAATCATAAGGAAATAGCACCAATAGCAAGAGAGTCTAGGATTTCAATAAATGGCCAGATAGCAATGTTAGCATCCTCCATTTGTTATTAGGTAAGCAATGATAACATGTAATAGAAAAATGACAAGATGTGGAACTATTCACAATTATAAGTAAAACTAAGATAATACCGTGGGAATCAGACCAATAGCTTGTGCAATAGCTATCTTCTTTCGGATTTAATGCTCATACGGTTTTGGTCTATCCATCTGGAAAAAAGAAAATGAAATTTCACTTCAGTAAGTATCTTTAAAACAAGAATGTAGACGAAATTATATAAGTTGAATGGGACCTTTATAGCTTCTGCAATCAACTTGCGAGCTCTGTCCTCTGTAACCTAAAGTAGCCAGGTATGTCATAAAAAACAAGGATATATTTCAATGAATCCAACTTGCATGTTAGATACACAAGAGATAACTTACTTCACTGGTAACACATTAAAAAAGATGACAAGAGATTATCAGATAAACAGAGCCCTTGTTTAGTTCCAAAACGAAATCTTTTCACCCATCACATCGAAGGAGAATCTTAGATGCATGGAGCATTAAATGTAGACAAAAAAGGTGAAAAGTTATATGGATAGGCTGTAAATCGCGAGACGAATCTAATAAGCCTACTTAATCCATGATTTGTAATAGTAATGCTACAGTAATCATCCTCTAATTATGGATTAATTACCCTCTAATTACCATAGTTAGATTGGTCTCGAGATTTCCAACCTATCCATATAATTTTCTGCCTTTTTTGTCTACATTTACTAATCCTAAATTGGTAAAATCGAAACCCGAAATCTTTTCACCGAAAAGTTTTCACGAACTAAACACGGGCAGAACCAACAATCTGAATATATACTATAAATTTGTGAAATTATCTGCAATGAACAGTTTACCTCGATTTCCATGTCAGAACAGTCAACATCAAGTGCATATTTCATTCTTTCTTGCCTCAATGGAAACATTCCCAATTTATAGACTTCCTCCAAAGCATCTCTGAAGCTCTTCTGAGCATAGTTTGGGAAAATAACTACTAAGGATAAGGATATGAGAGAATTCCTTATTTGACACTAGAAGATAGACTAATGCCTTATTTGGCCCTCAAAATTTCAAAGTTCCTTATTTGACATCGAGTTCAATTTTTGGTTCCTTATCTGACACTCCGTTCGATTTTCCATCCAACCACCGTTAACTGCGCTGTCAAAAGACCATTTTGCCCCCTCCATAGATGTGGGCCCCACCGCTTTCTTCTTCCTCTCCCCTCCTTTTCTCTCTCCCCGCTTGTTCCTGCCGGTCGGGCACCTTGCTCCGCCGCCGCCGGCCGACCGGTCCTAGGCGCCCCCTTCCGACAGTCGCCGCACCGAACCTACTCCGGCCGAGCTTCGCCCGGCGTCGCCGCCCCGGCTATACGCAGGATCTGTGGCCCCCGCCATCACGGCCAAGCGCCACCGGCCGCGCGATTCGCGCCTCGGACCCACTAAGGGAGCACCGGGGAGGATCCGTCGCGCCGAGTCGAGGCTGGGGAACATCGAGCTCTCCGAGCAGCTACCTTGGCGGGAGGCGGTGCTGGCGTCAGAGGTGGGGAAGATGGCGGCGTTGCCTGCCTGTGGTGGATGGGGTGACATGAGGAGGTGTGGAGGTGGTAGCTGGGCTCGTGGTGCACGTTTGGGCGGAGGGGATTGGTTGGAGACAGCGGATTTCGACGGCGGCCCGAGGATGACGACGAGGTGGCGGCGGTGGGGAAAAGGATGAGCACGGCCGGCAGAGGTACTATTTAACCCAATTGTTACCGCCATCAGCTGCGTCACCTCCTGCTTGCTCAGTTTGCGTTGTCTTCACGGGGATTCGACGCGATTAGCGATCGAAACCGCCTTTCCTCGCCGGCGACGGGCAGGCAGGCAGCTGCCGGCGATGCTTTGTTCTGCTCCCTTCTTTCCTTTCAAACCTGCTGCATTCCCTTTACTCTTTCTCCAAATTTCGTGCATAGACTTTTTGAACTTGTTTAACCACACTTGTAGCTGGAACATAGGACTCAAACTTTTGTTTTTGGTGCCATATCAAAAGATCAACAATTTGAGAGAAATCAAGCTTTGACCGACAACAAAATCTGAAATCCAATGTCCATCTTCTTTGACAGTTAAAAGTCCCCCCAAAAAAAGTCAACCGATCGATTTGAGAAAAAGAGGGGAGAGGAAGGAGAAAGCGGTGGGGCCCACGTCTATGGAGGGGGCAAAATGGTCTTTTGACAGTGCAGTTAACGGTGGTTGGATGGAAAATCGAACGGAGTGTCAAATAAGGAAGCAAAAACTGAACTCGATGTCAAATAAGGAACTTTGAAATTTTGAAGGTCAAATAAGGCATTAGTCTATCTTTTAGTGTCAAATAAGGAATTCTCTCTAAGGATATGTGGCACTCGTAAACAAAGCAAAAGGTTGTGTAGTGCTGAGTACTAACCATTTGCTTAGTCACTTGCCGCCAGATCTCAAAATAAATACCATCTAGGTCATTCAACCAAAAAGCATTAAAACGCAAATTATCCACACATTCCTGGGTCAAATGGTAGTGTTAGATACAAGCCATCTAAATTAAATTAGTGTCTGTGAGAAGGATCATACAAAATAGCCCGTATAAGCCAACTCCCCAGTGATCTTGGTAAAGCCAGTTGCGATCTTAATTGCCTGATAGGCTCCTCGAGTCCTTATCTTTCCCCACTAAACAACAGAGTTAATACAGCGATAAAAAAAAGGAATACATATACTGTCCTTGTGTAGTCATGCTTACCCTAAGAGATGTCGCGTCAATCAGGACATATTTTTCCATCCACTGTCCCCAGATAAAAAGGGTGTTAGCCCTGGAAAGAAAAAGTCAAAAGCATTGCACAAGACACTAAGCTTTGCTTGAATTAAGCATACTTTCAGTTTTCTTGGTAACTCCTTGTTCAGTCTCATCGGGTTTCTTAATAGGAGCTGGACCTTCCTGCCCTCTCCGCGCTTCACGGGCCACGTGGCCATCAGCCGAGCCTCCGACTTCGCGCAACGCAAGCGAGGGCGCGAGGCCACGCCGTGCGTGTTGGCAGTTTTGCAAAAAGACTCCTCACCTTTTTCAAAATTAACTGCAGCCCCTCCACGCCTCAAACCCTATCCCTTTCCTCCCGGCCGCGCTCCCCTCCCCACCCCGCGCACTCTCCTCCCCGCCGCCAAACCTCGCCGCCGGTCCTGCACGCTGAGCGGTCCTCCTCGCCTCCAAACTAAACTCTAGATTCTCTGGTCCTTCCTCCCCGCGCAGTTCCCTCATCCCCACGCCGCCGCCTCCCTCTCGCCGACCAGCACGCACGCCTCAGGGCGACGGCGGCGCGCTCGTCGTCTTCGACGCCATGTCCTCCTCCCCATCCACCATGTCGCCTCGCGCTCGCCCCAGATTCTCCTCCCTGCGCCGCCGCCGTTCCCGCAGCCCACTCTCCCTCCCTACTCGTCTCCATGGCCACGCGGAGGCGCGGATCTGCCTGAGGCTGCCGCTCCTAGAGCCATAGCGGCAAGCAGGGGCAGACGCGCTCCCGGCCGGCCACGTCACGATGCGGGGAGCACCGGAGCCCCACAGGTTGCCCCGTCCTCCTCTCCGTGAGTCAGTACCTCAACTTCAAGTGAGTACCCGGTTCTGACCCCTCTCCTGCCGTCTTGCTGTTGTGTGTGTGCCGTTCTCAGTTAGGGAAACGCCGCCTCGCGTGATCCATACCGCGTTAATCAGTAGATGCAATACTTTTAGAAACTCAGCGGTTTGCAACAGTCTCCATTTATGCAAAGGCGCATATTATGAAACTCTTTCATTTTTGTGTGTTTCAATGGATGAGAATATTCAGAAATTCAGAATGATAGATCAGAGGCCCAAGATATGTTAAAGTGTATTTTGCTTACCTTCTGCCCATAATTAGATTGCTCAGTTCCTCTGAAATGTTACAAGGAATTTGCCTTGCATGAGGATTAATTTCAGGTCTTTGTCCATAGGAGCATTAATTCTTAGTTGCATGTCTAAATTTAAGGAAGAGATGTGTCACTGTCACATGGCTCTGTTTGTTCCTCAATTTCTTATTGTTTGTTATACCTACTGTTTATGTTGCAGATATCAAGTGATCAAGCTTTTGAGGCTGCAAAACAGTTGGCTGTTTAGAAAGAGTTGCTGCATATACAAACAGTTGGCCTTGTTGATGACGCAATCACATATGCACCTAAGAGTGAAGGAGGGTATGTATGGGCTTGCAAGAATTATGATGGATATGTGGATAGTGATTTTTTAGCTCAAGGTTACTGTTTTCCTGCTGCCCTCATACTTATCCCGTCTCAGATCTGACGGCTCCATTCCACCTTGCTTCCTGCTGGTGTCGATGGCCTCTACCCTCCTCCTCCATTGCTCTAGGTCGCTGCTGCTGTGATGTTGATGGGGAGGATGGACACGGTCCTATACGGGAGGAGCGGGCTGTGGATCCACTGATCCACACGTTCAAGGTGTACTCTTCTGTCCTTCTCTTTTCCTTTCTCTAGACTTCTATACACTCTGTGCTTAGCTTAGTTCTGATGGCAATTAGTAGGAGCATTGTTGTTTCTGTTTGCTATGGCCTGCTGGTTATTACCATTGAACTACAAATTATTATGTATTCATCGATAGATCTCGTGATGCACACATATATTATTCTGCTTATTACTCTTGAATGCTATAGGAAAAGAAGAAATGTCTGTAAGACGAACTATATCCTGCCATTTGTAACAATCTTTTGACCTTGATTTCACATTTCATAATATTAACCCAACTGTAATATTATGCTGCAAGTTGGATTGAGATGGACAATAGAAAAGGGGTAGTATATGGAAAGGGTATTGGCTCAGTAATTCCATTTGTTAAACAAGATAGTGCCAGAGAATAAAAGGATAGTTTTCTTTTATAGGTAGTTCACTAGCTACATATTCGTTTTATTTTACTTCTTGCAGCCTGGAATAGCAGAGCAAAAGCAATCAGAAATGGTTGTTCAGAACTTCAGTAAGAGATTAATTGCATTGCACGATTAGAATTTGGAAACTTCAATTGTATGAGTTGAACTACTTGAAACTTGGAGTCCATTTCTCAAGCGAACCACCTATAACTGATCAGTGATAGCTAAGCTACCAAACTAACTTCTTTCTTATGACTCATGGTCTCTGCAGACTAAAGTATTTTTCTGAATTGAGGGCAATGTTTCATAGAGTTTTGAATCTCCACACAAAGTAGGTTATGCAAAATATGTCAACAGTATATTCTCCACCTTTTGTTACAGTGGTTATATTTTTCATTTGTGCATTCTTTCATATACAAATCACCCAATAGAAGCAACTTAGGTGTATTAAGACCCCATGCTTTTTTTGGGTTCATATGCAACAACCCATTTCTTATGAAGTATTTCCCCTTTGTGGCGATATCAGTCTTGCTCTGCTGAGCAGGTTGTTAAATCCACTATTCCTAAAATGATTGTAAAGTAGATAAATAATAAGAGTGATCCAGTGTTACTACTTTTGCTTCTTACCTATGTTGTTTTGCCTGTACAGTGTGCAGGACAGCATGCAGATTGATATTTGTTAGCCTAGCTGCCAAGGGGTCCATGAGGAAAGGTTCTCTGACTTGTGGACATTATAAATAAAATTCGTTTTGTTGTGTTTGAGCAATAAGTTACTTGAAAAAGATGTGAGCCAAGCGATAGAACCCCAAGTAAATGTTTAGATGCCTATGATATTCAGAAGGCACACTTATTGGTTTATTTGATCAATGTACCTTGCATTTTCTCTGTGTGTTCACATGTCATCTGGAAAGTTCTGATGGAACCTGAGTTCTACCAGCTGTTGGTTGTTTAGTGTGATTAGATTAGTGTGTTTAAGATGTCAGTTTACTAATAGATGTTGACTGTTCAGTGGTGTTAGATTAGTGTTTTTAGGATGGTGGTTCACTGATAGATGTAACTGCAATGCCAAAGTTAATCAGTTGTTATTCTGGAAACTTTTCATGCTTGATCAGTTGATCCTTTGCCTTCGGTTGTAATTCCACCAACTTTGATTGATCTTTAGAGACAATTTCTGTATGTATGTTTGGTTCCAATTACTACTAGCACCTACTTTTAGTCATTTCAGACATTCGGTCATCATCCCACCTTATGGAAAGTTTACTTTTCGGTTTCTTTGGATTTGCAGGAGGTTGACGAAGTGCTTTAAAATTCAGGGGATGATAAAGATTCCTAGCACAGTTTTGTTGGCTATTTTAAAGCCTTCTTGATCTCACTACCTTTTGTTTTATATCAGTTTGTTTATATAAAGTTGTATAATACGGGAGCTAGATTTCCATACTAATATTCTTCATGTAATTCTTTGTTTGGCATGATGTTTCAATTTGTGTAGTAGGTTCCTATTTGGTGTCTTGTCCAAATAACATTTATTCCTACTCCCGATATGAAATTCAGGAGCCCCTTATCATGCTTTGACGTTTATGTTTGAATGAAGCCGTGGCCTTACCGATCTTTTACGCAACCAATCTTTTCTTAATTTCTTAAACTGTCTTCTGTGCTGTCTGGTTTTGATCAGATTTGATCGTAGGAAGAAAGAATATTAATTACAAAAAGATTCATATCTATGTTCTCGATGGGGCGCGCAAAGCGCGCAATATGTTCTAGTAACTGTAAAAGAACTTGTGGTACTTATCCCAATCGGCGTATTCACAACCACCCTACATCAAAAGGAAGAGAAGGCGCAGAATTATTAAGTTTTGGAGAATGGTAAAATAGAAAACTTAAATAACAGAATTGAATAAAGACATTGAATATATAAAAACATTTTTTATATAAATATGGATTTTTAATGGAGCAGCAAAAGTGTACTGGAGCCCATAAAAACTGGATGCACTTTTTTTTTGACCGAACATCAGGGGAGTCCCCCTACTGGATTTTTATAAATTTTGTGAAAAGATAATATTTACATTGTACAAGGCTCCAAGCCCAAAGAGAGACCCTAGTGAAAAGACTAGTTGTAATTACAAATCCAATCTAACAACTCCACCTTCAAGGAGGGTTTTGCCCGAAAACTAATCTTTTTCATTTCCTCCTTGAAGAAAAGCTTCCACCTTGCAAAGGAGAGAGCACCACCATAAAAAATTATCGAGTTCCTATGAACCCATATACTCCAGTAGGCCACCATCATGACTTCTCTAAAGATCTTCCGTCCAAACGAGCGTCGAGCAGCAATGATCATGTCAGAGACTAGCAGCGTCAGGATCCAAGCAATACCTAGTGATTGCCAACACATTGCACTAAAGGGGCACAAGAAAAAGAGATGCAGAAGAGATTCATCCGGACAATTAGGACATAGCACACAGGAGTAATTCTGAAGTATCATGTTTTTCCTTCTCAAAAGATTCCTTGTGTTTAATCGATCCCATAGCAGCAGCCAAAAAAAGAATTTATGTTTCCCTTGAACACAGGACTTCCACATCCACTTGAAAACCGGGGTAACAACACTTGTGCCCTTGAGAGCTGTATATGCCTGTTTTGTGGAGAACGAGTTTGATTTCCAAATGTACATCCATACATCATTGCTGCCTTCTTCCAAGGTGAGAGATTGTACCAGCAGACTAAGCTCATGCAGCTGCTCTAAAGCAATTTCAGAGACTGGTGTGAAGAAATTTTGGTGAGCATCCTGACTTAAAAAGTTTGGCGACTGAGATATTCTTATTCTTGACAAAAGAGTAAAGCTGCGGGTATAAGCTGACAAACTGGATGCGCATTTATCATATAAAATCAATTTCTTTAGAGGTAACCACAGCACCATTATATGCCAGCACGTCTAATACTGTTTCACTATGGAAAATGAAGCCAGCAAACAACTAGAGGAGCAGGAAAGAGAAAGGTGTCCGGATTGTCAGTATTTCTTTATTAGTCAAACCAGCCAGTTTCACAGAAATTGAACTTTCTAGCATATAACCTCTTCCATGGCAAAGCTAATTAATTTTAGTACACGAGGTATGACCTCACCCATATATATTGTAAACTGGTCTAAAATCTGGGTCCTTAAACAAATATACATCTTTTTACCTTTTAGATAGATATTCCACAGAGAATTTTTCATCGTTTATGGCAACAAAAAACTAAAATGGTCAAGGCATCAGATTCAAAGACTGTACGATTGTACCTAACAGTCATATTGACACAATTGAACACAGACACTGTATAATTGCAGAACTATTCATATAGCAATGTGTACTTACATGATTTCGAGGTACAAGACACTGATAGTCATCCAGAGCTTGAAGCCTGCAGAGATCAGGGTGGAATAACCAATCTAAGGTGTCGTCTTTCTCAAGGTGCTTAAGATATCTCATCTTAACAAGAAGCTCTCCAGGTAAGTCCTCTTCAAGCAGGTCCATAGCATTGTGCTGCTTCAATTCAGTAATCAGCTTATACTTGGATTCCTTGGTGAATTGGTGACAACTGTAGAAAAATAGATCACATATAACATTATATACTGCACGGGCAACACAAATGTAAACAATGCATGATGTTTGCTGATTGATAAATACAGCAATGGAAGGAACCTTCAAATATCTTATTCGATAACGTGCATGGGGCTCGTAGATTTGAGTGAGCTCCTTATCATCCAGTTTATATTTAGTGTAAGTATCAACAGAAGGTTTAGTGGGCAGCTGCTTGAAGTATTTAAGGAACTCAGCAGAGCTGATATCCTCTCCCAAGCCCAATTCATTCAGCTTTTGTATCTCATCATTTGCCTCTTGGAAGTGTTTGCCATCCGTAACATGTGCAATGGCATTTTTGTCTGCAGAGGATTCTTTACAATCATCAACGGTGCCTTTGCCAACCAAGGAACGACAAGCTTTGGCATTGAAACATTGGGAGCTGCATGCTGTCCGCTGCTGCTTCTGTGACACACCCCACCGCTGATCGAACCGGTAACCCCTTTCCCGCGGGGGCGATGCTTCGACGACGGGACCCCGCCACTCGAGCTCGCATCAGCTGCGCCGCAGCGCTGCTGCTTCTGGAGCGGCATCCGCCCAGGAACCCTATCCAAATCGAGATGAGATCGTTGCCCCCGTGATCCACGGATCAAATCCCCTCGCGATTGAGATCCCTAAACAATTTTGCTGTCGCCGCTGCGGCAATCTGTGCGGCAATCTGTGATGTGGCGGAAACGGAGGAAGAAGCTGGAGGCGAGGAGGGAGGGGGGGGGGGGGGAGCGACTGCCAGGCTAAAAATCCCGACCGCTACCGGTCCGCACCGGTTGTACAGGCCGGTTTCCAACCGGTCAAATTTAAAATTTTTAAATTTGAATTTAACAAATTGAAAAATTAAAAAAATTTGTAAAAATACTTTAAGGTGAGTAGATTGTAATGGTATCAAAATTTTTCAAATATTAGTTCATTTAGTATCTTTTGTTTGAATTAGAAGTTCAAACAGCCTACTAAATCAACACGTTAAACTTCTAATGCCCATAAACCGCTACTTAGACTTCTTAAAAATGTTCTCTTTTTGACGCCATTAGATTCTACGCACCTTAAACTATTTTTAGAAATTTTTTAGAAATTTCTTTTATTTTTTATTTTTTAATTAAAATTCGAAAATTTGTCAAACCGCTCAAACCGGCCGGCTAACCGTTCGAAACGGCGGCGGCGTCGGCGTGTATTGGAGGTCCAGCCAGGCCCAGGTGGTGCACGCACCACGGGGCAGGACGTTGCGGGCGAGGCCCAGCAGCTCCAAAAAAAGAGTCCCGAAGGCCTGCAACGCGTATAGAATTAAAATTTTGATAGTTCTCTAAAATCAAATTTGATACGGTCATTGTGCATTTCTCCTTGCGTTTTTCAATTGAGGCGGCTTTGTTTTTCTATTCTGTTTCACTATTTCAGTTTGAATCGAACTCATAATTTTAGGTAGAAGTTTTACTCGCTTTAATAATGGTAAAGATCTAACCGGCGTTAATAAGTGAAAAATTTATTAATTTTGAGGATTTGTCGGCTCAGTCTCTCATATGTGTTCATAGGATATGATGCATGCGTATATTTACAGAAGCTTAGAAAAAAAGTCCTTTTCTTTTTATGTCATTGTCAGTTGGTGCTACTGCTCGGTATTCATCGCTTCTCATTGGAGTGTTACGATCTGCCGACTCATGGACGTGAGTGTACTGTTTACGAATTCACAAAGTTGACACTGCGCAACTCTTTTTAGAAAGCTTAGGCAGCGTGGTATGATATGACATCTAAACACATTCCAAGGATTTACTTTCTTTTAAGGAAAAACACGGTGGGCGTCATTATCTTAAATTTGACCTACCACCAATATCTCCTAATTTAACACTAACGTCGATACACAATACATAAAAATCCAGCCATGTTCCATAGTCCGTACCACGAACATTCACCGGAAATTTCACTCATGTTGACCTGGGCTCGTGGTCTCAGATTACTTGGGATATCGGCCACTCGAGCTTTCACACATACCGCTCTGTTGCATACACATCATCTTGAAGACTTATGGCGACCGTGGAAGAAACGTGTGGATCTTAGTAAGGTCAAATAGGTGGTTGAAAGGCAATGAGGGAGACGCACCCGAAGGAAAAGAAATATCCTCTGCCAACAGCTTGGAGGTTGGAATAGTCCATAGCAGAGGTCGTAAAGCTCACGGATTGACCATTTTGGCTGGTGATGTTGATCGCATGCCATGCTGACGACGCAGGACCCTTTGAGCTATTCATACGAGAACCAAAAGGATTTATTTGAATGCATCGTATGATCAAGAGGTGTCATTTGCGTTTTCTGTATGATTGCACGTTGAATTCCAAAAGGTTTCTAGCTTGCACGTGGAATTTTTTTTTATCACAAACTTAATGAAACAATTTAGCCCTTGCAATATTCTGCGTTCTCTATCGCATTTGTCCTCCACCGTCTCCGCAAGTAGAAATAATCGTGAGTCAACCCTTTAATTAATCAATGTGCATCAAAAGAAAATAAAAGTCGTCATTCCAGGACAGACTAGCACAGAACAGTGAACCTTCTAGGTCCCTAGCCTGATGACATACCTCTATTCCACGTGGATTCATGTTCCTTTTTTGAAATTAAAGTGGATTCATGTTCGGCTTCGGTAGGTTCATTGCCGCGTACAGTAGGAAATACATTTGTAAAATAATCTTCTGAAGGCCCTGTTTAGATGTTTCGCGAAATTTTTTTCGAGTACGTTCCCTCACATGCATGGCATATTAAATGTAGTCGAAAAAAATAACCCATTATATAGATGGACTGTGCTTCGCGAGACGAATCTAATGAGCCTAGTTAGATCGTGATTAGACAATAAATTGCTACAGTAAACATGTGCTAATGACGGATTAATTAGACTCATTAGGTTCGTCTTGCGATGAACTGACATGCTCTGTAATTAGTTTTGTAATTAGTCTATATTTAATACTTCAAATGTGTACCTGTCATGCTGTAAATTTTTTCGCGAAACAATCTAAACGCGGCCGAAGGGTGAAAGAAAAGAACTGGGTCTTTTCCCCAACGGTGCAAACACACCGCCCCACGCGCGGTTGCACGGGTCTCCCCTCCTTCCTCGTCCCGCTCCCCCATCCGTGCCAGCCATCCATCCACACCATTCCACAGTCGCCGCCAGAGTCAAAAAGAGGGAAGCTTCTTCCACCAGAGACGAGTCGCCCCAGCCCATCAACGACTAGACGCCGGTCAAGCCGCACCAATCCGGCCTAGCGCCTCAACCCTAGCCCTCTCCCCCCTCCCCCCTCCGCGAGCGGCGAGGAAGGAGACGGAAGGAGCCATGGATACCTCCGGCGGCGGCGGCGGAGGCGGAGGCGCGCAGATCAAGGGGATGGCGACGCACGGCGGGCGCTACGTGCTCTACAACGTGTACGGGAACCTCTTCGAGGTCTCCTCCAAGTACGCCCCGCCCATCCGCCCCATCGGCCGCGGCGCCTACGGCATTGTCTGGTGCGTCCCCCTCCCCCCGCCCCCCTCCCTCTCGCCCCTCGGGTCGCCGCGCGGGCGGTGTCGAATCGAGTTGCTGCTTAGGTTCGACCTGCGCCGCGTGGTTGGGGGCTTCTTGTAGATTCGCTTCGCCCTGACGCTTTAGGCAAGAATTTATGCTGGAATGAAGTGCGGCAGCAAATTATTTTGCCGTAGATGTGCTTATTATGTACTTCCCCTTTCCCCATGACGCTTTGGGCATGAACTTTATGTTGAAATGAAGTGGGGCGCCTGAATATTTTGCCGTGGCTGTGCTTATGTATTCCCCTTTTTCGCCTTCTGTGTTTGTAGCGCGGCTAATAACTCGGAGACAGGGGAGGAGGTTGCGATCAAGAAGGTTGGCAATGCGTTTGACAACCACATCGACGCCAAGCGGACGCTGAGGGAAATCAAGCTGCTCCGGCACATGGACCATGAGAACGTATGTATGCATGAATATGATGCGTTTTACCAGTAACTGTGTTTGGAGTTTGGGCATTGCTGGTGCTGTCATACTGTGCTTTAGAGCTTACCCTTGTTTGTTCGTCCAAAATCTTACACTAGGCATTATGTTGTGCCTGTGTTGTAGGTTGTTATAGCAAGCTTATAATTGTGCTAGTCTTTTCAGTTTGTAATGATATATGTTGCCAATTTGCTAAAAATGGCTGCAACATGCAGTGCTTTTTGTTACTACTTATCAGAAATGCACATTTACTGCTCTTGTTAGTTGTTATTCAATGTACTGCTATTCAATTTGGTATGATGTAAACCGCTCCATGAGACTGTAGCTTCACTGCTTATGTGGACTTTCTATAAATAGGAAAGAGGACAAAGCTCCATCTTCAGCTTTCAATGGTTGACATGTAAAGGGGAGTGGGAATGTGGGGTTGAATTAGGGAGGGTATGTTGTTTTGTTTTCAAATTTAATTTCTTTTGGAGGGAAAACTTTAGCCTTTGGCACTTTGCTAAATAAGGAGTATCCAAAGACCATGGGTCAGCTAACCTCACCTGGCATTGTTAGTTGCACGTCCATCAATGTCAATTTGGCAGACTTCTATCATGGATTTTCTATCTGCTTTTGTTTGCATGGCTTGAAGTAGCAGTGAAGGTTTGATTTGTTCATAAATTTTGTTATGCATGTCTCTTAACCGTGGCGTACAAAACCCAGAAATGAATTTCCTATTATCTACTTTTTCTGATTATGATTTCAATATTTGATAACAGATACTTGCCTTAAAGGATGTAATACGCCCTCCAAGTAGAGAGAACTTTAGTGACGTGTACATTGTTACTGAGTTAATGGATACAGATCTCCATCAGATCATACGCTCAAATCAGCCATTAACTGATGATCATTGCCAGGTCTGTTCCTCGAGCTTGTGCCAAAGTTGTGTCATATCAAATAATTAAGAATCCAATATCCAAACAGATATTGCTTGTGCCCAATTTGAGAAATGATTACCATATTTCTGCATGTTGAAATGATATATTTCTATGTTTTTCTGTCCCTTGCAGTACTTCTTGTATCAGTTGTTACGAGGGCTAAAATATGTGCACTCGGCAAATATATTGCACCGTGATCTAAAGCCAAGCAATTTGTTCCTAAACGCAAATTGTGACCTTAAGATCGCAGACTTTGGGCTTGCAAGAACCACTTCGGAGACAGATCTCATGACAGAGTATGTGGTCACTCGTTGGTACCGGGCACCAGAGTTGCTGTTGAACTGTTCACAGTATACTGCTGCTATTGATGTCTGGTCAGTTGGATGCATACTAGGTGAAATTGTTACTCGCCAACCCCTGTTTCCTGGACGGGATTACATCCAGCAATTAAAATTGATCACCGAGGTAATCTGTCCTATGGAATTGCTTGTGTTAGCATTCCTTGTTTTAAAAAAATGAATTTGTTTTGAGTAATTGCAATTTGCAGTGTTTACCGGATTTCAGTTTACCGGATCTGAAATCCAGATTTGAGCTCTTAAACACTTACTTTTTTTCTGTGAAGTTTCCTCTCTTCTAATAATCTTTGAAGTTAGTCTAATCTTGTACAGACAAAAAATTGCTTTCACAGGCATTCTGGTTGATTATTGTAGGATGCATTGTTAACTTTTATTGTTATAAACCATTGAGTACCTTTTTCCTTTGTTAAAATGCGCTCCTGTAATCTGAATATCAATATTATTTTTGCTTTCATTCCAAAAGCTCATAGGCTCACCAGATGATGCAAGCTTGGGATTCCTTCGAAGTGATAACGCAAAAAGATACATGAAACAACTACCTCAGTTTCCAAGGCAGGACTTCCGTTTACGGTTCCGCAACATGTCTGCTGGTGCAGTCGATTTATTGGAGAGAATGCTTGTGTTTGATCCAAGTAGACGGATCACAGGTACATGGCTTCATGAAAACCACTTTGTTAGTGGTGGCTTTACTATAAACTCAAATTCCTTTTTTTTTCTCATGCAGTTGATGAGGCTCTTCATCACCCATACTTGGCTTCTCTTCATGACATCAATGAAGAACCTACCTGCCCTGCACCTTTCAACTTTGATTTTGAGCAGCCATCCTTTACAGAAGCGCATATAAAAGAACTCATCTGGAGGGAATCCTTAGCCTTTAACCCGGATCCTCCCTACTAAGACCAAAGGTCTGTATTCTTTCTGTTGAGGCTTGACAATGGCCTGTCCACCTAATTGAAATAGTTCTTCTTATAACATTCTAGATCCTAGATCAATGCAATTTGTGACACCAATCTAGATCCTGCATAGGGTTTTACAGACTTCTTACGGAGGATTTTTTTTAACGTAGCTTGATTAATTTGGATTCTTGAAATTGATTGTTTGAGAATCTAAATGTCCCCGGACCACCAGGACCAAATGCTCCCACATAGCACTGCGAAAGAAAAATCTTGCTCCTGTCCCAATTCCCAAGTCTATGTGAACTAACATAAGCTGTCAGATACCTTGCTTTAGACAAATTTCTTTGGCTAATTCTCCAGTTTCACTTCACCATTTGGAGTGTCTCTTTTTATTGATCAAGACTGTTTCCAGATATATGTATTGTTGATTTACCAGATCAGTACATTTCTATCCTGATATTGAGTCCTCTAACCTGCCCTTTTGTTGGATTTGTGCGAGTGCAGGATAAGTTATCTGCTAAAGGCATCTGAAGATCTTTAGCTCCAGCGGATGCGAAAACTTATGTCTGTGTGCATAAATTATTTTCACGCTGCTTGTTGGGCAAACGGGCATGGGTTGTTGCTGCAATAGCAATTCTCTTAAAGGCTTGTGAGAACAAACGATGTTTGTATTCCTTTTCAGATGCCTGAACCAGGCTTGTATTATACCGGTTGATTTCATAAACTATTCTTATGTATCTACGATTGTAATTTTGTAGACGATTACTTGAACAACCCCTGTATATCTGAGTTGACAGCGCTTCCCAATTGTATTATCTCAAACACGTTACATCTTGTGCTTATTGTTCTAGATTGACTTTGCTAATCTGGTTTCTCTGAATTATCTGCCACCCCATCTCACTGTCTTATGAGCATGTTTATTAAGAGGTTTGTTCATCTGCCACCCTGTAACGAGCCTGCTGATACTGTCGCGCACGATGACCATGTCAGGGACGCCAGCGAGCTGAGCTCGACGGGATCGTCGTCTGCAAAGACGACCATGGCCGCCTCCTGCACATCCACCTCGCCGTCCAGGTACTGGCAGACCTGCCTCATGCTAGGCCGCGCCTCCGGGCGCGTCTGGCTGCACACGAGACCCAGCCACAGCACCAGCTTCGCTTCCTCCACGTCATAGCACCCTTCAAGCCTTCCATCCACGGCGTGCACGAGGTCGCCCTTGACGCCGAGCTCCCGGACCCAGCGCACCAGGCTGGCGCCGGTGCCGGGTTCGATAGGTCGGCACCCGCACGCCACCTCCAGGAGCAGCACGCCGAAGGCGAACACGTCGGTGGCCGCGGTGGCCCGGCCGGTCACGACGATCTCCGGCGACATGTACCCAGCGTCCCGACGACGCGCGTCGTGGCGGGGTCGGCGCCGTGCTCGTAGAGGCGCGCGAGGCCGAAGTCGCCAAGCCGCGGGGCCATGTCGGCGCCGAGGAGCACGTTGCTGGGCTTGACGTCGCGGTGCACCACCACCTGCTCCCACTCCTCGTGCAGGTACACCAGCCCGGACGCGACGCCCCTCAGGATCCCCACGCGCTGCTCCCACGACAGCGGCGGCGGCGGCCGGGCGGGCTCGCCGGCGCGGCCGAAGCCGAAGAGGTGCGCGTCGAGGCTGCCGTTGGGCATGAACTCGTATACCAGCAGCAGGTCCCGCCCGCGCTTGCACCACCCGCGGAGCTCCACCAGGTTCCGGTGCCGCATGCGCCCCAGGCTCGCCACCTCGGCCACGAACTCGCGCATCCCCTGCGTGCCGTTGTTCGAGATCCGCTTGATGGCCACCACGTCGCCGGAGCGCCGGAGCACGCCTTTATAAACCTGGCCGAAGCCGCCGGCGCCGAGAAGCTCGCTGTTCTTGAACCCCTTGGTCGCCTTGTAGAGCTCCTTGTACGGGAACCGGTGCGGGTGGTCCAGCTCCCACTCCTCGAGCGTGTCGGCGAGCGCCGCCCTCCGCCGCAGCCAGATCGCGGCAACGATCGCCGCGGCGATCGCAAGAAGAGTGGCCGCGAAGGACAGTGCGGAGATCTCGATGACGGTGGATCTGGGGAGCTCGTGTGGAGGTGGTATTGCGCCGCCTGGTGGCTTTGGAACTTGCGGCAGCTGGGAGAGATCGATGGGCTGCGCGGCTCCGCCTCCGGTGCGGAAACTCCATGAGAGGACGTAATGCGAGCTCGCCAGCTTCCCGGTGGCCGCCGAGAAGCCGACGTACATGTCCTGCTTAAAGATCGGCGAGAGGTCGAGCGGCTGCGAGATGAGCGGCCGGCGAGGCCGGCTCGCCACGGACACGGGAGCTATGGTCACGTTGAGGACCTTGGCGCGGCCGTCGTAGTCCACCCACGCCCGAATCGGCCGCCCGCTCTCGAGCTTCACGGTGACCTTCTTGCCGTCGTCGTCGGCGAAGTACCCCGCCGGCTCCGACACGTTGGACACGAGGCTGTTCAGGTCGACGCCGACGTGGTTGTCGTTGATCTCGTTCAGGAGCCCCGGCGCCTGCGCCGTGTCGAACTCCACGGCGAAGACGTGGTTGGAGGAGTTGCCCATGGTGTCCTCGCCGAGGAGGCCGAGGTAGAGGCTGGGGCTCGCGCCGGGGAGCGCCTTCGACGCCGCGGCCACGAACGCCATGCCGGCGCCGCCGCCCCTGCCGCGGGCGGTCACGATGTCGAACACGAAGGCCGTGCTGAAGGAGACGACGGCGCCGCCGCCGCCGCTGGGTACCATGCGCACCGGCGGGCCGAAGAAGGCGTGGCCCATGAGGTAGTCTCCGTCGGTGGTGAGCCGGAGCGCGCCGCCGAGCAGAACCGATGCCGAGCCGTCCACGCTTAGGTTGGCGGCGCTCGCGCCCCCGAAGCCGTTGTAGATGAAATCGACATCGGAGGAAGAGCAGAGGATGCAGAGAGCGAGCAGCGTGAGCACGGTGAGGCGGACACGGAGCGCCATGGACGACGCATGTCAGATCAGTAGCTCGGCACACGTCCACTGTATAAGTAGTCTTGAAAGGAAAACTTTTCTTTTCTTCGCATGATCGGCAGGGGAGTGTCGTCAGGGGATCGTGTACTCTGACGTTTCAGTCAATCTCAGATGCACGAGCCTATTCCCCATCTACTAGTGCACAAACCAACGTTGCCCTGTACACTAGTACATATCGCAAAGCTTGGAGACAAAACAGAGGGTAGCGTCACCCGAAGGACGTGACAAAACTGGCCTGACTTCCTGCGTGGCTTTCGTAGGCACAGATGGCTTTGGTGATCAACCCGATCGATTGCAAATCCTCGGGGCAGGGCAGTGTAGTGATACATCTTTAGTTCAAACACCAAATAACATGTGTGCAGGACAATGCAACAGCCATTTGAACCACTCAGCTTTAAAAAGCTAAGGTTTCGATTAACATGTATCAAATTGATCAGTTTAGTCCTCAAACCCTTCTTATCGGGCTCTAATTTATGTCGGATATGACGTGGTGTGATAAGTCATAAAAATGTAAGCAAGATTCTTGGTAAGCTAGTTCGCTGCCTAGTCAAGCATTGATATCAATTCTAATACTGAACCGACCCATAAATTAACTAGCATAGTTAAATGAAAAATTGATTATCTTTATATTTACGATCCAATTCATGTCTATTGATTCACTTTAGGACGTTCTTCTTTGACTGGCACGCCACAAAAGAGATTGGCCATTTTAACAGTTGAGAGATAAATTCAAGTCTGAGATGGAAATTGAAGAATCAACTCAACTATTCAAAAAATATCTACAGTTGATGAATTCTGCATCAAGTTCCTGTGAAATTTGTTTTTTTTTGAAAAGATCCTGTGAAATTTGTTGCTGGACAGATTGTACGCACGCTACTAGTGCTGGCCACGCCGCCGGGATCGGAATTCGAACACCAATGGGAAAAGGAAACCTGTTGTGCCGGGCCCAGTGGTCAGCGGCCCAATCTTGAACAAAGATCACGAAAGGGCCGATAAGAGCAAACCAACCCGACCCCGCCACCGTGTCTGAGTGTCTCCTCTCCTCTCCTTCCTGCAACTGCAAGCGACCGCCCACCCACTCGCTTCGATCCCCTCCCTCGCTTTCCCGTCTCCCCAAACCCCATCGCGCCGCGGGCCGCAGCAGCAGCAACCTCCGCCGCCACCGCCACCGCCACCGCCGCTTGAGGGCCGCGGGCCGTCGGGGTCTGAGATGAAGGAGGTGGTGCTCCACGTGTACGACGTGACCAACAGCGACTCGGAGAAGACGAACAACACCATCCTCCAGATCAACCGCATCTTCAAGGACCGCATCGGCCTCGGCGGCATCTTCCACAGCGCCGTCCAGGTACCTGGCTCCCCGTCTCCCCTCCCACCTCGCCGCCCGCCCAGATCATCGCCGCTCCCGGCTCCGGCTTCCCCCCAGATCCCCAAATCTCACGCGATTTCTCCGACCCCCGCGCGGCGCAGGTCTATGGCGAGGAGGAGTGGTCGTTCGGGTTCTGCGAGACCGGCAGCGGCGTCTTCAGCTGCCCCATCGGGAAGAACCCCATGTACACCTACCGGGAGAGCATCGTGCTCGGGGAGACGGAGTGCGGCATCGCCGCCGTGAACCGGATCCTGCGGGAGCTCAGCCGCGAGTGGCCGGGCCACTCCTATGACCTTCTCTCCAGGAACTGCAACCATTTCTGCGACGTGCTCTGCGAGAGGCTCGGCGTCCCTAAGCTCCCAGGTAAGGACCGTGGCAATGGGGCTCCTCTCCTCGGTTCCTTTGTTCTTCTGAATTGGGGGCGGGCTGTGTAATGCCTGGCGCTCTATATGATTCTCGAGTTCAAGAAAGAAACTGCAGTGCGTCCTCAAAATGGTAGGAAAGTTGCACATTACAAGCTATAGATGGCGATTTACATGCTTGGCTAGGTAGAGAATGAACAAACTGAAGGAACGTGAGGAATCATATGAACTAAAATATTGCAAAGAATGCATGTGTACCTTTTTTTTTTTTGAAACGAGATTAACTCTGCTTTTATAGAAAGCTATAAGGTTTGGAACAAGGTTACTTGCCACTTAAGGCAACAAAGTTAAGCTCAGGACTATCCTATTACATCCAGGATCAAATTTCGCCAATGTCTATGGAGGCGACGCCATTCAGAACCAGCCCTCCCATCCAACCATGCGCCTGCTCCAGGGTCTTGGCGATTCTTCCTCTGTCTTCTGGCTTCAGTAGTAGCTTCCATGCTTCCATTTCTGAATGAAGGTC
Source organism: Urochloa ruziziensis (assembly GCA_015476505.1). Taxonomy (NCBI): domain Eukaryota; kingdom Viridiplantae; phylum Streptophyta; class Magnoliopsida; order Poales; family Poaceae; genus Urochloa; species Urochloa ruziziensis. The sequence goes on from CM027118.1 coordinate 21,521,738, forward strand.
ATGCCAGAGTGTAGAGCTTCTAGAGGGTTACTTGGGAAGGTCTTTTCAATTGCCATTTTGTTGCGAGTCCTCCAAATTGCCCACAGAATTCCTGCGATGAGAAACAATATGAGTTTTCTAGGTAATTTTACCTTCTCTGCCAACCAGCTCCCTTGCAGGTCAGACCAAGAAGAAGGGCATCTCCCTAGATTGAACATGTCTCTAATACAGCACCAAGTGAATTTAGCCAAGGAACAATTGAAAAAAATATGGTTAGTAGTCTCCAAGGCCCCACATAGACAACAGTGTACATCTCCTTTCCAGCCCCTTTTTTTCAGCGAAACTGCAGATTGGAGTTTGTTATGATCTAACTGCCAAATGAAGATCTTGATTTTCAAAGGCAGCTTGGTCTTCCATATGCTGGCTGAGTCGGCCACCTCCACACCCCTGTGAGTGATGAACCTATACAACGATTTTTCTGTGAATTTTTTCGACTTCTCTAAGGCCCACTCTATCTGATCTTCCTCGTTCTGTCTCAGAGAGGTACCATTCAGAAGGTGTAGCAACACTAATCGCTGTTCATTATCCTGCATAGTTAGTGTTCTTCTGAACTCAAGCATCCATTCCCCATCCTCATAACAGTGTGCTACCAAGATGTCAGGGTCAGCACAGAACCGAAAGAGGGCAGGGAACTGAATTTTCAGGGGTGAATCCCCAATCCACACATCATTCCAAAATGATGTGTTCCTTCCGTTTTTAACCTTGTGAATGGCCCCCCATTTGAACAAATGTTTAACTTTGTGAATGCATGTGTACTCGTGTAGGGATTCAGAAATTCTGAACTGAGGATCTTGGTACCACTGAAGTATTGGGCAGTTAAAACTGTTTTTCTGTTATCTGAAACTTTGGGATAACATGTCTTCTTAGATAATGGAAATAGATTTCAGGCCTTTTGCAGATGCATACAGATCCAATTTATTAGTGCATAGACTCGTTGTAAAAGAAATGGAAATGTGAACAACAGTGTCCATATGAGCCACATATCCCACTAGGCTACTACTAAACCTCTATCTATTCTTGTCAAAATCCTCAATTGCAACTATCTCCAAAACTGCTATGATAATATGGCTAGTGGCTTAGTGCATGAAACTGAATGCTGCTAGCTGTAAGACTGAACTTTGGAGCTTAATGCACTAGCTTATGTGACAATTTTAAGCAAGGCTGACTATTCCCCTAGGTCGAGTAGACGCTAACATTTAGACCTTATTGTTGGATTAGGGGACATTTTTACAACCTTGCTGGCAGAGTAGCATGGTAGTGTTATTTATGTTTTATATGGCATAATTAGCTAACCCTTTTATTCTGTGTAACCTTGCAGGTTGGGTTAACCGCTTTGCCAATGCTGGTGATACTGCCGTTGTTGTTGCTGAGAACACAGCAGTTAAGGTACATATATTCTATTTGCTTTTGGTAGTACATTTTCTTTATTTTCTGATAGCAAGATAACCCTATCTCACGGACGTTCTTTTATTATTAACAGCTCCTGTGTTCTTTTATTATCGGTAGTGCATTTTCTTTATTTTCTGATAGCAAGATCACCATATCTCACGGTTGTTCTTTTATTATTAAACAACTGCTGTGTTACACTATTATAGACTATGTACTTGACTGTTATCTGTTATGTCTGAGATGTTGATGCATTGCATCATTGAATATTTCTTGAGAGCACCATATTGTTATCTGAACTCCATAAGGTAGTTAGTGGCATACTGAGTTGCATGGGAAAGTGCCAGATGCAATTTTTCCCATTAATTTAAAGAATAAGTGAAGAACAACATTAAAAACATGTGTTGCTGTGATGCAATATGTCAGCTCCAATTTACTTAATCCTAGCTTGTAGCTTTTCATGAAATCATGATTGCTCCTTGCTTTTATTGCTTCTCTAATCTTCTACTCATCTTTGATTTACTTTCCTTAATGTGATTCCTTTTCCTGGTTGTCAATTTGTGTCTTGCAGTTCAGGCAGGCTAAAACAGAAATTGTGAATGCCAGTAGAGTAGCATACAGATTTATGGCAGGCCTGGCTTCAAAAAATCAAGCATCGCCAGAGTCTCCGGGTAACAACCAAAGCAGAGGCAGCCCTACTTTTCAGGGAGCTTGGTTCAAGAATATTATCTCAGCTGGTGCTAAGCCATCTTCGAGTGGATCAAATCCCTCGCAGGACACTAACGATGGATCCCCTCTGCGACGGCAAAGTTCAACAGAACAATCAACACAGTTGTAGCCACTTTCCCCAGCAGACCAACCGACTGTTGAATTGAATCTGTAGTGTAACATTAGCTAATATTTGTTCAAAACCTGTTGTTAAATTGAATCTGTAGTGTAACAGTTGCTGATATTTGTTCAAAAACTGCTATGTTGCCCGTGAATCAATATTCTTCCCAGCATTGTTGTACGCCCTGATGGATGCGTAGCAGCTGATCTGGTTTTGTACTGTGTGTTACTAAGCGTTTCCACAAGTCTATACTAAAAAGAGCGAAATGAATTTTGTTTCGTCAAATCCGACAAGTGGACCCATGGTCGTCAAATATTATGGACCCATTGGTTCGACAAGTGGGCCATAGGTTCTATACGTTAGCGGCCAGAACTCTCACGCTATACGTCGGCAACCACGACTCTTTCGCACGCTATACGTCGGTAGTCAGGACTATTTCTCACGCTATATTTTTCAAAACACGTGCCACCACACTATATTTTTCAAAACACGTGCTGGCACGTGCCTCTCTGCTAGTTGGGTAAAAGGCCTCTGGTTTAATTGCTCTCCCATTGTTTACACCAGGCAATGTTTTGACCAGGGAAAGTGGGGCCATCAGCATGTAGCTAGTAATTCGTTAATGCATTTTATAGGTTATGCCTTTTATGAGGAGGGCCAATGGAATACGAGCACTACAACGGAAGGAGCAGGCCTGAATGCTTACTCGCCGCCATTCAATGACATCTCCTGTGAAGCTCACATCCAGAACTAGCTTAGTTTCTACCAGAGTTCAGACCCAAAATGGTACAACAGTCCTCTAAGACATAACAATTCTATCCACTGGACCAAAAAGGGACAGAAAGAGGAAGGCTCATTTACAAGAACGTAATGCAATTCAATTTACACGCGGGCCTGCACAGAGGGGAAAAATACGACAGTGGGTAAGAAACTAAGAAGCTCCTGGCTCACTAGACGAGGTGGTTCTCAGATGGAGATGGTCATGGTGAGGAACACAAGTGGCAGTAGAACACCGATCCCGGTTCTTGAAGTACCTACTACCATGACGAAGGGGTGTAGTTTCAGTTTTGCAGATAAAGGATGGACAACACGTCTTGGCAGCAAATGTAAAGAATTCTCAAAAAAAAAAAAAAGTACCTGAGCTTCCAGATTTTGGTGAGACAGGCAGTGCAGGCAATGACATTTCTGAAACCAATAGTGAAATGGCAATGTGATTAAGAGAAGAGCGAAAAAACATACAGCGGTTTCGCAAAGGCGTAGTAAAATATTTCTGTGACCCAAATAAGAGCTTTGCTACTGCTTACCCGGAGCACAAAGTGACAAGGATTGGACAGAAGACGAGGGCCATGGTGCCGCAATATTGTCGCTCAAATCACATGTAAAGCTAATGCCAGTAGTGTTGTCAAACTCAATATCCGTAGGTAAGCTCCGAAGTAGACAGCCTACAATAGTGAACATTAGAATTAGATAGAACTACAGTAGCCCTGGATCAAACAGACAAAGTTGATTGATTTGACACTGACCTTGCTGTCCAAAAGCTGCTCCAATTATAGTGGTGCCAAGGAAAATAAACAGAGTTATAAGAAGTTCCAAAACATACAAAAATTGAAGATAAGTTCTTATATATTCAATCATACCTTGCAGGCTGAAATCTTTCAAGTCAATATCACAAAGCCCATAGATATCATCCACTACACCAGCTTTCTGTAGCATTGATCCAAACATCGTCGCACAGTTAATTGCTTGCAGATTTGTGACAAATATTTGCTTCTGCCTAGTTCCAATGTAAGAGTGCAATGCTGCACAGCATGAGGGCGTCGAAGAAGATGCCTTTCCACATGCCTTAACGACTGAAGCTGGTTCGTCAAACTCCAGTGGGCAAACTACATCATTTAGTACAAGATTCAGCCAATTAACTTAGTTCCATGCATGATAATAATGGAACTGACAGCACTGACCACCTAGTTTTCATGACACACAGGAGAAATTTGACAAACATGGTGATATTCTGGTCCAAGCAACCCAAGAGTGTGATATCACATACCTTTGTTCACCTTGCAACCAGATAATACTCTGAAAGCACTATTCGCCTCTTCTGATGAAAGCTTCATAGATAACCATGAGTGAACTACCCCTTTACAGTCACCAACAATATCAATCCCAGCAACGTTCCCAGTCCCAGGTATGCTAGAACTTCCAAACATGTTTGCCCCACCTGAGGATATGTGAATAGCTGCTTCTGCTATAGCAGGCTGACAGACAGGCCTACAGCACTCTTTCAGTGGGTCAACACTGCTACATGCATCTATGAGTTTACTGACGTTCACTATTTTCTCAAATGAACTAATATCCTTCACAGGACAAGAAGCATCAATAAGGTTTGATGGCCTGAGAGTACATAGCTCAGGGATATTGGTATTTGCCCCTTTACTTGCAAGTATGCTCATAATATCGGAGAAACAAGCATTTGCAGAAGCCTGGTTAAGAACTAGAGTAGCATTTCCAGTACCGTATGCAGCTTGAAAAATGTTCATCAAGCTATTGACTTGGGGGCAACATATAACATCGGCAACTAGTGGCGCTAAAGGAATGGAGCAATCAGATGCAGTCTTGTCGATAATATAGGAGAGCGCAGAGAAATTTACATGGCATTTACCAGTCAAGACTGGATCATAGGATGTGTAATTGGGATACATAGGTGAAAGTGGCTCAACTGGGTTAGGGTTGTGTGGAAGAACAGATGGTGAAATCTCTATTGGATCAAAGAGACCGATAGGTGGATCAGACAGGAGGAATTTGTCTTTTGGTTCAAGTGTAGTTTTCTGGGACAGAACATGCTGGCTGCCACAAAGCCAAACCGCGAATAGCACAACCCAATGATACACCGTACCTGCAATGTAATGTTCTTTTAAGAATAACATATCAATAAAAGTAATCATAGCATCAAACGCACTCCAGTTGCAGGATGGATTTACTAGAAAGAGCATTTAATACCTAGCACACCTAGTATTTCCATTAATCCAACAAATTGTAACTTGTTTCCTCCCATGAAAGGAGTTATTTACTATGCCCAGTGATTATAATGATTCAATTACTAGGAATATCACTATCTATTGCATCAAGTTAGTACTATACCAGCTTCAGTAACTCAACTTGCTGCATGTTGAACCGGTTCCGACAGCAGTACAAAACCACAAATTTCATTTAAATGTACCATTGTAAAAACAACTCAAACTGTGAGACATAAATGCATCCCAAATTAATGTCATTATGGAACAAGAAACAGCTAAGCACAAGGTTACAATGAAATCACATGTTTAGTATCAAACAAGAATCTACACTACAGATAGCATCAATCAATAAATTCAAGCAGAAACCTCAATTGTACTGTTAACACAATTAAAATTATCTCTGAACCTCACAATTAAATGTCTGTGTTTATACGTGTGCAAACAGCACCCCCAAACAACTTTTTTTTTGGTGGTGGTGGTTTGGGGGGGGGGGGGGGGGGGGGGGGGGTACTCACCCTGGAAACAAGAACCAGAGCTGGAACTCTCCATTTCTTTTAGCCTGAAGAAGTAAGTGCATGCATGAGGTAATGCGTGCAGTCCACAGTTCAACCAAACGTTTAAGAACCCCACACGAGGGGTCGCCAGAGAGAGTGACACTGCACCAGAGAAGGAAGCAAAAAAATGACCTAGAGATATAAGTAAAATATGCTCAAAAGTTTAAGAACCCCACATGAGGGATCGCCAGAGAGAGTAACACTGCACCAGAAGAGGCAATAAAAGCAATCTATAAGTAAAATGAATGCTAATCCGCAAGTGGCAAGATGAATCTCAAGCAAGTTCGGGCGTGATAACATTTTAGTGAATCTAACTACTCCCTCCGGTTCAGTATTAGAAGTCGTTTAGGACAGCGACACGGTCACCAAAGCAAAACTTTGACTTCTCTTTTCTATAAAAATATTTGTTGAAAAGTTGTATATGTATATTTTTATGAAAATAATTTTCAAGACCAATCTATTTATATGATTTTCACATTTTCAAACTCAACGACTTAAATGTTATTCATGATTTATATTCCCAATGTTTAACTCAAACCTTGTCCAAAACGACTTCTAATACTAACCGGAGGGAGTAAGTATATATATTTAAAGATATGCACCGCAACATAGCAATGGGTTTTCTAGAGATAACTTCTATGTGAACTACAAGCTCTGATAATATCCATATTGTCCAAAATATTAAATATAGACAAAAAGACATCTTATGCATCTGCCACGCTGTTAGAATTTTATCCTTACACATCTGGTCTTTAAGAAATGAAGGCTTTTGCTATCAAATAAATGCTAGATAGTCAAACATTGAACACGTGCCAAATATGATAAAGATTTACTACTAGGACTAGATGGAGAATTCACAGGCAGCGCCAGGGTTAGATAAGGCCAGGGGCAGGGGTAACCTGTAGTGGGAACTGGTGATGACAGTGGCGCCACTGGCCACAGGAAGGTAAGCAGAAAGTAGCTGCTTCAGTGGCCCGACAAAAACAGTAGGGAGTCAGGAAGCGTAGCTAGTGACAGTGAAAAAGGCCATTGGAAGCAAGGCAGGCAGCTGTGAAGCTAATGGCATTAGAGCAGGTGCCAATGGGCACAAGTGCAGGAGGGTCTTCAGCAAAGGAAAGGGACAGAGATGGCGGTTTGCATAGGACGGAGAGTCAGAGGAAAAGGAAGGGGATGTGTAGGAGGAAGTGCCATTCGCTAATTTTAGTATTGAGGAACAATGCTATCCACTAATTTTGGTATTGAGGAACAATGCTCTCTTGTTAACACACTAGAAAAACACCAAGGTGCAGGCTGCACTATGAATCTCTCACAAACATTGAATCATATGCAGAATAGTCATCTCTAGCTGGAGTTAATATAGAACCTCATTTGCACTTGAGCAAGAAAGCTAGGATTACTGCTTACCTGCGAGGAAAAACGGAACCGACCCCCGACGGGGGCGGATCTCAGCTCCACTCGAGCGAGAGAGGGGACCGGCGCTGCGGCGGCGGCTGCGAGCCGGGGGATCCGCGGGGGGAAGGGCGGGGCCAGGCGGGGAGAAGGGGACGAGCTCGCGAAGCAGGCGGCGGCGGCGAGATGTAGCTGCCTCTGGATGGGGAAAAAGGAGCGGCGCGGCCTGGGGGAGGGGGGGTGGGGCGGGCGCACGGTGTCTATGTGTGGCCACCCGCACCGGGATGTCTGAACGTTTTGCGGCATCACGAAATCGCTTTGGCAATCGGCCTGGCTAAAGAGATGCTATCTTTTTTTCTAAGCGCAGTTAATAGGTTTCATCCCTTTTCTAGACATTGCGTTTCAACAGGTTTCAGATAAACCAGGAGGGACGCTACCCATCAAAGTTAAATCTTGGTGCTCACACCTTTTTCTTGAGATTTTCTCAAAATTTATAGACGTTTTGCGTTAAATGGTAAACGACGTTCCCGTCGACAACGAAGCGTCAATAGCGATTTCGAGAATCTCCAGATCTGTCAGGTGCTCAGTCATTCGAAGGTGCTCATAAGGGTAGGGTTTGCGTACGTGTGTTCATAGGGATGAGTGTGCGTGCGTGTTGTGAGCGTTTGCGTTGTACTGTATAATTCTAAAAAAACACACTTTTAGGGGCGCTGCTACCGGTCAGCTTCGGTGACAGGATAAGCGAGCACATTGTCACCGAAGGCGGACGCCCCTCGCGGCCCAGCTTCGGTGACAGGATAAGCGAGCACATTGTCACCGAAGGCGGGCGCCCCTCGCGGCCCAGGTGAATTCAGCTGTTTCGATGTTTTCAGCTCATTGTGGTGTCGGACTCTAGGACCGACAATCCACTAAGGGTACCCAAAGTAGTTGATTTGTAGGCAAAGTGTAATGTGTAATTCTAAAAAAAACACACTTTTAGGAGCGCTGCTACCGGTCATCTTCGGTGACAGGATAAGCGAGCACATTGCCACCGAAGGCGGGCGCCCCTCGCGGCCCAAGTGAATTCGGTTGTTTCGCTGTTTTCAGCTCACTGTGGTGTCGGACTCTAGGACCGACAATCCACTAGGGGTACCCAAAGTGGTAGATTTGTAGGTAAAGAGGATCAGCTCACTATGCTGTCGGAATCTAGGACCGGCAATCCACTAGGGGGTACCCAAAGCTATAGATTTATAGGCAAAGGGGATCGCGGAGCTAGGGAGCTCGAGGTAACACAAGAGACGCAAGGTTTATACAGGTTCAGGCGGCCGGGAGGCACAAACCCTACGTCCTGTGTTCGGTGGTGTCTTGTATTGCTGCGCTCGGTAAAGCTCAATGAGCAATGGCGAGTTGATGGGTGGTTACAATGGGGAAGATCAAGTGCAACAGGGGAGAAGAGAGAGATATCCTCGGGGCTTGACCTAGGCCGCCTTATATAGGGCGGACGACCTAGGGTTACAAGTTGGTTTGCCTTGCGGGTCAAGTCTTCGTAATCTTGTGCGCCAAGTCTGGGGCTTCTTGTGGATCGGGCCATGGGTCGGCCCACATCTCTGTCAGACGTGGGCCCATGGCCGACTGACATCCTATTCGGTGAGGGCCCCATGGGTACCTATATCCCACAAGTACTCGAGCAACGTGCAGGCGCGTGGAGGAGCTGCTTGATGAAGAGGCGAGGCCATCGTGGTCGGTCGAAGCATCTGGATCATCAGGCCGATACAAGGGTGTACGGTGCTATAAAAATCTCAGTGATGATCGTGATCATGCCCATGTGGTTGGGTGCCATTTGGTGGCCGAGTCGAGCTCCTGAGGGTGCCGAGTCACTTCGAGAAAAGAGACCCGACTTGTCGGGGCATATGAAGGGCGACGAAAGGAGCTCTCCGTATGGAGTAGTCCCCGAGCATCGGGGGCGATTAGTATAATTGGGCCAATGGTTAAAAAGAAGAAGAATCCGAGCTTCGGGGCAGCCTGGCCACCAAAGGATAAAAACGTCGTGTCTGCCTGGGTATGCCACGACAAAAATAGTAGCTCCGTAATCGTGCATGTATGTCTAGCGACTGAAACTTTCAAAGTCTGTAAAGGTGGTCGGACGTCTCGAAACGAGGGTCAGTGCAAGTCATGGATCACACGTCGTACTTTACATAGTCTTTCAAAAGTATATCCCTAAGGACATGTAGTCATCCGAGTAGTCGCGACGTCCCACCCAGAGCTGGCGGAACCACGTCAAGCTGAAGGAGGTGCGTCGAGTAGTCGGCCCGTGCCAGTCCCCGACTTGGAAGCTGGCCAAGTCGACGAAAAACGCCGAGTGGTCGGCCTGCGCCAGTCCCTGAGCCTGCGAGCTGACCGAGTCGACGAAGAACGCCGAGTGGTCGCCCCACGCTAGTCCCCGAGCCTAGGAGTCGGCCGAGTCGAAGGAGCAGCGTCGAGTGGTCGACCCGACCAGTCCCCGAGCCTAGGAGCTGGCCGAGTTGGCGAGGAACGCCAAGTGGTTTCTGAGCTGTAAGAAGATATTGCAAACATTATGTAGCATAATGTAAAATATTAAACAATCCGTATGATGAACATGTATTGTTGCAGAGCCATAATAGAAACATGTCTTTGAATGCAATGTGCATGTGTAAGAAACCCCTTCCCTTTAGCAAAACGCCGAGTAGGACGCCGTGCGGCCCTTGGCTTGTGTCGTTAGGCACCCGTGTTACCCGGCTGGCCACTACTCTCATGGAGGACGGCTTACCACTCTACGATGCTCTGCGTGGAGGCTTAGTCGTAGGTGGCACGCGGAGTGAGTACGGAATTCAGGGTTTCACGATTGGGACTTGAACCGCACGAGTTAACTTGGAAATTACTGCAGGGACATAGGGTCGGGCATGGGATCGAAAGCCAGAGCCAGCATGGACTCTCCCGAGCATTGAGGTAGTGCACCGTTTTGAGAAAAAATTAAATAAGACGATAGGACATGTCCCAGTCTCCGAGCATCAGCGAGCCTGTCAGGAGAGCATTAAGAGGCCGAGGTATAGTTTTGTATTGTAGAGGTTGTGAGTGCCAGTCCTTGAGAAAGTAAGAGGTCGAGGTACATAGTTTTGTATTGTAGAGGTTGTGAGTGCCAGTCCTTGAGGGCCAGCTGAGGTGGACGAAGCACGCGGAGTGGTCGTCGAGATATTGAACCGGTTCCTGCCGAGTCATGCGGCGTGGACGCCGAGTGGTGAAGTCGATCGGCGTTGAGTTGTTACGGCCCTTGCCGGAGGTCGTGTTGCGGGCGACATCGAGTTGTTGCGCTTGCCTCCGAGTGGTCACGACACGCCATCGTAAGGTCGCCATGCTTGCAGTAGAAACCGAGCACGTACTCGCGGCTGAGCTTCTGGTCTCGTGCAAGCCAAAGGAGGCGTGATCCATCGCTTGCCGAGACATCGTGACGTAAAACTCCTCGATCACATGGAACAAACAAATACGATAAGTACTTGTCAGCCACCGTAATCAGCAGTAGATTGGAATAAAATAATAATTGGTATTGGATCGGAATAGAATAGATGAATAATGCTTCCCTGTTCACGTTCACGTAGGTTCGTAGATGAATTTCTCCTGGCCGCACGTTGACGCTGGAGGCTGGCCATCTGCCTGCGGCCTGCCGCGTGCCATTAGTTCGTGGCTCGAGATCTACAAGCAGCAACAACTTGGTGCCCGCCTCGGAAGACCACCGCTGGAGGTCGGCGCAAAGAACGACGACTCGCCTGATCGAGATGCGCCGGAGCGACAACGTATCTCGGGTGGGACGGGTGGGTATTCGACGAACTTGGCGTAGTGGCCACGAACAGCCGTGATGCCGTACGTCGCTTGACGAAGTTGATGCCGGATTGAAAACTGTCATCGAGCTAGGTGTTTTGCGATCTCATCTCCCCTACCTAGCGCGCCAACTGTCAGACTTAGGACCAGCAATCCACTAAGGGGTACCAAAAGTGATAGATTCATAGGCAAAGGGGATCGCAGAGCTAGGGAGCTCGAGGTAACACAAGAGACGTAAGGTTTATACAGGTTCAGGTGGCCGGGAGGCACAAACCCTACGTCCTGTGTTCGGTAGTGTCTTTGTTATCCGCTCGGCAAAACTCAATGAGCAATGGCGAGTCGACGGGTGGTTACAATGGGAAAGAAGAAGTGCGAAGCTGAGCGTGATAAGGTCTCCTGGAGGGATGACCTAGGCCGCCTTATATAGACTGACGGCCTAGGGTTACAAGTCGGTTGAGATCTAATCCTACCGATTTACAGTTAGGAAAGTAATCCGAGTCGGTTACAACATAATCTTTAAGATATACGGGCGCGATCTACCAGCTGGGTCGCGCATATCTCGCAGGATCCGGGTGTCACGCCGCACGCCTTGCGGGCTAAGTCTTCATAGTCTTGTCCGGCAAGTTCGGGCTGTCCTGTGGGCCGGGCCATGGGTCGGCCCACATTCTTGTCAGACGTGGGCCCAGGCCGAGTGTTATCCTGGTCGGTGAGGGGCCCCTGGGTACCCATATCCCACAACAGGGGCTATCACATCATATCCCACAACACACTCTCGGCCAATCATGTGCAAGCACACGGATTGAAGGGCCCACAACCGGGAGCTAAAAGTACCATTTCACTACAAGCACACCCATACCCATACATGGACCCACAGGACAGCCACTGTCCAAAGGACGGTTACATAGGCGGTTATGCTGGGTCGGTCGACCCCCTGGTTCGGCCGAACTAGGGGTGGGCCCTCTCGCCTCCAGCCGCCACGTGTCCACTCCTACATCAGTTCAAGGGAATATTCTCTGGTGGATGCTCTGGTTACCGACCATCTGAGGCCTATAAATACTAGATGGGGCTCCAAATGAGACCATCACTTCTTTCTTCAAGTTTGCAACTCTCTTGAGTTGAATAGCTCTCTTGCATAGGCTTAGAGCTGACTTAGCTAGTGCTAGAGTAAGGGAGAGAGTGAGGGGTAGTTTGGTGAGGAGTGCCTAGGTGTTGGCACTCACCTCTCTTGCTTGTATCTCGGGGAATGCTGCTATATCTCAGGAAGAATAAAGTGGGTATTCATTCATATTCTATTTAGAGTATAGTCTTGTTGTTCATTTCTTTGTTTAGTTCTCACTAGAGTGTGAGTCTAGAGTGTGTGAGTTAGAACTCCCACTCGCGGGTTCGTCGTCCTGTCTTAAGACAAGTGCTGTGGTGCCATCACGGGGGCCCCAATCTGTGGTCGGATCACAGTAAAGATCGGTTGGTAGGCGTGGTGCTTAGCTACTTGTTACGTGTCGTTTGCGCATCTTATTCCACGGTTTGGCCGGGGTAGTTTGCAGGTGGTGACAACCCTGTCTTTTCTTTGAAATCTCCCACGTTCGGATAAGTCGTAGAGTCGTTAGCCAGAATCACTGTGGATGCAGTGTAAACCGGTGCCCGAAGCGAGTGACAAAAAGGTAGTTCTACTTCCTCACTACGAGAACTATTCAATAGGAATACTCTTTATCCTTAGCCTCATAATAGGAGTGTATCCTTGGGCCTGTTAGCCTATAGATAGAGATCACACGTTTCTTGGATTCGATACCCTTGGAATACTCTTAGGGGAGAGCTACGACGATATCTGTGCGTTTGCAGATTCTCTGTGAACGTTAAGAAAGGTCAACAAGCTTTCTGACGCCGTTGCCGGGGAACGGTTGCTTTTCTATCTAAGTGCCTAGCCGTCCTTGTATCTTTTTCCTTTTTCTTTCTTCTACCTTTACCCGTTATCATGGAGCCAATCTCTATCCAAGACTTTTTCACTCCTAGGGGAGAACTCTTAGAGCCACCACCTTCAGAACACCCAATTCTTTTATCCGGCTATGAGTTCGGTCCCGATCTTCTCACTTTGGTTCAGAAGTCTCCTTTCTCTGGGTTAGATAGTGAGAACCCGTACCACCATTTGCAAGATTTTGAGGAGTTATGCTCATCCTACATCATCGCAGGCATGAACCATGACACCTTTAGGTGGAAGTTGTTTCCGTTCTCCCTCTCGGGAAACGCGAAGCGATTGTACGCCCATGGCGTGAGACGCTCTGACGAAAGTTGGAGGAAGTTGAGAGACAAGTTTTGTCTTACTTTCTTCCCTCGATCCCGCATTGCCGCCTTGCGTAAAGAGTTACTCAACTTCAAGCAAATAGAAAGAGAAACGATAGGTACGACTTGGACCCGAATTCTGCTTTTGTCATATTCTGGCCTTGACTTGTCAATACCCGAGCATGTGCTCCTTGAGCATTTCTATGACGGTCTTGACAAGGAATCTGTACTCTATCTAGACGTGGCTGCTGGAGGGTCATTCCGTTCATAAAACCCTAGTCGAAGGTAGGAAACTCTTAGACACGATCGAAAATCATATCAACATCTCCCGAGAAGAGCACCCATCTACACATAAGGACTTGCTAGCAGTCGAGCCCCTTGTTTCATCCCCTTCACCTATAGAACCAGCTGCTCAGTCTTTGCCTGAACCGCAGGCATCAAAGGAAGAAGAAATTCAACCTTTGATCATGCCTTTCCGATTCGAGGATGATCTTTTTGATATTTATCCAAGTACCTTGAGTCGTTCTCGAGGGAAACTAACGAATTCTGTCCCTCCCTACGATCCTCAGGAAGTTTCCTTCCTTAAGGAATCTGTACGGGAGCTGACTGCATTATGGCTCATGAGTGGTCGAGTGAGATGGAGCTATCGTCGGAAGTTCTACGGATGAACTCCCCTCCATCGACTCTCCCATGGGACATAAGGGGGAATTCGTTAAGAGCCCTCTATAGTCCCACGGTTGGAGCTAACATCATTTACAGAAATTATGCCTTGTATCTTTTGGGAGATGAACCATTAGTCCAAACCAACACCTTCTTTAAGACACCCCGTGGTGAAATTTTGGAAGGGATTGGGATGTTGAAGAACGTGTCAATCAGACACGGAGATGCGGAAGCAGTCCTTGATTTTCGTGTCTTCAAAGTCTCTGACTTTGATCTCATGATCGAACATCCTATCGAGAAGTTGCTCATAGATGCCTGAACGCAAGGAGAGCTAAAAATCCGTTGTGGGAAGGATAAATTCTCCGTCAAAATCACCAGTGTTAAGAACACACTGACGGATCCTCTCCCTGAGACCGAGATGGTTGAGGAGGTTAAGGGAGCCGTGCCAAACCCACCCTAAGGTCCACTCACTACTATTTGGGCATTTCTTAACCACCAACACCAAGCATTTGACACCCTATGTGAGGAAGAATTGCAACAAAAACTAGAACGTAAATTCTATAGGGCAGAGGTGAGGTTTGCGCTTTGCAATGAACAGTGTGAATGAAATGTTGTCAAGCATTTGGCACCCTCCGTGTGTCACATAAGCTGGAAAGTAATTTCAATTGGATGACAATTAGTTCTGCAGAATGTTGGCCCGCTAAAAGCCGACACATTTAGTAGTTAAGTGCAGCGGAGGTGCGAATGTTGCAGTATATTTATGAATCTATAAGGAAGGATCGAATTTGAAATGACAATATACGTGATAGAGTTGAGGTGGCGCCACTTAAAAGCTAGTCGGACATTGTTTGGATGATTAAGACAGTTTCAACAGAGTCTTCTAGAGACGCCAGTTCATAGTGGGGATTACAAGGTGTTCCAATAATTGAAAGAAGAGGCTCAGGTCAGCCAAACCTGACCTGATATGAGGCAAAAAGAGAGACTTGGAGTGGAATATACCCAAAGAGATTTTGACCCCCTTCTACAAATGTAAATATTATGGTACCTTTTTCACTTTATATTCTTTTTGCTGGTGGCTTATTGAAGATAAACCCTACTGAAAATTGTTCTGTAACTTCTTTTTTTTGGGTTTTCTCTTTAGCATACCCCAAGTTGCAAAGGGAATGAAATGTTATTGTTTTGTTGCAATTGTTTTAAACTATCACTTACTTTATTTCATAGGGGAGATATGCCTTACATCTATCCAGAGATAAAAAGGCACCCCTTCTTTTGGGACTTGAAAACCACGAAGACATTCTTTGTTTCTGAAATCCCACTTGCATTGAATAGACCAGCATTTCGAAACAAAGTTAATGGTTGTGAAGAATTATGTGCACCTTCCTGGAGCAATGATGGATACGATGGTTTAGCAAAGTTAATGGATGACTTCCGTCACCGAAAGAGCATTCCTGATTATGATAAGACAAGCAAAATTGGCTATGTGCAATTCTTGAGTGGTTTGTATGCTCATGAGGAGGAGCTCCAGGTTATAAACATTTCTGTTAATTGATTTCTTTATTTTTTAAAGAAAAAAGTTACAAGACTAGTTCTTATTACAGGCAAAAGTGTCAGTTGATGCTGTTGTAAGACACAGGAATCGTCGTGTCTTCTTGATGCTGTATAATATGATACCAAAGCCTCCAAGGTTCACAACCAGCAATGAGCCATGATAAAAAAAAAAGAAGCGGAGGTAAAGTGTTGGTTTGTATGTGCAGCTGTGTATTTTCTATTTTGTGATATTAGTAGCAATTTGTCATTTATTCCCTTGGCACACTATCTATCAGGTTTGGTAATACCAATATTTCTAATGATATATGTACTGCAGTTACTGTTTAAAGGTTTAATCTCAATGGACTCCATAATATTCTCATGTCAACTAGGGAGCCATTTTTTACTTCCACAGATTAACTATACATTCTGCCATAAATTTGAAGATGTGCTCCATGCCTCCATGACATGAGTAGTATAATAGGATTGTTCATTTTGTGAGACTATGTTTTTGTTGGATTGAATAACATTGCTTCTATCTGAAAAGAATATGAAATCTATCTTAGCCTGGCTGAGCCCTTTGATTTGATGGTCCTAACTGAGTTTCATTTCTTGTGACCTGCAATGTTTACATTTTTAAACTATTATTGGAAGAAAATGGAAAAAAAACATGATTATCCACTTTCTGTGTGACTGTTGACTGTGCTCAGCAGCTTCAGTCTGGCATACTAGGCACCAGGCAACCAAAATATATCATATGGCTGTGACCATAGTAGAACATGTCCTGTAGAACTTACTTCCAAGTTCCATGCATTCAGGAAAATAGCCACCTCTTGAATTCTATTTGAACTTTCAGGCACTGAAAAGTAAATTATGGTACTAGGTTTCCAGTGCCTGTTAAATTTCTTTATTTTTCATTCTCTTCCTTGTGGATATTGAGATGGGTGACTGAACATATCAGGTTATAAGATGCAGGTTGGGTACTATTATCAGCTTGTGGCAAAGCATGTTCCTGGAAACAACCTCGAAATGACCAATTTTTTAAAAATGTTTTTCTGCGTTGATATGCATTGGCATTATTACATTTCCAGTTTACAATTAGAAATTGTACTTATAGAACTACTTTGAACTAATTTTGCAAGATCACTTTGTTCTCCCATTCAATGCAGATCTTCAATAGAACATGATATTGGAGTCGGATGTTGGAGTTGCTATTTTGAGGGCCCAACGCTCCTTCTGATATTGGAGTCAGAACCTCAATCATCTACGAGGATGAATTGTAGTTAATTTGAATGGTTAAATTATCTCCCTCTGTCAAACTGTAACATCCACTGGAGAAGTATTCTTATCTTGTGCATACTCGGTGCTTTTAGACACGGTAGTATACGCTGCGACTGAAACTATATGTTTGCAGGAGGCCAATGACCTAAATTTTGAGCTGTTTCTTTTTGTTCTTGCAACAATCATCTAGGAGTATGTTTATGTTTCGGCTAATCAATGCTGTAATCCAAATGATTGTCGTCCATAATATTTTATTATTAGTGGATTGGTACCTATTTTCCTTTTGTAGATTCGCTCCCATCCTGTCTTTTGGTTGTATATAAGCTCCTCCAGATTTAGCAATCTACTGATTTTGTACTTCATAACCGTGAAATTATTTCAAACGATATTGCCGCATGTCAGCTGAAATTATTTCAAACGATATTGTCGCTTATCAGCTGGCTGTTTAGGCTTCCTTTGAAACGCAGATTATAAAAGTAGAGCATTTAGATAGGAAAACACAGAAAAAAAACTCGCTCCCCAAGTTCATTCTCTGGGTATATTTATCCATATGGAACAAGCTATTTTGTAGAAATTTTATAGGAATTTGTAGGAACTCAAATCTTTGTTCTAAATAGTTTCTCAGAATTGCTTTTCTTTTCGAGATTTACTCGTTTTCAATCGTTTGAAAACTGAGTATCTTTCATTCCTAGAGAGGAAGGAGGAGGCAGGGTGGAGGTCGAGCGGCAACAGGGTTAAAGTTTTGAGGTTAGAGAGGCTTACGTCCATTGCCGGATGTAAAGGACGCTCCGGGGGTGGCTCGCCGGCCAGTGGTGGTGGCTCGGGAGAATGACGATGCTAGGAAGAAGGAAAGCGTGAGGAGAGAGAAGAGCGTGAATCTGGACCGTTGGCTCTTGATCCAACGATTATAAAGCGGTGATTGATTTATTCTAAATCTCTTTTCTGTCTTTTGCGCAGACTTTTGTTGCTTCTCGGCCTTCTTTATGTGTCTTTGTCCGCTGTAGCGTAGCTCGTTCTTCATACGGTGTCATTGGCGTAGCCGCAAGTCGCGTCACGTCCACGTTTTTTTAATAATTAGTAGGAGCACTGCTTGTCATCCGGGGAGAAGAAGCATGCGGTTTGTTACGAGGCTTCGCGTCCGCGTCCTTGTGATTGTTCCGTACCCGTTTACGCATCCTCTTCCTGTTTTATTTATCGATTTATATATATATATATCAATCTACCAAACATCACTAGAAAATAAACTCCCCCCCCCCCCCCCCCTCCCTCTAATCGCCTATTCCCGCGGCGGCGAAAGCAAAATCGTAGCGGGACCCCAATCCCTAGTGAATGTGACCCGTGGACTACAGGGGAAACAATCTCCTCCCGATTTGGTTAGGGTTTGAGCGGATGCCGCAG
Source organism: Urochloa ruziziensis (assembly GCA_015476505.1). Classification (NCBI taxonomy): domain Eukaryota; kingdom Viridiplantae; phylum Streptophyta; class Magnoliopsida; order Poales; family Poaceae; genus Urochloa; species Urochloa ruziziensis. The sequence goes on from CM027118.1 coordinate 21,539,896, forward strand.
CGCTACGGCGCGGCGGATGCAAGCTCGTGTGGAGGGATGCCACCGTCGAAGCATTACCATCGCGCTAAAGGGGGTACTGCCTCGATCAGCAGTGGGGGGTCACAGATGCGGCGGCGGGTGGAGACAACGGCGGGTGAGGGGGCCTTGGTTGATGAAGAGATGACGCCGCAGAAGCTCCCCCGCGGGGGCGAGAAGGCCAGCACGGTCTTGCGCGGTGGCGGGAGGATGCCGAGCACCACCATCACAAAGGCACAAGCTAAAGGATTGAAGAACATAGAGAGTAATAGTGATGTGTCCTGCCGTTTCGCGCAGTTGGATATCAACAATGCCCGCGCTGGCCCTTCTAGGAATGCACCACACCAGAGCACTACTGCCCAGGATTCAAGAGAGTCTGCCATCAAGCATTGTTCAAAGGAGAAGGCTGCAATGAGCTTGACTGAAGGGATGCCCAAGCAACAGGGGAAGGCAGTGGCCTCGAGTGGAAAGGTGCAGGCAAAGGAGAAGGTGCCCAAAGGTTCAAGCAGAGAGATGCCACAAAAGCACCAAGCGAAGAAAGTGGGGCCCTCTCAGCTTCAATGTCGTCAACCAGGCACGCAAGTTCGAGGGGTTAGCAGCATAGGGACACAAGTAGTCACCAAAAGTAACAAACCATCGCCAAGGAATTCCTCCCTGCGCACAACCGGTCAACAGCTCAAAACAGCAAGCAGCTCCGGATCTCTCAATGCCAAAACCAGTTCCTTGGATGACAACTCTACTGTTCAAGATTGCAAAGATTCTGCTGCAAATGTGAATACTGTTGTAAATGGCACTGTGGACAATGGCTTACAAGAAGCGAACGATGAAATACAAAGGCTGAATGAGTTGGGCTTGGGATACGACATCAGCTCTGACGATTTCCTTGAATACTTACTGCAGCTGCCTACTGATCCTGTTGTCGATACTTGCCTCAAACTGGACGATGAGCAGATGACCCCCCTCTATGTTAGCCATGCACAATATCGCATCAGATATTTGAAGGTTTCTTACATTGCTCTATATGTTAATCATCAAACGCCATGCATTGTTTACACTTATGTTGTCTGTGCTGTTATTATATCACTTGATATTGTTATGAATGATCTATTTGCCACAGTTATCAAAAAAGGAGTCCAAGTACCTGAAAGTTGCACTGAATGCTATGATGGAGCTTATTGAGAAGGAATGCTTTGAAGAGCTTCTTAAGAAGGGATATTTTGAGCACTTTGAGAAAGATGGCACCCTAGATTGGTCTTTCCACCCTGATCTCTGCAGGCTTAAAGACCTAGATGACTACCAACGTCTAGTCCCACTAAATTTCGTATGTATATGGATCCTTGAATAACTCTACAGTTCTTTAATTGTTTTTTGTTCCATTTTGTCAGTATGACTGGTTGCTAGAATCACACGCACCCAGTCTCTGGAGATATGATTTGATAGACCATCTTAGCATGAATTCATGCTACTTTAATAATCTTTTGCCTTAGACAAAGTACATGTTACATGCTAAGTTTGTCAAACTCAATGAGAAACTTGCTGGTTTGGCTAATTCAAACATGTCTTGAAGCCATGACTGATTGCTTCTGTCTCATGCTCCTATATGTGGTCGCTACCTGCTTTCCCCCCTTTATGAAACAGTTTTAGGCATTTCAGTATAGAATGGTGTTGTGATTGTATAAATGATTTGTTTAACAAAGAACTGACTAAATTTTGTTATATAAGTTTATACCCAGTTTTGATAAATGTACCAGTGTACCTTTTCTTACGTTCCTTTACAAAACCTTGTTCAAAACAAATTAACTTTTGTATCTCCAAGATCTTAGTTAATTTTAGTTATTATCTGTCATCCTCCAAAACTGTCAAAATCATGTGTCTTTTCCTCTCAAATGTAGGGTGGTTGTGAGTACGTTGATTGGGATAAGTACCGCATGAATTTTCACAGCTATGAGACTGAAGCAGAATATCTCAATTACTGCAATGAATTATCTAAAAAATTGAAGGTATGCTTAATGAAGTCCAATAATGCTTGCAATGCTTTGAGGTTTTTCCTTGACTAACAACCATTTTATTGTGGGCAGTGGATGGAAGATTATGTTCTGATTGAGGTGCCATCTGTTAAGGTAAGTGTACTATATAAAGATCATGGAGGACATATCTACTGTGGTACCATACTAACTATGTTGTTTAGTGGGGCAAGATAAGCACTAGAGGAGCCTATCAAGCAATTAAGATCGCTACTGGATTTTCCAAGATCACTCATAGTTTGGCTTATACTGGCTACTATGTACGACCCCTGTGACACACGCTAATTTATTTTTGGGTTGTTCGTATCTAATAATTTCATCTCAGGAATGTGTACAAAACTTGCGTTTTGATGCCTTTTGGTTCAAGGATTTAGATGGTGTTTACTTTGAGATTTGGCGCCGCGTCACTAAGCAAAATGTTAGTGTTCAGCGCTGTTACCCAGTCTTCTGCATGTGTTTATGGTTGCCCTATATCCTTAGTAGTAATGTTTTTTCCCCCCAACAATGCTCAGAAGAATTTCAGAGATGCTTTGGAGGATGTTTACAAGCTGGAAAGGTTTCAATTGTGGCAAGACAGAATGAAATATGCGCTGGAGAATGACTATACAGACATGGAAGCGGAGGTAAAAATATTGTTATGCAAAGATCATTTGCAAATTCATAATGTATCTTCAAATTTTATTTGTGTTTATGTGGTAATCTAATCTCTTTTGTCATGTTTCATTTTCAGTTTCATACTTGCACGGCAAGTGTTCCTAGTGAAGTAAGTACTGTCTTGCCTATCTAATCTAACATGCAAGCCCATTGGAATCTGTCCTTGTATTTGATGAATGATGTCATTCCTGCCTGTCTTAGGTTACAGACGATAAAGCTCTTGAGTTGATTGCAGAGGCAGTTAAAAAGCTGGTGCTTTACTTTATGAAAATTCATTCATCTGCATGCTTGTTTTATATATAGTTTACTGAAGTCAATTCATTTCCTATCTTTTCCAGATGGAAAGGCCAAAATTCTATGAGCATTATATCCGAAAGAAAATAGCTATCGCCCGGGCTATTGGTTTGATTCCTGTGGTATTATCTTAATTTTACTGCTAATTGGGAATGATTCCATCATCATTTTTTACTGAAGTTTTTGTTGTTTACCTAATAGCAAACTGAGGATGTAACATTGCCATGTAGCTATTTACTTGAACTCTGTATTCCTATTTTCTAATTTCCTAGAACTCTAAAGCCTGTCTGCTACTGAAATTAAGATCTTGGTATTTTCGCCAAGGTTGTTTCAACCCTGAACTATAGGTATATTGAAAGAAAGTATCTATAGACAACTTTCATCTTTATGGATTTGAGAAGTTATGCATATAGCATTTTTTTTTATCAAAGTTCATGATTTTGCCATCTTTGATGTTCTGATGGGACACAGATAATAAAATCCAGTATCTTGCTGATGCTCATGTGCTCTTCAACCTTCAGTCACATAAATCTTTATGGTTGGCAGCATTAGCTAGATTGATGTTCCTCATTCTGAATGCACTATGTATACCTAGCGTATATAGGCTTACATTGATGTTAGAATGTGAGTGTCAGTGCCATTACTACATTATTCTGCTGTAAAGAGCATGTTCTCCAACCTGAAACATATCGAGGTCATGCACTTGGGAGAGAGCTCAAATCACCAAATTGAATTATGGACTGTTCTTATGTTACTGTTGTACGGTCTTGCAAAGTCATTAGTAATGTCCGTTATGGTGAAACTTTCTTGATGGGTGTTTGCTTTCATGTACAGGTTCAGGAACCGTCAGCAGAGTCAGGGCAGTAAGAGTGGAAGCCAGAGCAGCCTCAGAGTCAGGGCAGTAAAAGTGGAAGCCAGAGCAGCCTCAGGCTAATATATTATATACACAGACAACATAAGCATATGCTGTCTGTTCAGTAGTGGAATATGTACCAGTTATATAAAAGTGTTTATTCTTGTTAGCCGCCGTGTACAAACCATGCCGATTACCAAAATTCACGCAGGCCAAACATAGGATTGCAATAAGGCACGAGGTTTGAAACAATTTTGACTGTTGTTCCGCGCTACTGGCGATTTTTGTCGTGGGAATGCTATTGCAACAATAACATTAACCAGTCCACTTTTCACTTTTCAGACCGCGACAGCCTTTGGAAAGGCACAAATACGGTATGTGCATGTGTAATTTTTCCGCATTCACTTGGTCTCTTAGGTGCAATTTTTTATTACATAAACCTAATCTGATCCCATAAAAAAATTCAAAATTGCATAAAACGCTTTCATGATGTTTAACTGCAACCTTCGACGCCTTTTTTACAGCTTGTTTGTTTCGCTTGTCAGCCGGAATCAGCTAAAATTAACTAACTTTTCTCTCTCACAAAAACATTATTGAATCTGTGAGAATTAGCTGACTTTTATCAATAGAAGAGGACGGTTGGTAAAATTGGGTACCCAACACGGGGACAGGCCGTTTACGAGAACCATTTGCACATTACAGGGCCCAGAATTCGGCCGGCCTATCCGTGCCAGATTGCAGGGGAAGTATTCCACGCTGCTGGCTGCTTCGTTGAGCGGGAAGAGAAGCGCTCTGCCGCCGAAAAACCCGCACTGTCTGATTGAGGGAGAGGGGAAAGGGAGAGTGGGGTTTCTCCGGGCGCCGCCGCTTGCCTCTCCGCCCGCGGCATTCATCTTCCTTGCGGCGAGCTCCTAGATCCTACGAATCCGAACACGGCGCGCACCCAGACGGCGATCGAAGCTCCTCCCGTCGCTGTCCTGCTGGCTGCTCAGGTAATTACCGCACTAGCTCCTCCTGCTCCTCCAACTCCTCCCGCTCCTCGTGCTCTCCACCAGCGTCTCCAACTGTTCATAGCACCGCGCTTTTAGATTCTGAACTTTGGCGAGTTAAAGTTAGGTTTTAGTTCGATTAGGCCCATTTTGGTTGGTGTTTTGAGTGGGGTTTTCCCTCCCCTGTGTGGCGTGGCGGCGTGCGGTTGCTGTTGAATCCGTAGCACCATTTTTTATCGGCATATTGGAAGGATTGGGATTTGGTGTGTTAGCGATAGGGTTTTCTTGGATTGGGCCCGATTTGTTGGATGATTTCTTTTGCTTCTCCTGTTTGATTGTTAGCGTCTTACGAATACCACATTTATTTTAAAGACAATTAGTTCCGAACTTCACGCATTAATGTTAGGTTTAGTTCAATTGGCTCTGATCTGGTTGGTACTTTGGACGGATTTCTGAAAAACAATGGTGGTGGGGGTGGGATACTAGGCACCCACTTTAACTTGTTCGATTTCATCAGAAATCCACATGAGCGAGGCAAGCAACACACCCAAATTGTGATGTGGTTTAGTACTATGTCCCTCATTGCACAATATGTATCAACAATACACTATAATATGGGTATGGCAATAGGGGTACGGCAATACGTGACTTAAAATAACACTGTTATATCTAACCACCTCTTTTTTTTTGTTATAAAATATTTTGATGTGCGTCTTTCTGTTTGAGTACTTGTTTATTGATCTGTTACATGATTCTGGTCCACTTGCTTAGTGTTGTTCTGATCGATAGATTCACTGCTCAAAAGGTTTAGGTTGCTGTTAGAGTTGGTTTTGAGCGGATAAGTGCTGACTAGGCCAAGATATAACATGTTGCCATCTTTCCTAGATACTGGATAGGTTTTGCATTGTCAAATATTGAGTCCATTTTACTGCAACCTTTGCTATATGTGAACGGCACTTGAAATGTTTTCTTTTGGACTGGAACTTATTAGACTAATTTGTAATGTTTCAAAACTGTCTGATGGAACTGAACTTGATATCCTGTGTGCTTCCATCAGTCTAAATTTGGTAGAAGCTGCAATCTCTTCATATATTATGGTGTGCTGCCATTCTGATATCCCGTGTGAAGTTGCATATCTACTGCAAATGCACTGACTTGTCAATTAGTTGAACAAAGATATCTCTCTAGTGTCCTCACTAAGGTCTTAGGAGGTTTCTAGGTAGGGACTTTCTTGTCCCCCTTTCCTGTGCTTCTTGTATGCTCAAACTCACTAACAGTATTTCCGTTCTTGGTAATTGAGATGGAGGAATCATTGTTTCAAAAAAATATCATGGTTTACTATGTATATGTATCTGACAGTAAGATTATTTTGTTGTTATCTGTTACTAAAAGAGTTGATAATTTGTTCTTTGCATATTTCTATAAATTGGTTGTTCTGTTCCTGTTTATTTTGCAATTGTCCGGTGAGAGGCTGGCGTAGTAAACCAAAATTTGTAATGGTCGACCTGTTGGAAATTTATGGGCTGTAGTGCATTTAGTGTGTTTACTTTGATTGGGTGTGCTTTGTTTTTTTTTGCAGTAAACATTTAATTGATACTTGTTAATTCTTTTTTCTTTTTTTTGCAGCCATGGCTGTCAATTTTCAGACATACAGAGATGTCTACTCTGAGTGTGACTCAAAAGGCAGGTTTGTGGTATTTGATAAAAGAGAGAAGTTAGAAGATTTCGATGGAACACTTTTAGAACTCTGCAAAGGATCATACAGAATGATTAACACAGAAACTCCCTCTGCAAAAGCACTCTCTTCAGACTGTTTGATCCAGAAATTCTCACCCAATCATGGAAAACTGAGATCCTTTAAACTGCTGAAGAATATCAGGCATCCCAGTGTTGTATCAGTACAGAACTTCTATGATGAAATGGGCGAACCTCGATTTGTCTTGTCATGGGTCGATGGCAGCATAATGGCTTGGACAAAGAAAAGTGGTGCCGGGAAAATACTGAAGACCTCGATGAATGGCACATGCCCTTCATCCACATTTCGCCGAATGCTGGTGTAAGTGAATGTTTTTGTGTGTGTATATTTTTACCTCTTCCAAAACTCAGTTTATAAAATAGCACTGATGCTGTGAGTTAATTTTCTTTATTGTAGTGATATTTGTTCTGGTTTGGAGCATTTATTCAAACATGGGGTCTACCCAATCAAGATTGGTGTAAACGATATATTTATGCAAACAATTGGTACCAGAAGTTATGCAAAACTCCTCATCTCTGATGGTAATTGAATTACATACCAAGTCTTTCAGTTCAACAATAATACTTGAACTGAATTAGCTCAGCAATAATACCTGAACTGAATTCAGAATACGTTTGTGCAGCTAAACAGTTGGCACCAGCTGCAAAGGCCAAGCATGAGGAGAAGCTATGGTCAGAAGTTAAAGCTGCTGCACTGAAGATCTTTAATGAAGCTGAAAAAACTCAGAACACTCAGAAGACTGACCCTATTGCATCGAGATTCTTTAAGTACATTGGGAATGGGAAGGGTTCTGGAAAGTTGGACGGACACCCATTTGCCTGGACAGCAGAACAGAAAGCTAAGTACCTTCTCTGGATTGTGTCCATGGGCAAGTCAGTGGTCTCTAAATCACTTCAGGGTTCAGGTATTACTTGGCCTGGAACCAGTAAATCCGGAAATCTGCCAGCGCCACTACAGCAAATGATAGACCATGATAAAGCAAGAGCTAATCCATCAAAATACAAAATTTCTGACCCATTTGATTACTTGAGGATTTGCAAAGACATAATTAAACACTGGTTGGTTCTTCCAAAGCCTGTACAGGTATGATGAAAACACTTCAACAATTGATTGTTTGTTACTTTTCACAGTTGCTAAATTTAGTTATATTTGAAGTGCAGCAAGGGTGCACTAGCTGGGATATGCTGGTGGAAAGGATGGAGAAATGGAACCCAATGATTTGGTGCAAATTGTATGAGCGATTTGAATAATAATGTAAGGTACCACCGTGCTTCTTGCTCTGTTGGAATAAGAACTTCCAACATATATGATGGAGTTTAGTGAATTCGAGTGGTTAAATTATCCATCTCAAATTGTAACAGCCACTGGACAAGTATACCGATTTGTGCCTACTGGTGCTTTAAGACACACATAACATGTGCTAAATGTTGTGACTAAAACTACGTATTTGCCGGAGGCCATCATTCTAAACTTTTGAGCTATTTATTTTAGCTGTTGCAATGTGTTGAACGTGTAGTTGCTTATGTGTTCTTTCTTGCATGTTTTTATTTCTTCCACCTAGCGGAAATGCATTCAGATTCTGCAATCCAAATAATTTCTTTGCATATATTTTAGTAAATTGGCTCCTGCTTGCAAGTGATTTTGTTCTAGCTTCAGAACCAGGAGAAATGGCACCACAGATTCTTGTGTTAGCTTAGGCGCGCGCGCGCGCGTGTGTGTGTGTGTGAAGGAGCTGAAATTAGTTACTGATCTAGAGACTCGGTTCTGGAAGGACACGTGGGTGGGTGATATTCCCCTGAGGCTTGAATTTCCTAAACCGTATGCTTGCTGCAGGGAGAGTGAGGCAATGGTTGGGGAATGTTGGGAAGAAGATGAATGGGTAGTCAGATTTCGGAGACCATTCGGTCAAGAGGAGGTGGCTGAATGGAACCAGCTTCTGGAAAAAATTGAACATGTACATTTAAACGAGGAAATGGATAAGGTGGTCTGGAAACTGTAGAAGAATGGAGTGTATTCGACTATATCTATGTATAGAACCTTAACTTTCAGGGGGGTGAGGGATAGGAGGGCGGCGAAACTTTGGAAGAGCAAATTGCCCATGAAGGTCAAAGTCTTCTTGTGGCAGGTTTTTCATGAAAAGCTGGCAACAGTTGTGGCCTTGGGGAAGGGGGAGGTAAACTGACCCTTGTGCGGGGTAAAGGAAACAATAGATCATATTTTCTTTCAGTGTATTCTAGCTAAATTCATGTGGGCATGTTTCAAGGAGGCCTTGGGGTGGGAAAAGGCGCCTGTAAGCATGCAGGAGGTGCTGAGTGTCTGGATTCATATAGGAGATGTTAATTATGATATGAATCTTTTCTCCTTTGCTATTGTGTGGTGGGTGCTGTGGAAGCAAAGGAATAAACTCAGGATTGAGGGGGTATTTCCGACGCCAACTACTCTCTTTTGTGATTTCGACTCATATACAGCGGTGGAAAATACCGTTGGGCGAACAACAAAGGGCGCACTTGGAGGAAGTGCATGAGAAGCTGATGGCCTGGACGAAGGAGTATCTGAAGCGGAGGCAGGAACTGGAAAGCGAGGAAGACTTTCCCTGAAGCTGCTCTGACCAGAAACGTCTCTGTGTTGATGAGCTCAATGTTTTTCTCTCTTCTTGTTTTTGGTGTCCTGGAGGCTCTCCTTCTTGAGGCACGCCATGTTTAGCTGCTGGTTAGCTACTCTGGAGGTTTTCTTTTCATGTTCGGGTGAATTTTGGGTGGAACGGAGGGAAGTTGTAGGAGGCGCATTCTGTTATGGGGAGCCTTGCTTTGGTTTAGTTTCTGGGCGCTTCAGGTTTAGCTGGCTTCCCCAGTTCGGCCGTTGGTGTTTGAGTCTGTACCAACATTTTAATATGCTTTCTATAAAAGCTAGAGGTTCCTCCTTTTTAAAAAAAATAGTTACTGATCTTAATATTGCAGGAGCTATTCAATACCATTACATGAAAGCCAAACAAAACGAATCAAGCAAACATTTCCGAAGTCCCTGTAAACCATTGCCTTTTACGTCCTCAAACCAAACAGCACCTTGGTCTAAACCCTCCTGCGTGAGATGAAAGTGAAACCGAAGCCGTCGTCATCCATGCGCGCGCGGTGCCGGTGCCGGTGCCGGGGCCGGGGGACAGCCAACGATCGCCGCCCCAACACCCACCCATACACGTCGGCCCCCCTCGCCAGGCCGCCCGCCGCCGTCCCTCTCCGCCTTCTTTTGGCCGCTCGCGACGACACGAATCCAAGCCGCGCGCGCTCCGTATCTCCACGCCCGCCGCCGCCGCCGCGCCCCACGCACAGGAACCAGCCAAAAATCGCCCGACTTCGAACCTTGAGATGATAAGGTACGTGTGCCGATACGCATGGTGCCGTCCCCGGCCGGGAGGAAAAACCGATGATGAACGGTGGCTGGCTGGCTGGCCCTGGCCGCGCCTTGCTCTCCGCGATCGAGAACGGCCGTCGCCTGTCGGGAGCCGGGGCGATACGGACAAGACGGCTCCCGTCCGCCCCCGTGACTCGTCACGTCGACCTCTCCCTCTCCCGGCGGCTGGTCCATCCCCCGCCCGCCCGGACGCCTGCTACGTGTTGGCGCCGAGCCAAAACCCCGCACAGTGCACCGGCCACCGTACCGGGTCCGGCTGGACGTCCTCTCACGCCGGCCGGATTGCCTGCCGGGGATCATGCGGTTTCACTGCACGCGCACACTACGCGCATGTGAACACGCGACAACGTTTGCGTAGCAGTCTAGCAGCAGTGCGGCGGCAGGAGCCAGCCAGCCAGCCGCGTGGTTGGTGCGTCGCGGCGGCGGCAGGCAGCCAGGCACGCGCGGCCGGCCGGTGCGGCGGATTGGCACGGAGTGGTACGGTGGTGGCCGCGGGAGGATGCGTGCTTCTGCTCCAACCGGCACAATGATTTCCCCGGGAAGGCTGTGCGAGCGTGGCCAAGGGCACACAGGCAGTGACTCCAGTGAGCGAGCGGTGAACTGGTGAGTGGCGACAGGTGACCGGCCATCAGCTGCCTGGCCAAACCAGCTGACGCGGGTCGCTAACAAAGGGCCGGCACCCAATCAGTCAGTGCCGATCGCGGCGTACGGAGATCGGCATCGGCGCACAGCGCACTTTTTTCGCTCGCTATGGATCACGGGTCACGGCAGGCTCCACCAGTCCACCACACCAAGTGCTCCGATGTTATCGTCAGGACCACGGACGCCGTCGCATCCCATCCTATGTTTACCTTACAAGTTACCAACTCTTATCCTGCTGGACTGCTGGAGTAGGTTAGGTTGATTGCAGCGCGGGATGGGTTTTCTCGAGCTGATCAACGTCAGGCGAGAAAATCCGGAGCTCTAGCTATAGCTATGGCAATATGGCATCTAGGGTTTAGGTGGGCATCATCGTAAGGGGTTGCCAAAAGTGGAGTGATGGTGCATGCCAGTCGTCTTTGAACACTCAACGTTCGGCTTGACCGCTGAAATGTCTGATTGGAAACGTTTTCGTCAGCACTCAGCAAGCTTTCCGAACACAGAACCTGGAGATGGAGATCGTGTTAGACCCGTAAGCGTCCTTTTTTTAAGAACGTGCATAGCACATTTTTTCATTAAGCGGAAGAGAGTTTTACAACGGAACAATTTTGAGAGACCCTCAAAGCGCAAACACAACACGAAACGAAAGCTAAAGCTAAACAGAAGAGCCAAACGACCACCCTAAACCTGCCAACTTAAACAAAGCTAAACTTCTCAGCCTACCGAAGAGAAACAACACCGTCAAGATCGCCTAAGGCCCTCAAGCAACAACACCGGTGGCAAAGCATCCACCAAACACAAAGACATGGCGGCCAAGCGTCCGCCCGGAAGCAGCAGAGGTGGCCAAACATCCACCAAGCGACGGCAAAGACACCGCCAGCGAAGAAACGAGCGACAACCCACATCAGACGACGACCAAAGGTGGCAAGGTAACCACCGAACACAGCAGCGGTGGCAAAGACATCCATCGGACAACAGTGGCATGGCGGCCAAGCATCCGCCCGGAACGACAGAGGTGGCAAAGCATCCACCAAGCAACTGCAAAGCACCGTGAGCATAGCAAGGGGCGGCAATGCATCCGCCAACAGACGACGACCTAGGCATCCGTGGTGATGTTGATGAGACATGGAGACGAAGGCTGCAGAAGAAGAGTCGACGACCACTGACAGGAAATGCACCTAACCGGACCAAAACCTGCGGGAGGGATAAGCACCACGAACACACGCACATCACCGAACGACTAACAATCCGAGCTAGGAAGGTAGAGCGAGGGGGGTCATGCAGGACGATGCCTTCACAAAGGGAGCGACGACGACGCCGCTATCGTCCGACTGTCCGCAGGGGAGCAGTCCAAGTTTTCACCTGGCGAAACCAAATGGGTTTGGAGGCCACAACAACGCCTCCAGCGAGGTAACTACGTCAAAGGACGCAGCCGTTGTCGACACCGGCAAACGTCGGCCCTAGCTTTCGCCAAAGGCCTCCAAAGCCAACCCCACACTGCAGACCGTCGAGACTAAGATGAGAGCCAAACGATGGGATGGCAGCGAGCAATCCATGGTGATGACAATGATGAAGCACATCCACAGGCACAGACATAAGGAGTGACGACCTCGACGACCCAAACTAGATTACAAAAGAGCGACCGATAGCATCAACCGCGAATCTCGCCACCACACGCACAACCAAGGACAGTGCCGACACCAAACTCAGCGACTGCAGCCAGATTGACCCCAAAACGAGCGGGCTGGGGCGGGTCTGGGCCCGAAGCCCTAACGGGCCGGCCTTGGGCGGCGGCGCGACATGGAGGTCGACGCAGCATCCAGCGCCGAGAAGAGGGGGGCAGCCGCCATCGTGCCCCCAAGGCAGGCGCCGGCTGCCCGGACCCAGATCTGGCGGGCAGCTGTGGATCTGGGGTCCCTGGCAGCCGGCACCCAGGGCGGCGGCGCGACCTGGAGGCGGCAAGCACCGAGATCCGCCGCGCCTCCAAGGCAGCCCCCGGTTGCCCGGACCCAGATCCGGCAGCGGTTGCCGTGGATCCGGCTGGCGGCCGCCGTGGATCCAGCAGCCCGCGGCGGGGAGGACGGCAGCACCTGCGGCCGGCAGGGAGGACGGCGAGACCAACAGCCGGCGGCGGGGAGGACAGGCACCTGCGGCCGGCGACGGGGAGGAACGGCGGCACCTGTGGCCGGCGGCGGGGAGATGACACGATGACCTAGGGTTAGGGTTTGGGTGGAAGGTGACCGGGGGAGGAAGAGAAAGAGAGGAGGAGGGGAACGCGGGAGGCCGCTGGCCGCCGCCGCCGCCGCCGGGGGGAGGGGGGGTCTCGGCGCGGTGGCGCTGGCTCCGCCCGAGTCGCCCCTAGAGGAGCGACGCGGGGCGTGAAAATCTCTATGACACCGACCCGCAAGCGTCTTATTGGTTCGTAATGTAATGATGTGCTCATGGAAACGAAATGTCAGGTCAAATTCAGCAGGTTCATGCCACGAAAAAACAGAGAATTTGGTTCGACAAAGGACTGTTTTTTTTTTTTTCAAATCCGCAGAACGACCGCACATCGACGTGTTAAGGAGGCGTTTGAAGAGTTTACAGGGTTGCCATCACCTAATTTGCTCAAGCATACGCCTGAAGAAGCTAGGGAAGGCAACACATAATGAAACTAGCAAACAACCTAAGTGATGACCTCCGGCTTCTGACCAAAGCTCAGCTTCGCCTTGATCATTTCCGCCAGTTGATTGTACGTACCCTTTTTAGGAGGTCAGTTGATTTTACTTGCTCTTGACCGTGGAACATACGCGATCGCATTTCATTCCTTTCACTGTTCCACAAAGGTCCAGACGGTCAGTGCAAACAACGTGTCAACTGTCAAAGCCTTTGGTATAGTACTCGGCGCCTTTGATCTGATCTGAATCCTGAACAGTGTTGTGCTCGGCACAACCGCACAAGATGAGATGTTTAATGGACATTAGTTACCACAAATGGGTGCTGTTAATCAGCTAAGTTAATGCGCTGTCCAGCGGCCTCAGGCATGCACAGTTGCACAGAGACAGGGCCAAGGCAAAAGCAGAGCACAGAGAACCCCTCTACCATTACACAGTAAGGCCCCGTTCGTTTACTCCAGAATGATTCCCTGTAACGGTTCCAGCCAGAATGATAGGCTTATTTGTACTGAGATTGATCAGCTGGAATAATTTCCGGCCTCAATCCACGCGAACCGAATGAGGCCTAACTGAAATCGCCTCACAAGGTCAAACTCTCTTGGGCACAATTCATCAGCGTATACTCTGTGCATGTACATACATCGAAATCAAAACTGAGTGAGAAAAAAAAGAAGACCTAGATGCTTCAAATACTATATCCTTCATTTTTCTTGAATCTCGTTTCGCCAAGTGTTATTGCAAGAGCCCGCCCATTCTTGCGTGTCCTGTCCCGGAGCGGTGCATGAAGAACCCAACGTTTCAGCAGTTGAAGGACTTCTTGCAGTGGAGGATGGCGTCGCGCACGGCGGTGTCGGCGTTGCCGTGGCACCAGTACTCCGCCGCGCTGGCGGCGCTGGACGTCGACCGCCGCGCCGGCGTCGCGGCCGCCGTGGAGAGCGACCTGCTGGGCCGCGGCGCCGAGAACGCCCGCGCCGGCTGCACCCGCAGCGCCCGCGCCTTGCGGCACAGCGGCGCGAGGAAGCGCAGGTACCTGAGCAGCAGCCTCCGCGTCGCCAGCAGCGGCTTGGCGGCGCCGCCATGGCGCCGCTGGGAGGAGCCGGCCACGGAGGCAGCCGGCGTGCTCTGCGCCGTGTGGAACGCCGGCGACGAGGCCGACGACGCGGCGTAGTCGTACGCGATGGCAGCGTCGTCAATGGCAGTACTGCCGCTCGGCTCTTCGTCGCAGGGGAGGAGGAGGCCCTCGTCAGAGAAGACGAGACCGGCGGTGGCCAGCAGCGGTGAGCACGCCGCCGGGGCGAACAAGTCGAGGCCGCCGTCGTCCGACGTCCACCGCATCGAGAAGAGCTCCTCCTCCGGGTCCATGTCGATGAACGACGCCGTTGAGCTGTTGAACGACTCGCCGAGCCCGCCGGCGTGGACGACGTCGAGGCGCTCGAAGGATGGCGCCGCCCGCCGCGCCTTGCAGCACCTGGGCAGTCCGCCTCGGGAGGAGAAGCTGTCGCTTCGAGACGGCGAGGCCTCCATGGAGGGGCGAGCGAGGGAGCAAGGAAAGCTTTGGTTCGTGTAGGTGTTCTGTGTGAGCCGAGGGGAGACGAGGCGAGGCGATGCGATGGAGCGGCAAGTGAGTGGCGCGACGAGGATGATATAGGGGGTGGGCGGGTCGCCGGTGTGGGTGGGGGCGACGAGCCGGTGCGTGAGAACAAACGAGTTGACGTCTGGGGACAAGGCGTTTGGTGCCGTGTCCATGTTGTTCCCCGCGCGCGCTTGCTCTTCCAAACAGTGCTTTTCACGGTCCCAAACAGTAGATTCTGGGGCCCTCTGTATTCGCTCAGGATTTGTATTATCAACTCTTTCACACGGATTTCGGCATAATTCGGTGCGTTCCATGCCCACGTCTACATGTGAAATGCACGCAATTCAGACTGAAACTCGGCATGCTAAATCAGTAATAAGAATTGCCTAGTGTAGAAATTTGGTTGTGAAAGATCAGTCTGATCTGATGAACCCCAGGAACATGTATGGTTGGTATGTTGCGTCGTACTGGACCAAGGGTACCAGACAAATGACAAAACAGTAGTGTACTACAATAAGCAGTGCTCTTCCAGACCCGCCAGAGACAGGGTCATCAATGTTGGCAGCAATAATACGGGATTAGTCGGGTGGGTGAGATAATCCTGACAAAAACCCGGGGGCAGCATTTCAGCAAGCAGCATCCACCCCCATGGCCATGCCATGTCCTACATGTGGTGCCGAGCCTCAGCCTCCCAGACGGAACGGAACAACGCCCAGTGCCCTTCAGCCCTCACATCACAGATCTAACAATTCAGAGAAGAGATAATCTATGGTTCCGGGGCAGGATCCGGGCAAGATCCGTGGTCCTCACATGCGAAGCCCGGTCTCTTCAAGCGGCTGCAAGGCATCTTTTATGCGTTCATCGTCGTCGTGTCGCCTGATTTCTTGCCACGCTTGCAATATTCAAACCATGGGAGCAGGAGTGTAAGCTGACCGGGGAAACAGGGTTCAGATTCTGAAGGGAGATTAGACGGAGTTCCATGAACCTGGACCGGGAGAGACAAGGTTCAAGACCCTTGAACAGGGGACAATGGTCTCTGCAAGCATCCAAGGGAACTGCAATAACGACATGGTGCTACGGCAGCCAGTAGGTCTCTGGTCTATAGACGTCAAAGGTTTGTTGATATGCTCTTCCATTTGTTAATAGGGTTTTACTTAGTGTTGTACACTTGTATGTGGCGCATAGAACAAGCACTAGTTTTGACTCCTAAAGTAGGCACATGGTCTCGTTTTAATGCAGATGAGAGTTCGCTAGGCGAACTAAAGATCACAAGCATAGAGGTGCTAAGCTTAGGCTACATCAAATAGCCCTCAAATCAAATCAATGGCACCCCGTGACCGTGAATGAAACATATAAAAATGCTACATGAAAACGTGTAGGAATGTACTTGGCAAAAAATACTGCAGATTCATTTCAGTCTAGATCAATTTTTAACTGAAGAAAGAAAATCCTAGTACATTGTAACCCGTTAGTATGAACATTCAGCTACTCAAAAGCTGCCAGATGCTTCGTGCAAAGTTACGAGTAGGAGGTAAAAACTATTGTTAATACTTTCATATTCTTTTCTTAAATTAAATCATTGTTTTCTCTTAGCCTAATGTAGTGCAAGAAACTCTTATTCTTTACTATCAGCAGCATCCCGGTTGCCTACTCTTGTAGGTAATGTCTAAGACACTTTATGTTAATTCTAAGCATCCAAGTTTTTTTAAAGAGACTTCAAGGCATTCCAGTTGTAAAAGACAACTCTGAGGATTTTAAGGAGCAAGAACCGGTTGAAATTGGAAGGAACCCTAGCAGAACAGTAGTCTGCAAAACGAAAGAGACACTGTCTAGTTTGGCATGGAATGTAAGTTACCTCAAAATCTCAAATATACATCATAGAATAGAAAACGGGGGTGGTCTTCTCAATATTTCGTTTCTGTACACAACACCTTCAAAAACTTTTATAGGCACATTTTCTGAAGGAAAAAAAAGAAAAATAAGGTTAATAGTTCAGCAGTGATGCAAATTTTTATGCTCTAGCACAATCAAGATGTGCATGATGACCTCATTAAATTCAAAAGGAGACTCACGGAGCATACTACCTAAATTATTTCATGATAAGTGATAAGAAACGACAGATTTTCCAGGTAGAGACATGATGACATTGCTGCTGTTCTGTCATTGATTTACTGGTCCCTGTTCCGAAACTTAGGAACAGACTAGACAGAGCAGCTATGTATCAATTACTGTCCACCACAACATGACAGATTCTGAACTTCTGATTATACTTTGTCCAACATTATAACACATTTTGTCCCCACCAATTCTAGCTTTCCAGCAACAAAGATCTGGAGACTCTTTTACTCAAAGAATGCATCATCATTCAGAATATGACCCCGGACTAAATGGATGTCAATGCTATCATCATTATACCACATGAAACAGAAACCAGAGGGACAAAACTAAGGATAGCTTCAACCACTCCAACCTGTTACCTTGTTTCTAAACAACTTTTATAGTTGCAATTGCAATCGGAGGTAGTAATAGTCAGACTATACCTATTTTGTAAAAAAAAAGTTAAATTATACCTTGATGCTTTCAATAAAATGAGCATTAGAGATTTCAGGACGCATTAACCATTAGGTGGTATAAAAACTAAATAAATTAGAGATTTTCACCTGATGCTACTCCACATTTACATTTGATATTGATATGTATTCAGCTTTTCATACCATCTACCTTTTGTCAGATAGAGTAACTGTTAAGATTATCTATTTGAAACCAGTTAGATGATATAAAAAGCTGAACAGATATCAAAATCAAATAAACTTTGAGCTAGTGCCAAGATTAATTCAGTAGAAATTAAAAAAATACGGTACATGCCATGATTATGGAATAGGATGTCATGAAAGCAAACGGTTCTGGTTTCAGGTAGCATGAGGATACTGCTGTGGGTTCTGTTCTACTTTCATGTAGGGTTGTGTAAATAAGCATTTTATTTATACAGATACATGTGCCAAGATTAATTCAGTAGAAATAAAAAATATACAGCACATGTCAGGATTATGGCATAGAGCAAACAGTTCTGTTTTCAGATAGCAGTATGGAGACTGCTGTGGGTTCTGTTCTGCTTTCATGTAGTGTTGTGTAAATAAGCATTTAATTTATACAGACACATGTTCATTTTTTCCCCTCGGAGAGCAGTGACATGTATGCAGTAATGCAGCAGCAAACAATAAACTGACACTCAGACCAGCACATTATCAATGCCAAACACAATATATTGCCACACTGATTGCCACGTAAAATTGACAATTGACCCAGAAACAGGTAACTGGTACAAACTGTCGTACCATATATGAAAAACAGTGGAGTGTACACATGTGATCTGACTAACTCCCTAAAGCTAAAAGTCATACAGAATGGCAGCAGCTTTAGAAGTGTCACCAGTGTGAGAGGGCACAAGCTCCCAAGTCCCAACATTCTGAAGAACTCAAAAACTCGGTTCATAACTTCTTATGAGAATGTTCACTGGTGCCTGTCAAGTCATTTGGTGCGAGTCTTGGTCTTTTTGTGCTGCATCCTTCTTCCTCCAGAGATTTTAACTTGTTTTTTATGGCAGCTATCTTTGCAGCACGATCAGTTTCTGCTGATCTGCTTGCTGAACCACCCGTCGCTTTCTTGTTCTTCAGTGTTCTATGTGAATCACCAGAGTCTAGAGAGCTTTTCTCACTAGCCAGGTGAACAACCATTGGACGCCCACAGACTAACTTGCCATTCATCTTTTCCTTTGCTAACTGAGCTTCCTGCATGCTTACTTCAGGTGACAAAGGTGAGAACTGAGAACACAATTACTAATTTTATTTGCCACAGGAAATGGATACTACTCTTACCTCCTTAGCGGTGTATTGAACAAAGGCATAACCCCGGGGTTCACCTCGCTTGGGGCCGCGTGTGTGCCACAAGAAATCTTCAGCTGTAATCTTTCCGAAGGGGGAAAACATCTTGATAACATCGGACCTGAAAATGAACACCGCAATGTTGGCTTGCCGAACACAAGAGTGAGGTCGAACGAACATGCAACTAGATACACAAGGAATAAGTAGCCTACTCTGATATCCTGAAGTCCAGATTCCCAACATAGAGTCTACTCTCCAGCTTATCTCCCTCAAGACCTTTGACATCCTGCAACTCGATCTGGTTAGAAATTCAGCATCCACACGAGCTTTACAACCAGCTATCTTCTGATTCAGTCAGGCCAACATACCATTGGCTCTTGAAGCCAAGATTTCTAATTCAGAGAAGGCTGATCGTCTAACAGAGCACGCCGAATCACAGGGCGAACGTAAAGTGGGGCATGGGGGGTCAATTGAACACCATCACTTTTGGAAAACAATCTGCAGCAGCACCTCGGGTGGATTGATCTTGCACATCGAAGAAGAATAATCTAACAGAATCCGGGGCGGATCAGCATAAGACATGGGTGGACACTAAAAAATTGGAGTTACTAGGTACGATAAATTCACATACTAGTAACCGGATCAGATCCGAATACAAATAGCTTACGCTAGGGTTCGGGACTTCGGGGTGCTTCGTTTCGCACAACAGGAAGAGAAGGGAAGGGAAGGGCATACCTGGCGGGTGCTCGTCGCCTGCGAAGGGCCGGCGAAGATGGGCGCAGCGCCGCCGCCGCCGCTAGCCCAGTCGCCGCCGCCAGAAAAGGAAGGCACGAGGGAGACGAAGGGGGAGCAAGAGAGAAGGGAACGGTAATCGAACAGCAAGCAGCGACGCCCTCGGCCGGACCGGACCGACAGCACATTCACATGCTGTTTCACGGGCACATAGTATACAACGCCTTAACTATGTGACATCATAATTGATAAGTGGTCTTTTTCGAAAAATAATTGATAAGTGGTAATCACGTAAATAAAATCCTAGAGCTCCAATAGAGGATGGGGAATTTCAAAAATGTAAAAGTGTGTAGTGCTGATCATTGATTCCATAGATGAAAATAGTTCAAGTCTTCAATTTCTTTGATATACAACGACATCACTTTTGCTTTTGTCGACCCATGTCTTATGCCGAGCGTGTTTGAATATATTTAAAAATAGATAAAGGCAAAGTTCAAGTTCAACAGACAAAAAAAAACGAAGAAGTAAAAAAAAAAGAAAAAAAAGGTTACAGAGACTTCAGCCTGCAGTTCATGGCCAGGATGGAGCTCTGTCGTGCTCTGTGCTTAAGAAGATCAAATTATTTTTTGAATCTCTCTCTGCAATCTTGAACCGTTGGGTCTTGGTTGTTGAACATCCAATTGCTCCTAGTTGTCCAAATGCTCCAACACATAAGGATGATTATCTCCATGAAGAAAGGCACTGAAAGCTTGTCTTTGATTTGTCTGAAGATTTGAAGAGTCGGTCTCGTTGTCACTATTGAGATTCCAATCGAAGCCCAGCACAACTTTGCAAAATTGCATCGAAGGAAGAGATGAGCACAAGTTTCTCTTTTTTTTAGGATGCACAAATCACTAGTGTATGAGTCGAGCTCCATGTTTTTCCTTCCAAGGAGGTCCCTGGTACTGAGTCTATCCCTAAGAAGCAACCAAAAGAGCGTGTTTTGTTGCAGTGAGTTTCCTAGAATCCGAGGTGAATTGTACACTTTTTTTATGGTGGCGGTGGTGCTCATTAGAGACGATCGACGAACAACGAGGACCACCGGCTTACTCATTTAAATTTGTCACCATTGTACATATGTTTAGAAGTCATGAAAATGATGTTAACTTCGAGCTTTTCTTCCTAGTTCCTATTAACACTGTCGATCGTTTGCTTGCTAAGCCTCAACCATCCTCCTCGATCAGCACATGACATCAAACATATGGTACCAGACTTACACTCAAGTTAAGCATCACCCAAGGTGTCCTTACACTATAGCGGTTACTAACTAAAAATGGAGCGAGCACTTGTCACATCCGTCGACCCGCACAGGCACGAATGCACACGATGGAGTACGTCTCGCCGACGTGGTGACCATTCGGACCTGCTGACCTGCCCGATCCGCCGGGACTAACGAGCTATTAGCCGGTACCCACACAGGATGCACCGGAGCTCCGACTTGGGGCGGGCTCTCTTGTGCCACTGCTAATTCCTCTCCTAATCCACCCCGCTGCAAAATCCAGATGCAGAAGATTAATTAGGCGCTAGGCTGAAGCATGAAGGATGTTTGTGAGATTATAATGACCCTCACGTACCTAACCAATTAGACCTTGGCGAACTCGCCGTCCCTGCAAACGCCGACGTCTATGGTCATCGACCGGTCCTTGCCCTTCCTCGGCGACGACACCACCCTGCAGCAGTTCCTCCTCGGCGACTGCGCACAGCACATCGACAACCGTGTGTCAGCATCTTGTCTCTCCGACGAAACTTTGGTGTTAATTAAAGATATATGGCACGCACGCAACATACCCTCTTCCAGAGGTCCGGGTCGGGCTTCTTGAGCACGACGACGTTGTCGAGCAGCGCGCCTGGGTCGGCGATGCGCCACCGGCACGCCGGGTGCTTCACCCGGTGCCGCTCGTACTCCGTGACCGTCACGTTCCGGCGCCGGTCCATCCTGCTCCCGCGCATGTAGTAGACGTGCGGCTTCTGGCACGGCTGCCGCGCCACGGGCCTCGTGTTGAACGAGTAGGCCGTGTAGTCTGCGCGCTTGTACCAGTTGAGGAAGCTCCGCATCGGGATCTCCATCTCCCGCGGCGACAGCACCCCGCGCACCACCATCACCGCGAACCCCCACGACACGGACACCGTCCACTGGTGGCCCCTGTCGTAGCACACCGACTGCTGCGCCACCGCCGCCGAGTCGAGCCGCACGGGCCCGTCGAACAGCCTCCGCAGCGCCGCCGCCCTCGACGGCGTCGCCGGGAACACCGGCTCCAGGAAGTCGAGGTGGTGCAGCGTGACGAGCGGCGCCACGGGGTGCGCGCCCAGCAGGCCCAGCACGTCCCCCCACAGGTCGCACTGGTGGAACCCCGGGTGGCGCGTGAGCGGCACCCCCAGCTCCGACATGCACGCGTGGATGCGGTCGTCGCTGCCGTACAGCGCCGGGTACCGGTGCAGGCACCCGTCCTGCATCTTGGCCAGCTCCTCCGCCAGCGCGCGGCTGATGGCGAACCCGCCGCCGCCGAACGCCATGCCGTACGAGAAGATGAGGTTCTGGATGTGGCTCTCCGACGGCGACCCGATGTAGTACGGCTGCCGGTGGTCGTACCGGGACAGCACGTGCACAAGGTTCTCCGGGAGGAACACCGTGTCGTCGTCGCCCATCACGAACCACCGCACGCCGGGGAGGCCCAGCCGGAACGTCTCGGAGACGATCCGGGAGATCCGGAGCGCGGAACGGCTGCCGGCGCCGTGGGTGTAGGGGAACTTGGACGTGTCCGAGCTCACCATGATGGCCGGGAGACCCGTGCGGGAGCTCTTGGAGTAGAACTCGTGCACGGGCTTGTCCATCCACACGAACCCGCGCATCCGCCCGGGCCGCCACCACAGCTTGATGTACTCCTTCCGGCTCTGCCACAGCGACGCCGAGGCGCCGATGCCGAACACGATGTGGCGCAGCCCGGTGGGCGCTTCCTCCGCCGTCAGCCTCGGCTTCCCCGCCGCATGGGTCGGCGGAGGAGTCGGCGAGGACGAGGCGTTCAGCGACGCCAACGAAACGTTGCTGGGCTTGGTGGCCACCATGAAACGGGACGCCACGACGGCGCCCTCCGGCGAGCACCGCGGGTTGTAGAACTGCGCGGCGGCGATGACGACGAAGTAGAGGACCAACACCGGCAGGACGACGTAGAGGAGGAGGCCGTAGAGGAAGGAGGACTTGGCCGCCCCCTTCCCCACGCCGGCGCCGCCGTGCGTGGCATTGGTGGCCTCCTTGTGGTGGAGCTTCTCTCCAGCTCCGCCTCCCCTCATGCCAATGCCCCCCGGTGGATCGAGCGCCTAGCTGAACGCAATGGCAGATGCTGGATTTAGTTTCTAAAAAAAGTTAGAATGCTAATCGTGCCCATGTTTAATGTAACGAGATGGTTAATTCTGTGGCTGGTCGTTTTGTTCGTTGCGGAGGCCAAGCATGTCTGCATGCATAGATTTCTCTGGTCAATGGACGCAGCACCTTTCTTGGATCTTCCTTCACCGGGGCCACATCACCTTTCTTGGATCTTCCTTCTCCGGAGAACTACTAGTGTTGACCACATCCATAATCCATACTGTTGGAAAGAGAGAGAGAGAGAGCACTTTTGTACAAAATAGGATAAAACATGTTCCAAACATCTACACAACTATAAAACAGGGCCCCAGTTCGTAAGCCCCCCACCCCATGTACAGAGGAATATATGAGGATGCTACACGTTATACTACCGAGGTCAACTAGGCTACAAAACGTCAACCGCGAGCTCACAAACGACGATTTCTGTCCATTTCCAAATTCCAATCTATATATCTTCTGTTTCCCTGCTCGCGATAAATCTAAACGGCAGCTTGGCGGCGCCGGCGGCGCATCACATCGGCACACTCGCGACTCCATCTCGGTCTCTAGCACACGGCACGCCGTCTGGCCGGCGGCCGCACGCTCGGCCGCGCGGTTCGCAGGGCGTGGACGTCCAACGGGAGAGGGCGACGGCGACTGGGCGTCTTGGCGACACAGCACCGCAACAGTCACACGGGCTCAAGGCAGTATACTGCAGTAGCCAGTGTTCATGTTAGTCTCAAATTCTATCACCGTCTCCCATAGTCCTATGATCACATATATGTATGATTTGTTGCGCCACTGCCATGGTTTTCTTTAATTCTTAGCACACCGCGCAGAGTGAAAAAAGAGGATAGTATTCAGGAGTCCGCCCAGGACACTCCCAAATACATCTAATTTCTTGTGCATCAGCCAATAGATAGCAACGAAGTACGAGACCAGGTATTATTTTGATCCATTTTTTTGCCCTAATTAAATCATTGACACTCGCGACTAATTGTTTTTCATTAATAATCAGAACAAAGCAAAAACCATGTCATTTAGAAAACATCTATCTGGCCATTACAAAAGAAAGAAAGGAAACAAATAGACGAGTTTAGAATCACAAGGACGAGTGCTTTAAACAAATTTCTTAGCAGTATCATGAGCACTTCAAAAAATTATAGTGACTTCAAAGAAATTTTGTTATTACCGTTTACCAAAAGGCCCCATAGTAACTTGACTCCCAGGCCCCTAAAATCTTAGGACCGGCCCTGTAGTGCACATGTCCCATCCAAATGATAGAGTTCTCCCTTTGGTTTGGCAAAGAAAGTCGTTTAGTACAGCGACACGGTCTCCAAAGTATAACTTTGACTTCTTATTTTTATAAAGATATTTATTAAAAACTAACATATGTATACTTTTGTAAAAGTATTTTGCAAGACAAATCTATTCATGTAGTTTTCACATTTCCAAACTCAACGGCTTAAAAGTTATTCACAATTTATATTCTCAATGTTTGACTCAAATCTTGTTCAAAACGACTTCCTTTACCAAACCGGAGGGAGTATGCAGCAAGCAGAAAAGATATCTATAACTATGATATCGATGCATATCGATCAGTGGACAGGATTTGGCCACCCACTTTTATATGGCAGTATATGTAAAATTGGGTCAAATAAACAATAAAGGAAAAAGTGTGTTTTTATCCTCCAAGTTTTGCAAAAGTGTGAGTGTACTCCCTTATGTTTCAAATGGTGCAAACCGGTGCACTGACCATCCCTGCCTTGGTTTACCAACGGGTTATGCCACATGATCTGATTAACCACTGCTTAGTCACGTCATACTGATTAATTTAAACCCTAGCGCGAGTGCTCCTGAAGGTGGTGGCTATAGTGTATTTCTAGAGGCGATCTCACCGGTAGAAGAGATTATGAAGAAAACTGATTCACTTGGCCTGCAACTCTTTAGGTAAGGTCTCTTCTTTGCATCTCATTTTTTATTTGTCTTGCGTTCGTCCTCTATTTTTACAACATGGCATGACGATCTCGAACACATTTTTCTATAGGGTAGAGATGATGATCTTGTGAGCAGTGGTGACAATGTTAGTAACCTAGGGTATATATTGAGCACAACAAGATGTCGCCTATAGAGATTAGAGGGCATTTTAGGGACATGTCTGGTGAGATCGCCTCTAGAAATACACTATAGGTTGGTTCTGGTGGAACTCTCTCCTAGTGCTATTCTCAGCGCAATCAAAGGTGAACAGGGAGATTATACAGGGAAAAATACTTGTCACACTTCTCTCGCTAGATTTTTGGGTGATCTCCTTCAAAGGTTGGAAAATCCAGCTTGGGCAACTTAAAATCTCTAGGTTGGTTCTGGTGGAACTCTCTCCTAGTGCTATTCTCAGCGCGATCAAAGGAAGCAGTGAAATTAAATTGGGATTTCGATTGCTCACCCTTGACCAGGGAATCTTGGGTGGGCAGGCCCCCCTCAGAATTGCCCTGGTGGTCGATGTTCTTGCCGTGGCCGTTGGCCCGGTCCCCTTCCTCGCGCGGCGGGGCTTGAGGCGGAGCTTTGGTGGATAAGGCTTCCAACGCTTCCAAGCGCGATGTGAGACTCTTCAGCTCGTTGTTGAACTCGGTGGATAGCTTGTCTGCATTCGTACTGCGCCGGTGAAGATCTTCGACCGTCTCAGTGAGCTTGAGTTGACCCACCGCGAGTGTCTTCACTTCCTTCAAGATGACGTCAATCTTCTCTTCTGCCGACGGCATCCTAAATGTGAGAGTAGGCGTACGGGTCTTCTTCCCTCGTTGTCGAGGTTGAGTTGGTGGTCGCGGAGGAGGTGGTGGTGGTGGTGTGGATCTCGGCGAACTTTGGTTTTTTGGTTGGATGGTCTGGGTTGGTGATTGTGGAGTGGACGAGGTCGATTCTGGCAGAGGCGGTGCTGGGTGGTTGTCGGGTGGAGGCGCCAGTGTCGGCTCCGGCGAGATCAGGGTCACCGCGTCTGGAATTTACGGAACCCGACGAGGAATCAGAGAAAAAAATTCTTCGATCCTTCGAATCCTCACCACTCTGGCAGGACTCACAGCTCTCTCTGGAAACCTAGGCTCTGGTACCAAACGTGACGATCCTAGAAGGAGTCGCCGGTAATTGGAGGGTTTTGCCGGCGGAACGCACGGCGGAGAGGTCGGCGGCGCCGCCTCGAGCAGGAAGGAGTCGAGAGGGGAAAGTAGTTTAGGTTTTACTTGTCTGATTGGTGATGTTTGTTGTTCTTACAGTAGGTCTCATATAGAGCATACACGGGCTCATGGCCCAACTCGGCACGCGGGCCGCTATCTTGTTACATGGGCTCGGCCCAGTCGTGACATCTTGTGGTTACGACAAATAAATTTCTATCAAAATAACTTTCTAGCTACAAATGATGAAACCCCTTCTAGTGGTCTACCTGTCTAATATGTAATCTAGTAAAATATATGGATTTGACAATCATAGTTTCATAGATTTTGATCACATTCAGATGAAAAATGTGGGGTTGATGAACTTGTCTTTTTTTTCATGGAAGAATATGTTTTGAATCCAGACAATTTGAACCTAGTCTTGGTAGTCTAATAAGTTAGTGCCTCGCATATTGAAATGAAATTCTCGTGTATTCTTCAAGAATTAGGGAATTTGTGTAGATTGTTTGCTCAGTATTTGCAGTTTGAAAACTGGTGCTACGATTAACATGGTTCTAATTAGAATGTAATGCTTTCGATGTGTCAGTAACTAGTAATTCAACATTAATTCATAACCGGTCCTCATTGTATCGATACAATTGTGGTAGATGTATATGGCCATGCTTCACTGCTGAGTTACTAGAACTATTGATATCTTTCTAGAAAATTCAGCCGGTCAACTATTGATTTTTTGCTAGTATATGAAGGACATATAAGAACTGAAAAGAAGAAAAAAAAAACAAGACAAAGGAGTTCTCAAAGTGACCATTTGTGTGTGTGGGTGGGGGGGGGGGGGGTCATGGAATAGTTGGGTTCGATTCCCTTTATACACATATACACAATGTGGCAAATTAAGATTCAAATTTTTTGCAGCCTGTTTGCCATGTGCCGGCCACGTGGCACACGGCAAACAGGGTACTTTGCCGTGTGCCTGCCTGTGGCACACGGCAAACAGGCCACGTTGCCGTGTGCCACGTGGCAGGCACACGGCAAACAGGCTTGTTTGTCGTGTGCCCGTGAGGTGGCACACGGCAAACAAGGGATTTTCCGTAGTGTGAACCGGAATTGCTGCCTTGTGCATCATGCATTCATGATGAGCTTCATACATACTGATTGCACTGCATCCTCGCATGCATCCGTGTAGAGCCGCTACCGAGCACGTTGTTTATGAGATCGTGGCTACCTCAGGAGCTGTCCGAGAGGGAGCAAGCAGCTGAAGCCCCCGGTCTCCGGAAGAGACAAATGGTAGTCGAGCAAGCCCAATGCTCGGAAAATACGAACCGAAGTGCTAGTGATTAGCTAGTGAATTTGAAAACAACATAAAACACGAAGAAAACTGATGGACGATCAGCAACCTCCAGAGTGTCAATAAGCGCGGTGTGTTACTGCGTTCGCGCGAGCGTGCAACAGCAAGTGCGCGCGGAGCAAGATACGTCCGCGCGGCAAACAATGGCTATCGTCGCCGAGCTGGCACCGGAGCGATACACTCATACACATATAGACAGACAGAGACACCGTGCCAAGAATTGAAGCGAGAGGAATCTAAACCCTACAAAAATCCAAAGCGCCCAACACAAGAGGCGCACAAGCTATCTGCGGGCGCGCGCCATGCGCCCATGCCCAATGCCATCGGCTACTAGCTAGCTGCTGCCGTTGGCACATCCCCGTCAACCCATTGCATGAACCTCCAAAGCAAATTAAAGCACTCTGATCCGGTAGCTCTGATCATCGCGTCGTCGGTCCGTCCCCTGTCATGCTAATGCGAAGGATCATCATCAGCCGGCCAGGTCGTGTAGGAGGTGGAACCCGGTGGCGGCGCCGAGGCCCCGGTGGTAGTGTGAGGCCGACACGGCGTCGCCTTCCATTCCGGCGGCGCTGAACTGGCTCTGAAGGTGATCGTGGACGCTGCCACCGGCCGCCATCTGCTGCTGGTGGTGGTGCTCGCCGCCGCCCGCCATGAACAGATACTCGTGCGCCGCGGCGGACGGGCCGCCGCCCGCCGCGAACGCGACGTTCACGCCGCCGTGCGGGTCGTCGCCGTGCTGCTGCAGTCCGAGCGTCAGGGACACGCCGCCGGCGCCGCCGCCGAACCCGTGCCCGCCGCCGTCGTTGAACGCGTCGAAGCCGAGGTGGCCGTCCATCATGCTGCCAAAGTTAATGTTCTGCGGGTCCTGCTGCTGCTGCCGATGCTGACGACGGAGGCCAGGGACCCGGCGTCGTGGACCAGCTGCGCCCGCGTCGGCTTCCGCTCGCCGCCGTCGTCGCCCATGCCGCCGCGGCCCTGATGCCCTAGCTCCGAGGCGCCGTAGCCGCTAGTGTTATTGGCGTCGTTGTTGTTCGCGTTGCCGCAGGCGGCACCCGCCTCCTGCTGCGGGTCCTTCATCTCCTCCGCGTACATCTCCTCCACCATGGGCTTCCACAGCCGCACCCTCGCGTTGATGAACCAATTGGAGACCTGCCAGTAGTGCAAAGCGCCCAGCGCCCACGCGGTGGGCGCGCAAGAGAGACGTTAGCGGTTGACAAAGATTCCCTGGCTCTCGCCGTCTCGCGACGTGAGCGCGCGAGGAGAGGACACCGACACGCTCGACTCCGACGTGGTACCCGACCGATGGGCACGGCCGGCCGGCGTGCCCCCGCCGGTGCGTGTGGAATCAGTTTTAATTTAGCTTTGCTGGACAGTGGACTAATAAGTATGCTAGCTTAGCTATGCAAATAAGGCAAAATGATTGTGATTTGGCGCCGTGATCGGCAGATGATTATTCAATAGGAATTGGTTAACATATTTTGTACGGATTTTGTTTGGAGCTGATCGGTCAGGGTGTGATTGAGGAGCTGTGGTAGAGGTAACCGTACGTACTTGGCTGCGTGATAGGCCTGTCTGTCGCGCCAGGATGTGCTTATCCACGTCGCTTGGATACCTGGAGGAGAGGATAGCAAAGCAACAAGGGTTTATAATAAGTTTGTCTTTCTATCTCATATAGGATGATGTGGATCGAGTGCAGCTGGAAATTAAGAAGAAGAAAAAAACATGAGCATGTAACATATGTAGACATGTTTTAGGATGCCTAAAGATATTGTAAGTTTTTCGTTCATGGGTTCTACATGGAACATTCGTACAAGACGATTGTGGTATATATTTGATGTAGACGTTGTAACAGTACTGGAAGAGAAGAACAATATTCAGTGGCAACTGGCGAGTACTACTTGACAAGACAGTTCTTGAACAATGATAGGGGAACCTAAACGCATG
Organism: Urochloa ruziziensis; assembly: GCA_015476505.1. Taxonomy (NCBI): domain Eukaryota; kingdom Viridiplantae; phylum Streptophyta; class Magnoliopsida; order Poales; family Poaceae; genus Urochloa; species Urochloa ruziziensis. The sequence goes on from CM027118.1 coordinate 21,569,200, forward strand.
AGATTCACCCAAAAAGGACTTATTAACAACATGGAGCACCTTCCCAATATAATTGATAGATGAAGATTATAGACAGCTCCCAAAGCACTAAAACCATGCAATGTAGCATCTTAGTTTTCACTAGGCACCATGCTCTCAGTCAGAATTCATATGTAAACAAGCAGCATATATGCATATATATGGTGCTAACTAACTGTCATATTTATAAGCACATGGAAAAACATCTAGATTTTCATATTGACACATATATACCAACGGTGTTAAAGTACCAAAAAATACTGAAAGGGTAAATTTTTTGTGTTAAATTAATAAAAAATGTTGTTTAAGTATTTAACCACATCCAGATGGAAGAGAGGGTGGTAAACATGGTCCAGAAAGGACAAGAACAACGCCACATATATAATACAGAATGTCAAGAATGAGAATCAAAGTTGAGCATCATTTAATCGTCAAGCATTCTTTTTGCAACTAGATGGTGCTCATGTATGATTAGCCTTAATTTGTTAGGATATATATGACTCTTCGTCTGTTATACTTTTTGGTTCTTTTTTTTTTCAGGTAGCAAATTAACCATATATTACTGTACTCGGCATATTAGACATATTGGGAGTCTAATTGTGCAAAAGTCAACTGTGCGAAATGGAATTCTAGCAAGTGTGGGGAATTAAGGATGGTAATATTACGGATGCAGGAAGTGTTCGAATAGCCAGGCCCGGAGGATGGAGACGGCGCGCTCCGGCAGCCCGCGCTGCGGCCTCCACGGCTGGCTCTCGAGCACGCCGGACTGGTACGCCCTGTGCTGCCTCAGGCACTGGTCGAGCACCCGCAGCCTGGGCGTCGTCTCCCCCTTGATGGCGATCCCGGCCGTTCCCGGGGCGCCGCCGCCGCCGTCTGCGTCCTTCTCGCCGAGCGCCCGGCGCACCGCCTGCATCTGCGCCGCCACCCCGTCCCTCAGGCTCCGGAAGTGCTTGGATATCGTCCGCGACGCCAACCTCGTGTACGCCGCCGCCGCCCGCTCCCCGGCCACCGCCTCGAAGGATCCCGCCACCGCCCTCATCTGCTCGCGGTACCTCCGGTACCTCCTCTCCACCTGCACGCACCGCCGTTGAATAAAGCGCCAACCAAAATCAGACACCATGCCAGTAAAAGTATAAGTAACTAAGCTCGATTACAAATGGCAATGTAACAGTGTAGCTGCAAGCTGCCTGCAACTGTTTCCCGGATTGATGACACTGTAGCTCTCTGATGGTAGTATGGTACTGACGTACTTGTCTTTGACTGGTGCAGTGATGCACACCCTATGGAACTGTACTGCACCTACCAATGAATCACACTGTGCATGCAACTGTGCAGCATACACGGGAACGGCAATCAGGGAGTAAATGTGTGAGGGATTAAGACCAAGGTGCTGCAGGAGAGATGGGCAACGAGCCAACGACCGAAGGTAAGAGGAGAGAGAGCAGACTAGTAGAGGAGCAGTGTAAAGAGAGAGCAGTGGTAGCTCTGCATAGGTATGCCGGTGCGCGGTGATGGGCTCGTGGCCATGGCATATGGCCCTACTGATCTGCGGGAGGTACAGGTTACCCTGCATGCAGACCCCTAGCTACATCTGCGGCGAGGACGAAGGATGGGGGACTGGAGGTTTCCAAAGGCAGAAGGTGAGGCCCAGAATGGAATCAACTGTCCGTGCTCTCTTGAGAGTTCAGACAAGCCATAATTTGAACTCCCAGTTGCCTGCAGCTTTTTAGATTTCCAAGGACAAGAGGTCAAGAGCAAAGAACTACTGAGTCCTGACGCGAGCCGATCCTGCTGCCGGTGGACCTGTACATGCTGTGTGCGATGCATGGTTAATTGAGGCGTGCCGAGCGATTAGAGAGGACGACTACTACCTCTTGGAGCATGGTGTAGAGCTTGGCCTTGAGCCTCTGCAGCTCGGCGGCGTCCATGGCCTGGATCTGCGCCGACGCGGGCGCCGAGGACGATGACCCCTCTCCGGCGCCGTCCTCGCTCGCTGGCTTCGTCGGTGTCTTGGAAGCGGCGGTCGTCTCCACGGGGAGGCTGCAGAATTCCTGCAGCAGCTGCTGCGTCGGGCGCAGGAACCTGGAGCCGCGCAGGTGCCACGCGCCCTGCTGCTGCTGCTGCGGCCACGCCGCCGGCTGGTGCAGCTGCCTGAGCGCGCCGCCGCCGCCGATGAGCTGGTGGTGGTGGTGCAGCGCCAGCGACGCGGCCTCCGCGGGCCCGTGCAGCGACAGGGACGTCAGCGGCGCCTGCTGATGCTGGCGGTGCTCGCCGAAGCCGAAGTCTTCCCCGAGCGCGGCGCCCTTGCCGTGCGCCGCCGCGGCGAACATGTCGAGCCCGTGGTGGTGCGCCTGCACGCCGCCGGCGTAGAGCTGGCCGTCGTCCTCCCCCGCGTCCACCTCCGGGACGAGCGTGCCCACGCCGCCGGTGGCCGCCGCGAAGTAGTCCGCGTACGCCAGGCTCGGGTCGTGCGCCATGTCTCACACGTTCGTTCCCGCGGCCGGCGCGAGCTGGATGGCAGTATACACGCAGCTGCGCTGCACGAGCTGTACCGGGGGGCTCTCGCGCGCCGACGATGGCGTCGTTACACTGAAGGTTAGGGGAAAAAAAAAGGCTTATTATTAGCTCAGAGAGAAGTAGCCGGGGAAAGGAAAAGGAAGCGAGGAGGAGGAGACGCGGACGGCAGCGGCGTCGGCAGCGGGCGACGACGCACCTTTGAGCCAGGAAGAGCGCAGGGCCATAGCTTTTGGGCGAGATGTGATGCGATCGGCTGGATGCGATGAGGATTGAGGACTCATATACCCGGCCGGCCCGCGCGCGCGCGCGCGTTATGACATGAGCAAGGTAACAAGTTCCCACTTGGAGACTTTGGACAAGTACACGCTAGCTAGCTAGTGTGCTGCGCGCGTGGACTAGTTAGCAGCTAGCAGCAGACCAGTAGACCACTAGTACTGTACACACTACACGCAGTGACCGACGTGCCGTGGCGCAAGAGCTATAGCGAGCGAGCGAGCGAGAGGTCGGCCGCCGGCCGGGCGAGCGGGGCCGGCGGGTGTCGCGCAGCATTTTCGGTCTCGTGCGCGCGAGCTCGGCACGACGGCACCGGCACACGCTCGCTGATGGGTCGCTCGGGTAGCTAGCTGGTACGTGGTGGTTGCCGCGTCGAGCTTTCGAGCGGTGGCTCCGACGAATCGATAGATTCTCCGCGCTCGCACCCTTTGCGCTTGCGCACAAGCGCTTCAGCCGCGCGCACGCCCAAGCGTGCTCTGCTCGCTACGTTCTGCTGCAATACCATTTGCGAGGGCATGCACACCGGCACAGTGGCATATCAGACTGGTCAGCAGCGAGTCCGGGAGGGACCTGTGGGCTGTGTGTGGCTGCCTGGCCGCTGGCCCGTAGCCGCCGACGGTGGGGCCGGGAGGGAGGCGATCGAGTAGTACGTCCGTGGTCCACGGCTGCCAACTAATCGCCATTAAAAAAACGGCCTCTTGGAGGCAACGGCGGGCCCCGCCTGTGTGTGTGGGAGCGTCCACGTCACTTTCATGGACCCCCAGACTCGATTGCTTCTTCCAGCTGATTGAGTGCGCTAATGTCCTGAGCTATTTTATTTTGTAGGGAAAAAAGAACATCATTTTATAACCAGCTTTTTTTTGGATAGAGGATAAAATCGGCCCAATATATACAGACAGATGGATATATACAGCCAATGATTACAAAAGAGTTTTTAGACTCATACTCAAACATGAGTTAAGAAAACAACATAGAAAACTCTGAGACAACTTTGAACTCTCAGTTCCGCTTAGAAACTTGATGTCGAAATTGTCATGCCGTATTCCATTACTTGCCAAACCTTGTGATCGCAGGAGGATACCACGTTGTGGGGACCCTAGTTAAGAAATCCCTTGATCACCTGTATCAGGTTCTGGATCGGTCGCTGATACGGATCTCATCACAGATTAGTATCAAAAGCAGTGAATAACGTATAAACTAAATAATTATTCACCGTTTTAAACTAGCGGAGAGCGAGCAGGCACTCATTCCTCCACTGAAGTGAGTTGCAGCACCTCATCGCCCTGGAGTCCTAAACTTGTACGACAATGAAAGCAAGAGTAAGTATTCTGAATAGAATACCCAGCAAATCCCACAAATTTAATAATATAAATATATAGATTAAATAAATGTAAAGGTCGGTCCTGGAGGGGCATTTCCTCCCTACCAGTCCCGATACTAAACCCAGAACCCAGCCAACAGCACTCATGCCGTCTAGGTTCTCCATGCAAGAAAGGAAATCTAATCAATGAGGACATTGACTATATGGATTCTATGCCGAGAGTCGCGGCTATCCAAATAGGTTTTACACTCTGCAGACGTTGTACTTATGTACCTCGCATTCGGTCAGCCCCTACCTTCGTCGAGGCAGGTACTAACCTACGAGACTCGTACCCACCGGTGACCATCGCTGGTCAGCATTCCCTAGGCCCATCCACGTGTATACTGGGGGCTAAGCAGGGGCCACCATCATCCGCCTCGCGGATATCAACCCGGGCATGCGCATAAAATAACAGGGCCTCCAGCCCTCAGGGTCCTCGACCCTCCGGTCAACCGTGTCGCCCAGTCCCAGCCCTCTGTCTGGGTCTGTCTCCAGTATACCTGTTTCCCGACTTGGCACGTGCACGACTAGGCATCAAGCGCTACTTGGTTTCCACCTGTCAGCACCCTGCACCAATCATACGGCTCCTTGGGATGGATTACTAGGTTCAGCTGGTGGGGTGTGAATCAATGCCTCACATAAATAGGCATTCCCGTAGGCTATGCTTTTTTGGCATGCGGGGTTATACGGTGCATTAGAAAGATTCTTCCATGAACAGGTCCTTAGCTGGATCAGAGTGGCTCTTAGGATAGGGTCTCCTGACGAAGCTATCCTTCCACTCCCAATCTTAAAGCATCCTATATCTACAGCGATGCTGGGCATACACTCAGATCATGCCCAATATAGCTTATGCTGCAAATATAGTAAAGTTTAGTTGGTGATATTATTGGTGAGACTAGCCTTCATTGTCGGTCCTTAGACATTCCTTACGCAGGCGTATATCGTATGTTGATCGGGCTGGGCTTCGGGCCTTCTGGAGCTTCGGCGTCTCGTCGAGCCCGGTCATGCTATCGATAAAACATGGAAAATAACAATCAGTATAACAGTACATCAATCAAATCGTAAAAGGGAAAAGAAGAATGAAAGGAAGGCGGGGATTCGAAGGATTTCCCTATGGGTTAAGGGATAATGGCTAGGGATTTGATTAATAATCCATTAAATAGCTGATGGATTAAAGGATGCAGATTTGGAATAGAATTATTAAAAAATCCCTGAAAGATGGCTGGAATGATGATTATTAGTATTTCAGGAATTATATAGATTTCTAAAGAATAATTCCCGAGTATGGATTTCGAGAAAGTCTTTATTCAATTCTGGGCAGCATGACGGCTAGGATTTTACTGATACCTAGAGGTTTACGGACGGTCGGTACGGCGACTAAGGTTTTGATGGGGCTAGGGTTTCATATGGGCGGCGTATCGACCGGGTTTCCTATTATTCTGGGTATTATAATGGCTGAGCTAGGCTTAGGATATAAATATTAGGGAACTAAGCATATGAAAATGCTTAGAATAATCTCTAATATTTATGAAAATTTTCTAGAAATTTAATGGCGGCCCTCTATTGGTTAAAAACTAGCCTAATTGAATTTAGGCTCTAATGACATACTAAAAAGGATTGGATGACACTAATAGGCTTAGGAATATTCCTAATATTTATGGGTATTTTTGGGGAATTTTTAGAAGTGAGGAAGGGCTCTAAATAAATTTGTGTGTACTCTTACCGGGGTGTCGAATCGGGATTCACTAAGACAGAAATAAAGCATTGGGTGGAACTCTTCTTTGGTGTTAAGGTAGTAGTTGTGAATAGCCATCGACTACCCGGAAAGGGTAGAAGAATGGGACCTATTCTAGGACATGCACCTAGCAATTTTCGGGCGGCTGACGCAGCGAGGTGGGGTCCGCCTCGGCACTGTTCCGTGGGCCGGCGTCGTGGACGCGGTGGACCGCGCGTCTCTAGGCTGACGGTCTAGCGGACCGTGTCCACTCCACTGGTGCGGCTGCCGCGCCGTGGACCGGCCATGGACCGGGGCGCTCGCGGAGCTTTGGGTCCATATGGACCGCGTGCACCGAGCGTGAGGCGAAGGGAGCGGACGGCAGGGGTGATGCCGTCATGGCCCGGGCTCGCCTGCCAGGTTTATGGTGAAGAGAGAAGGGGAGACGGCGGCGGACGACGGCGGACGGCGGCGGACGGCGCCGTACCGCTTCGGGGGAAGAGGGCGGCGCCGCCGCGGGCGCCATTCGCGAGGCCGTGAAGGCTCGCCGGCGTGAGCCTCGCCATCGCTTAGGCTCGCCGGCAACAATGCGGCTTGCTCTAGGCGAGAGAGGGGACTGCGGCGAGCACGTTGGTGACTAGTAGGAGGACAGAGGGGCAGTGGAGCGGTGTGGCCGTGCTCGGGGAGAAGAGAAGAGGGAGCTCAGCTCGGTTGTGCTTGTGCCGGAAGAAGAGAGGGCGGGCTCCTCCTTTTATAGGCGGCCGGGGGTGCATTGGAGGCCGCCACATCGTGCGGAGAGGATGAGGGTGGCCGGAGGGCGGGACGCGTGGCTGTCCAGGGGGAGCTCGAGCTCCGGCAATGGAGCTCGGCCGGAGGCCTGAAAAGGGGAGGTCGGCGACGCAGTTCCCTTCCATCTCGGCCGTGCGAGACGCATCGCGTGGTGACGGTGCGACTGCGGACTCGTACGGAGCGGGATGGGCACCAGGGATGGGCGCTCCTCCGGGCCATTAATGACGCCTGACCCGTTGGTGTCCAACGGCGGTCGGCTGGGGCGCGTGTCGGCCGGGATTCGTGCGTAGCTTCCCCACGCTCGGATGCGGCCGAATCCAATGGCGGAGGCGCGACCAAGGGCGCTGGCGCGTGGCGGGGCAGCCTGCTGGCGGCGGCGCTCAGCAGGTGACGACAACGCAGCGAGAGGAAGGGGAAGAGGGCAAGGAGGAAGGGGAGACGGCCGCGTGGGCCGTTGGGCTAGAGGAGGAGAAGGGAGGGAGCTGGGCCGCGGGGCGCCAGCGGGCCGAGCGGAGGAGAAATGAGCTGGGCCGTGCAGGCCGTGGGCCGGCGAAGGAAAAGGGGGAGAGAGCGGGTGGAAGGGGAAATCAAGGGTAGGGATAGACTTTAAGGTTGGGCCGCGAAGAATGGTTGGGCCAGAACCGAGGTTTCAGCCCAATTATCGTTTAAACAGTTTTCTATTTATTTGAATGGGTTTTTGGAGGGAATTTGACTTCAAACTTAACCCAAATCTTTTCTAGTTTTATTCTAGGGTTTTAGAAACTCGTTTTGGTCCTAATAGAGCACTCGAGTTGTAAAGCATCTATTTTATTTCCCTATAGTTATTTATAGTTTATTATCCATATTTATTCCTTTTTAAATCTATAATTACTCTAATAAATCTAGTGTTTATCTAAATAAATTGTACTTAATTTTTGAGGGTGTTACACACGTCATAGACGCCATCGCGGAGCTTCATAGCAAACGCCTTTAACAAGGAAAACGACGCAAAACAACGTCATCGTTACTTTCACTGACACAATCCGCTAGACAGGACTTTTGCCCAAAGCTCCTCACCCGGCTCGCGGGTTGAAGGAAGAGGTACCTCAACAACACATCCAGGAAAGAAACGACACCTATGGGTGTCACCGTCGTTAGCACCGATAGATATCGGGCATGGTTTTTGCCTAGCACCTTGCTCCCCAAATCCTACTAGCCGTCGTCGGTCGCCGCGCAGCTGTTGCGCCTCTGTGGACCACCGAGCATCGGCCATGGCCACCAACCCTACTCTCCAGCAGCACGCCACCACACCTTGCTCTATCGCTGACCCATCGTGACTGTGGGTGGACAGATCCGCATGCAAGGCCGCCGTAGACGGACGAAGTTGTGTCGGATCCACCGTTCCCGTGCCGACTGCCGTCGCCGCCACCATGTCCGTGTGAAGGTGCTGGAGACGAATCCGCCCCCGCCGCCGTCATGGCCGTGCAGAGAAGAGGAATGGGACGCAGACAGACAGATCTTCATGCGAGGCCGCCGGGGAAGGTTGAAGCCGAGCCGGATCTATCGCCCCACCGCCATGGAAATCTTGGCGTAGAGAAAGAGAGATCGGTTGTCGCCATGGAAATTCTGTTGCAGAGGAAGAGAGCCATGCCGCCGCCTTTCTTGCGCCTACGCGGACTTCCACCGGCGCGCTCGGGCGGGGTAGCAAGGACACAAGGAGGAACGGAGGGAGGTGTTCCGGCCGGCGGCGGCTAGGGTTTCCGCTCGAGCCGCCCTGGGAGGACGACACGGGGGAGTCTTGACTCTTTGCACTGCCTATTTTACAACCAGCCGAGTCCATAAAATCCTTCGCTTCTCATCAACAACGATTAAAAAACAATTCACTTTTCAACCTTGTCCCCTCAAATTAGGAGGGATTTTGGGTAACATGGTATCGACACGGGACAAACACCCAGGTACTATACTATTGAATTTTAATCAAAATACATTCTATTCATTTCACATTGTCGGCGTCGGAACCGCGCGGGGGTCCAACACCTGCAGAAAAGTGCGCTGTGTCCCGTCTCTCGATGGTCGATGCAAGGGCAATGTGATGACACGGGGTTTATCCTGGTTCCAATCTTCCGATCGTACGTCCAGCAGGGTGTGCTTGCGCACTTGTATTGCCTTGCACCGGGGGGTGCTCGTAGTAGGGGGCTACAAGCTTGGCGGGAGAGGAGGATAGGCCTCCAGGTCCCTTAGAATGAGTGAGAGTTGGGTTGCTTGATGAACTGAGTGGTGAGTATGTGAGCGAGTGTGTCTGATCGCCCCCTTGTTCTATGGGGCTGCCTCCTCCTTTTATAGTCCAAAGGGGGGGCAGTTACAAACAGTAAAGGTACAGTACTTAGTACAGTGACGGCGTACGACGGGGCGTGACTGCGGGCGTGACTCTTGTCTTGGCTCGTGTTGTCGGACTAGGCGACTTCCCGGCGTATGGTGTTCTGGCGCATGACGCGACGTTCCCTGTACATGACGCACGCTCCTTGTGCTCCTGACTTTATGGGCTGGCGTGGGTCGTCATCATCAAGTACATCAAGCCACGGACCCGTTCGAGGGCTCCCCCTGTCCGTTCGAGGGGTCCCCGTACCGGAGTTGGTAGAACAGGGGAGTGTGACAGTACAGGGCTGTCACATCGCCCAGGCTCGTGACGCCACACAGGTTCATCACGCTGTACAGCGTAGAGGATGACCGTATGGAGTCAGGGATGACCGCACGGTGTCGGAAATGACCGCACGGTGTCAGGGGTTGGCGGAGATGACCGGGGATGGGCTGATGATTCGTTGCTTGACTTCCTCGCCCAAGGCCGTGCGGAGCCATTAAATGCTCTTGTCCATGGGTAGGTGAGCCGTCAGCGGGCCCTGCGAGCGAGGGGTCTCGAGCGAGGCGGGGTTAGGCATCGAGAGCGGCCTCCGGGCCTCGAGCGAGGAGTCTCGAGCGAGGCGGAGTTCCGCCTCGCTCGAGGGGTGCAGGGCACCCTCGAGCTCGACGGCGGATCAAGACTTCCTCACTTGTTTTTCGCCGGGTTAATTGGTTCCAGCGGTTTAGTTGGTGATTACCGTTGTCTTAGGGCCTCTCCCAGGATTGGCACCGACACACATGTAGATTATATTGTTCTGTTAGTTATAGGTGACGTGTCTATTGTTGTTTATGAGGACCTCGTCAATCTCAAGATCCGTCGGTCCAGTCTTACAATATTGGGACATTGTAAGGTGCTCGGACGACAAGGGTGCGCGTGTGTGTATTCATAGGGGTGGTTATACATATGTGAATGAATGTATGTAAAATGTGATTCAAAAATTAGTATGATAGGATACAAATTGGTAAGTGTATACAACTAAAGTAAATCCTTGTCATTATGTCCATCAAAGACACGATTGATTTAGAATCTGAATAAATCTCATACAACAGAATGTTTCTAAAAATTTAATGTTATTATAAAGTTATTATAAATTACCTTTGAAACCATTTAAGAAATCATTATGTTGCTCTTATATAACTCTGAGAAACTACCAAAATTATACATGAGCATTGAAAACCAGATTTGCTCTAGAGGGAATTAAATTGAAAAGTTTCTAAGAATAATCTACCGATTAGTAATAAATAAAAACTAATTTAGTCCTGGGCAAATCTCCATGTCAATGATGCCACCATGCCGGAAACATTATAAATTTGGGGTACTGTCTACCTGTCACCCGGGTGAAATACCCCCCTCCCTCACCTAAACGATTTCAGCCAGTAGATCAACATCCAACGACAACTCCTCTTCTTCAACCTTCAGATCACAACCTCTTCTTCTACCTCCCACCGTCAACTGCCCTCCGCCCAGTCCGTCCCGCCGGCGCGGGGGGCTCCGGCGAGGCCCTAGCCTACCTGCGGCGGCCGCCGCACCGGCCCCTCCTGCCGCCGCCTCCCACCACCGCCGTCGTCTCCGGCCATCAGCGCCCCTGCCCCGGCGCCGGCCCAACCGCCTTCCCCCGCCGTCGGGCCGGCCTGCCGTCGCCGGCCCTCCCTCTAAGACCGTTGGTGAGCACAACCCTCGGTAACCCCCAAACCATAAAGCCCTGCCGCCTCCACCACCCGCCGGAAGAACGGGAAGGCGGGTGAGAGACCCAGGTGTTTCACCCGGGTGCTCTTTAGCTTTTCCCTAAATTTGAGCCAAGGTTGAAGGGAGAACGGTTTTGGTAGTTGACGGTTGAAAATAAACGTTTCATAATTGAAGGTTGAAAGCTGAAATCATCAGCCAATAGTTGAGCGTTTGCAAAAACACAACTTTTGTCTTTTAACCAAGTAAGAACGAAGCACCAGTAGTGTGAATTGAGCGAGTGAAATCCCCTCCACGTGTTCTTCCGTTAAGTTGTTCATACACAAGAGCTATAACAGCTAGCTTCGATCTGCTCGTTTTCTCCGGGCAACTTTGCGCCCGTCACGAGTCATGACTACACATATAACGGCTGTGAGGATTGAGGAATTGGCCCGCCCTAATATTTCTCATACTCAAAGTACTAGCAGAGAACCAGCAGAAACTAAATAAACCAGCAAAGAAAAATAGTGCATGTGCGTATAATCGCTTTTCTGTTGGTTCATGCCCGTCCTTTTTAACCTTTTGTGATTCATGTTGGGGACATGCATGAATCTAGTATAGGTTGCTGAAAGCAAATGAAAAAGGGGAGAAAGAAACGTCTGATATGTCCATATAGCAAGGCTGCTCCCAGCTTTACCAACGTCAACATTATATTATGCAATAGCCGTTCCGGAAATCGACCCACAGCACACAACACGAATTTTTTTTAATCTGTTGGCAGATTATGACACCTTCTGCGCAATATAATATGGATACGCTAGGATCAAACACAGGTCGTCTATCATATCAGTCCTCGTCAACACACATTACCAACCTCCCTCAGTTCCTCCACGCCAAAACTCAGTAAAAACACCTCCAGTAGTCCAGTTCACAGCTGTTCAGTTCAAACGGATCGATAGCTATATATATGTATATATAAAAATGTCATGCTGGGAAAAATTAACCCACTCGATGTAAACAAACCCTAATATTGTGTCACTTTCACCAAAATTTCCGTCCACACATTTTCCTGGCCATCACCAGATCTTCTTGTGCGCTCATTCCATGAACAACTTCTCTGCTGTCTAATCATATGCGAGATTTGGCATCGTACTGGACCCTGATTCTCTCATCGGCTTCATACGTCACCCTCGGCGTTTGCATTGTGCCAGCACTTAATTTATGCGAGGAGAGGGAAGGGTAAAGAAACCCTGGAGCTTAGTTTATGCGAAGATCTAGTCACCCAGACGTATAAGGCCAAAATTGGTTGGTTGCAGTTTTGGTTCTTGCATAGGTCGTCGTCGATTACACCTTGATAACGTTTACGCTGATGGTTTTTGGCGGGGTTAATGTGACAGTCTACTACGCCCTCTCGCCTCGCATTCATATGGAGTACCATGCATATGCGATGATGACGCGCGCTGGCGATTGCACCGCGCTCATGCCTACGCTGCATGCGTCGTCATACCTGCATGAGCATCATCGGCATGCATAAAAAAGATCAAGACTTTGTTCAAAAAAAAAAGATCAAGACTTCCGCATGAGTAATTGGCTTTGATCTTTTCACCCAGAGAGAATCCCTTTGGACCATTCCAGCTACAGACTGAACTGTCGTCTTTCACCGAAAAAAAAATCGCATGTTTCTAGATTGAGGACTGGATAAACACCGCGCGCTGCCTGTCCATTCAACATCGATCAATCAAGTTGGTAGATGCTGTGAAATTTAGTCAAAGAGCGTGCTGTTTACCGCTCTTCGACTCTAGGGATTTTTCTGTGTGGGACATTATCTGGGAATAATTTTGATCCTCCAAAAGGGAATCTGGGACGTCTCACATATGGGGATGATGTGCTAATTTTGGTGCCTTTCTAGTCAGTCCATACTGGTCGTCTCGTCTCTGGACTAACTCATCGGTGCATTATTAGGTTTTGGAAAAGTAGCAGAGAATTAGCTAGGGGCTCCAGTTTGATCGCAAAGCGATGTTGTATATCTGAAAAGTCTTCCAAAAGTTATGGCGAGACCGTGACGCTGCCAATTGGGAGCTCAAGAGCTATCCATATTGTGTTTTCAGCTCGCATGCCAGTCAGTCGATTTCGCACCTCGACTAGCTAGCGGCGAAGGGGCGGCGTGTTCGTTTTCACGACGGAACTTTCAGCGTACACTAGCTATAGCCGGTCTATGTACGATGAAAAAACCCTAGCTAACTGCCTTGTTTTGTTACGATCGACGACGTGCCTTGCTTCCAGTCCGCACAAAGGCGGCGATGGAGCGCGGAAGGCATCTCCCCGCCAACTGCACCACAGCGCGCGCGTCACGTCGTGGAATTGAAGAGAAGCCATTACTGTTTTCCTGGAACCTCGGGAGACCCATTGAATCATTGATTACTGTAGAGATGGGCGCAGCACTTCTTGCGGCCAATGAACGAACCAACAGATTGACAAATGACAAGATGAGCTAGCCACGCACCCGTCCGGCTTCTCAGCTCCGTGTATGTGAGCGTGTTAAGGAAGACGAAGAGAACCAAATTAAGATCACGGCCGGCGGCGGTCGTCGTCTCCTACACTAGCTCGCCGGAGATCGACCGGCGACATTGCTGTCAGTCACCGATCAGACATCGGAGCCGTACGGGGCTCACGCGCACGCACGGCGGGCAGGGGCAGCAGCAGGTCCCCTCCCGTCGCCGGAAAACACAGACGGCGCCCGTGTAGCCGTTGGGACGCGGCTGTCGAGGCGGATGGCCGGTCGCCGGCCGGCGCTCGATCGCTTGCCTTGCAAGTAGCCAATAAGCTGCCATTAGCTACCCTGTCCGTCGCAACAGTACTGCTGCTGCGCGCGTGCCCTGTGAGAGGCTAGCTGTGTGACCTGCCCAGCTGTGCACTTGGGAGCTGGGACGGTCACCACGCACATGCTTCTCGTGCTGAAAGCTGATCGGGGGGCTACACATAAAGCTTGACGGCGATGCGCACTGATGGTGCTCTGCTGCCCCCCTGTACGCTTCAGGCCATGTTTAGTTCCCACCCGAAATCTTTTCACCCATCACATCAAAGGAGAATCTTAGATGCATGGAGTATTAAATGTAGCCAAAAAAGGTGAAAAGTTACATAGATAGACTGGAAATCGCGAGACGAATCTAATGAGCCTACTTAATCCATGATTTGCAACAGTAGTGCTACAGTAATCATCCGCTAATTATGGATTAATTACCCTCTAATTACCATCGTTAGATTCGTTTCGAGATTTCCAATCTATCCATATAACTTTCCACCTTTTTCGTCTATATTTACTACTTCTAAATTGATAAAATCAAAACCCGAAATCTTTTCACGAAATCTTTTCACGAACTAAACACAGCCTCAATATGGTGTCTCTTCATGTAGTATGGCGGTATGGGCCAGCCGGGCTAGGAGAAAGCATGGGCGCATGGGTCATCGTACGTACTGTACTACCGGGGAGCCCGACAGGACATCGCCGGGGATGGCACGACCCATTTTTCTTGGGCCTACTGCTACCGGCGGCGACTGTAGATGTATCTGTAGCCGGAGGGCGCGCCTCCAGCCACATATACGAATATACGATGAAACCTACTGTTCATCACGACGTGAACCCAGCCGCGTGACGGGCTCGCGGCGACGTGCGTGCGTGCATATCGGCCGCGTGCACGGCGTCGCTCGCCTTACCGGCCGGAAACAACTCGGTGGTGCGAAGGATGATTAATGGCAGCGTGAGAGGGGGGATATCGGTGCGGGGCAGGCAGGGAAGGATCGGGGATGCGCCGGCCCTTTCGTGCTCCAGGAACCTGCGGCGCATGCATCTGCGCGTGCGGTGTGCCGCTCTCCGCGCCTGCGTGCTCGCAAAAGAGCGGTGCAATCTCATTGTCACGTAACAGTTGTGATTGACCGGGTGCCGTGCCATGCGGCCACTTGCCCGTTTAGGCGCGTACAGTGGTACATATACAGGCGTGATTTGTGCACAGTGCGGGTTGCCGACAGGGAACAAGAAACTTTCCATCATGGATCGGGCGCTCTGTTTTTGTTTTTGGGTACTTCCACACCTCGGAACTGAGAGAATCTGATGCTTTTCGGCCCCTGTCCTTCAATTTGCAGCGACCATGTTAGGATTCTTCCCAGATTGTAACAAAGGGTAGAATCTACTTGTACTATAGTGCTTGTTTAGGTAAGAAGAGTTCGACCCAATGCTTTATTTCTGTCTTAGTGAATCCCGATTCGACATTAGAAGTATATTGATTCTTTCCCAATAAACGAAGACTCTTTTCTGTAAATACTGCGTATTTGATTCCATCCATAAATCGACTTTCCCTCCTATGCTCTGAGTTCCAGTATCGATAAGAATTCGAGTTCTTATTGTTCTTATGTTATGGTATGAATATACCATACCAATTCGTTATGTATGGATCATGGATGAGATTCCATAGATAGAGAGCCAGTTCCAATAGACTTATGGAACGTTCCCGTTCGCGTGCATCCAGCAGGAATTGAACCCGCAAATTTACCAATTATGAGTTGGGCGCTTTAACCATTCAGCCATGGATGCTTAACAGGGATCATCGTACATCGTAATAACCCCCTTTTTGGATTTCTTTCTTGTCTTAGTCTCGCTGCGGGAACGCTCGGCGGCGCACGCATAAGAGTACTAAGGGAGGATTGGCGTGGAAGAGGGATTGGTAGGGAAGATCAATTCCCTTCACTTCTACTAGTGAATTCCAACGAGCCCTATGGTCGTTTGTTTCCCCTTCAAATGTTGGGAATCAGCTTTTTATACGTTTATAAGCTGGCGGAAAAAGCAGTATAATCTTTGTCTCAGATTCTGACGGGCCTTGCTACAGTACACCAATTACTTCTTGGAAGGTAAGACTTCAAATAAATCAGAACCCTGACTATTATGAAAGGTAAAAACGTTTATAGTCATATAAAAAAGAAATTGCTGGTGATTACCACGATCTGCATGTGCTTCCGTAGATCTTGGAACGATTGATCTGCATGTATACATGCAGTTTACGGAGTATTTCTTTTCCATTCAACTAACGGCCATCATAAAAATATCTCCTAACATATAGAACGGGTACATGCCGTATATTCAACGGGT
The DNA here is from genome assembly GCA_015476505.1 of Urochloa ruziziensis. NCBI lineage: Eukaryota > Viridiplantae > Streptophyta > Magnoliopsida > Poales > Poaceae > Urochloa > Urochloa ruziziensis. Next base: position 21,585,050 of record CM027118.1, read on the forward strand.
AAAAGACAAGGAAGGGTATCGATTATGTATCTGGGTCAGGTGTGCGGACTTTTTTTTTTCTTTTAAAGACACGACGTAGAAGACATGCTACAGACGTAGTTCATGACACGATAAAAAATGTATGGCTAAGATTTATGTAATTATCACCTATCTAAAAAAATGAATCTATCAAGTGTATGACGATATATGCTGGAAAAATGTCACTACACAATTCATCCATGTCACGTTACAAGAAATAAAACGTACGTAGTACAACACACCCACAGGTCATGGTAGGAAATAAAATATGTAACTCACACATGCCACGTTAAAGGGAAAACATCACGCTACAGAAAGAAATCATATTACTTCGTAGGGGAAAACACGTTACATCTCACAACTCACAACTAATAGTTGTCACGTTACATGCTATTGTGATCTAATAGGTCATGCGCATGACAGTTAGATCTAATAGAAAGACATTTTAACAATTTTCTATTTTTGTAATTAAAAGATATAATCCAGATCTATCAAATGGATGGTCCACAGTTATTTAAGGGTACCGTAGCAAATCTCGATTCTGAATTGTGACAAACTGACAACCCACTCAAACCTAGCTAGCTTCTTGTATTGGGGAATTACTCCACACTGGCGTCGGACCTACTATGTTGTGTCTTAGGTCATTGTCGACTTTTGGTATTAGACCCAACCAACAGCACCACACACAAAATCTTGCCAAAAAGGCACCTAGTTTTGAAGCTTCATCTTTTTATACCACAACTTCCCCCAATCCGAAGGAGAAATAAATAAGCCCTAGCTCATCCAAACATACCAGCTTTTAGTCCAAATTGTAATTCACCAACTCTCCCTGTTTTTACGGGCTTATGGACTGCAAAATGACCAACATGCAGGTTGCCTTTTAGTAGAAATTACCTAAAATGCCATTGACCTACACCCACGTCTAGGGAGGGAATTACTCCCTCCGGTTTAGTAAAAGAAGTCGTTTAGGACAGCGACACGGTCTCCAAAGTACAACTTTGACTTTTTATTTTATAAAGATATTTATTAAAAACTAACATATGTATACTTTTATGAAAGTATTTTGCAAGACAAATCTATTCATGTAGTTTCACATTTCCAAACTCAACGACTTAAAAGTTATTCACGATTTATATTCCCAATGTTTGACTCAAATCTTGTCCAAAACGACTTCCTTTACCGAACCGGAGGGAGTACATAGATAGTTAACTTCAAAACAAACCAATCTAGCCTTACACAATCAAAAATCCAAACAAGATGGAGGCTGACATTCTCACAACGCAAGTATCACTTCCTATTCACCTCTCGGGGCCGCATTATCTACCTCTCCCCAAAATGTCGATTTCAATTATTGCTTTCCCGTTTTTCTTTCCTGCTTCAACTCCTTTCTCACTGAGGCCACCGCCTTTTCTGATGAAACCATTGACGCCTATGCAAGACGCTCTACACCGTGCGAAACCATCATCCCCGCTGCTTCTCTCCTCCATGTGGCGCCCGAACCTACATGGCTCTGCGGGACAGTTGTACATGCTGGAGCGTTGGGTCTGACTAAAGCCTGCAATGTACTCTTTCCACGCAAATAGTGAAATGCTTCCGCCGGCTCCGCTGGAGGCATGCTGGAGGATGCCAACATCTGTCGATCTTTTTCTTTTTTCGAATGAGGGCCAACATCTGTCGATGTCTCTGCAGTCATCATCTGTTCCATATATAGTGGGCCAAATAACGCTTCTTTTCTTAGGAGGAATGGGCCAAATATTTCTCATAGCAACTGTTGGGTTTGGGCCAATCTTCTTTATGGGTCCATTAACAGTTTCATTCCCGTTCTGGCCCTCCAAGGTTATTACAATGACTCCAACTTCGAGGCTGTTTGGACTTTGGACATTGGATCATGTTCATTGTGTTCCTATTTTTTTATTTTTGTTGTGGGTAGTGTTCCGAAAATTTTTAATGGCACAAGTATGGAAAAAATTGGCAGAACAATTTCTTGTTCCAGAAAACATAAAACTAGATACTTTCACGAGGATCCTGAGCGCTAAACGTAAATGAGACCATTATCAAGGTCGCATGCTGTCCCCCCATCTTCAGAGGATCCATTTATCGCTTTTATCTGAAAGCAGGGGCGACGTGCTTGACAAACGTTACGACATGCCCGATCATTGCTGGGTGTCAAGGCCCTGGTTTCTCCAGTTTCTTTGGCCTGCCGCTTTTCCACGGGCTTTACAAGTTTACGGTCTGCTGCTGCCGTCTGAACCGTGTCTCCCACGGTGTGAACCGGCACTTCCAAACTGACGTTTCTAGATCCCTTCGTTTCAGAAACTAGATCCTGTTTAGATTCAGAAAAGACGTCTTTTTTTCTCATGAAAAGTTATCTACCTACAAAACCGTGTCAGTTCATTTCTATCTCTATGCACGCTTCTATATAAACACTACTTCTCCGTATTTTTCATCCTTTTTTTTCTGTCTAAACACGCCCGAAAACTCAAAACTCAGAGACCACCACTAGCCTGACGAAAGGTACGACTTCTCTGGTGTCCAGAATCCGGACGTTCCAGGTTTCAGAATACAGACCGTCTCCTTTACTATTTGTCCTGACCTAGCTTGGTCGGAAAATGTTAGGAGAAGGCGGTGGAACGCCATTGACCCCGGCCGTGTCTCCTGAAAATTCTTCAGCGAAAACCAAGTTCTTCTGAATAGGTTGGTACACCATGGAACTTTTCTTCCTGTCCAGCATTTTTTAAATTTTATTTTCTTTATTTATTTATATTGCGTTCACTGACTGAAAACCAAGTTTCTCTGAATTTATTGGTACGGCATGAAACAGTCCAGCATGTGTTTTCTCCTCTATCTTTTTTTTTCTGGTGTTAACTGTCTAGTAGTACAGCTTCTGAATGGGTTAACTTCTAGTTTCATTGACACGTAATGACAACAATTACATATTTATATGTGACACATTACGCAGAAAGAAACCGGGCATTGAACAGTCACAACAGCTCGTCCTGCGCCTGCATCGCAGGAGGCCGGGGGCAGTTAAGCACGGCTGTCTCGTATTTACAGTATGTTCACTTGCGACAGTGACAGTAATTACACGAGTGACGAACGCATCTTAGTGTACACATGACGAAGATGAACTCAACCAAAATTTGGGCCTAAGCCTAATCTTCCGGGCGCCTACATACGTGTATGTTGATGTCGCGGGTGCTAATGGCGAGGACGAGAGAACAGAGTGTCAGACGCTAAACTGCTTGAGCCCTTTGGGTGTCTGATGGCCTCCTTTTAGCCTCACCTGCATAGGTAAACCAGCTGGTACTTCAGTAAAAGACATGCATGCTGTTACCTTTTTCTCCTAGAGTCCTAGGTAATAAAAATGGCATGGTAAAATATGCGTTGCGCTTATCTGGATGATGACCCAGTTAAAGAATAAGGTAACAACCATAGTTTAAGATGCTTGCAAATGCAGCAGATATCAGCATCTAGTCTGGCAGGACAGGATGCAACTAGCATGCCTTAACCTTTTGGCCTAAACTATGCGACGCGTTAATGACTATGCACGAGAATCTGATATCCTCCTCTTTGTCACCGAAAGCAAAGGGGGATTGGGCGTCCATGTACCCAGCAAAATGCGTGGATTATTCGTGGGAATCATGCTGTCCACTATGCCAGCTATGGGTTCAACTCTGCGAGCCTGCCTTGCAACTACGCGCGATTTTATTTTGTTTTCGAGTAAAATGCATGGATAAGTTTTTTTTGAAAATTAAAAAAAATCGCTTTTGTTGCGTTGTCCAGACGTGAAGTGTTGGGCAAGAAGCGCGTGCAATCCGCAGTGCCTGGAAGGCAGATTGGGGAATCGATCGAGTTATGGTGGTCGTGGTGGTGGTGGCACTCACCGCGCCCTCGACGTCGATCCTGTAGACGAGCATGCGCCGCCGCTCGCGGCAGCTGGTCCGGTACGCCGCGGCGATGTGCGCGGCGGCGAGCGCCAGGGAGAGCAGGAGCATGGCCTCCGGCCCCGCCGCCGCGCCCCCGGCCTGCACCAGCGCGGCGCGGCGGGGCAGCACGGCGGCGGCCTTGGCCAGCACGTAGGACACGGACCCCGCCGCGCACGCCGCCACCACCCATATGTACGCGCCTCCTCCTCCGCACACCACGTAGGCGCCTGCGTTCGCGACACGAGAAGAGGGAAAAACCAAGCGTCGAGCACCTTCCGGTCAGTTCACCACGCAGCAAGAGGGAATTCGCAAACCGATCTGGACGGAGAGAGAGATGTACTCACAGAGGACGAGGAGCGCGCGCGCGGCGGAGACGGCGGGGAGGTCGACGAGCGATGACCGGAAGTCGAAGTCCCGCGCCTGGGCGAGCGCGGCCGAGGCGAAGGGGGCGCCGGCGCTGGTGTCGTCGCCGGCGGCGCGGAGGGAGGCGGAGAGGAGCGCGGGCGGGAGGGCGAGGTCGAGGAGCACGACGAGGAGCGGCGGCGCGCATACGACGAGGAGCGACGCGAGCATGGCGGCGAGGAAGAAGGCCGTCTTGGCCCACCGCCACGGCCGCGCCCACACCCGGTCCCCTCCGCCGACGCCGCCGTGCGCGTGCGCGTGCTTGTTGTGCGCCGCCGCCGTCATCGGGAGCAGCAGCTTCTTCTCCATCGCCGCCGCGCGGGGGGCAGCAACTTATTATTACCGGCCAGCGCGCCGCTGATCGCCAAGGCAAATAACCAACAGGTGGCGTGGCGGGTCCGGTTCGGTTTGTGCTTCGCGCGAGTTGTGACGATCGATGAGGCAAGGCAGGCAGGCAGTGGGGGGGCGTCGGGCGCCGGCGGAGCCTTTTAAGAGAGAGACTCGGATGGGATGCGGACGGAGGCAGCTAGCTAGCAGCTTGGGCTTGGCTGCTCATCGATCTGTTTGCTTCGCCGCGTTGTGGGCGACGGACGGTTGGAGGGGGGACGTGGCGTGGGCGTGTCGTGGCGCGGTACCGGCGGGCGGGCGGGCGTGCGGTTGGCGTCGCGGGTTTGGTTTGGTTTGACCCCGCCCCCTCCTGTCCCGCGCGTGCGCAGCTGCACCAGCAGGCAGCAGCAAACCGCATTGTTGCCATTTAACAGGGCGTGCCAAAAAAACGTACTACGAGTAGTAGGCCGCGCCCGGGCTTCTTCTGTCCGGCTCGTTTACGGCAGGGTAAACAGGTTAACTGCAAGAGCCCGGTTAGAAACACGCACGATGCGTAGGAGCCTGAACAGGTTCCCGTTCCCCGTGTCCTGGTTGGACTCGTCGCGGTCGTCGCCAGGTCTTCGGACAGACTCGTTCCATCCAACTCACCTTTTCATTCGTTCCTCTCCGGCGGTTGTTGAGAAAAACGGCCGCACGTTTCGAGTAGTGTGCAGTCTCCCCGATTCCCAACGGTTCTAAACGAAAGGAGGCGAGAATAATCCTGCAATTTTTACCCTGCCTGCCTGTCCCCTCTCGTATCATTTGCTCTTGTTTGTCGCGAACCAGTACTACGTGATAGATATCATCTCGTGGCGACGTACGCCAAGCGAGTTGGCCGGTGCTATGGCGGGCGGACACACGGCGGCCATGTGGTACGTTCCGCGGCGCCCCGCGACAGGCCGGCCGGCCGGACGGAGCCAATCATCCACGCCGCTGGGGCTCGGGCCTCCGCCCACATGGCGCGCACGCGAGAGGCCGGCCACCAATCACGTAGCCGTCGTGCTCTCCCTACGGAGTGTGGGCGCGGCCCACGGCACCGTCCCGCCCCGGCGCGCGCGCGTGTCTGCTGCTACGATTCGATCGATCTCTCTCCTTCTTCTAGAACCCGGAATCGATAGACGATAGCCATCTGGATGCGCCCCCGATAACAGCCAACCGCCCGCACCCGATTAATTATCCAACTACTCGGAGTACTTATTTGATACGAGCGCGATCAATCAGTCAGGTAGGGACCCGACCTCCATTTCGCAAAAAAAAAAAAAGAAAAAAAAAGGTAGGGACCCGACCTGGACTCGTTCCAAAGACGAATGAATTGTCAGGCAGAAAGAAAATGATATTTTCGTGTCTAACATTTTTTTTGTATGTATAATAAATGCTATGATCCGACAGCTATTCGAGCGAGGTTCGGGACGTTTTCAACCCTGCGGTTGGGGTTCTAGTGCGTGACGACCTCGCCTGAGCTGGAGTCGCAGTTCGGCAGCTGGGTTCGGATTCGGTTCCGTAGTGCTTGATGCGGCCACCGTCCGTACGACGCCTCGCTCCGGATCATTGGATACGCCGTGCAGATCAGCAGATGCTTCCTAGGCCAGCAGTTGAGCTTTTGGCTTGGCTTGGCTTGGCTCGACAAGGAAGAATGAACATTACTATAGCGGATAGAGCTGGCGCACGGGTAAGCTGCTAGACGACGTTTCCGTGTGCATAAAATAGGATTTCCATCCTGTACGTGTGGTAGTACACTACAGACAGGTACAGATACTTCGAACCCACAAGGACGGAGCCAGATAATTGGGCCAACCAACCCTGGCTGGCCACAAGAATGCGACTGCAATTTTCTCCTGCTTTGTACAGCACGACTAGACGCCAATTCTGTAATGTGAAGTCCTGAAAAAAAAAGAGAGGAAAAAAACCCTAAAAAAATTAAGAACAAAGACAAAGCTAGAGTGCGGCTGTTTTCTGTGAGCTTAACTCTGACGCCATGACATGTGCAGTCATCCAATTTGCTGATTCTTACGGGGAAAGATTGTTTTTTTTTTCCTTCTGCGACAGACAATAGCCTTTGTTTAGTTTCAAAATAATTTTTTTTCACCCATCATATAAAAAAACATTTTAGATGCATGAACTATTAAATATAGACGAAAAAGATGAAAAGTTACATGGATAGGCTGTAAATCGCGAGACGAATCTAATGAGCCTACTTAATCCATGATTTGCAACAGTAATACTACGTTAACCATCCGCTAATTATGAATTAATTACCCTCTAATTACCATCGTTAGATTCGTTTTGAGATTTCCAACCTATCCATGTAACTTTTCATCTTTTTTGTCTATACTTACTACTCATAAATTGATAAAATCAAAACCCACGGGCAATATGTAACTCTATGTAGCGGGGAGCATTGGGAGGCATCCAGGCTCCCGCATGCAGCGAACGCCACGTGGGCTTATGCCCGATCGGACGGTCACGTTCTCCGGCCGTCATTTTTTTAACTGTTAGAAAATAAAACCATAACACCTCTCACATATTACTGTAGCTACTTAGAGCATGATAAATAATGATAAATAATATAGTCAGCGAGCATGACTAATAATATATCACGTACCATATCACATATAGCTAACTAATAGCAAACTTATATAATAGATACATACTAAATCATTAATATTTTAACCACCCTACGATCTCCCAAAATTTTTGTGCCATGTACGTAGGCTAGATGTAAACTAACAACCCATTTATCTTCTCTCCCCTCAGCTCATCACAAATCTAATGTGACAGATTCGATCAAAGGTCGGCCTGCTGCCTTGAAAGGAGACATCGTCCTCCTTGGCCTCAACGCCCTCACATGAAGCACGCGGCTTCCATTTTTGGGAAAGACCTGTTTCACGGAGCCGTTTATCTTCCCCTCAAGTTCTTCCCACTCTGGTCACTTGACCAGGCTAGCAACACAACATGCTGCTTCGGTCCCAAGCTTCCATAAGCTCCACGCGGCAACAGTAGGAGGCCCTCCAAGCCCTAGGTACCTATCGATATTAACCAAATCATGGTTGCCTTGGGGAACATATGTCATGCTAATGTCTGAGCTTGCCGAGGAGCCATGCCAGCAGGACACCACCATTGCCCATGCTTTCTACTCTGTGTCTTCCTTCCATGGATCTAATTAGATCTAGATGATTGTGCTACTCTTGGTACTCTGCCATGCTTGTGATTGCGGTGAAGAAGAATATAACTAAATTTAGCTTAACGATAATGCAAACATCATTCTGCCCAAAGGCTGCCGAAGACACCATTTTCTATTGCTACCTACTAAACATTGTTCAGTATGTGCCTATAGCTTTTGATGTATATGTGCAATTTTAGTACAACAACATAGTATTTTGTCCCAAGCAAGTTAGGGTACGCATATGTGCAATTTTAGTGATTAACCGAATTAAAAATACAAAAAATCAGAATGGCCTAATAATGACAAGTCATTTACTATAAATGTAACCTATAACTGGCGCGGCGTTAGCGCGCCATTCTTTCTAGTAAGTAACTCTATATAGCTGGGAGGAAGGGCGCCCTCCCAGCCCACTTGGTACTGTAGCACTTTTTTTTTTGCCTTTACAAAAATTCAGTCTTGCCTTTAAAAAATTAGCACATCAGTTTTTCGCTGTAGTCTGCCAATTCGTTGCAAAGTTTGCTGTTTTTTATACACCGCGCTGGTTTTGCTACAGTTCGTCGGTTATATCTAGACGATTGTCGCGTCTGGCGGTACCTTGGTGATGTCTACAAAAGAAATATGTGCATCTATGCCGATAAAGAAAGTGTGTCTAACCAGAGTCGGTGCATCCTCGCTTGCCACGTGGTTTTAGCGTAGCGCTATCACGAAAATTCTCGATGGTCGCATGTTATGATTTTGTAATGCTGTCAAATGAAATTGTGGTGCCTTTCACGCATTAGAGCCGTCGTTGCCTCCTCACAAAGTTGAGAACATGACATAAATATTGTGCTTCTCGGCTGCTCGCATAATCTCTCGCCTGACGTGTCAACTCGCCTCCTCGATCTATCCCTCCTCACGAGCTCCAGTTCGGATCAGAGGTGGTGTCGTTGCCTCGGAGGGAGATACCGTCCATCCCGGGCTCACTGGCCTCACATGTGAAGCCCGCGACCACCATTTTTTGTGAGACTGAGTTCGTCGAACCGTTACTACCCCAGGTTCTACTCTCCACTTTGTTTGTTATCCATCGGCCAGCAGGCCGATAACGTCACATCATGTCGCTCCAGTCCTCAGTTCCCACGAGCTCTGGCGCATCAGTGGCAGAAGACCCTCCTAAGTCCGCACTTTATGTCAACACAACCATGCTCTTTTTGGTCGAAACATCTGCCTTTTCCGCCGTCGAGTTTGTTGAGGAGTCATGCCAGCATGATACCATCACTGTCCATGATTTGTTTACTTCATTCAACACGTGTGCGTGATTTGTTTTATGCATGTAAACATTTAGTGTTCTTAATTATTAAAAAATAAAGAAATATAGAGAATTTAAAACTATATATGTTGATAACAAGTAACTACACGTGTAATCTAACGTGAACGGCGCTTCCTAGTATATACGACGATAGGTTCTGGTGTTCCGAGACGCCTGGGAAACGGCTTCCTCGGATGGTGGATCTCTCTGCTAGCAGCCCAAGGGACACACCGGCCCAGTGGCCCACAACGTGGCCATCACGTATCCCTTGTCACACACTTACCACAAACAACGCGCATGCTTCAGATTCAGCCCAGCAAAATCTCCGACGACTACGGGAAAAAAGAATAACAATTCTCATGAAAATGACAATTTCCGTAAGATAAAAAGTTGGGTATATAATAACAATTTTATATGAAGAAAAATTATTCAATAATAAAGTTAAGGCTTCCATAACAAGCCAATACATGAATCCCGTAGAAAACAACAAAATGAAAAGATAGAACATACAACTTAGTTATTCAATAAATCTTTTGGTGTAATTATGCGATACCCACCAAAACGCCTCGACGACTAAGCATCGACCTGTTTCATTTCTTTTTTGAAGTAATACCTGTTCCATTTCGTCCGTGACTTCAGACGTCTTTTAATTTGCAGGTGGGATTGGCAAAGTGACACGCTCGCTGAGTGTGTGGCCCAGTACACAATTGACCGCCACTTGGAACAAGGAGCATTCATGCACTAGCCAACCAAATTTCCCGGCGACCCGAGGTAAAACCGTAAAAGACGACAATGACAACCAATCCTGGTTCCACGGGCACGCCGCACGTCCCTGCAACTGTAGCACTACTAATTTTATTTGCCATTAAGCATCGACCTGTTCCATTCCGTCCGTGACACGACTCGACGAGCAAAAAACATCTAGCGAGCACTGCTTACCGTTACCGATTACGGTGGAGCGCTAGAAGCCAACCGCAACGACCAACTCCCTTGTGCTGGATGCCGGCTCCGGGACGCGCAGTCGCGCGGAATTTTCCTGCAAACTTCTAGTGCAATCCTGGCAACTTTTCAAACTCGCAGTGCCTGCCCCACTCCATCCGAGTCTCCGATCCCGCCTCCCATTGGCCGTCGCATTGGACCGATCGAAGCTTCCGATGACCGCCTCGGCCGGCCCGGGACGCTACGCAAGAGAGGAAATGCGCCGCGCACCCATTAAAGCACCTTAAGCAAGCAAGCAACCATTCCTGAGCGGTCGTCTCTTTCTTAGCTTCCGAGTGCTCGCCGTCTCGTTTGCCGGCCGGGTCGTGGCAAGCGCAGCTGATCGAGCGGCGAGATGGCGGGGCAGTCGGACGCCATGATTGAGAAGATGCAGCTGCGGCAGAGCTACCGCAACGTCTGGCACACCGACCTCACCAACGCCGTCGTCGCCGACCTCCCATGTGCGTTATCGGCAGCATAGTGCGAATCACTTCTTCTTTTTCCTCTTCTGCTTTCCTTTTTTGCATGACTCTTGATCTGCTGGATGGTTTCCCGTGACCGAGGAACTGATGCAAAGAGTTCTTCCTTTCCACCTGCAGGGTGCTGCCTGTCGCTGTGGTGGTGAGTGGTCGACCTTGTGGTTTCTGAGTTTATGCTTGGTTTGTTAATTTTGTAACTTACAGCGTCGCTGTTTTCCCCCTGTGTCCAGCGGCCCATGCGTGTCCTACATGCTGCGCAGACGCGCGCTCTACAATGACATGTCAAGGTACCAAAACAACTTGTTCTTGTATTTTCGTTTTCTTGTTCTGCCATCGTGCAGTCGATTTCCATAATCTGGACGCCGCCGAGCGTGTTTCGGACAGTCTCCTTCGCAGCGCAGGGTTAAACTGCTAAACCCTTCCCCCACGCTTCCTGTGCTCGTTTCAGATATGTGTGCTGCGCTGGGTACATGCCGTGCAGCGGCAAGTGCGGCGAGAGCCAGTGCCCGGAAGTCTGCCTCGCCACCGAGGTGTTCTGCTGCTTCGGCAACTCGGTTGCCTCCACCCGGTTCCTGCTGCAGGACGAGTTCAACATCCAGACGACGCAGTGCGACAACTGCATCATCGTGCGTCCTGCCCGGCTTCGATCCTCCATTATTTCCTCATGCTAATTAATTACTCTGATCGCCTGGATTAGTAATCGCAGCTGTGTTCCCGAATCCGATACCGGTCGAGTTACTAACAGTGATCTCTTCGGCTCTCTTCGCTGCAGGCCTTCATGTTCTTCCTGCAGCAGCTCGCCTGCATCTGCTCCCTCGTCGCCTGCATCGTCGGCAACAGCGAGCTCTCGGAGGTCGCCAACATCATCTCCTGCATGTCCAACTTGGTCTACTGGACGTAAGCATAGATCTCTCACTCTCTCTTCCACCCTCTCTGGCTCTAATCCATCTTTTCATCCTCAAATTTGGCATCGCCGTGCTAACCTTTATGTCGTTCTGTTCTTTGTGCAGGGTCTGCTCGTGTATGCAGGTAATTGCATATTCACTTTCATGTCAGCTCAGGTAGTTAATCCCATTTCTCTCACACTTAAGTGTCTCACAATGGAAAATTGCGATGTATCTTCAGACGCAGCACAAGGTGGAGATGGACAAGAGGGACGGCTCGTTCAACACCATGTCTGTGCCTCCAATGCAGCAGATGTCACGCTGGTAAAAGGTCGAGTTAGCATGTTGCGCTTCCATCAGCCGGCAACGCCAAATCGGATACGAACTTCCTTTTGGAGGCTACTATCATATGGTTAGGAGGAGGATTCATTTTTCAGAGAAGTAGAGAGAGAGAGAGAGAGAATAGACAAGCTACATCGATATGGATTCTGTGTCCTGTTTGTCTGTGACTTTGGTGTTTTAAGTGAGTAGTTCTGAGTTGTGATTTGTGAGCATTGATCCTCGTCTTTCTGTTCCTGATGCATACTTCATAGCAATAAGATGAGGCAATGAGAGTGCATTTGCAGTTGTTGAGAACAAAATTGCTTGCTTATTCACTTCCCTAATTTCATTGTTGCTGGGAATGCAGAGCAGTTGTAAACCTTTGACCTTCGGTTTCGGTTGATGCCAAAGCATTGGGATTGAAATCCATATCATTCAGTAGCCTCAATGTTGCGTCTGAATTGGACACAAATGCACACTTGTGGGGGAAAAAAAACACAACAATATGCCAATCAGATTATCACAACCGTTTATGCATAGCAGGCGCTGCATCTACGAATGTTGAATCCTTTGTGACATGAAGCCTACACGACAATACTGTTGACCATTTGTGAGCAGCAACAAAATTTAATAAGCTCTTCAACAAAAGTCGAATCATTTCGAGACATTATCGGCCGGCGCGATCACCATATTATAATGCGTTGAAACTAAATATGCCACATTCTCGCCAATACTTCTTGGATTAATGGGGGTTTTTTATTCGCTCGGTTTCTAAAGAAAACCAATAATTCGGGACCAAATGTCAACCCAATACAAGAAAAGACGTTCTCCCCAATCTAAAAGGACGAAATGTTAAAAAAAATTGATCAGAAGACACACCTCCAATATCCAATCTGCCTGCCGTACCGGCAAAACGGGATAGAATAACACAGTACAGCTCCGGTTTCTTGCCCGCACGTATGCGTCGCGAGCCGACGCAGTAGCAATGTCCACGGCTCGCCGGCGTGCGCGCACGTCGTCGCGCGGAGTCGTGAACGAAGTGTTCACCCCAATCATCACCGAACTACCTCTCGGATTGATCCGACGCTAGCTATAAATACACTACACTCGCCTTGGCCCTTGCATCATCTACAGAGCTCATCTTCTCAAGCAAGTTACAGTAGAACACCGCGAGCAGCAGAACACAAACCAGAGCCATGGCTTCTCCGTCCAGAGCCGTCTTGGTCCTCGTCCTCGCTCTGGCCTGTGCGGCGGCCACCACGGCGAACGCGAGGTTCACGGCGACGCAGGTGGACTCCGGCGCACGCCACGTTCTACGGCGACGAGACCGCAGCCGAGACCATGGGTACGTTGCTTGTCACGATGCACTCGCAGTGCCAACCTAGCTGCCACGCGCTCAAGTCATTTCTTTGTGGCATTTGGCATTTTGTCTTATTACTGGTGTTACAACGTTTCCCACAGGTGGGGCGTGCGGGTACGGCAACCTGTACGCGACGGGGTACGGCACGGACACGGCAGCTCTAAGCACGACGCTCTTCAAGGACGGGTACGGCTGCGGGACGTGCTACCAGATCCGGTGCGCGGGTTCCCCCTGGTGCCGCAGCGGCTCGCCGTCCATCACCGTCACGGCGACCAACCTGTGCCCGCCCAACTGGGCGCAGGACTCCAACGCCGGCGGCTGGTGCAACCCTCCCCGGACGCACTTCGACCTCGTCCAAGCCGGCGTTCATGAGGATGGCGCAGTGGCGCGCCGGGATCGTGCCCGTCGTGTACCGCCGGGTGCCCTGCGTGCGCAGCGGCGGCCTAAGGTTCGCGCTCCAGGGGAACGCCTACTGGCTGCTTGCCTTCGTCATGAACGTCGCCGGCGCCGGCGACGTCGCGGAGGTGGCCGTGAGGAGCGGCGGCGCCGGCGCCGCGTGGGTGCGCATGGGACACAACTGGGGCGCGTCGTACCAGGCGTTCGCGCAGCTCGGCGGAAGGGCGCTCAGCTTCAGGGTCACGTCGTACACCACGCGGCAGACGGTCGTCGCCGCCGACGTCGCGCCGGCCAACTGGTGCCTCGGGCTCACGTACCAGGCCAGCGTCAACTTCTCATGAGGAGGCCGGCAGGAGGAGCACGACGTCCGTTCCGTAGCAGGAGGTTGCAGGAGCTGTGGCGCCGAGAACGCTCTGCTCTGCTATGATGTTTCATTGTTTTCCTCTGTTCTCGTAGTTGCAAGTTCAGTTAGAGTTGGGATGTGTTGCGCGTTGCCCCCCGTCTATGAAGAGCAGTGGGTTTGACGCGAGCATTGTTGATGTCAAACGCAACATTCAAATTTACAGTCAAATCTCCCTGAATACATTAAAATACTTTCATGGATGGGCACAAACCGTGACCACACTAAATTTTAAGTGGTGAGTCATTGATCACGAGTCGCACTCAAATCGTGACCACACTAAATTTTAAGTGGCGAGTCATTGATCACGAGTCGCACTCACGAGGGTCGGAATTTCCGGAGCCAAAAGTTCAGTTGCAGAAATCGATATGAACATGGACAGTCACAACTCAGAACCCAAAACATTACTGATAAGAGCAAGTACTCAACAAAAATATGCAATTGGCCTATGTCAGCTTGTCCTATGGCCAAGACAACTCAACAAAATCTGATCTAGAGGAGAGCACAAGTATTGATACAATATAGAGGCCCGGATCATGCTCAAGATAACTGACAAATCCTAGACTCCACAAAAATGCAAATATGCAATTGGGCTGCAAGTTACATCACCTTCAACAAGAACTGTAAAGTTTGATGCAACCGCCTTCAAGAAAAAAAAAATTGTTGGCCCAAGGGCGGCAGCATTCACCATGAACATAGCTTGAACTATATTTCTAGGAGTGTGGTGGATCAGTGGATGGAAACATCAGTTAAAGGAACTGCTTGAACTAATGCTGGAAATGGTAATACCAAACAGTGCAAAAACCTTTATATGCATATCCCAAACAAGAATATCTTTAAGCAAAATTAAATTATCTTGAAGTGAGATTACAGATAGTTGAATGCCATGGAAATGTCATCACTCCGGCACTTACAGCAGTTAAGGAAACATTTTGTTTCAAGCCAATGCCAGATCTGATAACATAAGGTTCATGATTACACTGGGCAATACTCCAGAGAACTTATATCTCTTCAAATCCATATTCAGATGCATAATTTAAGGTGTCACAGCAGCTACTATGCGGATGTGCAGGGTGGGTCATGGATCTCTAGCATCCCAACATCCTCAGACCAGAGCAGGATACTGCTTGGCCTGCAGACGAACACGTCTCTTATATTCTGTCGGATCCTGAATTGTTTATTTTTTGGAAAAAAAGCTGGTTAATCTTTTGATTGAGAAAATAATGACAAGAATAGCAGGATCTTATTTACTGTTTCTTTCCTACCTGGATGAACATGTGATAACCTTCAGTCTGAGCAGGATCAGCTGGATTAGGCTGATCAAGCAAGTCCTGTATTCCAACTAGAATCTGCTTAACAGTGATGGCAGGTCTCCAACCCTGAAATTGTAGAGTGAGAACTCAATGTTTCGGAACAAACTTGGATGCAATTAGACTGGAAATGACTTGGCTTACACTATCCTCGTTGAGAATTGAGAGGCAGACTGTTCCTGAAGGATAGACATTTGGGTGGAAAAAACCCTGTGGAAACTTGCACTTTGGAGGTTTGCTAGGGTAGTCCTCACTGAAATGAAGGGTAAGAGGGTAGTAACCACCTTCCCAATCAGTCTGCATAGAAGCAAGAGGATAGTTAAAACCAAAACAGATCTGGAGACAAAATCACATCACAGAAAGGAAACACACAGGAAGAAGTTAAAAGACTGGTTAGAGAGCACAATGACACATAAGTCAAAACATTGGACCCATGCAAATTCCAGAATGCTGGAAGTAATAATCAGAAAAGGAGAAGGGGCTTAGCAAAGGATAATAACTGTGTATATATGTTTTGAAGCTTCTTACAGACAGTATGGAGAACTACAGGCAACAAAATAGAAACAAACATTTTGCCACAAACATGGTATGCAAAAATTCTCAGCTACAGAACACTATTCACGCTAATGTGACGAAATACTGGTGGTGATGGCACATAATCCTAATAACTACAACATACAGGCCCATATACTGTCATGAAACACTAGAAAAAAAAAGAAGAAAAACATACTCAACAGTTTTTTTCTAGCCTTTTCGCATGGATGAAGCAACTGAGCAGCTCCACCAGAGATGTAGACATGCAGAAACAATTATAAAGTTGCAATCTGATACTTCTGCATAACATTAGAATGCCTAACCCAAATCGCGTGAGTAAATCTGCCTATCCTTATGTGCAAGGTATGGTGCACTACACAACTCTGAAACTCCTAATAAGTGTACTAGATTGCAGCAAAACAAAGAAAATGTGTAACGCATAATTCCTCCTATCCAAAGGCAAGGCAATTAACAAATCAATAAGCGGTACAATCAGGAAATTATAAAATACCATAGACCATGTGTTCGCAAAATAAAATAATAAATTAAAATTCATCATAGAACAAATCTGCAAAAGGGCACACATCTCACTACCACTCTAGCCTACAGCGATTTAGCCAGGACAGAATACCATAGACCATGTGTTCGCAAAGTAAAATAATAAATTTAAATTCATCATAGAACAAATCTGCTAAAAGGCACACATCTCACTATCACTCTAGCCTACAGTGATTTAGCCAGGACAGAGTTGTTTTTCCTAAATTGCCGTCTTCGCATCATAACCAATAGAACCCAACTTATTCTTGCGAATCGAAACGGATCGAATCTAATCAAATCGAACGGGTGTTTCCGGTGCTTACCCCCTGCTTGCCGGGGATGGTGCAGTTCCAGATCATGAGGTTTGCCGACCCGTCGGCCAGCGTCTCCGGCCTCGCGACGAACCCCTGCGGAAGCGGAACAAGAAGAGGATCAGATCGAGACTCGAATCGGGCGGCGTCGCGCGACGTAGTAGAAAGGGGGAGGGGTTGGAGAGAGGCGGGGACGGACGTGGGGGTGGTTCTTGCGCCAGGCCTTGCGCTCCTCGGCGAGGCGGCCGCGCGCGATCCCACTCGACATGGCGGCGGCGGCTAGCAGCTCTCCTCGCTCCCTCGCAAGGGTTTGTTTGGGGGGACTTGGGAGTCTTCGATGACGAACCGCCTCTTTACTTTCCCCTTTTATGCAATTCAATCCATTTATTTTCGTTATCCTTTTTATTATTTATTAATTGTTCTTGGTGTTGACGATTGACTAGGAGAAATTAATTATTGGAGACGTGATAGTGGGGCTTACCTAGCAGAGGGTAGGTGAGGCAGATCAAAAAAAAAAAAAAAAGCAGGGCCGGGCATCAGATTCGCGTGCATTTTCTCATTCAATTCGCGTGCATTTCCTCTGTGCTCTACCTCTTTCGGTTGCTTGGCTTTTGCGAAGCGCATTTGTTCCTCTTCTTCTATCCTTCAAGAGATTCTCGGGCGGTTTCGTTTTCCAGGCAACAAAGAATTAGCAGTAAAAGTCTAGATAAAGATAAGAATAAGATTCCCAAACAACAAAGGATGTGATCTCATTTGATCAATGTATCCACATTTATAAAACAAGAGAAATGACTATAAAAACTTTAGAAACGAGTCTCACGCCGCCACATCGCTCTAAGGTGACATAGTGGTGGCCCTCCGACCCCTTCCTTCTCTTGCCTTGAGAAAGAGCTCACAACACTCCTTCCCATGCTCATGGTTGTTGGTGGCGGGATGTTTTGGCGGCGCCATGAAGGGCAAGATCTATGACACCTCGACTACTAAAATCTAAAGAGAATATACAAATTTAGCAGAATCTACTCTCACTGGCCATTTGCCAGCATGAAATCAGATGTTGTTGACATAGTAAAACGCCAGTGAGACCTTATTCCAATGTGCCATTGTTTCTAGAAGTTATGTTCGGTCATATTTTTATATCAATTTTTTTACTTTACACTTGGATCATTGTGACAGACAATACAATATATAATCTAGAGTGAGGTATCATATTTCGAAATGGCAATGGTATCACTGTGACCCTTTTTTTTCATATCAGAGTAAGCATTACTTTTTCTTAGCCAAAACGGACTAGATTTTTGGAAGAACTCCTTTATATCTGATGGTGAGATATGTGAAAAAAAGTTTTCTAAGTATTAGTCATTGTGGCCATTATAAATACTTACTTGTGTATCGAGGTTTTGATTCCTTCCATTGAAATTAAATTTGTTATTTCTTTGATCTATCAGCGAAATTTATGAGGAAATCTGAGAATGACATGAATTATTTAAAGACAAGGATACATGGGTTGGAGTTGGCTTTGAATGAGAAATGACATAAATATTTCTTCCGCAAAGAAGGACAGAGATTGAACACACTTAAGTTGAAATATCTGTGATCAACTCCACTAGGTTTCTTTGGCTTGCTGAAACAATATGCTAATTTATAATGAAAGGGTCTCTAACATAGTGGTTAGAGCACATGAGTCACATCCAACACATCCCGATTCGACTCCTTGTTGGAGCGAATTAATTAAATTTAAAATAAAAAAATATGCAAAAAATAGGTTAGGGCTTTTCCTACTGACTTCGGTAAAAATAATAATATTAATTTATAAAGCCTCTCTGCAGTTCGGTTGCATCCTGATTTTTGCACCCGATTATGACTATTTGGGCAGATTTGTCCCGTTGGTGGTTGTGAAGTCAAGCCTGAAGCAGACATGGAATGATGTCTCTGGTATGCGTAGAGAAGCATTGGCGGAACCAGAAGAAAAACTTTAGGGGGGCCGAGAAGAAGGAAAAAATTAACAAATATAAGACCTAGTGTTGAGATAACATACCAAGCTATATACCCTGACACAATCTACTGAATTGTGGGGTTATTAGTTAACAGAGTGCATGTATATAATATACGTCATTGGGTCATTCCTAATTAGTTTTCAATGCCACTGGCCAGCCCAATACAAAGGCCCATACCCCTTGGTTGGACTGTTCTTCCCCAAAGGACCTGAAGAAGCAGAATGTGCAATCAGCCACTTAGTTTTTTCCCCAATGCCGCATTGCTCGATGCCACGACAAATCACTCTAATTCTTTCATTCTCACTTGGATTTGTGCAGGTTACGACTGCCTCTGTGCTTGTGTTTTTTTTCCTATTCAACCAGTTCTACTTATCTGTTTTCCAGCTACAGCGAGCTTGTTCTAGTTTATTTTATCTTCTTCTTTCTCACAGAATACTATTAAAACAGTCAAAATCAGTCACAACCAGCAAATTTATCCACCAACAAATTGTCTTTGGAGTTTGAGCATAGTTACTGCAGGCTGCAGCCGGAGGTCTAAAAAAAATTGCATTACGGAGGGGGGGGGGGGGGGGGGGGGGGGGGGGGCGCAGCGACGAAGAGGTGGCCGACGCTCTCGTCGGCGGGCCGTGATCTGGGCTAGTGGAAGGCTCCCAAGCTTGTTGGTCTAGGTCAGCATCGTCCGTGCCGTCATCTTTGCTGAAGGTGAAGGGAAGGTGCTGAACCGCTGAAGAAATTCCGGATGTGCGAACGAGTGTTGCAGCGTAGGGTCCAGTTTATTTTCTCCTTTTTTCTTTTCATTCCGTCTTGGTAACCGAGTATTTGGTGCCAAGCTTGTAATTTTTCAATTGATGGTGGAATAGAAGTTAGACGCCATGATTTGTTCCATTCAGATTATTGTTGCTTCAAAATGACTCACTTGAGTAATGGTTGTTGTTTGAAGTCCAAATTACTCCCTTCAAGTATAAACAAAGTCTAGATAACCCTCTAAAGTATGTTTTGGTTCAGTCTACCCCTTCAACTATGACATATGGTTCAAATTATCCCCTGTATAATTTTTCTTATTGTTTCTCTATACATAAGTGGAATTTTGAGTTCAAAATTTACAGAATGGTAGTTGACAGCACAATGAATGTCAAAAAAAATATATTATAAATTTTTTGTCATTATTTTCACATAGTTTTGTATCTCAATGATTAATTTATTCTCAAATATCCTATCATGTGAATATAATGATAAACATTTCATGACGTATTTTTTAAGTATGTGTTATGATGTCTATTATCATCTCGTAAAATTTGAACTCAAAATTCCACTTGTACATGAAACAAAAAATACAAATTGTATTAAGGGGTAATTTGAACCAAATGTCATAGTTTAGGGGGTAAATTGAACCAAAACATACTTTAGAGGGTTATACGGACATTGCTTATACTTGAGGGGAGTAATTTAGACTTTTTTCTTGTTTTTTTCTTCGCATTCGACCTGACAAGATGAATATTTCTCTGGCAGTGCGAACACTGAGAGCAACCAGCAACAAGCGATAGTAAAGATGACAAGACAGGAAGGGGAATGAGATGGTAACTTCACCTTGCACCAAGGTCACCATATCACCCTATGCACTCAAACAAACAAGAACTTAGCAATGTAGGCTAACTTAAGCCACCCAACCAAACACAAGCCTATTGCGGTGATTAAGCCCGTCCAGAACTAGCCATGTATAACTCCTATGCAGACTTAGGCTAAGCCAAGCAACCAATCACCACCTTAGTATGTCTGGTGTTTGAGAACCATAATAGAGATGTCAATTGCTTTGGCTACTTTATAGGGAACCACATAAGTATTTTCCTACTGCTTGTAGTTTGAACATATTTGTTCAAGCTTCATTCTTTAAATTTTTTTTGCCATTTTTAAACATCCTTTCTGTTGAGCACTTAACTTTTTTTTTTGAGAATGTTGACAACTTAACTTTGAGCATAGGTAAGATTAGAATTGATAATTATTTAAAAAAATGGCTTGATATTTGCAGTAGCATATTTCCCTTATTGAAGGGGTGTTTAGTTCGCAAAGTCTGCAAAAAAAAATCCTGGTTTTTCATCTTTTTTTCAAAATGGAACAAAACACCCATTTGCAAAGTTTGTAATGGCCGCGTTTAGATGAAACTCGAAAAAAATTTACAGTATGTCGGGCACACATTTGAAGTATTAAATATAGACTAATTACAAAACTAATTACAGATTATGTCAGTAAATCGCAAGACGAACCTAACGAGTCTAATTAATCCGTCATTAGCACATGTTTACTGTAGCAATTTATTGTCTAATCATGACTTAACTAGGCTCATTAGATTCGTCTCGCGAAGTACACTCCATCCATATAATGGGTTATTTTTTCGACTACATTTAATATGCCATACATGTGAGGGAACATACTCGAAAAAAATTTCACGAAGCATCTAAACAGGGCCAATGTTTGCAAAAAAGCTCTCATGCGTGCACAGAAATCAACGCAACAACTTTTTGCAAAGTTTATGGCACACTTCTCAATACAAAACTTTTTTTTTGCAAAGTTTATCAACTAAACACCCCCTAAGTAGCAAAGATTAATCACGGTTGGTGGTAAAAAACAAAGCACGTCAGGAAGGAAACTGCAAAGGATGGTGAAATAGATTATTCGGAGCAATTTGTGAAGTTTGAACTACGATGCACATTGCACACTAGCTGCATATATAGTCATGATTTCGAACTTAACAATAATCAGTGTGTCTCAGCAATTTGTATTCCCTTTCGAACTTTACAATAATCAGTGTGTCCCAACAATTTTGAAACATTGATTAAGAGGAGAAAGAAGAAAAAGAGGTGAAAAAAGAAAGAAAAGGGAGGAGAAAGGAAGTAAAAGGGGAAAATTAGCACCCTTAGGGCTTGTTTGAAAACTAGTGGAATGAGGTGAAACAGAAGGATTGGAGTGGAACTTAGTTCATTTTAAGATCAATTCCCTTCATTCTACTGCAATCCTCTTGTACCCAAACGAGCCCTTACTTAGATCTTAGATCCGCCATTGCTCGTTACCATGTCAATAATATCGGCAGCATCCGTCCCTCTCCAGCTCCGGCTCCTGCCCGGCGGCAGTTGGCACGTCCCTCTACCCCTTAGCCCTTAGGCCTGAGGACCTCGTAGCCTGCTTTTTGCCATGGGCACGTGCATGTGGATTTTCTGTAATATTGTGATAACAATAATCATGCAAAGAGTTTTGCCCAGACTCATTCTGCAATATTGCCCTGTAACTCTGTAAGTAACATATGCTCTATCATGAGGACGTGTCACTCGTACGACTGGAAATAAACGGATTACTCTTTCCGTTGAGTTGAATTGAGGGCGCGTTTAGATCGAGAAAAATGGATGTAAAGTATGAAAAAATATTGTTTCTATGGAAGTGTGTATAGAGATAGAAATGAACTGACCACGGTTCTCTAAATGGATAACTTTTCATGAAAGAAGGACGCTTTTTCTGAATCTAAACAGTGCTTGAATCGCGGGCGCATGCATGCCTCGGCGTGATCATTTCTCCGACACGAACACGGTCGGATGTTGGATCGATAATATAAATTGCACGGCTGCCGATCCCGACAACGGGCACGGACCCTATTTGCAACGAGGATGGGCGCCGCCAGGCCGCTTCTAGTTGTGCACGACGCGAAAGAGGAGCATCTCGTCTACGATCTCCTCCTCGAGAGCGAGGAGGCGTTGGAGCTGCGCCCCTCCCCCTTCCCTGTCGCTTCGCCGCTCGGCTACCGCCCTCTCACCATCTCCGGCGGTACCATCGTCGGCGCGCCGCCCAGTGATCAGTCACCAGCGGAGGGTCAGCCTAGCGTACATGGGCAACGGCAGGTTCTGTATCAGCGGCGGCGTAAGCATGGTGATGGAGGTGGAGCACGACCAAGGTTTAAAATTTCGTTTTTAGAATTTTTTCGGTCACCAGCAAAATTACCAAAATTCGTGAAATTCGAAAATTTCAGTAAAAATTTCGGTCAACCCTATTGAAAAAATGTTGATTTAAATTGTTAAAAAATGCCATTATTTTTTCTATGAAGTTTGTGTTAACAAAGAGCAGCTCGGTGCAATGATTTGCTTTGATTGTCTAGAACTAAATGTGCGGGTGAAGGAGGTGGACCCACCTGTCATTGAGAGAGTAATG
This sequence comes from Urochloa ruziziensis, assembly GCA_015476505.1. Lineage (NCBI taxonomy): Eukaryota > Viridiplantae > Streptophyta > Magnoliopsida > Poales > Poaceae > Urochloa > Urochloa ruziziensis. Next base: position 21,607,905 of record CM027118.1, read on the forward strand.
CACAAAATTAGAGTAAATAGCAAAAATCGAACCCAAAACCACTTGTAGTACAAGATGGAGCCTTCACCATGCAATGTTGCTTAGCTAGTGTTGTTTCTAGCTTAAGAATGGCATTCTATATTTTAATGTTCTGAAATTTTTGTACCGAAATTGCATCTTTCGATCATGAGCGAAAAAACCCGAAATTCGTGAAATTTTGGTGAAATTTTGCCCAAATTTTTAACTCACGACCCCGAGGGCTGGGATACTGTTATTAGGCGGCGGCACGAGGTGTGCTCGTTGTTGGTGCTGGAAGTGACGCGCTTGCCGGACGGGGATCTCGATGTGTCCAGGCGCGGTAGGTTGAGCTACCATGGCATGTGGCCGGAAGGGCAATGCCGAGACCTTTACTTCCTTCCTTGATGCTGCTCCTATTAAGAACGATCCGCCGGCTTGCTGTGCTGTGTTAACTAAGTAGCTAGCTTGGATCTATTAACACACCATGACAGGACGTGTTGTGTCATGTGTTGTTTTGCTTCATTGTGTTGTAACTCTCAAGTACGGTTAGCGTTGCCGTCATCATGTGGCTCGTCTCCACCTTTGTTTCAAGCCCGCCAGGTAGGCCACCTTCACGCATGACAAAGCCCGATGAACACACATCACGGTCCACTAGGCCCGCTTTTGGTCCCGTTTAGTTCCTCCATTCTTCAAATTTTTTTCTTTATCGATTTTGTGTCCTCGCTCACAATGCACGCAACCAAATATAAAAAGATTTTCACTTTTTTACTCTCTTTCCTCTGACTAAACAGAGCCTCTATTCCTCAATCGTGCCTACCTACCACTGGGCCCAATAAAATATTCATGTTGGGCTATCATAAGCCAACATTTTTCTAGTGAAATGTTGAAGAAAAGTTGAGGTCCAACATTTTTCAAAAATGTTGGCGGAGAAAATTTGAGGCTCAATATTTCTCAAAAATGTTGCTCAACATTTTTAAAATATTGGGGTTCAACATTTTCTGAAAAGATAAAATCTTGGGCAACATTTTGTACACAACATTTTTCAGCGAAATGTTGGAAGGCCCAACACCAACTGGGCGTCGGTGGGCTTTATAGATGGCTTGCTTATCCACCTTCTACAAGTTATATAGGAGCCCCCGTTCGCAGCTCGGTAATTCAGAAAAATTTTACCTCCCAACTTTCATTATTTGAGATTCGTGCGTGCGACTTGAGCCGTTGGATCATTTTTCAAACCCTAGCCCACCCATGCCTGCATGTGTGCCATTGCCGGCCGTCGGTCGCTGCCCGCCCGTTAGCGGGTTAGCTCACCGCTGGGCTCGGTAGCCTCCACATGCTTCCCCTGCGTCCGCTGTTGCAGCCTACGTGGACCCTACACGGGATCAAGTGTTGTCGTCATGTCCGTCGCCACCTTGGCCCCGCGTCCCGCTGCCTAACCCGCGCCCCATGCTGCCCCGTGCTGCCACGGTGCTTGCTGGCCGTGCGCCGCCCTGCAGCTCTCCGGTCGCCGACACTGGAGCCAGAGAAGAGGAGGTTCAACATTTTTTTGGAAAAAATATTGAAGTTCAACGTTTTTTCTAAAAAATGTTGAAGTTTAATATTTTTTTTAGAAAATGTCAAGTTTTAGTATTTAAGAAAATATTGGTCAACATTTTTTACAAAATATATTAAGGTTCATCATTTTATGAAAAAAAAGTTGAGGTTCATTTTTTTTTGAAAAAGTTGTAGATTTAACCAATACTTTTGCAGTAAAATATTAAATGACACATCATTAACTGGGTTTTCGTGGACTTTTTTTTTTATAAATGAGTTGTTTAACCATCTGTAGGAGCTAGGAGCACCCACAAGGGATAGCTCGTCTACAATGTTTGATTGTGAATCCAAGTTTTCTCGCGGATGCCGCCTATGAGCTTAGGAGGAACTCTCTCTTATTTCCCTTCCTTTCTTCCATCCTCTTCTTTTTCCTTCTTCCTAAAAACTATAAAAGTGGAGGCCTTAAAAGAAATAGGCGGCTGGAGTACTTATGCAGTTATGCGCAGTTATGTGCGACCTACGAGCACGGTGACCCATCCCTCTAGTCTGTTTGATGCTCAATATTTGCATCCAAAGATTCATCCGAGTTGATTCATTAGAAGTTACTCCCTTCATCCCAAATATCAGTCATCTTGGCATTTCTAGGTTCATAGTCTTTTTATGCACCTAGACATAGCTTATATCTAGGTGCATAACAAAGGTTAATTATAAATATATATAAGTGCTAAAATCTCTACTAATAAAAAGAAGCTTTGGGGGTATTCGTTTCGCTAATCTTCGTGTCGCGATAACCTTCGCGTCGCTCCTCTCTGCGATCCTTCCAGCGCCGGCAGGTGGGCCTGCTGAATCGCGTGATCGTGGGGAGAACAATGGTATCGCGCGCGAAACCGCCGCGTCGGCAGGTGGGCCTGCGAGGTCGTGTGCAGCTTGGCGTCGTGCTTTTTGCGAAATCCCCTCCACCCACGATGTCTCTCGGCTCGGCTAAGCCTCACGGAAGACGGAACTGCCAAACCTCGCAGCGCAGATATCTCCGAGGTCGTTGATGCAATTCGCGGCCATGACCACAACTAGCAGATGACACCACTGCCGCCGACCCAAAGGGTCAGGGCTACACGACGGCCAACGCCACGGCGACGCCCCCGGTGTTGGCGGATCGATGCCGGCTGACGCGGTCGAGAGGAACGTCGCCACGAGGATGAAGCACATCGTTTCCCGATGGCAACGATGGCGCCATTTGAACACAAGCGGTCTATACAGCACGATGGCGTCGATCAACGACGCTTGCTGGAAGAACTGCAGCCAGATCATGCAGACGGCTGGAGTCCGCGCACGCTCTTTGTCGGCCACACAAGCATCTCCCTCCACACGCTGTCGCCACTGTCGACAAGACGGCTTACTTGATCTCCTCAAGGCGGAGGTTAGCTTCTTGCCGAGGTGTCCGAGATGAGCACGAGGACCTTGTGCGCCTCGCCGTAGCGCACGCGGATCACCAGCCACCGCGACGACACCGTACCCCCACGGTGAGCAACACCAGCGGGAGTTCGCCGGCGGCGAGCATGATGCGCCAGCATAGGTGAATCTGCACAGTGAGCAGAAACCAGTATTCGACACGTAGCTGAGCAAGATGCTGACGTTGACGAGCATATATGCACAGTGAGCAAAAACCAGTCGGATTAGAAGAAATTTACAACTGATGTAAGCTTGCAAATTTGCGGCCATGAGCGCGGAGTAACTACATACCGCCGCCGGCCATGAGCAACATGGCGAGTGCCCTGTCCATGGAAGGCGTTGGTGCGCACGAGCGTGCCTCCGCGGATCGACCAGCACGTCGATGACCCACCCAGCGGCGAGGATGGACACGAGCATGAACTTGTTCATGGAGCCCGTGAGCACATCGACCTGCACACAGGAGAGGCCCAGGTCCTCACGGATGAACAGCTGCACGCCTGCACGCCGCTCATCAGCGCGAGATCTGCAGGGAGAGAGGGATGAAGGACTTTAGGGTGCATGTCCCCGTATCGTCGTGAAATCCTGAAGGGTGCACATGCACTGCCCACGATCGAGGAACAAGGATAAACAACCGATCGAGAGCGAGCATAAAAGTAGTGTATTGTGTGAGTTTGTTTCACGTACTGTCTCTCTTTATTAGTTCAAATTAAACAAATGTAAGTTCATACGCTCTTTAGTTCAAATTAAACAAATGTAAGTTCATGGCGGCACCAACGCCATGAACAAATATAATAGGATATATGCATCAGGTTTATCAGTGTGGTTTGTTCCGAAATCATTTCTAGACAGAAGCATTTTTCTCCTATATATGCATCTACTAACGAGTGATCACTCAGTTTAAATAGTTATTAGCACTCTAGAAATTATATAAGTCGATCCTTTCTTTACGTGCTGTAGTTCCTGATGCCAAATTAATGTCCAGGTCTGCTCTACGTTTCTCAGTAAGTACAAATTGTTAGATTCTTTCTATACATTAGCCACTAATCACGTGCAGCAAGCTGCTGTCAGGACCGGTCCAATGCTCATTTCAGTAATTTTTTGTTCATCTCTCCCTGTTATGGTCAATTCTTTCTTAGCACATTGTTTCAATGGTACTAAAGGCTCATTCCATTTACATTTTGTTAAGCTATGTTAAATCCGAGCAGGATTGTTGGATAAGCCTTATGAATTTTCTAACCTATATCTTATGTGTAAGTATATTTTTATAATAATTATATTGCTTTATTATATTGTCTTATTTTTGTTTAGTGAATATCAGAGATTTCTTTCTACTAATATAAAATATTATTTTAGCCGCATCACACAAACATCTATACATTAGAGTTGGCCATCCTGCGATGCTGCGTTACTTATTGTGTTAATTTCAGGAACTTTAATTTTTAGATTAAATATTGTTGTCTGTATTTAATTTTATAATCTTGATATCTTATCATACAATCTGTGTATTTTTAGTACAAATATTTTACTCTTTCGTAGCAACGTACGGGCACGATGCTAGTGACTTATAATTTGGAATGGAGTATTGTGCTCGCCGTGTAAAAAATGACACTATTGTGTTTTTTTAGAATAATGATACTATTGTGCTGGGAATTTGATGAACAACATACGTCGTATGTCCTTAAATTACTTCATAAAAATTGTAAATTTACTAGTTTTAATTAACTGGTGTAATTCTTTAGCACCCAATAAAAAAGCAAGGAACACTTCCGCTCTTAATTTTGGTCTATCTACAGTAACTGAATCTAAAATCCAAAACGGACAGAAATTCGCAGAATACTGGACCCTTGAACCGGCGCCCAAGGTGAAATGAAGAAACCCACCAACCACCACCCAAAATTCACACGAAACTCCTCAAAGAATAATGTTTGAGTTAGGGTTTGAACGCATGATCTCCAATTTACGAACATGCCTTCTAACAACCTACAATGCACGCTGTTTGTGATTTAGGAACCCATTTTATGTTATTTGAACGTGTCATAATTACTGGACAATAAGTTCATGGCATAAAAAAAATCTTAGCTAGCAGAAAATACACATGGATCCATAATAATAATATTTCTTAATTTGTACATGCATGTCTAATTTTCAAACATTAGAGCTCATTTAACGATTTGAAGAAAAAGAAATATGTATGAAAATTCCAAAGCGTACTTGAGTAGGAAAGTTACATACGACAATTAAAATTCCATAATTTTTTTAAAAATACAAATTTATTTTAATTTACCTTAGCAACGCATGTGCCTCTTGCTAGTAGACTATAAAGCAAACATTATCGGTTGAAAGGGAAAGGACGGACTGGCCGTTGATATTAAAATTGATATGGCCCCAAAATAAAGCTTATCAGCCAGAACTAGTAGGAGCCTATCAGTATGACAAAGACGTGCGCTATTTGGGGGTGAGGTAGCTTTCCCGAATAGCACATGTGCTTCTTGGTATTTAGCTTCTCGTCAAAGAGGGGCATTGGCTGCTTGCACGGTTGAGAGGTGTGGAGGGTAGGGTGGAGGGAAGGACGACAGCCGGGTGCGACGCACGTGGAGAGGAGTGACGTCGGTCGCCGTGGACGGGGTGACCGCGGTCCGTGCGGACGGACGAGCGGCGGCGGCCAACTCAAAGGGGAACGGTGGAGGCGTCCGGCACAGAGGGGAGGGGTGGAGGTGTTCGGTGTCGAGGAGAGGTCCATAGCGTTCGGCGTGAAAGGGGAGGGGCGGCGACGTCTGGCGCGGAGGGGAGGTCAGCGGCGGTCAGTGCAGAGGGGAGGGGGTGGCAGGGTATAGCGCAGAGGGGATGGTTGTCGACGGCCTAAGCAGAGGGGATGGATCCTGGGCAGCACGACATGTGTGGGCGGGGGTGGGGATGGGTGGCAGGTCCGAGGAAAAGCTCAGGAAGCTGCTCGTGACTAGCTTCTTCGCTTGTAGTATAAATGAGGTTTTGTAACTTTTCGCTGGTTGGAGAATCTACCCTGTTTGGAGGAGATTGTGTCTTTTGGAGCTTCGTGAAGAAGCAAAAGCTCCGAGAAGCTCCAAAAACAGGGCCACGGTCTGTCCTAGGTTGAATAGTCCACCAAGGAACATTCAGCCTTGAATACAGGAAGGCCACTGCTGCCACTTGTCACTTGTCAGGCCAATTCGACATGTACTAACATGCATGTGATCCATACTGTGTTATTATGAAGAAATGCTCGTTTTCTGTACCAATCTAAAAGGAACGATTGGGAGAATGGCGACCGGTGTCACACGCGCACGCCGCCCCCTCCCCCTCTACGTACAAACGTGCCCACAAGTGGTGCGGTTTCGATTTTCGCTTCCACCCATGCGATCCATTGGCCTTCCGATAAAAAAAACCGTCCATGTGATCCTGCCTCCGTCTCCCTCGCTCACACCCCGAGTGTCAGAGACAACCGCACGCCGCGCCTCTCGAACGATCCAGTCCCCCAACGCGCCGTCGGCACCTCCTGCCCGCCGAACCCTAGCCCACCGCCGCCTCCATGCCGCCGCACCGCGGGGGCCTCCGTTCCCCCTCCGTCCCGCAGCCGCCGCGCCCTGTACCCCATCCCGCTCCAGCCTAGCACTCGCGCAGCCCCCTCCCATCTGCCCCGTGCAGCACGCCGCATCTCCCTGTCGCCCTCCACAGGGCGCACTCATCTGCGACATCCTATTCCAAGCGCGACATGGATGGCGAGCGGCGGCTCAGAAGAGGACTCCGAGTACAACCTCCGCCTCAAGGCCGCATCATGAACCCGCCGCGGCCGCGCCACCACTTTCACCTCCTCCGCCGTCGCCGCAGCGAATAGCAGGGGGAGCGGCGGCTCCGGGCCCCTCGACGAACCTCCCGATCCGTTCGAGCTCCTCGCCGCGGTTTGGTCGTCAACACAACCCCAGCTATCAAGGTACGATCTCCTTCCTCCTGCTCCTCCCTCCCTGACCTGCTGCCCGCCTCCTCCCTCCTCTGCTCGTCCATCTTGTGTTTCAGTATTCTTTTAATCGCTGGTACTCCTCTAGGAATTAGTCTCTTACATATACAATGCTGCTCTCAGTTTTCCTAAAGTGGCTCTGGATTGCATATTTTTGGTGGTAAATTCTCCTGAATCAGCATTGTAGATTTCTTTGTGTATAATATGACTCTACATTTGTGTAGATGTGTTACTTTTTTCTTATGCTGCCTGTCTCACTTGGCTGTCCTGTGATATAAATTTTATTGTTTGGTGCAGACGAGGAACTAGGAGCTGCTAGGAATCATTGTTTGGTGGTGCAGATTGATATGGGCTCATGGGCATATGGATGGCTATGATGTCATTATATTAAGATGAGTTTCTAATTCCTAACTGCAAATCTGTTAGTGAGATATAGGTTTGTGCATTATTTGTTATAAATTCATAAATTCCTCTCCTCTCTTGTATGCTGTAGAACATGAAACTTACACCCAGAAGTGAGGATTACCTTAGCTGTGGTTTTGCTTTGTTGTAGGAACATGAAAATGGATAGCTATGATTTTTGTTCATTATATCTAATTCCTTTGTTGTGTAAGATACCTATGTTCTGTTAATTATCTCCTAGCCAACAATTTTATTAGACCGTCTTTGATGGTCCTCTTTTTTTATTTTTCTTTTTTTTTAAAGAACCTACCGAGTGTTGTAGTTAGCACTTAGCAGTCAACAATATTTTGCTACTATGGCACCGCATTTTAAGTAGTCTGGGAATCATTGCACTTGCCAATAAGAAGTTTAACAATATAGCAATGTCTACAACTGTATGTGTTAATCATTTGGAATGCTTCTTTGTGAAAAGCACACATTGAATGGCATTGAATGGTGACCGCTTTCCATCGCAGTTTGTTAATATGCAAATTTCTTTGTTTTGAATTGCAGCATGCCAACAACAGCAGGAGAATAGCTCAGTTCATCAGAAACAGATTGACATTTTTCTCACTATTTTTCAGCAGCAAGTGTAGGTACGAGTTCATTTATTTTGCAGCTCATGCAGCCAGTAGGACTGTAGGACTACAGAGGTCGATCTCGCACAAGTAAGCCTTTCTTCTCTTGGTTTATGTCTGAACCTGTGTGCTATATAGATCAAATTTTGTGTTAAGGAAAAAAACTATGTTATCAAATCCTTTGTTGATTAATACAGGGTTGGAATGTGCCCAGAATCATATATACCATGATTTTTCATATACATGCTGAAAAAAACAAACCATGAGAAAATGTGTTTGCCAATCCCCTTTTTAATGATATGAAATAATATAGGCTTTTACTTGGACTGATGTGGTTTTGCTTTCCTTTAAAGAGGTGGTTTTGAAGTTAATGTAGAATTGCAGTGTTAGACTTCTGTCTTGATCTTTTACAAATGTAGAACTGCAGTGATTTACTTCTTGTTTGCTTGGTGAAGTAATGAATATTCTTGTTCTCATGTTTAGTTTCATATACGCAGATTGTTGTTCCAAACCCCTGTATCCTTGTCGTGCTTCGATTCAAGCACACAGACTGTTTCGGTATGTTCCAAAATTACACCTTAAGACATTGTATTTGATTTATTAATTCTCCATTGATTCATGTTTGCTCAGAATTGTTAGATTGAATTCTCTATGAACATGTTCTAGGTTTGGTTATTCTATTTTAGACCAATTTATCTAGCTGAAGAAAACATCCACTTTGTCATGATTAGATACTAAATTTACCTTGCTTTCATGATTGAGGGAGATTATCTTGATGGAGGTGGTGCCTGCAAGGCTGCGATGCCGGTGGCGGACAATGCTTCTGCAGAATGGACCTTGGGAGGAAAAAGATCTGCTCTGTACCGATTCGTTCATCCAAGTTTCCGGCAGGCAACGGTGGCCTCGATCCCCTTTGTGAAGATTCAGGCAGATGTGGTGGAGCTCCACCACATCCTCCCATCCTCCTTGCGCTTCTCATTTTCATGGTGAGTTTTCTTTTTCTGATGTACATATTTTGCAAAGAAACAATTTGTTGATCTTAAAAAATCAACAACACATCTGCAATGTTTTGTTAGAGGTGCCCAGCCTCCTCTCATAGTTTATGTTGATGCAAAAGATCATTGTGGCAGAGTTCATGATTGTATACACAAAGCAATGGAAGTAAATACAAATAGGATCATAAGTTCAGAAAAATGTTATGAGTTATCCATTCAAGACATGCATGATCAACCTTTCCTTCAGTGGTCTATAGCATGAAAGGGGAGCTATGCAAACTCCTTAAATTATTGTTGAGTTCACTGAAGTAGTGTACAGAGGAAAGACAACGATGCAGAGAGTTCACTGGAGTGATATATTCTGTTTCATTGGACATCAGTGACTAAAATAGTTTACTTGGTATAAAAGTAACTGGAAGTCTATGTTGTTTGCAATTTTGAATCATACATAAGTTTCTCTAGGAACATTGCATTGTATGATCAGAATGCAATATTGTCACCCTTATATTCTCAATTGCCATGACTACCTAAAAAAACCGAATTATAGGAATTGAAATGCTTCCCTGTAGAATTTGTGCTGGAAGCTTTATAAAAAGTATCCATGTTCCAAAACTGAACCTGGAAGTTATTAGCAGAATCCTTGTTGTCTTGGCAATGAACACCTGCCTCCCTAATTGTTGGACTATGTGGGGAGACTGACATCGTTGGAGTGCTACAGAGATGTTGTCGTGTTGGCAATATTAACTAGCATCGTTTTGGTTGGCTAAGCCAGTTCCATTAGATGTAGCAATGGATAGTAGTTTCAGTCAAATATATTATAACCAAAAAAGTACATGTTGCTCGAGGGATGTGAAAAACATTGGTAGAATTATATATAAGGTAGCAGGACTGGTCTTTTATGCATGACTTTTTCTTCAATTTTAGTTCTTGCAGTTTTTTTGGTACTATAAGATATAGGGACTTTAAAGTGAAAGCCTCAAATTGGTTGTGGCAATAATCATATCTGGTACACAATAGTAATGCTTGCATCTCTTATTAAACATGACGTCCATGTTCCCAAGGCCTTGGATTGAGATGGCAGTATTGGTGCAGAAATTGCAGCAAACATAGTGTAACAAGTTGCTGCTTGTAGATGCTTCCTGCATGGTGGTGGTGTGTTTAAAACCTGCAGTGTCTCATCTTCTATTACCTGATTAGTCAATGGAAGACAATTGATCGACAAGTGCATCGCATGTGTGTATCTCATTCTGATTTGTCATGACTTTTTATTGGAAAATGGAGGAGGTTATTTTGGTTGAAGAATATTGAGGACCATGTTTGATATGAAGTAATTGTAATGTATTAGTATCGTCTCTTGTGAATGTTCTATTGCTTTTATGGCAGACAGAAGATTTGTATCTATTCATATATTGTTATCTTATCGTGCGATCTATGTATGTTTAGTACAAAATTTTAGTGACCCGTAGCAACGTACGGGCATGCTACCTAGTATGTGTAGAAATGCAGTTGGTACTTAGTAATGGTACATGGACGGTTATGTGTAGAAATGCTCGTTGCTGCTGAAGATGTGTTATCTGATGGTGAGGTGGGGACCGTGACTTGTCACTTCGACTGTTTCACATGTGCCCACACAAGAAACTTTCCATTCCTTCCAGAAGTTTACATGGCTTCCTTGTTTTCAAGTATAGCACATAACCAAGTTCCCCGCCCCAATGACACTATATATTGTGCACCATTCCTTTTGCTGAGGTTGCAAAAGTCACATATCCATGTCACCAAAAAAAAAAAGGCAAACCATAACATCATGTCGGCAGGCGGAGAAAGAGGGCAAGGAGAGAGGTACACAAATTGTATGGGCTTGGCATGACAACAATGGCCCTATATACACCCCCTAAGGGCTATAGTATTTCTGTATATGGTTCGTGGGTATTAATCAACCTAGGACATATGTCGATTCAGGGTACTATGAGTAGTTGTAAGTTGATACTAGTTGCTTGATAGCTCTGGTTAAGGACCATATTAATTTGTTGGGACGACTGCATGCTCCTTTATTGGGACCGTTCGCAATTCCCTGGGAGAAAATGTCATCTGAATATGTTGGCAACTAGTAAATGGTCTAGTCGTCTAGACTTGCTAGAGAAAACGACTCCTAACAAAGCATATAGCACGCACTTGTTCTTTGAAACGTGAAGTCTGTTAGGTTCCTCTCCATAACACGTCATGTCAAATTCTCTTGTATAAGGTGTAGCTAACAGTTAGCATCATTTCATTGTCCTAATACTGCTAAGCTTATTTGGATTTGGAGAATCGTGCACGAGAGATGGGGATCTGATCCATATATCGCCGAGAGTGAGTTTGCCGATTCGCCTGAGTCTCGATCCACCCCTTAGCTCTGTTTGCATGGCTTATCAGCCCAGCCCAACAAATTATTTCTCTCGCTGAAACTGTTGAATCAGTACAGAATCCGCCAAAATCGTTTCCTTGTTTTGGCGACAGTGTCACCGTGTGCGTATGCTTGTTGCTCTGGTCGCTCAAGCGTCTTAATGTGCCGCGCGCACGGGCAGAAAAAGGTGAGACCTCGCGCTTCTCTAGCTTCGCTCCCGTCGCCGTGTCCGTCCACTGATAGATGGAGATAGAGCTGTGGGTCAGGCACACTGCACACGGCCGGGGTGCGGCACGGCGCAGCTCTACCGTCGCTGTTCATCAGCTCGCTAGGGTGTGTTCATTCCAAGGCTTAGTGTCCATGTCCATCGCTGTGAGCGCTTTATTCCGCTCTACCAAGTTGAGGTTTGAGGAGGCGGACAGGATCTCAACGGATTGTCGAGGACAGCTACAGCCTAAGCAAGTGTGTGACCATTTGGGAATATTGATCTCTGTCGCCCTTCCTGTTGGTTAGCAATTGACAGCTGTTCTACAGCAACAGCAAGTTAATTATATTATATGTACATATGCGTTCCTTAAGAACATGTATTCAAATGTCGAAAAACACAGTACGTACTGCTCCCTTCACTAGAGACATGTTGCAGCTCCATCTCGGAGATGCATATATGGAGTAGGTATGCTATCTGCAGTTCTGCAAGGCCCAAGTGCTACCCGTGCTCTTCAATTCGCAACTACACCTACTGCTGCAGAATGCAGCTCGATCGTACAACTGCTGCTATGTATTGCCTGTCCCATCTGATCGATATACATGGAAATATACGGATGCTATTCATCATTCATCCAAGAAAGTTTTATTAGGCAGGCTAGCTTTATCTCTGCACAATGCCAGCCGGCCGGTCACTCAGACAGTCGCCTGAAAATGCAGCAGTTTCAGCTAGAGTTCAAACCATCAAAGTGGGATGTCACCACACCTTGCAGCGAAAAGACCAATCACACTTGCTCTCGTCCGATTTAAGTAATTACTGGATCGCAACGGGGGCTTCAAAAGGTACGAGCTGCCCAGTCAGGGTATCAGGAAAAACCCTTTAATTACTGGATGGAGAACGAGACTTACCATAATTGATGGACCACAAAACCACTCACAGGTATTCTAAGCTACCAGGTACAAATCTCAAAAGAAGTTATCTTCAGAGGTTTTTACATGCTCCCACGCACAAGCTCATGATCAACCTAGCTAGCGAACTACATGTTTAGGAGCCTGAGGCTGATGGTAATGTGGTGTGGAACTGTGGATGTTTGCGTGTTCATGTCGGTGACAGTTATCTTATCACCATCTCCTGGCAAGGGATCTACTAATATCATAAAGGTATCGATGCATGATATGGTGAACGATAGCATATATTCATGGTCATTGAAATATTTTCTATAATGATAAATGTATGTAATTTATATATGAGTTTAAGGGTTGCTTTAGGTTTTTTTAATAATGCGGATGTAGGCAATTTATGTGTGGGTTTACGAGTTACTTTAGGTTAGTTCTAATAATGCCGGAGGGGAGCAATTTAGATGCAATTTTAGGGGTTACTTTATACTATTTTTATAATGCCATAAATGGATTTAGATAAATATTTTGGGCTTACTTTTTTATGATGACATATGTATAATTTTTAGAAAATATAATTGTCAAGGAACTGGTGATTAGATCATTACTATAACGGATTAATGATTTGATGTTTCTGATTTTTGTGAGAACTTTTAGTATTTATCCTTTATTTTCTAGAATGTCTGGTGAGGTAAAATTGTTGTATTAAATATGACCTTAGATAAACTTACAAGTGAGGCTTCTCTACATTTTCATACACGGGAATCTCAAGATTGTACTTGGTGAGCAACAAGTACGCTACTAGATTCAAACAGTCGAAAAGGATCCCCAGCCTAGTAATTTTCTTCTGTAGCTAGGCATCGTGGTCTCCAAAATGAGTTCCAGCTAGCGTTCAAACCATCAAAGTGTGAGGTCAGGTCACCATACACGTTACAGTGAAAAGATGAATCACTTGCTCGCGTCTGATTTAGATAACAGCATCAGGTGCTTCAAAAGGTACGACCGGCCCAGTCAGGTACCAAGAAAACCCCCTTAATTACTGAATAAAGAATGAGACTTACCATAATTGCATGGACCACAAAACCACTCACGGCTATTCTAAGCTGCCAGGTACAAATCTCAAAAGAAGATATGCCCATAGGTTTTTACATGCTCCCAACACAAAAGCTCAAGAACCTAGCCAACGGAAACCCAACATCAACATGTAATGTTCAGGAGTATGAAGCTGATGGCAGTGTGTGTCGGTGTTATACCGCTGACAAGTAGGTGCGGAGATTGTGGGCTCACATGTCAGTGACAGTTATCTTATAATATGTCTCAGCCGGGATGTACTATTCACAAAGGTGTAAAGATCGATGCGCGATCTCGTGAACAATTGCATTTTAGTTCTGTGCCACGAGCAAAGACTTGTGGCGCTCATCATTTGACAACTATGAATCAATCTATCTGCTAGTCTAGGATAACACGCACCTAGGATTGCTTGTTACTAACTTATTCCTATATACTAGTATGATCAAGTGACGCGTCTGGGTATTTTCGTGCAATGGGATCTCAATATCGTATTGAATAACAACAAGTACACTACTAGATTCATAATGATTAAAAAAGATCTCCCCAACCCTAGTAAATTATATTTAGACATAGCGGCCTCAAAATGCAGCAGTTTCACAGTCAAACCATAAAAGTGAGAATGTTACCACACGTTACACCACAAAAAGACCAATCACTTGCTCTCACGTCCCATTTAGCAAACCACAATAGGGCCTTCAAAAGGTTCAAGCTGACCAATCAAGTGTCATGGAAAATCTTTTGTTATTACCATAATCGTAAGGACCACAAAACCACTCAATGTTGTTCTAACCTGCCAAGTGCCATGTGCATATCTCAAAAGAAGACATCGTGGTTTTTACATGCTCCCATGCACAACCTCATGAACCTAGCCAACAGAAAGCCCAGTAAATGTTTAGGGGTTGTGAGGTTGACAGTGGAGTGGTGCTTAGTTCCATGTCTTAGTGTTATACCGCTAACAAGTAGGTGTGGACGATGATAGGCTCACATGTCAGTGACATTTATCTTATAACCATCTCGTAGCCAGAATACTACTGGTAAAGGTGTGAAGATCGATGCGCGATCTGGTGAATTATTGCATTTTAATTATGTACTAGTGGGTAGGACTCGTGGCGTTCATCATTTGACAACCATAGATGGATATGCTACTTTAGCATAACACACCTACGATTGGACATTACTACTTTACTATTTTATATTAATATAACCCTAGTTAAACTTACAAGTGACGCATCTGTATATTTTTATGGGCGGATCTCTAGTTTTCTACCTACACTACTAGCTAGATTCACGGCGGTCGAAAAATGTCCCCCAACCTAGTATATTTTCTTTTGAAGCTATGCATGACGACAAGTAATAATTAAGTTGGCACATCGCGATGATATGGGGCTTATCATGTTTTAAGCTATTGCAAGCGAACATTATGCTAGCTGCTATATGCAAACTTTGTTCATCCATATAGATACGAAGAAAAGAGAACAATTGACATATGGAAGAAACCATGGCACAAACAAAGTGTGCAAATAAAGACACTAGGAAGAGTCAAAAGTCCCGGAATATTACTGGCCGGGGGCCGGGTTGCTTTGGCTGCCTTTGTTTAAGGATTAGCATCTGCTTTGTGGCTAGTGTGGCATCTATGATGTTGAGCGTACTCCTGTCTTCTTTGCTTACAGATTATTATTGCCCTAGGAGCCAAAAGTAGCCCATTCCACAATTAGGCGGCTTGCCCAATCCAACAAAGTACGTAGGGGCATCAAAGATAATTTTAAAAGATTACTTTATAAAAAATAATGACGACAATTCCTGGCTTAGGTGTTCTTTCAGAGAATTGCAGCTGAGCTCGGCATTTGCATTGGTTGCCACTTGTTTGTTTTTTTTTTTTTTTTTTTTTTTTTTGAGTCGATGCCACTTGTTTGTAATCATAAAGCTGTAACCAAAGGAGCTGAGCTCTCAGATACGGTTCACATGATGTTCACAGTGGAAGTAGTGCAATGCTGAGATACTGCCGTACGGCGGCTTTCCGGACTGAGATGCCTTGCGGCGCCCCTGCCAACTTCACACGCTGCGTTGAACCCACTGGCAGGTTTCTATAGCCACAAAACGTACGAGAGCCTTATGGTACTATACTACATGTGTCTAGGTTGCATACAATAAAAATGCCATTGTTCCATCAGAAAATACGTACATAATAAGGGCCACCCATAGAGAGCTAGATCTACCTCCAAGCAGCAACCAATCTTAACTTTATATTTGTGTTATATATATTGCTCTCCAAGTATGAAAGGGAATAATAGTAGGTTCAATTTGCAAGTTCCAAACAAGGGAACAAAATGAGAAAAAAATGCTTTCGTAGGAATCCTCAGGGGGGCAAATTAAGCAACCGGCCTCTCTGCCTAGAACACAAGCTAAGCGAGCCAGAGAGGCGGTCTAAACAAATTTCCTTTCTCTTGATGAGCGGCACTGTTTTGAAACCGGTCACAACTGACAAGTGACAAGTGTGTTACATGCGTATTCAGTACGCAACCTACGTGGACCACGACTATCCCACCAATCTTCTTTTTACACTACTACCTTTGTTTCAAATTATAAGTTGTTTTGGCTTTTTTGGTTCATCATCTTTGTTATGCACCTAAATAAACGATATGTCTTGATTCATAGCAAAATCTATGAACTTATAAAAGTCAAAACGACCTATAATTTAGAACGGAGGTAGTAGTCACTACACTAAATCAATCCTATTGTGGCATCATGGTCATGGACACCAATAAGCTGCCATCGTAATCCTCTCCCAGTCTCTCTCATTGCTGCTCGTTGAAATAGACATCCATGTTTGCGTTCACTCTTTCGAAGGAAAGACTTTTCATCAGCCGCTAAAATCCACCCATACCAAGCTACTACTACTCCCTCCATCCTCTTATGATGGGACTATTTTCAAATCTTAAAAATCCCTGTATGATAGTACTATTTGGCCATTGCCTCGGGTACGATGCACAACAATGTCTAGTCTTACTCTCAATTACTCCACCACTTGCACGCACGGAAAAACAAGAATAGAGGGAGGAAATGAGATTGGTTGAAATGATTTTTAATGTAGGTCATGGTGTTAATGTCATTGGCACCGAGGAGTTTTCATTAAAATTTACGGTGACATGTTTAAACGAGAGATAAGTAGTGTTGTTTTCCTTGGTACTAGTAGGTTGGCACGTGCCACAGGCACGTGTTATAAAAATAACATAAATTTAAAAAAAAATCTTAATTTTTTAAAAAATAAGTATGTAAAATAATGCATACTTTGTTAGATCACATATTAAAATTATTCAATAGCATCTCATATTAAAAGTTATATATTCATACATCGAAAGCTTGGGTCTCCGGCGGAAACAGAAAGAAATTTTTGTATAATTAAATCTTAAACAATCAGCAACATATATAAAAGAAAATATTCACGATACATGTATCCATGAGAAACTCGGCACCGCAGCCAGCTTTTTGATGATGGGGAGGCCGAGAAGGTTCCTCTCCTCGTCACCGGTGTCGTGGAGCAACGACGCCACGCACTCGACGGCACCGGACACCGTCACAACGCGGAGCACGTTCCGCTTCTACCTGGCGAGCTTGGACACGACGAGCGTCGTGGCCACCCTTGCGCCGCGCTCGACGCCGACGCCCTTGCAAAGAAATATGAACTCTGAATAGATGATGAGAATGAAGGGAGAGATTGTGTGCTTTGAAAATAAGGAGGGGCGCCTTATATAGGGGGCAGGAGGGCTAAGGAGATGAACCTGGACGCCCACGACTATGGTAAGTAATAGATTCTCTGATTGACTCCCATAACTATGGTAAGTAATCAAGTTTTAAAAGAAAGGAGACACCCAATTGCGTAGATGTCATTCTTTTTTTGAAAGGAAACCTTGACTGGTACACAACACATATATGGACGCTAGCCATCTACAAAAGGAAAGAAGGAAATTCAAATTCCTTGATGCACATGGCCATATAAAGAAAGGAAAGCGGGCGAATTTCAAAAGGAAGGTGTAGGCGCCCCGATTGCATAGGAAGGTGGAGAAAAGGAAAGGGGTGTTTTTTTGGAAGGAAACCAGCGTATCTTTTTGCATACAAATACAACGAATAGAAAGGAAAGGAAGGCGACACCTTGATTGCATCACCATACAAAGAACGCGATCAAAAGGAAAGGAAGGCAGACGAATTTACAAAGAAAGGTGGGGGAAAGGAAAGGTGTCCTTTTTTGGAAAGGAAATCAGCGTATCTTTTGCATACGAATACAACGAATAGAAAGGAAAGGAAAGCGGCGCCTTGATTGCATTACCATACAAAGAACGCGATCAAAAGGAAAAGGAAGGCAGGCGAATTTCCAAAGGAAGGTGGAGGAAAGGAAAGGGGCGTTTTCTTGGAAGGAAACCAGCGTATCTTTTTCATACGAATACAACGAACAGAAAGGAAAGAAAAGCGGCGCCTTGATTGCATTACCATAGAAAGAACGCGATCAAAAGGAAAGGAAGGCAGCGGGTATAAAAAATGCCAAGGTGAGAAAGAATAGGGGGCGGGATGGCGCCGAGGCGCAAAAGAACGGGGGTGACGACCAAACGCGTCTACCCCCGATCGTCCGGGGCCACCTTTTGGCTCTGAATTATGGGTCCTCTGTGAGATTTAAGAGGGTAATTTATTTGGTGAGAAACCGTTTCAATTGTGACAATCTTTACGGATACTATTTATTAGCACAGAAAAGCTCCAGGCGATAAGCACGGGCGTACCAATTATGGCAATTTTCCTATTGGCTAGGTGTCACTCCCTGGTACCGTGCTGGCACGTGAAAAGGCTCAGGGTCCCCCACATTCCGCACAGCGAGCGGCACGACCGGGCGAGGCGCGTCGTTCCCGTCGACGTGTCGCCGTCGGAGAGGCCTCGTCCGTACGAGGCGTCGGGCCCCGGATACCGACCGGCTCCTCCCCAACCCTCGTACGCTCCCGCAGGCCCCGCGTTTCCTGGGATTGGCACTATGGTGGTCCGTGGTCCACGCCCCCAACTTGGTGCGGAAGGCTGGAGGCCATAATAGTTGCATCAAGACTTTCCAGACTGATTTAGATTGGTGATCACAAGATGACATGTGGTCCCGGGTAATCGTGGGCTCACGTGTCAGTGTGTCATCTTCTCGCAGCTACGGGATTCTCTAGGGTGGGAGGGAGTTGAGTGACGTCGAGAGGTTGACGGCGATGGAGACGGAACATAGGCAGGAATGTGGACCGGCAAACGGCATTCCCGCGAGCAAGCAGTTTACCGTTTTCGTCTTTTTTTTTTAATTAAAGCAGGAGCACTGTCACGTCATATAAGAAAAAAAATAATTGTACATCACGCGTCGAAGCGGACACCACCACACAAACCCCCAGCACAAGCACAAAACACACACAACACAAACACACTACACACCACCACTCCGATCCCGACCACTTGGGAGAGGAGTTCGAAGTAGACCGTCGACACCCGCGCCATCGTCATCAACGTTGTGCCACGCTTAAGTCGCAGCCCGCTGCAAGCACAAACGACCGCTGCAAACTTCTCCACCATGGGACTATCATTCTCAAGCCGCCCACACTCGATCGTCGATCCCTCGGCTCCAGTGATGCATGAGTGAATACTCACATCGTCGCACCAATGAAAACCACCGATCCTAGCTACTCTGTGTGGGGGCCTCGCCTCTTCCACCGCCTCACTCCTCTGCCAAGTAATCAAATATCTGAGGCCGCTATGAGAGCATCACCTTCGCCCAACCGTCACCAAGATCACCACTGCACCTTGCGTGGTAGCACAAACCTTCTAGCACCCATGGGCCTTCTGCACCTTCATGGCAACACGAACACAGTGCGTAGCTGCTGACGACCTCGACCACCACTACCACAAGCCTGAACGAGACTCCAGATACGACGCCTCCAAGAAGGGCACGACGCAAAAGCGTCGCCGTCGCATGTCCGAGAGGACAGGATTTTCACCTAGAGAGCCTTGCGCGACAGAGAGCATTGTGCCTCACCATGATGCCCCCAACGGGGAAACCGACGCCCCAAGAACGTCGACATCATGCTCACCAACCGGTGAAGGCTTTCGCCCGTGTCCGCACCCTGCCTGCCGCACTCATGGCCATAGCAGTAGCTTGCCCCTATCACATCCACATTGCTTCCACCGGAACCGACCCAGCATAGGAGATGGGGGCACTAGCCGGACGGGGCCACCTCTGGCCAGTCGCCGCCCGCACTCGGCCGCCTTTGCATCTGGCCGTGCGCCACCAAGGCCCCTGTCGCCGGCCACGGACCGCGTATGCCGCCCGCGCTTAGCCGCATCTGGCCGCAGGCGCCCTTGGCCGCCGCCGGCCATAGCAGGCCGCAGCCCGTGGCCACTGCCGGGTGCCGCCGGCCGCACGTGGTCATCGCAGCCCGCTGCCGCCCGTGGTCGCCGCTGCCGATATCCTCCGCCCCCTCACATCGACACGAGGAAGAACGCGCCCCCGCCACGCTGGCCACCAGATCCGGTCGGGGACGACCTGGATCTGTGGCCTCCCGCCCCCGCCGCCGTCGCGGAGGCCTCCGCCGTCGGTGAGGTCCACCAAGCTCTGGGCGGCCGCGCCCGCGCGCGGGGACCCCGTGGAAGGGGAAGAGGGCCACGCCACCGCCTTCATTGGGTCCTCATGGGCTTCTGGAACCTCCCTCGGGCGGCGGCACAGCGGTGGGGCGGCGGCCTAGGGTTCGTGCCGCCCGAGTCGCCCACGTGGGGGCGATGCGAGCGGGACGAAAGAGCGGGTCTCCCCGTCTGGCACCCTATCTAATCGAACACGAACAATATGACCTCCTGCTCCCATTTTCTTCCTTGCAGTGAAAGTTCTTTCGCATCACACCAATTTCAATGGAAGTTTCTATGGACACAATTATCTAGAGTGACATGTCATGTAAAACATGTTAGAAATTATGATGAAACACCCTTTTTAATGCATAGTTTCATATGTTGTTGCTTTCTATGTTACATGCAAGACACAAACTATCTAGGTAACTGTGTAGGGAGAGTTTCATCACCATTAAACCATTTCACATCTCTCTTCATTAATACACTGCACATCATCAAAAATGCTGATATAACCATCTATTTAATGTCCACGAAACTTCCACTAAATTGGCCTCAATAAAATTTAAAAATATGAAGTAAACTCAATCGGTTAAATTGCATATCGTAGAATATCCTGATTCATGTTTCATTTATGTACAGTACTTGGCCCATGTGCTTGTATTTTAATAATTTTATTTTAATTAATTATTTTCGGTGTAGAAAAAGTATCTGTTATTTATTGGTAGGAATCAGCCGTGTACGTATAGGTTCATGGAAACAAATTGGGTGCACACGGTGCACACCGTGGCCACCGTGCGCACCCCGTCCCTGTGCCTCTGCGACGTGGGTTTGAGTAGTCCCTAGTAGTATTGGAGGAGAAATCATCATCCAAAGACACAAGTGCATTCCATTTTTTCCTCGCTCAGGCCCACGTCGCAGGGACACAGGGGCGGGGGTGCGCACGGTGGCCGTGGTGCGCACCGTGCGCACCCAATTTATTCTCTTCATATGGGTGCCTAGAGATGGAAGCAGATCGGAATCAGCCATGCACGTATAGGTTTACATAGTTTTCACAGATACTTTATTCTTCACAAATGTGTATAGTATAAAAATTCCGTATTTTTTAGAATTAATATAATCTATATTGAGACAAAGATTTTTTGAAGTAGGGAGAACTTATATTACGTGAAAGACATTGCATTACTATCTCGTTCTAAAGTTGCCGACGCGCACGCCAGGACACCTTTAGAAAACGAAGCAGAGGAAAACTCTTTCCTACCTATCTGGTCCAACACATGTGCCACCTCATTAGCGCTACAATGGCAATACGAAACTCTAAATCTTGGAACAACAAGAGCAAGATTCTTTTAGCTTCCTCTATAACAAAAACAACTGCTAGACCGATTTGGAGAAGAACCTTGGAGAGCTTGGGCTGTTGCGAGACAATTGAATTCCAACCAAACAGGTCCCTGGAAGAGAGAAAGAGCTCGACGGATTCCTGTCAAGGAAGCTAAACATTCGGCCTCTTCAGCGGATTTACAGAGCCAATCACTGGACCAACCAGAAAAAATAGCATTGCCTAGATGATCTCTTGCGATGAAACAAAGCCTTGCAATATTGGTGTTGAGGTCAAAGCCTGCATCCACATTAAGTTTAAACCAACCAGGGCCGGGGAGGCGGTGTCCATGTAGTGAAAATCTAAGACTTGACCGTGGTGTCTAGATGGGTCTTATGCAGATAAGATTTTCCTTTTTCTGAAAGCGTGATGTGATCAGACTTACTTGCGTTCAGAGGGGCAAGGTAGTTTTCCAGAAAATTCACAGAGGCAGACACTGAGACAAAGATAAAAATGAAAAACAATATGAATGTATCCATTTTAGTGCCATATTTGAATTGATACAGATGTCCTTATTCGCATTCGCGAATAAGAATAATCCAAAAATCTGTATTCATATTTTCACCTCTAAGTCTACGTCCATATCGGAGTATGTATTTACTCCCTCCATCTTGAAATGTAAGAATGTAAGGTGTCCTAGCAAATTTAGAACATATTAACAGATGCAAACGGAATGACAAATACGCCCTTAGTTAATGCACACCTTGTATTGTTTCGTTGTTAATTTGCTGAATGCATGCATGGTTGTTCGGTATTGCCACAACAAAATTACATGGTAAGTTTATATGCCATTTACTCCCTCTAGGCAATTGAGGGGAAAGATTAGTGCCAAAAGATGAATTGTACCAGGAAATAAACGATGATAATAAATGAATACATTGAATAATTATCTAAAAATTTCTAGAATGCTTATATTTAGGTGCAAAATTTAAGCGTTTGATGCCTTGTATTTTAGGACGGAGGGAGTATATGTCTATTAAGTGTTTTGTGTTTCGTTGAAAAAATAAAAAGGCCCAAATTCCTATGTTTGGACTTGGGGTAGATGATCTCCACTATTGGGGAAAAAAATCAAAATAAAGTATAATCCTAGTGTTGGGTAGATGATCTCCACCGGGAAATGATAGTGTAAGAAATGCAGCCCGGATATTTTCGGGTGTTCCTGGCGTTGCAGAACAATTACTGGCATGACATTATTACTTTCAGGTTGAAAAAAAGGCAGTAGAACATATTTTGACAAGACGGTGGATACAGATATAAAGTGGGGGCAAAGAAGGCGCTAGTTACCATTCACAAGATCTTGGTGCGCCTCACTAAAGTGCGGATGCGTTTAGATGGAGGAAAAAATGATGAAAAGTATGGAAAAGTATTGCTTCTATGGAAGCGTGCATAGAGATAGAAATGAACTAACACGGTTTTCTAGGTGGATAACTTTTCATGGTAAGGTAACACTTTTATAGAATCTAAACACGGTAGTGTTTCATGGATGCACAATAGTAGAAATTGCTGATATATAAATTGTTGTTTTGCGACATGTGGCCTGTGCTGTCTGCGCGCTGTATGAAACGAAGCAATTTCTTGCTATTCCTCTTAATAATCCACCTCAACAAATCTTTGTAGGGTGATATATGTATGCGACTACAAAACAAACATATCTAGACTCGCGCGTAGTACGGAGAAACAAGAAACGCATAACAGGGTGCAAACTTTTTATTAGCATCTCTAATAAGAGTTAGTCTGAGCCACTTACCATTATGGTAATAAAGCGATTGCCATTGATATGTTGAGTGAGTGATTCACCGTTTAGGCAGCCGCCAGGCCTCGGGTGTGACTGGCTGCCGCAGATGCGGTGTCCAGTACAGTACCGCACACACCTCAAGAATGCCTTTTAGCATGCAGCATTTAGCATGTGGCATGGGCCCCTTGAGCAGCGTATGTAGAATCTTCCGCACGACACAACAGTGCATGCACAACCTTAGAACTATGAAAAAAATTCATATCTACTAACCTAAATGTCCAAATCAAATTCTGATTGTACCATCGTATTTTTTTACAATGAGATCTTTAAAAGTAGACCATACTCAACTATATTCGGATACTTTTTTGTTGGAACATTTTTTTTCAAAGTTTAAACATTTTATCATGAAGCTGGAACAATTGCACTTTGTTTATGGTGAATTTGTTCCAACGCTTAACAAAATTGTTCCGTCTTCAGAAAAAAATGTTCCAGAAAAAATATAATCAAAATATAGTCAAGTATGATCTAGTTTTGTAGATCTCATCATAAGAAATGTAGTGGTGAAATCGAAATTTGATTTGGCTAATTCGTTCATGAAATGCGAATTGTTTTTCAAAATTTCCTCCGTGGGCCCGGGCACATGAGGAGATGAGAAGAGAGCTGTGTATGCACCTCTAGCTACGTGTGAGGTGTGCGGCGATGGTTGTATCCCGGCATGTGCGGCGTATAGCCCCTCTCTTTCCCGGATGCAGAAAGGCAGCAGCTAGCCCCACCCCCACGCGAGACGGCGAGGAGAGAGCCCGAGGGCCAGCCCGTCAATTTGCGCGCACCGACGGCGACGGCCAATGCAGACCGCACTCGCGCCCCCGCGGCCGGGCCCCGATCGCGTTTGCCCAGGATGGTAATCCACTAAATCCCCTCGCGCCATCGCCTTCTGTATTTGGCCTCCATCCCTCTCCCGTTTCTCCCCCAGCTGGTGCTGGTCCCATCCTCGTTTTTTACCGGCCCCCTCGCCTGCCCGGTCCGCCTTGCACACCACGAAGAAACGGCGGCTTCCACCACCGCAATCAGTTCAGTTTCCCCGTCCTGCCGCGCTGCCCCTATAAATCCACCCCACCCACCGCGTCTACACTTCCACGCACGCGTGTGCGCCGGCGGGCAGGCACTAGAAAGGAAAGCTGAGGCGGCGCTGCGAGCGAGCACCACCAACTGCCTGCCCCCTTGGCTTTGCCATTTTTGGTGAGCGCCTCCCCCCCTCCACTGAGATCTGCGCGGTTTTTGTCTCGTCCCTCCCGTGAGTCCCTGCCCGTAGCCTCTAGTTTCTGATCAGCAGCTCCATCGGTTTTTAAATTCCTCCTCTCACTGCGCTACTACTGGTTTGTTTGGGCTTGTAGCTTGGCCGGGGAGCGTTCGAGGATTGGGTTGGGGGCCAGCCGGTTCCGTTCCGGGAGCGCCGCGAAGGGATCGGACGGATCGGCCCAGGACAGGAACGATGGTGCGGGGGAAGACGGAGATGAAGCGGATAGAGAACGCGACGAGCCGGCAGGTGACCTTCTCCAAGCGCCGCAACGGGCTGCTCAAGAAGGCGTTCGAGCTCTCCGTGCTCTGCGACGCCGAGGTCGGCCTCATCGTCTTCTCCCCGCGCGGCAAGCTCTACGAGTTCGCCAGCGCTCCCAGGTGCGTGCTTGTTGCCCATCTTCCCACATCACCGACGAATCTGTAGAAACCCCGTTCCATCTATCCGCCTAGTCTAGCAAGATAGTTTCGCTGCCACAACCGCTTCTTCGACTTGGGATTATATTGTCGAGGGGCGGATCTGACTTGATTTTGGAATTCGAGATTTTATTATTTCTGGGAGCTGTTCGAACTGGGGTTTTCCTGCGGGTGGTTCGTCCTTCTTCCTCCAACGCTCTCGGCGTTCCGTTCGGGGGCGACCGACGACTGACCGAGAGGGCCGCATCGCGGACTTCTGTAAATGACGCGGTTGCTATTATTGGAAGCCGCGAACTCCTGTAGTGGCATGCTCCACTCTCTCCCCGAAAATATCTGTACGGCCACGACGCGCATCACGCATTCTTCCCCCCTTTTGCCTCTGTATCTCTCTCTCTCATCCCCTTTGCTACTGTTCCCCTTCCTCTCCTCTCCTCGTCGCCCATTCGCCCACACCACCCACTTGCACTTGCAGGCTCCTTCCTGCTCCATCTCTCCTCCCATTCGATATCGGACTGAAAACAGCAACGCAAGCAGGAGAAAGCGACTAAAGCCTGAATAAAACCAGGACAACATAGTACACGGGGCCAAACCCAACGCAATGCGCAGGCCGAGAATTTAATGCACGGCCAATAGGAGCAAGAGTGAGTGGAAAAAGAGGCAGGCGTGCCCAGTAATTGCGTGGAAGGAAAGCCCATGGCTGCAAACGGAGAAACAATGCCATGTGACTTGAGTACCGCAGCTTGGCTCCTCCCCCGGGCAAGCCAAAGGCACTGTTGCCTGGTTTGCATTTTGGCAACAATCTTTTTTTAGTATATGTAGTGGTGATCTCCCTTGACTTTTCTTCCTAGTTTGCTCCAATCACGTCAGCTCCAGTCGAGGTATGACTTGGGCCTTCCGGCCATGGTTCTCTGACGTGTTGGCTACAGTTCTTAGTAGCATGAGCTGGTTTCTTGTTTGGCCCGTTCCGTCTGATTCGGTCTCGGTTTGCTTTCATCTGAAGGTAAAGCAATACATGCGATATTGTACTTTCAGCAAGATTTCTACTTTTGATTGCATGACGAATAGGTCTCGCGTGAATATCTTAGCTTTTAGTAACTTTTCAATTTGATTCTCCAATTTTACCTGGGGAGCATTCCATCTTAATCCTGATCTGGTTAGAGTTAATAAGGTTTTGTTGTGCTTAAACTGACGGACTTCACAAAGCCTTTAATTGATCTGAAACCACGATATATCAGTCTGTTTAGATTCTTGTGAATGGATAGCATCGATCTCTATCTGAGCACAAACTGTACTTGGTTGGTTACATTATTATAGATTTTATGCAAGCTAAGGTGTGGAAAGTGTTTGGTTTAATAAGCAGTCTTCAAACTATGCTGAAACGGGTACACCAAGTCCCAGCCAAGTTCAAACCATGTTAAAACATACAAACATTTCTCCATGGCCATGCGAATCCTTTTAGATTGGTTCAACATCGAAAATCTATTATTTCAAGTAATATAAGTTAAAACATAGTACTTTTACTGCCAATCATAAAACGTACAGGGCGTGTACTCTCCTTTGCTTTTCTCCAACAAAAAAAAATATCCTTTCTATATGTCACTTCTGGAGCTACATTAAAACCAATTTACTATAGCTAGTTCTTAGGATGGTCGCAAGGGTATGTTTGATCCAGGTACTAAATTTAGCAGGTGTCATATCGAATGTTTAGACACTAATTAGGAGGAGCAAACATGACATAATTATAAAACTAATTACAGAAGTCGTGACTAATTCACGAGATGAATCCATTAAGGCTAATTAATCTATCATTAGCACATGTTTACTGTAGCACCACATTGTCAAATTATGAATTAATTATACTTAATAGATTCACCTCGGAAATGAGACTCAATCTGTTCAATTAGTCTATCTTTAATACTTTAAATTAGTGTCCAAATATTCGATGTGACAGGTGCTAAAGTTTAGCAAATGGAACCAACCTCCCTGTCTTTTTATTTGTTTTGTTTAGTTTGGAGGTTGTAGAGATCAAACTATGTATATGAACTTTTTCAAGCTAAATTTACATATTGTTTAAGTCCAGTCTAGTTCGGTTCTACTTTACTCGTATTCTTGATTATTAATAAGAATTCTTATGAAAAATCCTATAACTCAACTGTAATGTCATGGCAAATTTGCTTCATGACACTTTTGAGGTGTTACTTTTGCTATATGACGTTTTATTTATTTATTTATTTTGTTGTTTGACACCCAGAAATAGAAATGTGATTATTTGCTACTCTTTTTTCTAGAGTATAACTTTTAGGCTTTTTAGACAGATTAAGGAGAGCGGCTAAAGGTCTAAATTTCCCTTCATTTACCATGTCCTTCTACATACCAGATTAGATGCCCCTACCAAATGTATTTACATGCAACCAAAATTAAACCGGAATGGCAGCATGTAGAGGCAGATAGATAAGAAGGGTATTTTTGACATTCATGTTTGAAAATTCCCATGACAATTCATAAATAGCAATATTATAGGAAACATTGTATGCTAACACTAGATATATTTGGGATGGAGGGATTAAAGCATATCAATCTTGCTACAATATCAAATTCTAGCATGAAATGTCTCTTTTGCCCTTGGGACCACATGCCATGCCTATCCTCTGCCTTATGTATGTCGGCATCGTGCGACAATAACTACACGAGCCAACATATGAGGGCATCATGCATCACTCATGGCACCTTCATTTTGTGTCCACAATTTGGTGGGCATGTTGTAGGTGGAGTGCGAGCTTAGGGAAAAAACGACATTCCATACCAAATGTTGATATTACAATGAGATTTGATATGATGCGTTCTAGCAAATGAACACGTTTCTAGAGTTTCCAACAACATAAATTAAAAGAAATAGTGCCTTATGGTAAAATGGCAAAAGCCACACTCTAAAATTGTCTAGGGCCAAAGTTGGCTAAGTTAGCCTAGTCCTAATGCATAATATCATGATGATGTACCCAACGTCGGCACACCATACAAATATCATTAAATTAGTTTCTAGAGACAACACCCCTAGTGCATTGTATTATGTTGTTGTTTTTTAGGAGCTCTCAAATAATTAATTGACAAAGCATTGTGTCTATGAGAGTGGACCCCAAACATTAGAATCCGCTCTAAGCCATAAGAAATTGTGCCCTAGTTGTATCTTCCTCAAGATAGAGATTTACCCTTATAGAAATTTTGAGTGGTGTAGCTTGATACGTTACTCATTAGGTCGAGCTATCTTGTATTACGATAGTGTCCATATTTGAAAACAGTCTCTACCATGTTGTTGTAGGTCGCTAAATGATCTATTATTGATATACAATATATTGAAAATAGAGAATTGTGAATTTTTTACTTAATCAAGCATGTGATAATGACACCATTGTCCTTATAATAATATATCTTTGTTTTGTAATAGTTTTCAAATTAAACTACTATATAATATTTGAGGTTTGCATCATGAGGTGCACTATAATTTCTAGTTCCAAAACTTTTTCTTGGCATGCATCTTAATTTGCTTATAGTTACTTTAAGTTATACATTATTTTTTTTAATGCATACATGCTTCTCAAGTGAGGAGTTCATTACTTTCTCGTATTAGAAGTTTCAATATGCTGCCCCATGATAAAATATAATTAACAATGCAATTAATAACAATAATGGTGTATCATTTTTGAACTATACAACATCATGAATATGACATTGATAATAGAGAGAATATACTCTACATTAATATCGAGATCAAAAGATATTATATAGGTGTAAATTGTGTAAAAATTCAAACACATAAATTTCCTAGTTCAATAAAAATCATATTGGCATCATTTTGAAAAATATATATGTAATGACCCATGTACAATTTTTCTTAGTCTGTCCTATTAATATGGAATTTCATTTTGTCAATAATATCAAAATTTTGATTTAATTTAACACACTAGGACATGTATTCTAAACTCTATAAAAGCTGACCATGAAGCATCAAACTAATGATTTGAATTATGAAAATTGCCATGTAAAAACTTCATTTCAATGAAGCTAAAACTTCCAAATGTTGGTTCTTTTACTAGCTTGGCATTTAAATTATTTGTTTACAATTCTATTGTGGTTTTCAGGAGGATAGGGGGGCTGGAGCCCCCATCCACCGTGTATCTGCCCCACGTTAAAACATTACAACAACAACAACATAGTCTTTTGTCCCAAGAAAGTTGAGATAGGCTAGAGATGAAACCCAAAAGAAACAAGGATATGAGAAACACAAAAATGGCACAAGACAAAAGGTAGAGTTAGGGGTAAACAGAAGAAAAAAAAGATCACGGTTCAGGCACGTTGATCGCTAGTTTCCAAGTGCTTCTATCCATAGCAAATTCCTTGGATATATTCCACTCCTTAACGTCTCTCTTAACCGACTCGTCCCAAGTCAATTTTGGTCACCTCTACTTACATTATCGACCCGCTTGAGAACCTCACTATGCACCGGCGCCTTAGGAGGCCTCCGTTGGACATATGGATGGCAGCGGGTCGGGTAAGGTGCGGGTAAGGCTTTTACCCGCCCGCCAGCATATCCGCGGCTCCAACCTGTACCCGCCCGACCTGTGCCCGCGGGTAAAAAATTCTACCCGTGCCCGCGCCCGACGGATATCCGCGGGTATCGGGCAACCCGTTACCCGCGACGAAATAACATATCAACATGCTCATTTTAACAAGAACATTAACAGTTCGACATCCAATATTGCAAATTTGACATAGTTCACAACCTGACAACCAGGAAAACATTAAAACCACAAGTCCACCTGCAGTAGGTCCAGCACCACTGCCACTGTCTCCAGGAGTTGACATTGCAAGAAATCACCAGATGCTAAAATGGATTAACATTTAACAGATCCATTAACTAGCAAATCAAGCTTGCCATGTTTCTGAGGGCTTGGGCCATGTTTTTTACTGGGCCTATTTGATTTAACGGGTCGCGGGTACCGCCCGCGGGCGAGACTCTTTATCCGCAGCCTGCCCGCGGCCGAGAATGTCTGCCCGTACCCGTGCCCGCGGGCAGAAATTGGCGCCCGTACCCGTACCTGAATCCGCGGGCAGAATTGGCGCCCGTACCCGTACCTGAATCCGCGGGCAGAACTGCCATCCATAGTTGGACATGTCCAAACCATCTAAACTGATGTTGAATCAATTTCTCCTCAAGCGGTGCCACCCCGACCCTATCCTGAATATCTTCGTTCTGGACATCCCTTATTGTGTGCCCACAAAACCAACACAACATACCCATGTTTGCTACACTCAGTTGTTGGACATGTCGCTTTTTTGTAGGCTAATATTCAACAGCGTATAACATCGTCGGGCAACGCCGTCCTATAGAAATTACCTTTTAGGTTTTGCGGCACCCTCTGGTCACAAAGGACTTCAGAAGTTTGACACAATTTCAACCAACCGGTTGAAATTCTATGCCTAACATCTTCATCAATGTTGTCATCCTTTTGCAGTATCAATCCTAAATATCGAAAAGTATCCTTCTTGGCCACCACTTGCCCATCGAGCTTAATGTCTCCATCCTCATGCCTAGTCATGATGAACTCGCATATCATGTACTCAGTCTTGGTCTTACTATGTCCGAAAACTTTTGACTCTAATGTGTGCCTCCACCAATATCTCTACACAATCAACATCCTGCCACCAAAGAACTTTTTTTTGCGGGTAAAAGAGAGCTCTCATTAACTAGGAAGAAATGTTACAATCTGATGCGATTAAGTCCACAACGCACGCAGGCGTGTGACCTAACCATGCTGCTGTATGAGCAGTCCTCCTAGCTAATTGAGCCACCAAAGAACTTAATTACAAAACTCGATCATCTTCAACATTATAACTCCCTAGGATGTCCTAGGGCCTCCCTGTGGCATATGTTGATGGTGAGATTCTGATATGCATGGCGGGTGATGCCCATTTCATCCGGCCAATCCCACGAAGCCTATCAGCATAGCGAAAGATGGAAGAACAGAAACAGATTATCATCTTTCATGAGCCTAAAGTGGTAGCGCTTGAGATTAGCTTTACACCAATGAACAAATTAGAGGTGTCTCACTTCCACCACCCTATCTTTCCTACCATTCCACACAAGCTAGTAGAAAACACGGCGAGAGATGGATGGTCACATCTTTGATAGGAGGGTTTCGTGCAGTCATGGACTTAAATTATCATTACCAGGGGAGGGATCCTTTACAACTCAATGGAAGATTTATCACTAGCTAGGAAATATAACATTGTACAAAGAGAGGAAAAGGTACGTATATATGCACCAAGTCCATAACACATTTGTTGTTCTTTTATTTTTTGAGGTAACAACATTTGTTGTTCATGTAAAAGACTCTTAAGTTGTCCTTTCATGGATTGCACCTTTGTGAATTTGGAAAATGTGAACCTTGCTTTTATAGGAATAAATGGAATGAGAACCCTATGACAAAATAGAAAGGACTTGGTTGCTTAGTGTTGATCCATCGTGAGGTTGAGCTCATCTTATAATATCAAACAAACATATCCGATCACAAACTCATGTCTCATGTAAAAAGCAAATGTTTCTTAACAAGGCTTCAAAGGCTTGATGAATTGTGCCTGATCCTTCGGCAGAACACATTTGTTGCTTGATCAATTGATAATTAGAGTGGGAAAACAGACTAGATAGCTACATGCATAATAAACTGACCACCAATATACATGCATTAGCTCTCAAAATTAACAAAGCTGAATAGTTTGGTATGGCTTGGTAACCAGAATAGTTTTTCATTTAGCCTAAAATCATTTTTATAGTTACATATTTGTCCAATTCTGAAAGATCTTGATGTCAAAATATTAAAGCAAATGCAGCATGCAGGATTGTTTTCTACCAAACAACTTATTCCGTAAAGCTAAAATCCATAAAGCTTTTACAAATCTTGTTGGAGGAAAACTCCTGCTTTGTTTTGGTAGAAAGTTTTCAAGTATATTCTTTATTATTTTCTAAATATATTTTTCTTCACACGATTCTTCCTAATTAAGATCCAACGTTAGATTATTTAGGAAGATGTGGACTATCCATGCAGAATTGGTGCCATGTGATTTGCATAACAACTTTGATATTCTTACTTCTGCACCTCTCATTATTTCAGCAACAAATAATTCAGTGGGTTAGCTTAGAATTCTAATTAGGGCATTTTGAATGTTAGAATTATGCCACACAGAAAACTGATAAAAGGTAACAGTTTTTCTGCTCCTCAAAATATCAAGGATATTTTGTCAAAGCGATTTGATAAAAGGTAACAATTTTTCTGCTCCTCAAAATCTCAAAATACACGACCTACAATGTTACAAGCCATCATATCCCTTCCGTTTCATGTGTGTTGCCATTCCCAGTTTTTGTTGGTGATAATTATTCTTCAGTTAATCTTCATAATAATAAACGAATGGTTTAACTGGATTAAGATTCCCTGTCTAATATGTGGATTAAATTGCCTTCTGATTATCGCAGCAAATGTTAGATTTCTTTGAATTATAAGACTTAAGTCAGAACAAATTTTATCTATCTTCGTTGGCATGTCCTGTCAAGCCTTTGCATGGAACTTTTTGTAATTTTTGTTAGAGATGGAACATCCAGCTTTCGTATTAACTTTTTGTAACAGAGGTATGGTTAGATTAGTCTTTGTTCGCAAAAATAATAATAATAATAATAATAATAATAATAATAATAATAATAATAATAATAATGCTGTCGCTGGAAACATTCGTTCAAAGAAAGCTGTAGAAATACAACATATCACTCTGTGTTGACATGGCCATTTGTTTCGTAAATAGTATCCACTTTCTGTCAAAACGGAATCTATAATGGTCTAGCCTGTTCTGGGTTTTGGCATATGTTGGGAATTTATCTTTGAGTTCGCTAGCAGTGGCTTCTTACAGCAGATTATTGATGCATCAATCGTTCAAGGCAGATCTTAAAATTCTTCTTTTTAGTGATGTCATATGTCTAAAGAAATACCTATTGGCGATTAAGCTACTGGACTCATTTCCATGATTTCTCAATGTGCATGTTCTGTCACTCTACATAAGGCGCTTAATATTATCATTGTTCAGTCAAATTATGTATTACATTTAGACTTTTTTATTATTAAGAAGTTTGTTTTCTGATTTACAGTTTGCTTCTTACATATGCAGCCTCCAGAAAACAATTGACCGCTACAAGGCATATACAAGGGAAAACGTCAATAGCAAGGCTGTACAACAGGATATACAGGTGAAGTTCTATAATATTAATATGTATGACATTCCTGGTTTGGTCAAGAAAAGATATGAGCTGCTGTGCCTACCGCTTAAATGAATATTTGATGCCAAGTGATGCAGATGGTTATTTTTCATAAATTTTTTATTGAGTTGGTTTTTAGAAGATACCCAATTTGCTCATTTCAGATTCTATTAGTTTGTGTGTCGCTGATGTATCTACTAAATACAATCTTTGACTACTGCATCTTCAGTTATGGTACAGCAAAGTCGAAATTAAGTCTAGACGAGCTTTCTGTATACATAAACCCAATAATAAGGACGTTCACGGTTCACTACATTTAATTGAAGCAAAATGTCAATGTTTTTCCTAGATAATTTTACATCCAAGGCATTGAACTGCATAAACAGATCCACTTGCAAACATGAGTAGAATAAGTATTTTTTTTCCTCTTTTAGAGGTTAGCCCAGTGTTTTTCAATATAAATAGAAATTGCAGTAAATTGTCGGGGACTTACTCTCCTCACAGAGTCACAGTATGCATCTGATGGTACACTTCAATGATCTGAACTGCAGCAAGTCAAAGCAGATGCCTTAACCTTGGCAAATAGACTTGAAGCCCTTGAAAAGTCCAAGAGGTAACTAAGTAGTCAGATATTCTACTGAAGATCAACTAAATTCTTCATACAGAAAAACGGTTAGCAGTCCTTTTCATTACATGAGTCGCAGGAAATATTTGGGTGAAAATTTAGAAGATTGCTCTGTTGAAGAACTGCATAGTTTGGAGGTTAAACTAGAGAGGAGTCTCCACGTCATCAGAGGAAAGAAGGTTAGTTAGCTACCATCTAAAATTCCTGCATTACTTTTTTAAAAAAAGATAGAAACGACTTTTAGAATGAAGCTATATATAGTTCCAAAGTTGATATTAACCCTATATTTTTACCTCACAGACCCAACTGCTGGAGCAGCAGATAGCCAAGCTGAAGGAAAAGGTAATGCATCGGCCAAGAGTATCTGAAACTACTAGTCTACAGTAACCACTTCTGACTCCCTCTGCTATATCTTTCTTCTACCGGTACCAGGAGAGGACCCTGCTCAAAGACAACAAAGAGTTACGTGAAAAGGTAAACAAAAATCAACAACTTTGTGTCAGTAAAACATTTGCAAACTGTATCATGTACGATATCTTATGTCTTATGTGCAAGCAAAGCTAATCTCACAGCCATCATGTGCATAGACAACTGAACTTACCGAGTTATCACTCTGTACTCTTGTCGCTGCAGCAACGCAACGATCAGCCGCCGCCGATGGTTCCGCCCCTGAACCGCTGCCTCCCTCCGTGGCCGCGTAATCTGCCGGCGCCTTGCAACGACGACGACATGGACGTTGAGACGGAGCTGTACATTGGATTACCAGGCAGGGAGCGCTCGTCCAACCGTGACTCGGGGTGAAGGTATACCCCGATGCATGCAGCCGCCAGCGACGCCAGCGTTGGCCGGTGGGTTTTCTTAGCTTGAAAAAAAATCCATAGGAATAAGCTCTCTGCAAGCACCAACGAACCCCAGTCAGATCAGCTCAGAGGTTTTTACTTACGAATACAAATTGTGCCTGATAAAAAAAGTTCAAGAAGTATGTGTATCGCAAAGGTGGATGGAACAGACATGCAAACCTGTAAGCCTTCCTGAGACCTGAAAATATATACTACAGCATAGACGACTGAGTATGTGGTCTCTTCATCTGAGCTGTGTGCTCTGGGTGCCTCATCTGAACTTTGCATGGTGTGCGTAGGTGCCCGAAATGCTCATCGCCATCGATGATCGATGTGCTGCCACTGCTACCCTCCTGTCTTTATAGTCAACAGTCGAAGTTTCTAGGGCTCACGAGGCGTGCGACAGGCCGACACGTCCGTAGGCTGCCAGTCGTCAGTTGTGCACGTGTACCTGATCGCCTTTCTTTTCTGAGAACGTGCGCCTGACCGCGCTCACTAGCTCGGATGGCAGTGGGCAATTCCCCGTCGGCTCCCCATCCCCATCCCGGTTTGATATTTTGCTCTCACGGGGATCCCCGTTTATGCTTGCGGGGAGGATTTTCTCCCCATCCCCGTTCCCCGCGGGGATAAATCCCCATCGGGGATCCCCGTCCCCGTTTAATATTGTTAATCTATATTTAATTTATACTATGTAGGTGATATAATATCACATTATATGATTTTAATTTATCATCATACATATATAATATGATATTATGTTCATATATTTACTATATTATTATATCATGTTGCATCATCCTTCACATGTATGTATATAAATATATCGGATTAAGTAGCATATATGCATTTAACGGGTCCCCGCGGGGAACGGGGACGGGGAATGCTCCCCCATCCCCGTGTACCCATCGGGAAGAGATTGTCCCCCGTTTTTATCCCCACGGGGATGAAATTTTCCCCATCCCCATTCCCTAATAGGGGAATTCCCCGCGGGGAATCGGGGATCGGGTCGGGCCCTGCTGGTTTGCGCTCGCCCGCAGGGGGGCTGCGGTGCGCTCGCACTAGCCGCCAAAAACCGGCGGCCCCCACATGCTCTCCTATATAGAAAAAAGCTGTATAAAATTCATCAAAAAATTTTGTAGCAAAATTTTATCAACAAATTTTGCTCGTTTGCTTGTGACAAAATTCTTCAGCGTCAAAATTTTGTAACAAAATTTTGTCACACAAACATTTGCTTGCTTATGACAAAATTCTTCAGAATTTTTTGCAACAAAATTTTGTCAACAAACTTTT
Source organism: Urochloa ruziziensis (assembly GCA_015476505.1). Classification (NCBI taxonomy): domain Eukaryota; kingdom Viridiplantae; phylum Streptophyta; class Magnoliopsida; order Poales; family Poaceae; genus Urochloa; species Urochloa ruziziensis. The sequence continues at coordinate 21,643,917 of CM027118.1, forward strand.
GCTTGCGACAAAATTTTTCAGCGTCAAAATTTTGTCAACAAACTTTTGCTTGTGACAAAATTTTTCAGCGTCAAAATTTTTGCAACAAAATTTTGTCAACAAACTTTTGCTTGTGACAAAAAACTTTAGCGCCAAAATTTATGCAACAAAAACTTGTGACAAAAATCTTCAGCGCCAAAATTTTTGCAACAAAATTTTGTTCAACCAACTTTTATTAGGTCCCACACTCAGGCTACGAGTCCTCGCGCGCGGGGGGTGGGGGAGCGAGCGCACGGGCCAGCCGGTGCGCTCGCCCCCAGATTTGGGATCGCGGATCAGGTCCCGTTGCCATCCCTACCACTAGGTCAGGTACGGGCCAAAATGGTGGTGGAGTCCTCGATGTGGGCCATGTTAATGTTGCCGGGGTCAGGTACGGGCCAAAATGAGCTCGGAAGAAGAACGATATGGACCAAAATGGGCTCGAAAAAAATAAGAACAATATGGGCCTATCTGTTCTTGGGACCAAAACCTCTCAGCCTGGCTGGGCTCAGCCCAGGCGGACTCACTAGTCTGAGCCCAACACAGCAAAAGTTTGAGCCCAACTCAACCTGGGCTCAATCACGATGCAACATCTGAACTCTGAAGTCTGATGAGCAAATTTTCAAAGGAAAAAAAAAAAAAGTCTGATGAGCCTGACTGCCTGAGGCTCCAAGTGATGCAAGCAGAGGCGGCGCTGCTGACGCCCCCAGCAATAAAAAAACTGCAATAATGCAAGGGATACGTGTTGTATACAACAATGCAATCATGCAACACTAATTTTGTTTGACTTGCCCGTCAACTTCTCGAAACAAGTGGTACCGTACGATACGAATAAGAGGCGTTCCAGCGAAAGCTGTCCAGAATCGCCTACACCAAAAAAATACTGTCCATTGGCACTAGTTTAGGGTACGAATCGATCATTGTTACCTCGGTGCCAGCTGGGGTGTAATCTCCGATCTGATGGCGGCAAGAAGTACCCACGCGGCACACGCTGCCATGCTTTCCATGAGCAACTGAAAAAAATCAAGGACTGTCAGAGTAGCGGTTTTTTAGATCATGTAAGAATTATATTATACTATTAACGTACTCATGCACTAAGACCAGTCTTAGTGGAGGTTTCATGAACATTAAATGGACTGTCATGTCAGCAAATTTGATGATGTGGCAGTGTATTAATGAAAAGAGAGATAAAATGAGTTTCATGGTGATGAAACCCTCTCTACACAGTTACCTAGATAGGTTGTGTCTTGCATGTAACCTTGGAAACAAAAATACATGAAATTATGCATTGAGAGAGGGTGTTTCATCATAGTTTCAACCATTTTTAGATGATGTGTCACTCTAGGTAACTGTGCAATGAAACTCCCCATTGAGACTAGACACTGGCCTAAGGGTGTGGCCAACGGGCCGTTAAGGATGTGCGATAGCGATCCACGTCGGAGAGAGAAACATGAGAGAGAAAAAATCGTCGCTACACCCAACGACATGCGCTAGCACGCGCTCCGATGATGCGTGGGCCACACTTGCCGTGTGGTGTCCTCTTCCTGAGCAGAACTTGAAGATGGAGTCGCAGAGGCGGAGCTCCGCGACTGTCAGAGTGAGGTCGCAGGCGCTACGTCGGCCACCGGAGGTGGGCGGGAGTCCAGTCTGCAGGTGCCACGGGGGGTGCGCCATGCCGCCGGCGGTGGCCGCGGCGATGTGGGGCTAGCCCGTCGCCGGAGATGGGGTGAGAAGCTGCAGGTGCCGCGGGGAGGCGCACCATGCCTCCGCTCATGGCCGCAACCGCAGGGATGCGGGGCCGGCGACGAGAGCCCGGAGGTGGGACGGAAGGCTGCAGGTGCCGCGGGGAGGCGAGCTAGGCCGCCGGCAGTGACCGCGGGGAAGCGGACCCATCCCGTCGCCGGAGGTGGGGCGGAGCGCGCCAGGCCGCCGGCAGCGGCCGCGGGGATGTGGGTCCGGCCCGTTGCCGAAGGTGAGACTGAGCGTGTCAGCTGCCGCGGTCACCATACGCGAGCGCGGGGAGGTGGGACGGAGCGCGGTCGGCTATCATTTATCGAGCGCGAGTCATGGGAGGTGGGGCCTGGCAACCCGTGGATAGGTAGGGAAGGAGGGCGTGCTAAGCCACCGGCGAAGGCGGCGCGCGGCACCACCGACACGGGGCAGGGTGGGTGTATGGCCGTCGCCGGCCCTCCAAGCACCTACGGCGGACGCAGAGAGAATGGGGAGAGCAGAAAGAATGGGGAGAGATAACAGTAGCCCGAGGAGGAAGAAGAAGTTAGGATTAAAAAAATCATGACACGTGGGACCCATTAAAATCTTGTAGTACATGTTATAGTATTATTGGGTGATCTATCTATATTACTCTCTATAGGTGACATGGACATTGTTATAGAGGGTATGCTATCTATACCATTGCGGCTGGCCTAAGCAGCTTCAAAACTCGATCACAAACCCATGTAAACAATCAAATAGAAGGTCGCACAGGCATACGCTCAGCAAGCAGGCTGAAAACAAGCGCCCAAAGAACGACGACCAACATTCCTGTAGGCTGGAATGAGCACAATTTTTTCTTCCCTCTTGCGTCTTTCCTCTTTCTCTTTCTGTCACCGATGAAGAAGTGAGACTGATCCAATCTATCCGATCTAAGACTCATTGACATCAATTCGGGGGATAGACCTAGTCTCACAAGCCTTTCATCGTGGTTGGATCTAACCACGACAAAACCGAGAAGTGGCCGGAGAAAATTATTCCATAACGACGGCACCATCCCCGCCTCGATGTCGCCATCCGAAAACCTAATTCTCCATGTCGTTGCCCAAAAAAAGTTGCCGACGCCGTAGATGTCGTCACCTCCTTCGTCGGTGCCGTCATGGAGAGACTCAAGCCACCCTATCTCGTCGCCGTTGCCGGAGAGGAGAAGGAGGAAACAAATCTCCCATACCACGAAACGCGGCATGGAGAACCCTAACCCTAACCTAGACTCGATCTACCAGAATCTATTGGAAGAGATGGATCCACACTCCCTCCGGCCTCCGACGAGATGCCGGAGGTGGGAACGGAGTGGGACCAGCGGTGGTGGAGACGGAGGACCGGCGGCTGGACGGGATCGGCGCCGCCCGTGTCGCCTGAAGGCGACGCGGGGGCAAGCGAGCGACGGTTAAGGGTTTAGAAAAGCCACAAGCTTTGCACAATGAAACCCGACTATCAGAGTAGCGGTTGCAACTTGCAATGAGAAGGGCAGTCCTCAAAACTTCACTACTCGATAAGGCCCCCTATTAGCACTGGTTGGGAACCTCCATTTAGCTTTTGGTGGGCTTTTTTAGCACCGGGTGGCAACATAACCCGGTGCTAAAGGTTTCTGCGCATAAAAAAAAATTGTTTCTCCTCGTGTTCACTGGTTTCTCTCTCCTCTCTTCTCTCCCCCCACCACATTCTCCATGTTCTTGTTCTTTAAGAACTTGTGCTTCAATCAAAAACTTTTTCTTCAATAAAGGATAAAAAAGATGTAGAAAAAACTTCCCTTACAATAAGCCCAAAATTACAATCATCAAGATCTACATATTTTACAATCACCAAGATCTACAGATAACCTTACAATTTCGGCTCCGGCGGCCATGCCCGCGCGTCGGCTTCGGCGGCCGCGCCCACGCTCCGGCCCATGCCTACCCGCCGCGGCCCCCTCCTTTGCCTGCGAGAGATCTGAGAGAACAGAGAAGTGAGTGAGGAGAAGGAAAAAAAGATAAGGTTGAAGAGGGAAGAGAGTATAGAAAGAGAAAAGAAGGGAGAAGAAATGTGTCCGTGGGCCTGCCTGCCTTCTCGGTCTGCTCGCCTCATTTGCATCGGGTGGTGGTAAAACCCCTCGGGCATTTAACATCGGGTGGTGGCTGCACCCGATGCTAATGGATAGGCTTTAGCACCGGGTTTTGCCACCGCCTGGTACTAAATCCTTCCCACCTCCCCTCTTAGGCTCCCAGCCTTCTGACCCGATGCTAAATACACGTTAGCATCGGGTCCATATCTGGCCGAGGAATATTAGAGAGGCGGATATAGCTATTTCCCTAGTAGTGCTTGCTCAAGACAGCTTGAGCCAGGGGCTCGAATTTTCCTCTTCTCCAACTCTCCAAGGATGAGTTTTGCTTACTTGTCATGTGGGTTTACTCGTTCGCCGGCGTGATTCGCGCGGCAATTTTTCTCACCACGCATGTTGCGCGCAAAGACGACTCCTCCCATGTCCCCGTCCCCGCAATCGAGGTCGTCCCAGATGACGCCAAAACCCCCTGTAACGGATTCATGCCCGTCGGCATGCCTGTGTTATGTGCAATCTACTACAGTAGTAGTGTAGTACTGTATAGAACCCAAACTCCCTGACCAAGTCCAGTTTAAGTCAACTGGGCACTAGGAATTCAAGCCTCCATAGTTGCCATTTTTACCGGACGATGGCATTGCCAGGGAATGCCATCTGCCACCCTCCCAGCGAGAATGCGAGATTGGTGACGGCAACGTCGTACAGCCAGTGACCAATTTTCCACCGATCACCACGTACCATGTACGTACGAGCTCTCTCGACCGCTCTGCTCCTCCTGGTGATAGTGTGGTACATAGCATGCCAGCGGTGCCGCCACGCGAAAGACGAGCACCGTACCGGCGTCGGTCGGTCGGTCGGTCGTCGTCGTCGTCGTCCGCGCCGCAGCCGCCGTGTGTGCCGGTCGTCCACCGCCGCATGAGCGAGCGCGTACGTGCACGGCCACTTGCCCCCAAATCATATATATCCACGACTCGTTCAACCTGGAGTGCTATCGATCTGCTTGGCATGGCGTCCAAGATTCTGCACAAACCGCGTCGCGCACAGCCGCCCGTACGTCGTCCGGCTCGGCGTGTGGCCGCCCGTTGTCCAAGCGAGGCGGCGACTGATGACCGCGTGTGCGGAACGGGTAAACGGCAGCAACAGCTCGGCCTTTGTCGGCCGGCGGCGGCGACGGCGACGGCGACGGGTCGGGTGGAAGACTCGCGGAACGTCCGTGGAACGGCGGGTGTGGGGTAGTGTCAGTCGGTGCGGGCTACTGGTTTAATGACAGGTTCATGTATTTGGAAGTCTTAGAGACCCTGGCCCTGACTATACACTTGGGACGAAATGGACTAAGTTTGGACCAAGACCGCCAATTGTATTTCTAGATGCGGCGTACGGTCCCTGCTGCGGACTATGAGCAGAAATACGCTTGAAAACCTGCACCTGTAAAGATTATTGTCCAGAAAAAAGAAAAGAGTAGCACTAAGCGAGAGGGGGCTGGCGTCTTGTGCCAGTGTACATAAGAAATGGAGTTCGATACCGTATCAAACTCTGTTCTTGTCGCTTGTATACAATTAGCTGGCTTCAGTTCCATATACACCTGCCTCCACTGGCCACAAAACGCCAGGCTCTGATCATTTTACACTTCAGTGGGCAGTTCAGTCTAGACCCTGAGAACTGTCTGATCCGCCTGCCTGCCGCGAATCTTGGCCGTTGCAAACTTTCGACAGCACGTCATCGTTGGATGCACGACAGCGTTGCAAACCACGTCAGCAAGTAGGCAGATTCGCTAAATGCTCTGTACTCCCTCCGCCCCTTCTTAAGTGTCACCGATGATATATGTGTTAAAGTTTCACTTGATGGTACGTACAAAATTTGTATTTTTAAATAAATTTGTTAAAAGGCTAGACTAAAATATTTTTTCCAATGATATTAATATTTTTATTATAAAATAAACAAAGTCATTCTCGAGAAGCGAGAAATACTATTATTTAGGAACAGAGGGAGTACGGCGGAGCATGCCTATTTTAAATGTTTAGTGACAGGCAGGGTGCCAGATAGATACGGTTGTATTCTTGCATGTATGTGCGTGTTTAGATAGACGAAAAGTGCCCATTTTTTATAAAAAGTTATCCACCTAAAGAACCGTGTCAGTTCATTTTTATCTATATGCATGCTTCCATAAAAACATTGTTTTTTCGTACTTTTCACCCTTTTCTCAATCTAAACACACTCTATAAAAGTGAATGTACCTAAAAAGAAAATAGCTCTGTGCCTTACTTTTCTATGTTGATGAGCCTTTCCGATAGCCTCCCGTGAATTCCTATTATGTGCTTCCTTTGTCAGCCACACGTGCATGAACATTGCTCGTCTTCCAATTTGTCTACTAGGGCCGCTGCCGATCCTAAGGGCAGGTTTAACAGTGGGCAAGAAGCGGGCGAAGTCCGACGCGGAAAAAAGAGAAACGAAGAGAGAGAAAAACGGACGTCTCGCCTGCAGCCTGCAAAGACTAATCGAGACGCGCTGTCGCAGCTGGGATTAGGAGAGCAGAATTGTTATGCATTAAATGGTAGTGGGGTCTGCCACCATCCCTGACTAGGTCACCGTGTGAGACGCATGCGGTGCGCGTAACCATAGCAGTGCTGGCCCTACGATTTTGAAGCCCCTCTAACGAACTCGTCGTGACGGCCCCGCTAGAGTGTAAACCTTATATAAAACTTATAATATATATATATATGTACACGTCAATTTTTCTTACAAAGCGAAAACCAATATATGGACATATTTTTAATTTAATTTGTTTGATAATTTAACAAGCACCTCCCTCCGTTCTTTCTGTTCTTTCTCGTCTTCTCCTCTTGAGCGGTCTGATACACATACACGTACACATAGGCATGTACATAACGTATACATACCTGAACTTGGCCCCTTTCCGGCTTGGGCCCTCGTCCGTCACATCCGGTGCCCTACCCCTAGGCCGACACTGAACCGTAAGGCCTACTCTAAGGACAAGGCTAATAAGACAGTCGGCCGGCCGACTGCATTTACACGCGACCATGCGCGTGCTGGGGGGCTCCAAGCTAGTAGTTTGGTTCATACAGGCCCACACACAAATATCGGAATGCTCGCTTCAACCGATGCTAAGAAGAACACTCGCTTTCTTCTTTCTCCTTCACGTAAGATTCAGGTTCCTTGCATCATGCTATAATACTTGCTCTAACTCATCTCTGGCAATCCATTTGTCTTGCCTTACTTGTCATTCGCACTAGGATTCAAGGTAGAATTTTGAAAATTTTACATTTTTCGAAGGTCAACATTAAATCTAATTTTGGTCAAAATATTTCATAAATTTTGAATTGAAATACCTTCGCATAGAAAGCTTTGGCACAGTGGTTCAGCTTTTCTCATTTCCAAGTTGTGAACGACAGATGTTTACAAGATTTGATAATCTCTCTAAGTTTTTTCCTCATGAAAGGTTGACGATTTCTTCAGACCTCATGAGGAATTTCATTAAATCAAAGGGGATCACAAGTTTTTGAAAAATGAACTGAAAAAACTAGTCGCGCTACCGCCACCATTATATCTCCGACGTTATCAATTTAAGGGTAGAGTTACGTAAACCGCAATGAGACCCATTACTCAGATAGGATAACATAAACCGTGGGGTCATCATACTCTAATGATTATTTCCTTTACATGTTCTCAAATCTCTATAGCTAAGGTTGTGTTGCGAAAGGGCCTAATGGTTACAAGAGAGGTTCTGGATTTGACTTTCTGTGAGAGCGAATTTTTCAGAATTTAATGGTGTTGTGCTTTCAGTGGTTGTCAATGGCGAGACGCCTATGGTGACTTCGTCAATCTTGAAAATGAAAATGTACCACCAAGTCTTTAAAGATGTGGTAGAGTTTGCGTGCGTGCGTTCATAAGGGTGAGTGTGTGTGGGTTGTGGGTGTTGTAATTAGGTGTCTCCCTTGTATTGTGACCCCGATAGACATCACATCTGACTCGCCGCTTTGGTGGTTTTGTCCCTCCTCGATAATGTCTGGACATTGGGCCCTCCCAATCCTCCCTTAACCGAACCAGGCGTCCAAGCCCATCCGGGACAGGGTGTCACGGTGGCAAACCATATCAAGGAGGAAGACGACTGGGAACAAGCTGTCACAGTTCAAGCGTGGGGTATGTGGAAGGTGGATTGGGATATCCTACGTGGACCCAACGATCGCCGAGATTTGCCAGTTTGCACAACAGCATACCAGAAGTGCATTTGTCCGGGACAGGCCCTTTTGCCGCCACTCATTCTCGTAAATCAGTTTCGAGGACAGACAAAGATTTTTAATAATAAAAAAGATTTTCAATATAAATCACGATTCACGACCTGCATCTGACTCATCAGTTTGGACGCGTCGGAGCTGATTCAGCTAACGCCTTACCGTGACGGAGTGAGAGGCTGGAATGGAACGGAAGGAAAAGTTACTCTGTGATGCAAAGGGAAACGAATAACATGTGCTTGTGGCCCTCCAAAGCAGAGGAAAATTCTACGGTTTGGAGTCGTCGGATTACTTTCGACTCTTCCACTGACATGGCAACAAAGTGAGGAAACGTGAGCCACATACTGGCCACACGATTGTTCTTCCATCTCCATTGTTGAGCCACATGCACGCGTCCTTCATCCGACATTGCGCACTACACCAGTGCAGATCCAAAATTTCCATGGACCACTGCATTACAATGTTCATGGCTGTTGCTGGACGGTGCAGATCTGACTGCAAGGGAACCTCCCCACTGCTTAACAGACTCCGCGGCAGGGCAGAGCATGTGGATGTGGATCTGACTTGGGGGCGCATTTCGTCCAAGACCACGCGCGCACCGATCGATCGTGTCAAAACGAGGACGATGCATCTTCTCTGGCACACCCTTGTCATCTGGCCCTTGGATCCTGCGATCCGCCGCGAGGAGCAGTAACCGTCCACATGGCGCTGGTGCTTGGTCACCGATCTCGGCGAAGGAAGGAAGAAAAAAAAAAGATATGCTCTGCCTACCTGCCGCCGCCGTGTGCCGAATCGGCCGCCACGGCCACGGCGCGACACCGCGGCGTGATGTCACCTGCCGCCGCGGCGATGACGCGACCCCCAACGACCAAGGGGGTCAGCGTCGTCAGCGCACCGCCCGGTTTGGCCGCGCCTAGCCAGGCACCACTCGCCCCCCCGCTTCCACCGCTACTATAAGAGCGCGTGACGAGCGCCTTCCAGAGAGCCATGCCGAAGGCGAGCGAGCTGCCCGGCTCCTGTTCCCCCTCTCCCCGCTTCGCGCACGCACGCGAGAGCTCCGTAGGCTCGCCGTGATCAGGGCCGGCCGGCGCCAGACATGGCGGAGCACCTCCTCTCGACGGCGACGCACCGCACCATGCCGGGGAGCTACGTGCGGCCGGAGTCGCAGCGCCCTCGCCTCGCGGAGGTCGTCTCCGGCGCGCGCATCCCCGTCGTCGACCTCGCGTGCCCCGACCGCGCCGCCGTCGTCGCCGCCATCGGCGCCGCCTGCCGCTCGCACGGCTTCTTCCAGGTGACGATCGATCAAAAATTCGCCTCGCCACCGGAAGAACGGCAGTCAGACACCTTGGGATTGTGCGCGTTATTTGACCGAATTTCGTATACATGCTGCAGGTGCTGAACCACGGGATAGACCCCGGGCTGATCGCGGGCGTGATGGCGGTGGCGCGCGAGTTCTTCCGGCTGCCGGCGGAGGAGAAGGCGAAGCTCTACTCCGACGACCCGGCCAAGAAGATCCGGCTGTCCACCAGCTTCAACGTGCGCAAGGAGACGGTGCACAACTGGCGCGACTACCTCCGCCTGCACTGCCACCCGCTCGACCAGTTCGTGCCCGACTGGCCGTCCAACCCGCCCGACTTCAAGTAAGTTAATTAGTACTCACACTCTCTTCAATTACTCTATTTCCTAGTAAGTTGAAACTAGGAGTAGGGGTTAATTGCGAGTGCGAAAAATCTGGGTGGAATGGAACTGGAAGCGAGGCTAGCTCATTGCCGTTCAACAAGCAATGCGTGTAGGTGAAATTAGAAAAGGCACTTAATTTCTGGAAAAGGAAACAATAGGGCGAAGCTGACGAGTGTGGGCCCTGTTGACCCAGCTGACGAGTTTCAACGCACAGGCTAGCGCACTCTTTTTTGTTGAAAAAGAAAATAAGAGTACTATGAACAATAAAAAAAAGAAAGAATAATTAATTTACAGCACATTCTGAATCCGTGCAGAGAGCACTCTTGTCTCTTTACTTGGACCATTGCTCCCAAGAATAAAAGAATAGAGACAAAAGAATGCTTCATCATCAATCAGTAAGCCGTTCGCCGGCCACTCGCAATTATATGACCAAATTCACATTAGAATCTGGCCAAAGTCTACAAATAGCCGATACTTTCCACTTTACTATTCAATGTTTTTCTTTTCCATGAACATTATGCACATAGCCAAAAATAAAAAAGAGATATTCTTAAATCATTTTTATTTATACTCTTTATACCTAATTAAATATTCGAGCACATATTGTTAATAAAATTTTAAATAGTAAAAAACAGTTGGTATCGGTATGTATTAATGAAAAATAAGAGTAAATACAATACTATATATAACTACACATTTTCAACCTCCAATTACGCATTAAATTGCTTTTTTCCTTCCTCCTATCACATGAAAATGATTGGTGGGGATTTGGGCTTGAGGCCCCCTATTACCCTATTATACCCCTATTAGGTCTGCCCTGTCTGAAAGGTTGTACTAGAAATGAGGGGAAAGGGAACAACACAAAATAAACAAAAAACTGACTTTGTCCGTCGCCAAGAACAAGCTGCCGTTGTAATAACACGACGATCGTCGTGGATACGTATGCTACGAATTGTTGCTAGTTGGGTATGACCTATAAAACGAACTATGCTAGCATGCATGATACGATGCTATCTCACTAGTCCCCATAGATCGCGCCAACTTGATTGTCGTTGTGCCATATGACTCACCTTTCGTTGGAAAATTGTCGTTTTCGCTTTTCTCCACCTAGGCTTTCGTTAGCCCATCCACTTTTGCATCGGTATCTGATTATTAACCTTCTTAATTGCATACTAACAACCACTATGAGGAGGGGAGGGGTTTACTTTGTGATGCCTCCAAGGAGGACACATGAGGAATCTGGTTTAGGTTTTCCAACTAGAGAATCCTAGAAAGATAAGGCTTACTCTAACAAGCAATATGGTTATGGAGGTTCGGATTTCTTGTTCAGCATTAGGAACAACAATTGGAATGCCATGCGTGAGGCAGCTAGGCCATTAAAAACAGTCCATTGGGGTATCTACTAGATGGTAGATTTATAGGCAAAGCGATCGTGAGACAAAGAGCTGAAATGGTAACAGAAGAAGACGCGTGATTTATATAGGTTTGGGCTACTGAGGGTGTAATACCCTATGCCCTCTTCTCAGTAGAGATTGTATTGATTTGCTCAGTCGTATAAAGCTATGGCAGCAATGGTAAGGTATGAGTCGGGGAAAAAGGGTAGGTCCATGATCGTCTTATATAGACTTAGAGTAACAAGTCGGTTACAATCTAATCTTAGCTCGATTACAGGGGAATAGATCCCATACACCAACTAGACTTCCTTTGAGATCTCTAGCTGGAATCCACCTGCTTGTCATCCGTATTGTTGGCCACGTCACTCCATGGCTTGCCCTGCACGCCTGGATGGGGCACCCATTGGGTCAGCCCGTATCCATACTGGCAGGGGATCCCAGGGAACCCATATCCGTCAGGGGGCATACCCGTTCGAGTGGTGAACGAGCGTCAACCTGGGGTTGGTTAGCTCGCTAGGGTGTGGAAATGGATCTGGTAGCCCGGGTTTGGTTCCTGACGGCTGCACCCTCTCGCTAGAGTCGGAGGGTGGGTCGGCCAGGGCGTGAACCCTGGTGCCTAGCGTACAGGTGACGCAGGGGGCTACTCTAGCCTCTAGCCCCTATACCCGGCCGAGTGCAAATACATGCAAATCAGGCAATGCGCATACCTTCTTTCTATGTGAATATACACATCACAGATGAGGCCGTCATCCATCATTCCTGAACGTTCCTGGATGTGCCATCAAAGATGCAGACATCCAAGTTGTGGCGGAGAGCACCGGAACAAACAACTTTTGATGGCCTGAATTGTGGCGGCGCTTTCAAGCGCAAATAGACAGCCAGCTAAATAATACTCCCTTCCCTTTCCCTTTCACGTACACGGACACACGGTCACGCGGTTGCAAACGATACAGATCTAACACAACATGCAGGATATGTAGCGGGGACCAAACAACGTGATTCACGGCCCCGGCGATGCACATCAGGCTGACCATTATTTTTGCCTTTAATTTTGCATGACTCCGCCATGTGCTTATTTCCGCGGCTTACAGCGAGGCCGAGAGTGCTTGTAACATGCATTGGTGTGAGAACGGCCGCACTTTCGGTGCTCAAGAGGAGGACACGGCAAGCGACACTAGCACAAAAGCTAGTGGTCCAGTCGTTCTAGTTCCAGGGGGGACGTACTACCACAGAACAGCAGCCATTACTGTAGGAACATGAGGAATTACAAGTGGAGAGAAAGGTTAGCAGCTAGCAGGCCACGTGAGGAAACGTTGTGAAAGGTGCCCGCATGTTCAGGAGGGAATCCAGGCATGTCGCAGCGCCTGTTCCGTAGCCCGATTCTTGGCAGTTTCAGAGACTAGCTCAACACGACCTGTGCAAGAAAGCACAGTAACAATTTGACAACTATTCTTACCAAATAACTGAAGAAGCAGGCCGGTCGTTGTATTTCTGATTCGGATGAACCAATTGACGCTCGTGTACGTACGTGCAGGGAGACGATGAGCTGCTACTGCAAGGAGGTCCGGGAGCTCGGGTTCCGGCTGTACGCGGCGATCTCGGAGAGCCTGGGCCTGGAGCCCGGCTACATGAAGGAGACGCTGGGCGAGCAGGAGCAGCACATGGCCGTCAACTTCTACCCGCCGTGCCCCTCGCCGGAGCTCACCTACGGCCTCCCCGCCCACACCGACCCCAACGCGCTCACCATCCTGCTCATGGACCAGGACGTCGCCGGCCTGCAGGTGCAACACGCCGGCAAGTGGGTCGCCGTCAACCCCCAGCCCGGCGCCCTCATCATCAACATCGGCGACCAGCTGCAGGTGATTAATTAATCTACTGAACATCCAGCATTTCAATCGACGCGTTATTACTGTCCAATTGACACTCCATATATCTCTGTTGATGCGTGCAGGCGCTGAGCAACGGGCAGTACCGGAGCGTGTGGCACCGGGCGGTGGTGAACTCGGACAGGGAGCGGCTGTCGGTGGCGTCGTTCCTGTGCCCGTGCAACGACGTGGAGCTGGGACCCGCGCGGAAGCTCGTGACGGAGGAGACACCCGCCGTGTACAGGAACTACACGTACGACGAGTACTACAACAAGTTCTGGAGCAGGAACCTGGACCAGGAGCACTGCCTCGAGCTCTTCAGAACCTAGTAGCTAGCTACTTACCTGCGGGGGTCGTACGTGCAGAGCGCGCGTCCGGAGCGAAAAAGAAAAAGGGAACAGTATTTGTTTGTTGGTCTTGAACGTGCTGCAATAAGGTCCACTTTTTGCTCTGTTTGTTCTTTTGCAGACGATTGCAAGAAGATCGGAAATGAGTTTTGGTTACCATCAAAAGAATTCAGACAAGGCCCTAGAAGTCAGAAGGATTGTACACAAAATGCGTAGTACTATTTTTTTGTCACTCTTCGGTTACCAAATACATTTACTTTTTCCAGAACCAATTTCAAGTACACAGTCCGCGAAATTTACACTCTTCAGTTCAGCAACTTAGTTATTGGGCTCCTCGGCCTAATCGCACTGTGGGCTAGTTTCTCTCGATAACCACGAACCAGCCCAAGTTCTTCTCATGAATAGCAGTGCTAATTTTGTATGGCCGGGGCTGCTCTCTCGTGTGTTGTTCCTCGGCGGAATAAAAGGGGCCAGCCAATAACGGCCCAAAAAAGCCCAGTCTCGCTTTCGCGCACAAATGCGCCGCCCACGCGCTTTGTTTCAGCTATCGTGGCTCCCTTGGCTGTTGCCGCCGTCCGTAGCACAAACACAAAGCCGGCGCCACGACTGTCAGGCACTCAGACACCGCGGACAAAGACGCCAGAGGAGAGAGGACTCAAGTTTACACGCGGCATCCGCGCGGTTGGTCAGGAGATCACCCGAGCTCGGCACGGCGACGAAGCGGGACGGAGAAAAAGGTTCCCCCACAAGCACTAATCCGTGTCCGATCGATCAGCTTCCAGACGAACCCAACCCCAATCTTATCATTTTACCCGGCGAACGTGCGGCGCCCGCGCCTCAGAGGCTGCCGTCACCACCCTTAGCCGCCGCCCGCCGGCGTAGGCCTCCGCGGCGCGCCCCCGACGCCACCAGAGAGACCCGAGTGACACCGACCCGGAGTTCACCGCGCGCGCCGTGCGACGCCACCGCCATGGCCCCGACCGCCCCAGCTGCCACGGGCGCGGCGAGCCCCGCCGCGCCGGCCGTCGCCAAGGGCGAGGGCAAGGCCACGGCCGCCGCGCGCTCCGTCGGGCTCAGGCTGCCCGCGCCGCCGCCGCCGCCGCTGCCCGGCCTCCTCGGCGGCCTCGCAGCGCAGGAGCAGCTGTCCTTCTGTGAGTTGTCGCACGACACGATGGTGTCCGTGTGTGAGGGGCATTGGTAAGGTAACGCGCCCTGTTCTTACGTGTGCGTCTTTGATTTCCAGGCAAGCGGCCGGCGAGGAACGTGGTGGCCATGGCCGCCGCCGGGGAGCCGGCGTCGGCGCCTCAGGCCGCCAGCGAGGAGTTCACCAACGAGCAGCTCACCGAGTTCGTCAACGCCTTGAAACAGGAGGTCCGTACGTGCGTGAGCAGCGACATGGGCACGTCTTGTTTCAGTCTGTACTAGTTGTTCGTATGCTGGTTGCAGTCGTCGCAGGATGGTGACTTGTATCTTAATCTGCTGGCTTGCTACTCGATCGTGCAGTGGGACGGGATCAAGAACAAGTACACGGTGACCGCGCTCGCCGTCGCTGCCACGCTCGCAATGTGGAGCGCCGGGGGAGCAGTATCGGTACTGACCCGCCACCATTTTATCCTGTTCGAGAAAGTTTCTGAATCTTTTTCTGCAGGATGCCACGATGGGTGGATTAAATCCAAACTAACTCAATGGTAATTTTGATGCCACCTTGCAGGCGATTGACAGGCTCCCCGTGGTTCCAGGCGTAATGGAGGTCGTTGGAATTGGATACAGTGGGGTATGGTGGAGTAAAAACTTCAGATTACATCTTTGCGTTGAGGCCAAAAGTGTTCTTTTCTTGTTACTGACGCAGTTAATCTGATGAATTCTACCTTTTGATTTGCTTTTTTCTCACGCAGTGGTTCGCGTACCGCAACCTGCTATTCAAGCCCGACAGGTAATGGAACAGTACAGCTATTTAATCCACCCTACAAAAATCTGCATATGCACAAGACAGGACATGTTACTTAAGTTATCGTCAGTAAGCAGTATGTGTAGCAAAATCCTTAACATTTCCAGCTCCCAGAATAATCATGTCATAGAATGGCATAAAAGCATAATCCATCCTGTAATAATAAAGTGAAATATCAACTCCCAAGTTGTTCAAAAAAAAAAATCCAAGTATCTGTTCCATTCATTTGATCTACATACTGATATTTCCATTTTAGGCTTCCATCAAAACATATTTCTCTGATTTGCTTGGTTAAAGATGTTAGATTCTCAAACAACTGAAATGTATTGCAGGGATGCTTTCTTTGCAAAGGTTAAGGAGTTCTACGAGGATATAATCAGCGGCAACGGATGGATCGCTAATGCAATTAAGCTCATCCAAATTAAGGAAGTTCAATTTAAGCGAGCGTACTAGTCTGCTGCTGTTCAGTTGTTCTCTGTAATATAGGCCCTGTTTAGATGTTTCGCGAAATTTTTTTCGAGTATGTCGGGCACACATTTGAAGTATTAAATATAGACTAATTGCAAAACTAATTACAGATTCTGTTACTAAATCGCAAGACGAACCTAATGAGTCTGATTAATCCGTCATTAGCACATGTTTACTGTAGCAATTTATTGTCTAATCGCGACCTGACTAGGCTCATTAGATTCGTTTCGCGAAGTACACTCCATCCGTATAATGGGTTATTTTTTTGACTACATTTAATATGCCATGCATGTGAGGGAACATGCTCGAAAAAAATTTCGCGAAACATCTAAACAGGGCCATATTTCAGCATAGCATCTAATTTGATTCTTACTCAATGTCAAGAGCATCTCCAAGAGACTAGGCAAATCATTTTATAAAGTTAAATTTAGCTATTATTAAAAAAAAAACGTTTCCAACAGACTCTGTATATGACTCTTCAAATTTAGTGGCTCTTCATCCCACCTTATTCGCTCTCTATATTTAGACAACCTACCTCACTAGCTATTCATACAGAGGCGTTTGGATTTGATCACTTTTTTAGTAACATAATAGCTAAATCAAGATTTTGAACATCCATTTTTAGCTAGATTGTTGGAGTTGCTCTAGTAACATTTGATCCTTTTAGTCATTTCTTTCGCCTATGATCAAGTCAACTTCTTTGAACTTGCCAATGCTGAAGAATCTCAGCTATAATGAGTCGTCTCATGTGCATGCGCCTAATCAACCTGCGTTGTAAACATATACTCAAATTTCTTCTCAATATAAAGATACAAATCTCTCCCCGCGTATTCTCCCCCAAAAAACAATAATATCAGCTGTAAATCTCTATTCCTGTAAAATTGCAAATATCTCAGACTGTCCCAATAGATGTCACGTGTCGTCTCATTTTGTCTGCCTCAGACTTTCTAGTTTTTTCTTCATAAAATTGCATTGCTCGCTAAAAAAATTCCACCTCCCGTATAGATTGCCATGCATGTGGACCCCTCACGTTCATAAGAGCATCTCCAACAGTTCCCCTATCTCCTTTTCTCTTTCCATTTTTCAGCTATATAGGAGAATTGGAGGCAAAAATTCATCTCAGTTCCCCTTTCTTCCTTTTTTTTTCTCCTCCCTCTCCCATTTCTTTTCTCAATCTAGCCTCTCCTCTCTTTCCTCTCCCTTTCCCCTCTTTCTTTCCAATCCAGCCCATCTCTTCCTCTCCCAGCTGCACGATGCAATCGCCTGGGGCCGTCGCCGTCAACTCGACGCTGGCCAGCCAGACCACCGTAGTGGCGAGCTGCCCGCGCGTGGCCTCCTCCTGCTGCCGCCAGCGAGCCACCCGGCGCGCGCTGGCGTCCTCGCCGCGGCCTCCGGTGCGCCTAGGCTCGCGCAGCCCACAGCCCTGCTCCGTGGTGGCGGCCTCCTCGCTGCCCATGCCCAGCTCAGGCGCACGCGCCCCCTGCTTCGCCGTCGCGCCATGGCCGTCGGCTTGGCCAGCCGTCCGTGCCCGTGGCTGGCCTCCATGGCCGCCGGCCAGCCCAGCAGCCCGAGTTCGGTCACCATGACTCTACGGTTGAATGTTGGGAGGAAGAAGAACCTATTCTGTCATTTACAAATGGGGCCCATTCGTCAGGAAAGAATAAAGGGGAAAGGGGAACTCCTTCCCCTTTCCACTTTTCAGCCATATAGGGGAATTGGAGGCAAAAATTCATCTCCAACAGATCCCCTTCTCCCTTTCCCCTTTCTCCCTTTTTTCTCCTCTCTCTCCCCTTTCTTTTCTCAATCTACCTCCTCCTCCCTTTCCTCTCCCTTTCCTTCCCCTCCTTCCCAGCCATCCGATCCACCCGACGCCATGCTCCGGCGGAGCTCGCCGCCGTGCGCCGCCCTGCCCCGGCCGGCGACAGTCACCATCGCGCGTCGCCCACCTGCCCGCCCCCTGCCCAGGCCAGTGGAGCTCGCCGCCCGCCCGCCCGTCTCTGCTCCGGCCGGCGGAGCTCGCCGCCTTTGCCCCAGCCGGCGGAGCTCGCGGAGCCCTAGGGCGTCGAAGCTCGCGGACCGCCGCCGGACTCAAGCTCGCCAGCACGCAGCCGGGGAGCGTCGCTGCCGGCCGTTGCGAGCACCTCCTTGGCCTGGCCGCCATGACCTGGCCACCGTCGAGTGCCGCCTGCCTGGCCGCCGTCCGGCGCCTCCCTGGCCCGGCCGCCGTCGACCGCCGCCGTGAGCCATCCCCTTTGCTCTGCGCCGGCTCGGGTGCGGCGGGCGCTGGGCCTACCCCTGCTGCTACACGTGGGAGAGAAGAGGAGGGGAGGGAGGAAGAAGGGAAGAGAGAGGCTAGGACACCGACAGGTGGACCCCACGCGTCAGGAGGAAGGAAAGGGGAAAGGGAAAAGGGGAACTGATTTTAGCCCTTCTCCCCTAAATGGCGAAATTGTGAAAGGGAATTCCCCTATAGAGTGAGAAAGGGGAAAGGGAAACTGTTGGAGATGCTCTTACCTCCTCCTCAACACAGTGAAAATGTGAAAGAGAATTCCTCGTAAGGTGAGAATGGGACTCATATGTGTACCACTCCCGTTTATATTGTGACCACCGAATCAGTACGAGACGAGGCTCCTATTTGCCCGAAGACGCCACACCGTGCGGAAACCCCGCCCGGCCGTCTCAACAGTCAGATACTCAGATCATCCATGGCGGCAACGGCGAACCCAGATTGTTCCCCAGCTGCGGACGACGACCGGAAGAACAACTGCAACCTGTTCCGATGCATCTGCTGCTGGAGCCAGTACTGCGGGCCCCACATCCCGCGCTTCGCTCCCGGCCTGGACTTCATCCGCGCGCCGGCCGCCGACGCCGCCGACGACCGCCCGCCGTGGTCGGTCCTCGTCGGCTGCGTCTCCATTACGGTGCCCTTCCACAACCTGCGCCTGCACCGCATCCGCGTCGCCGCCTCCGGCCGTGTCCTCGGCCGCACCGACGACACGCTCCAGCCCGTGCTCGCCGTGTCCCCAGACGACGAGGAGAACAGTTTCGTCTCCCACGGCACGGACGCGCTGGGCCCCGACCGCCGCCGCTTGTACGGAGTGTGCACGCAATTCCCCGGAGTCGGCGGAGCCTTCGCCAGCGGGCCGCCCCCCGCCGCCGCCGACGCCGCGCTGCAGTTCCCGCACAGAGCGTTCGCCGTGGACCTCGACGCCACCCGGAGCATGTCCGTGTCCGCCGCGCTGCCTCCCCTCCCGTTCCCTGACGGGTCGTACCTGACCGTCTCGGCGCGGGGCGAGCTCTGGGCACCGTCCGTCGAGGACGCCGGGACAGGAGATAACGGCATACGCCTCGTCGTGCGCCGGCTGGAGCACGCCGCCGCCATATGGGAGGAGGTTGCCGGCGTCGACTTGGTGTACCAGCCTTTGGTGAACTCCCGCAAGAGCGGCTACTATCTGCAGGGCTATGCCGTGGTCCGCGACAGATTCATCCTGCTGTCCCTTCTCAACTCCACGTTCTTCTCCTTCGACTGCGCCGCCGGCACCCTGACCCCCGTGACGACCGCGGCTGGCAAGTTCTCCGACATCCCCATCCCCGGCAAGGCGGTGCACTGCGGAGGCGACGATGGCATGGTCTACTTCGTCCGGGGCAATAGGCTGTACGCGTACGATTTCTCACCGGAGGAGGGGAAGCTGCTTGCGCCGGCCGTGGAGGTTCAGGTACTGTGGCCGTATTACGAGGAAGGGTCCGGGTCGGTCGTCCACCTTGCCGGCCGCATGCTCTGCGCCGTCTGGATCAACATGGACCAGCCCTGCGGCTGCGCCGAGCGGCACGCGCTGATCACGACCTTCTTGGTCGAAGGGGCGCGCAGCGACAGTGAAGGCGGCCGCTTCGTGCCGAGCGGCGTCCATGTCCTCCACTCCACCTGCCGCAGGGTAGGCATGCTCAGGAGCAGCGCGGTGCCGATATACGAAAGCTTTGACTACTTCTGTTTCTTACAGTGAGTTGATCTACGTGCTTCACTTATACTATACTATAAGTAACTTTGTCATTGTCTTTTACTAACCTAGCGAATTAAGGCTTGCACGCCAGTATTACATACGTATTATTCTTGTCAATTTACTGAAGTTCATTTAATCATTTATATTTGTTGGTGAACTAGGGAATATCTAGATCATGCCGCCCCGCAGGACCCCTCAACACATGTTAGTTCAACAAATGGAGGCTACAACTTGCTACAAGCTGATGAAGAAAACTCCGATGACGACAATATGCCGGTGGATGGTCGCTTCCCTGGTGTGATGAGTGATTGACAACGTGGTGTGGATTGACGTTTCACTTGACTCAAGTATTGCAGGTGTAGAATGCGGCTTGGTTGCATTGGTGCAGGTGAAGAACAGGCGCGAAAGGTCTTAGCCATGGCGGCCTCCGAGGAGCGGAGAGACAAGTAGGCTTGGTTCGAGGGACCCGGTGGCCGGTGGATCAAGTGCGGTTCACATGCTGGCAAGAACGAGCAAGGGGACGTGGTTCCGGTGCGAGGTAGCGGCTCACAACCGAAGCTCGTACGCGGACGAGAAGCCGGCGCAAGGTGGCGGCTAACAACCGAAGTTTGCGCGCGGGGTTTGGTGATTTGGCCACAAAATCATCGGTGGACGGTTTCCCTTGGTTTGGGCCTCAAAACCAAGGACCGAGGACTCGACGTGGCGAAGATGGGCCGCTGGGCTGATTGTATGTACTAGGCAGTGCCGAGTTGAACAACTCGGCAGTGCCGAGTACATACACTCGACTGGGCCGGCCCAAAACTCGGCGTCGAGGAGCTTCGATCCGGAGGACACGCGGCGTGACTGCAAGGCTTGCGTCGGAGGGAAGCTAGCTTGCAGTGGAAGGTGCCCGAGCCAGAAAATATCTGAAGATCAAATGTCAAATTTGCCCCTGAGGGGTATGTATCACTTAGGGGTAGTTTAGTCTTTAGAGCACCACCACTTGGACTACTAATAGCCCCTTCCAGGGCTGGTGGCTGCTATCTCTCTAGTTATTTTTCATTTGGCTTGTTTAGTTTTTCCCTTCCCTTCATCCTCTCCACCTAGAACTACTTCGAATCTTTCTTAGTTTTGTATAGGTGAATTCATGGTTATGTGATGGAGTTTGTGCTGCTCATCTTTGTGCCATGATTTGATTTCCCGAGCTCCTTCTTCCTTTTCTATTTTCGTGAGTATTTTCGGAGCTATTTTTGGGGGATTTTCGTTCTTCTCTTTCTAGGGCGTTTTCTCTCGGATTTCTTTGGGGGATTCACGTATGAGTGCCTTGTGCCTCTTTTGCTGGTGATCCTTTGCCCCCAAGCGCCGAGAATCGCTTTGGATTTGAGATTTTCGGGATGAACTTGATGTCATGGTGTTCATCACGAGATCTGAGTTTCCGGGAGTTGTACTGAGTTAGAGGCCGAGATCTTTTGGGAAAACACTCCACTGGAGGTCTAGATCATCTGACCAAAATCTCGCCTCAAGAGCTCAAGCCGTTTGGGAGATCCATCCACGAGTTGACTTTGGGGCTGGGCTGTTTGCATGTACTAGGCAGTGCCGAGTTTTGAAATCCGGCAGTGCCGAGTACATACACTCGAGGGCTGCATGTACTAGGCAGTGCCGAGTTTTGAAACCCGGCAGTGCCGAGTACATACACTCGAGAGCTGCATGTACTAGGCAGTGCCGAGTTTGGTAACCCGGCAGTGCCGAGTACATACACCCAGTGACAGATTTGTCAAGTTTTTGGATCGAGGATTCTTTCTGTGTTTCCGCTGCATGTTTCTTGTTCCTAGGGTCAGTAGCATCTCAGTTGCTACGTGATCTTGGCAAGATTGTGTTACGAAGTCCGGAAGTGATTTTGGGGTGAAAGCCGGATTTGGAAAAGAAAGTTTTATCGGCTCCCATTCACTCCCCCCCTCTCTGGTCGCCGTTTCGGTCCTTCAATTGGTATCAGAGCCGGTTACGGGTCTTTGCGACTCTAACCAGTCTAAGATCCAAAGATGGCGTACCAAGATCGGGGTTCCGGGCCTCCGCACTTCGATGGGAAGAACTACCCGAACTGGGTTGCGCGTATGGGCGCTTTCTTGCGAGGCAAAGGAAAGTTGCTGTGGGATGTGACGAAAGATGAAAACTATGTCAATCCCACCAACTTAGATGCCCAGGATGCAAAGGATAGATTTGAGGCGAATGCCCGAGCTGTTGACTACTTGTTCCGTGCTTTGTCCGCCGAGGAGTTTGAGCGTGTTTTGGGCGAGGACCTAGCTAGCCAGATCTGGCAGAAGCTCAAGGTAGCCCACGGTGGTGATAGCCATGTCAAGGCTAGGCTTTTCTCGATGTACAGGAGAGAATATGAGAATTTCGCTCATTTGCCTGGAGAGTCGGTTGATGCTTTGTTTCAGCGTTTCACTTCGATTGTCAACAACATGAAAGCCAACATTACCGTGCTCCCATACTCGGATCATGACCGAGCTATCAAGCTCCTGCAAGCACTTGATAGATCCGTGTGGGGTGCCAAGGTTGAGGCGATCATGGAGTCGGCAAACTATGAGACTCTTTCTGTTGATGAGCTTTTCTCGAAGTTGAAGTCCTCTGAGGTTGACAGACAGTTGCTTGCCAAGGCTAAGAGTCCGACTGATCCCCATAGTCTGGCTCTAGTCGGTGGCTCTGGATATGGACATGCTAACACTCCTAGACACTTTGCTTTGTCTTCTCTTGTGTCCCTTCCAGATGAAGAATATGAGGTGCTGAGCGAGGAGGATCTCGCGTTGCTCACGAGGAGGTTCGAGCGGATGTACCAGAACCGCAAGGGTTCGAGGCGTGCGGGGAGTACGTGCTACAGATGCGGGAAGATGGGCCACTTCATCGCCGAGTGCCCCGAGGAGATCAAGAACGACTACAACCGCAAGCACCGCCCGCGAGACGACCACAAGCACCGTCCCAAGGACGAGTACCGCTCCAAGCAGAAGAACAAGGACGAGAGAAGATCCAAGAACAAGCACGGTGGACACAAGAAGCACAGATCTCGAGCGATGGTGGCATGATGCGAGCGACATCGACACAAGCTCCACCAACACGTCGTCAAGCTCAAGCAGTGAAGATGAGGACCGCGGCCACCGCAAGGAGAAGAAGAGCTTGAACCGCAACTTCAACGGCATCTCCTTCGCCGCCGTCGACTACTGCACCATGGCGCACGACTCCGTGAAGAGCAAGGACGACTCCGACTCCGACTCCGAGGATGAGGTATTGACAGATCCCACCTCTTTGCGTCAGGAGATTGCTAGATTAGAGCAGTTGGTCGATAACCGTGATGATGTGCTTAGAAAGACCAACAAGGAAAAGAGGGAGTTTAGGTCTTTGCTAGGAGAGTCCAAGGATAGAGTGGCTGAGCTTGAGACCTTGCTTTCTGAGACTGGAAAGAAGGCTATGGAGTTTGAGTCTTTGCTTTGCGAGTCTAGGGAGAGAGCAGATAAGCTTGAGTCTGAGATTGCCATGTTGAAGGATGCTCCTCTTGTGTCTGATGAGGTTGAATGCTCGTTTTGTGATGTGCATATGGCTGATCTTGTTGTGCTTAAGGAGAAACACATGACTTGCTTGGATGAACTAGAGGGTGCTAGAGTTGAGCTTGCTGAGTTGAAGTCTAGGTCATCTTTGCTAGGTGCTTGTACTTCTTGTCCTGCTTTGCATGCTCAGTTGCTTGAATCACGCACCATGATTAGTTCACTTGAAGCACAACTTAAATCTCCCATTGCGAATTCATGTTCTGCTTGTGATGTTGTTGCATTGAAAAATGTTGAGTTAGAGCAGTGTGTGAATCGCTTGCAAGATGAGAATGATGAGCTGAGACAGTGTTTGGGTTGGTTGTCTGGTCGCGAGCCTCAGCTTAAGATGTTGATTGCTAGTTTTAAGAGAGCTGATGGTTGTGGCCTTGGTTCTGAGAAGGTTGGTGAGAGTAGTGGTGAGAGAGAGAGAGATCCAGAGAGCTCCACCGCAAACATTCCCACAAACCCACCAAAAGCCATTCTCAAGAACACCTTCACACCCAAACCAAACCACCTGCTAAACAAGCTTGACACCACTCCAGATCCTCCCAAGTTTCCACCTAAGACAGAGAACTTTCAGAGGAGAGTGACCTTTGTGAGGAGTGGGGTTTACCAGCCGAGAGAGAGGGCACAGCCGAGAGAAACCCCAAAGCCAAAGCCAGTCCGCTTCCATTGTGAGCATTGTGGAAGGGATGGACACCTTGAGGAGTTCTGTTGGAGGAAGAAGAGGGAGGTGAGAAGAGAGAAGGAGGTGGGGAACAGGGACAGGTACTACTCTTCTCGTAGTGTGCCTGTGTCTCGTTCACCCTGGCCGAGAGGCGACGCCTTTGTGCGCACAGT
This sequence comes from Urochloa ruziziensis, assembly GCA_015476505.1. Taxonomy (NCBI): domain Eukaryota; kingdom Viridiplantae; phylum Streptophyta; class Magnoliopsida; order Poales; family Poaceae; genus Urochloa; species Urochloa ruziziensis. The sequence goes on from CM027118.1 coordinate 21,668,087, forward strand.
TCCTGTGGTTGCTAGTCGTGGTGTTTCAGCTGTTCGTGAGTTTGCTAGGCGGCCTCCGTTTCGTGGTCAGTTTGGTTCAGGGAGGTTCGACCGTAGCTTTGAGGGTAGGAGAGAGTCTAGGCCACGTTTTCCCCCGCGTGGTGCTAGAGGTCCGATGGTGAGAGACGAGAGGGTTTCACGTGGTAGAGTTGATTTTGCTAACCCCTCTTTTGAGCAGATGGCCCGACACTGGTTTGACTCGTTTTGTGCTAACCCCAGTGTCGAGTCATTCGCTCATTCTCGTTCTCGGTTCTGATTGTGCAGGTGGGAGGCTTGGAGAACTTTTGGTTGATGGATTCTGGCTGCTCGAGACACATGACAGGTAATGGTAAGTGGTTCTCCAGTCTCACCCCGGTGGTGTCCAGGCAGTACATCACTTTCGGGGATAAGGGTAGAGGTAGAGTGTTGTCTGAGGGTGCTATTCAGGTGAGCGATACTTTCATGCTGAAGCGGGTTGCTCTTGTCAAGAATCTTGGTTTCAATTTGCTCTCAGTTTCTCAGCTTCTTGATGAGGGTTATGAGGTTCGTTTTAAGCGTGGCGATTCGAAAATTCTTGATTCTCGAGGTGACCTTGTGTGTATGATCATTCCTGAGGGACAGATTTTTCGTGCTGATTTTTCTCGATCTTTTGGTCCTTCACGGTGTTTGATCGCTGGTACTTCTTCTGAGCTTTGGAAGTGGCATAGGAGATTGGGTCATGTGAGCTTTGATCTACTCACACGCTTGAGTGCTCTTGACCTTATCCGAGGATTGCCCAAGCTCAAGTTCGAGAAAGATTTGGTTTGTGCACCTTGTAGGCATGGAAAAATGGTTGCTGCTTCTCACCCACCTTTGACAGATGTTATGACTGAGCGTCCAGGGGAGCTTTTGCACATGGACTTGGTTGGCCCCGCTCGCGTTCGTTCAGTCGGTGGGAAGTGGTATGTTCTTGTGGTTGTGGATGATTTTTCTCGGTATGCTTGGGTGTTCTTTCTGGCGTCGAAGGATGAGACTTTTGATTTTGTTCGAGATCTGATTTTGAGGTTGAAAAACGAGAGTAATGGTGGTGCCATGAGAGCTATACGTAGCGACAATGGTACGGAATTTAAGAACACTCGTTTTGATGCCTTCTGTCGTGATCTTGGTCTCGAACATCAATACTCTTCGCCATATGTTGCTTGTCAGAATGGTGTTGTTGAGAGAAAGAATAGAACACTTTGTGAGATGGCTAGGACGATGCTAGATGAGCATAGGACTCCTAGGAAGTATTGGGCAGAAGCGGTGAACACAGCTTGCTATGTTTCAAATCGGATTTTCCTTCGTGCTTTCAAGAAGAAAACTTGCTATGAGCTTTTCCATGGTCGTTCCCCCCGTGTGAGTCACTTTCGGGTTTTTGGTTGCAAGTGTTTCATCTTGAAGAAAGGAAATTTGGACAAGTTTGAGTCTCGTTCGATGGATGGAATTTTTCTTGGTTATGCTAATCACTCTCGAGCATATCGTGTGCTCAATCTTGAAACTAACCAAATCATGGAGACTTGCGAAGTCACCTTCGACGAGACCATTCCGTGTAGCTCTTCTGCTTTTGAGTGTGCAGGTGATGATGACTTGGGACAGCCCATCTTTGAGGAAGAACAGCTTGATGATGAAGATGATGAGGAGATTCATGCACCGTGTGGAGATCGTGTACCTTCTACTTCCACTACTACCACGACGTTCGACGACGGCCCCTCTGCTACACCTTCGTCGAGTCGCGCTCCAGATCGAGTTCAAGTGGAAGCTGATGTTGAGGGGGAGGCAATCTCGAGGCGAGAAGCTCCCCGGCTGGTACAGAGGGATCATCCACCTTCGAAGATCATCGGGAACATTGGATGAACGCACTACACGGTCGAGGTCACAGAACATCTCTCATTATGCTCATTCTGCTTTTGTCGCGTCTTTTGAGCCCAAAAATGTTGGACACGCTTTATCTGATTCTGATTGGGTCAATGCCATGCATGAAGAGCTTGAAAACTTTGAGAGAAATCAGGTGTGGAAGTTAGTAGAACCACCTCCAAATTGCCATCCCATAGGAACCAAGTGGGTGTTCAAGAACAAGAGGGATGAGAGTGGTGAGATTGTGAGAAACAAAGCGAGGTTGGTTGCTCAGGGGTTTTCGCAGCAGGAGGGGATAGATTATGAGGAGACATTTGCTCCTGTTGCCCGTTTGGAGGCAATTCGGATCCTTCTAGCATTTGCAGTTGCTAAAGGGTTCAAATTGTACCAAATGGATGTGAAGAGTGCCTTCTTGAATGGGGTGATCGAGGAAGAAGTGTATGTGAGGCAGCCCCCGGGTTTTGAGAGTGAGAGATACCCACACCGAGTGTACAAACTCCACCGAGCTTTATATGGCCTAAAGCAAGCACCCAGAGCGTGGTATGGCAGGTTGAGAGGGTTCTTGCTTAGCAAGGGGTTTGTGATGGGGAAGGTTGATAAAACGCTCTTCTTGTTGAGAAATGGCAATGATCTTTTAATCGTTCAGATTTACGTGGATGATATCATTTTTGGTGGCTCTTCTCATGATCTTGTTGCCAAGTTTGCAGACGATATGAGCAGGGAATTTGAGATGTCGATGATGGGAGAGTTGCAGTTCTTTCTCGGGCTGCAGATCAAGCAAACCAAGGATGGGACATTCGTGCACCAAAGCAAGTACACCAAGGACATTCTCAAGAAATTCGACATGAGCGACTCCAAGCCGATGACTACGCCGATGAGTACGACTACAGCTTTGGATGCGGATGAGGACGGAGAACCAGTGGACCAGAAGGAGTACCGGAGCATGATCGGCTCCCTCCTCTACTTGACGGCGACGAGGCCGGACATACAGTTCAGCGTGTGTCTGTGCGCTCGTTTTCAGGCTTCACCGAGGACTTCACATCGTCAGGCCGTCAAGAGGATTTTCAGGTATCTCAAGTTTACTCCTGAGCTGGGTCTTTGGTATTCTGCCGATTCCACTCTTGCACTTCATGGTTTTTCTGATGCGGATTTTGCTGGATGTCGTGTTGATCGCAAGTCTACTTCTGGTCAGTGTCAGTTTCTTGGTTCGTCTCTTGTGTCTTGGTCTTCTCGCAAGCAGTCTAGTGTAGCCCAATCCACCACTGAAGCCGAGTATGTTGCTGCTGCTAGCTGTTGTTCTCAGTTGCTTTGGATCACATACACCTTGAGAGATTTTGGCTTAGACATGTCCCATGTTCCACTTCTTTGTGATAGCACCAGTGCCATAAGCGTAGCCAAAAATCCCGTGCTTCATTCCAAAACCAAACACATAGAAGTGAGGTACCACTTTCTGAGAGATCATGTGGAGAAAGGAGATATTGAGCTTGCCCATGTTTCTACCCAAAACCAGCTTGCAGACATTTTCACTAAGCCACTTGACCAAGTTACCTTCACCCGCTTGCGAGGAGAACTTGGTGTGTGTGCGGTTTTCTGAGCTGAGTTTTGGAGGCTTCTCTTGTAGCATATGTATACTTTTGTACCATCTTTGTATCTTGATTATGTACATTTTTCTTGCTTTTGTATCTTGATTTCATCTTTTGTATCATATCTTAGGATGAGCTTCTCCTATATGCAGTGATTGGTACAACTTGCTACATTTTAGAGTTTAGGCAGGCTGGCTAGGGATTGATTGTATGGATGGCTATGCTCTTGATGGTTTTGATATATATTCTATTGAGATAGTCTCTTTTTGAATTAAAATGACAAACTGAACTTAAATTCCTTCACCCATGAGTAAATGCCTTTGCATGTCTTGTTTGAGCCGAAATGGCTATATCTTGCTTAAGATCATGCTAGGGTGTGATATTCTTTTCAATTGGGTCAAAGACCTTTGTCATTGTAAATGTTTAGCCCATGCTTTATCTTGTGGAGGAGCATAAGCTTCTTTCTGTCGCAAAGACATTTCATGTACCATGCTTAATTTGAAAAACTTGAAAAATGAGATGTCTATGCATGAAAGAAGAAAGTTGAGAAAAAGATATATTTGCAGAAAATTATGCTCATGTCTCTATGCTTTCACCTTTGCACACACTTGCGCACATGGGTGCTAAGCGGTTGCATGTTGTTTGCCGGAGAAGTCTCCCATGAGAAGTGAACACATGGCTCCGTGCTTTGACATGACATGAGGTAGAACTTGGGCGTTTATGATGATCTTTTGTCAAGAATGCTTGTCCTTTCATGATTTTGGTAAGATGAAGTTCATTTTTGCTTGAACAATCCATGGTTAGGACTTTGCTCATGTGGTGACATTTTTGATAAAAATCCACAATTTGCTCATGACTTTGTCAATTGGATATATGTCTTCACCTTCTTGATGGCAATGCCCGTGTGACACGATGAACTAGCTTGTATGCCTCTTCTCTAACTTGTAGCATTTTGTATTGCTCATTGTATATTTGAGAAGCTTGTAGTTGCATTTTTGCATTTTTGCTGTGCTGCCTGTGCATACTCGGCAGTGCCGGTTTGTGCAACTCGGCAGTGCCGACTTGTGCAACTCGACAGTGCCAGTTTTTGCATTTTGGTTTTTCTGACCTTGATTCATGCATTGTCAACAAGGGGGAGAATGTCTGGAGCATTTCTAAAAGAAGAGGGAGAATTTCTGAAAATTTTCTGGAAAGATTTTGAAAGTTTGTGCAAGATTGCATTTTCTAAAAGAGAAGCACATGTGTTGTGGATTTGAGCCATTTTTGAGTGTTTTTCGCACTGCACAAGTTCACTTGTTCAGGGGGAGTTGCATCTTTGCAGGGGGAGTGCTTTGAGTGTTCTGAAAAGTGAGTTGGAGGTTTTGAAGTTTGTGATTTGTGCTTTGTGCTTTTGCTCTTTTGCCGATGGTGTTGAGCCCTTTCGCTTCTTCTTGAAGGGTCGGCGTTTCTGGAGCTTTCTCTTGCAGAGTGACTTTGTTCTCAGCTTGTTCTTGCTTTTAGTCACTTGCTTGAGTCTTGTTTTCGATTTCTTTTATATTTTTCTTTATCCCAATGGTTACTATGTGTGTGTTGTCAATGCACTCATCAAGGGGGAGATTGAGGACCCGGTGTGTCCGAGGACCGGTGGATGGTCGCTTCCTGGTGTGATGAGTGATTGACAACGTGGTGTGGATTGACGTTTCCCTTGGCTCAAGTATTGCAGGTGTAGAATGCGGCTTGGTTGCATTGGTGCAGGTGAAGAACAGGCGCGAAAGGTCTTAGCCATGGCGGCCTCCGAGGAGCGGAGAGACAAGTAGGCTTGGTTCGAGGGACCCGGTGGCCGGTGGATCAAGTGCGGTTCACATGCTGGCAAGAACGAGCAAGGGGACGTGGTTCCGGTGCGAGGTAGCGGCTCACAACCGAAGCTCGTACGCGGACGAGAAGCCGGCGCAAGGTGGCGGCTAACAACCGAAGTTTGCAGCGCGGGGTTTGGTGATTTGGCCACAAAATCATCGGTGGACGGTTTCCCTTGGTTTGGGCCTCAAAACCAAGGACCGAGGACTCGACGTGGCGAAGATGGGCCGCTGGGCTGATTGTATGTACTAGGCAGTGCCGAGTTGAACAACTCGGCAGTGCCGAGTACATACACTCGACTGGGCCGGCCCAAAACTCGGCGTCGAGGAGCTTCGATCCGGAGGACACGCGGCGTGACTGCAAGGCTTGCGTCGGAGGGAAGCTAGCTTGCAGTGGAAGGTGCCCGAGCCGGAAAATATCTGAAGATCAAATGTCAAATTTGCCCCTGAGGGGTATGTATCACTTAGGGGTAGTTTAGTCTTTAGAGCACCACCACTTGGACTACTAATAGCCCCTTCCAGGGCTGGTGGCTGCTATCTCTCTAGTTATTTTTCATTTGGCTTGTTTAGTTTTTCCCTTCCCTTCATCCTCTCCACCTAGAACTACTTCGAATCTTTCTTAGTTTTGTATAGGTGAATTCATGGTTATGTGATGGAGTTTGTGCTGCTCATCTTTGTGCCATGATTTGATTTCCCGAGCTCCTTCTTCCTTTTCTATTTTCGTGAGTATTTTCGGAGCTATTTTTGGGGGATTTTCGTTCTTCTCTTTCTAGGGCGTTTTCTCTCGGATTTCTTTGGGGATTCACGTATGAGTGCCTTGTGCCTCTTTTGCTGGTGATCCTTTGCCCCCAAGCGCCGAGAATCGCTTTGGATTTGAGATTTTCGGGATGAACTTGATGTCATGGTGTTCATCACGAGATCTGAGTTTCCGGGAGTTGTACTGAGTTAGAGGCCGAGATCTTTTGGGAAAACACTCCACTGGAGGTCTAGATCATCTGACCAAAATCTCGCCTCAAGAGCTCAAGCCGTTTGGGAGATCCATCCACGAGTTGACTTTGGGGCTGGGCTGTTTGCATGTACTAGGCAGTGCCGAGTTTCGAAATCCGGCAGTGCCGAGTACATACACTCGAGGGCTGCATGTACTAGGCAGTGCCGAGTTTTGAAACCCGGCAGTGCCGAGTACATACACTCGAGAGCTGCATGTACTAGGCAGTGCCGAGTTTGGTAACCCGGCAGTGCCGAGTACATACACCCAGTGACAGATTTGTCAAGTTTTTGGATCGAGGATTCTTTCTGTGTTTCCGCTGCATGTTTCTTGTTCTAGGGTCAGTAGCATCTCAGTTGCTACGTGATCTTGGCAAGATTGTGTTACGAAGTCCGGAAGTGATTTTGGGGTGAAAGCCGGATTTGGAAAAGAAAGTTTTATCGGCTCCCATTCACTCCCCCACTCTCTGGTCGCCGTTTCGGTCCTTCATGCTCGAGTCCGACGCGGCGCTGGCGTGGCATCGCCGCGCGCCGCCGCCGGCGGGGTCAGGCAGTGGAGGAACAATAACCCGGACTGGTTGAGGAGCAGCTTCGCGGCCGGCATGATCAAGATGTGCAGCGTCCGGGGCAGCTACTCCGGCAAGGTCCGCTTCAACACTGCAGGAGGGTCAGGACGTGATCAGAAGCGCGCTTCATGGAACGTACGATTGGATTCAATTTTATGTGACCCCTTTTTTTCCTGCCGTTGCTATTTTGGACAGGTAACAAAGTTCGTGTTTTTCATTTGACAGTTCGGGTGTGTCCTCTGCATCCGTGCTTCAATCATGCTAAGAATCAAGAATGTTCTTACAAAGAAACTAGGTTTACAAAATGAGTGAACAGTGAAAGACAATTATGTTTCTTAAAAGTGAAAAGGAAGAATATGCATGGCTTCAGCTCCGGCTCCACCGGCGGCTCCGTCAGAGCCATGCCAAAGGTTTTTTTTTGGGGCGGCTTCAGAGGTGGATCCGGGGGTGGAGCCGTTTTCGGCCTCCACTAGGGAGGCGGAGCCACAAATCGTGGCTTCGCCCGGCTCTGCCCTAGCCCCACAGCATCCTAGACGAGGCTGCCCCCTGTAAGGATCTAGACGTCGCCTAGAGGGGGGTGAATAAACAAGACGACCAATTAAAACTTTTAATCCAATTCTCAGCCGGCTGTCAGCACTAGGCGGTTAAACCGCCCCTAGGCAGTGGGCTGCCCAATAAGTTGTTCGACCCCCCTCTGTTTTGTTCTTCTAGCACCAAATACACTTGGGGCACTTCTTGTACATATGTATCTAAGCAATATCTTCAAGTTCCTGCATACTAGTAGTGTATACCCAAGTAGATCGAAGCAGAAACAAATATAAAGCTAGAAATGAACAAGTAAAGTGAAGTGGAGACACAAGGATTTGTTTCCCCAAGTTCAGACCCACTGCAAGCACCAAGCAAGTTCAGCGGTTCCTAGTATCCGTTTGAGGAACCCCGCAAGGTTGCCTTGCCAAGGTGTATACACGCCACACCTTAGCCCTTCACTAAAATGGTCCTTTTCCACGAAGGAGACAAGACCACCCTTTACAAACTTCTGGCCGCTCACCACACAAATAGGAGCTAACGGCGACGCTTAACCGTCTAAGAGCCAAGCTCCAAGAGTAACAAATGCTCAATGAACTTTTGATGTCAATCACAAGTGCTCAAGCTATGGATTTACTCTCTAGTGCTCTCACAAGATCTCTGAGCTCACAAAGCTCTCAAACTCACACCCAAATGCTTCACTCAACCCCAACTAAAAAATTTCAACCAAATCGAGCAAACTCACAAAGAGTGGTTGGGGGATGCTCCTCTGCTGTTAGAATGTGTCAAGAAGGCTTAGGAATCACACAGAACCAGCAGCCCTCAAAGGAGAGGGCTAAGGGGTATAAATACTCCATCCAACAAAAACTAGCCGTTGGGGTCCTGCTATGGCCGGTTAAACCGCCCCCTTAGGCCGGTTAAAACCACCATTTCAAATATTCTAGCCGTTGGAGCTGTCAGAGGTTAGGGGCGGTTAAACCGCCCTGGGTTAGTGAGCACCCACTTGCTCATCTTTTTCAGTCAACTCTCAATGCTGTCTCACTTAGGTCACTATTGAGCACTGTTGTGGTGTTAAGTCATTCATTCCTTGTGACATCTCTCTTGATAGTATGACACACCTATACTCTAGAGAAAATATAAAACTAAATTGTTCACTTGAGCTTGTATGTATTCAACCATGTCGCACATGATCACTTCTTCTTCATAAGAACTGTCCATAATCTTCTAGTTTGAGCAAAACCAACTTGAGCTAATGTCTTGAACCATTTGACTAAGAGTGAAATCCACTTCTAGTTCAAGTCACCTTCCTTTAATAAATATGGACACTTGCCTATATGAAGACCACATGTGATCATGATCCATCAAGTTGATCCGTAGAAAGTTTCGTCACCCTTAGCAAAGAGTCCATGATTCAAGCCGCAACTTGATCACACAATGCTTGGTCCCTAGAAATACTATCTCGAAATCCAACTTTCTTCCATGCTTCACATGTAGCTTCTCATAGGCTTGTATCATTCATGAAATCCATTTGTTGCTTTGACCATCAATTATTATCCAATATTTCCATGTCTTCTTATGCAAGGCAAATATCAATTATATAGAGTCATGATGTCCCATACCATCATATCCCTAGCATAACTTCCTTAGCTTGCATTTCTCAATTTTATCTGACCATGATCATGATGTCCCATATGTATCTCAACAAGCCTTCACAAAGTTAGAGACCAAGTCACTTTCCATGTTTCACACTTACTTGTTGTACAACACTTTATAACATTATGAGACCCATCACTTCTTGCTTATGAGCCAAACATTGCTGCATTTCACTAATGAATACACAAGTATCATGATTATTTAAATTAAATCATGCTCATAAACTTTAACAAACATGTTATTCCTTTAATCATTTTGTCATTCAATTCACCAAAATCCACTTAAGGGACTAGATGCACTTTCAACCCCGACGCGTGAAGGAGGCGGCTGGCCGGCGGCGGCTCGGGAAGGAGCAGGCCGGCGGCAGCGTGGGAAGAATGAGCGGCCGGGGCAGCTCCAGGCTCCGCCGTGGGGGAGGGAGATGCGACGGCGCGGATGGTAGCCGGTGGCGGCGCGAGATGCGGCGCTTGGGGAAGGAGGCTGGCCGGCAACGTCTCGGGGAGGAGCGGCCGGCGGCGGCGCGAGGACGCGGCGGCGTGGGGGACGACAGCCGGCGGCGTGGGAAGCAGTGGAGATGGGGGTGGCGGGAGAGGAGAGGATAAGGGAGATGGGGTGACGGGGAGGATATGGGAGATAGTAAAGAAAAAGGGGTGAAAGCAAAAAAGAAAAAAAGACATTATAGTTATTTCATTCTTTTATCCTTTTTCAACATCTAGGTGCAGCTGTTTTGCCAAACGTTTTTTAAAACGTCAGCTCCATCAGTGGATCCGCTCCACAGGAGGATCCGGAGCTGGAGCTGTTTTCAGAGGATCTCTGCCAAACATGCCCTAAATTTCCGCTGATGTTTTTTTGGAAAAAAATAGGTGGGTACAGGTGCGCAAATCGTCGTCCGTGAGGACCCGCCCCTGATGAATGCCGTGTGGCACCTCTAGCAACCAGACGCTCACGTTGATTTCCTATCTAGTAGGGGCGCTATCAGCTGGACTCCATGCGATGAGGAATCCTGTGGCTCGGCTCGCATCATCCCGTGTTTCGGCTCCCAGCCCAAGAACGCATCTCGTTTACTAGTACTCGTCATCGCGCTGCTTTGTCCTTCGGATCACATCGCGCCGGTGGCAGTTCCGATTTCCGACGGCGCGACGACGCTGGGACGTTGCTGCTTGACCCTCTTCGTCATGGCCCAGCACGTCCAGACCGAACCGGAGGACGGAGGGTGCAGGCGACGCCCATGATAACGAGGCAGTAGAAGTTGGAAATGGCGTAGCACTTACTCCCTCTATCCCACCAAAAGGTACACTTTTACCCATGTATCTGGATGATGCATTGTCCAGGTATACAGATAAAAGTGCACTCTTTGTTGGAACTGAGGGAGTAGACTAAAAGGATTCATGTACCATATTACACTCTATTTTGAATCTGTCCCTTTTCTTCTTTTCGATAGCACATATGTTGAGCATTCTGTTTCTAAATCTGTTGCTTATAGCAAATCTGCAGTGTTCTAAATCTGTCATTTTTCACGAAGGAAAAATTCCAAATTACTCCCCTCATGTATAAGAAAAGTCCGTATGACCTTCTAAAGTATGTTTTGGTCCAATTTACTCCTAAACTATGACAAAGTATCAGGCATTTGTCACGTATAGTTTACCCACGATCCCTTCGCTTCTCCGGTTATTCCCTTCTTTCACCTGCTCCCTCTGTCTTGAGTCTTCCCATATCAGATCAACGGAGGATCACGAGAATATGTCGATGGAATCATGGAACACACATATGGAAGCAGTTCCAACGGCCGCTGCTGACTGCCGAGTAACGGAGGACAAACGTCGGCACGTGCAGTCTATGCAGCAGACACTTAGCGGCAGCTTGATTTCCCGCTGCTACTCCATTCAGTATGCAAGCAACCGTTAGAGCAACGACCAACGCTCCATCTCTCACTATATATGTTCAAGTTTTTGTCCCTGAGGTTCTTCTCGGCTCTTCATTCTTCTTTTTTTTTTACCGGTGTGAGTCTAGATGTGGTAGAATCTAGATGTTTCAGGGCATTCAGGCACCATCGTGTGTACGTGGCAAGCAAGGATAGTTCTGTTTGGCGGTCCACCTGCTAGTGATTATGCCTAACAGCTACAGCAGCATGATGCCTTCATCTTTCACCGATTCTTTGGACCTTTAATATAGGATAGTAATGAATACGTCTCCTGCCGGGCTCATTGATTTTTCCATTGTAGCATTTTTTATCAGTCCCAAACCTCGCAGAAAACCAGCATCTTCCATCTTGGTAGGTTCAAGAAGTGAAGAGAGTATAGGCAAATAAGGAATCGCGTGGAATCGAACTGATCCACATCTGCATCCATGATGCGAACGGGATGAGGAAAAGGAGACGCGAGATATATGGATTGGGGGGGGCCTTCGCGGACGAGGGCAGTGGCGGCGGACGATGGAGCCGACCTCGAGCGGAACACGGCGTTTCTGTGCTGGGAGCCAAGCTGCAATGGCCTATCGCCTGGAATCGAGCTGTGTTTGGCGCTGTTGGAGAGAGCCGACAGCCGAGCAACGAGCCTTTCCCGGGTGGAGGAGCGCGCGGTGGAGGCGTCGTCCGATCGCTCGAGCAGCCACGCGTAGCGAATCCAGGGTCCGGGTGGGTCCTCGCGGATGACGATATGCGAAACGTATCCACCTAATTTTTTTCGGAAATTTCTATTTTGCGGTCGCTCGCACGGGGGGCGCCGTACGCTCGGTTGCCCCCCAGGCGGCGGGCCCCGCTCCACGGCTCACGCCTCCCCCACGCACGGGAGCTACGCACGTTTGACGAAAAAAAACTCAGGCGGCGGGCCCCACCCATTATAGTACATTAGTATGCTCCTTTGTAGGAAAAAAAGTTGTACAACATAAAAAAATCTGTCAAAAAGAGAAAGTTTTACGAAGAAATATTTTTGCATAAAAAAAATCTTTGTTCGCGACAAAATTTTTCAGCGTCGATTTTGTTCAAAATTTTTTTGACAAACTTTTGATTGCTTGCTTGCGACAAAATTTTTCGGCGTCAAATTTTTTGCAATAAATTTTGCTTGCGATAAAATTCTTAGACGTCAAAATTTGTTGCAAAATTTTTCGGCGCTAAAATTTTTACAACAAAATTTTTTAACGCAGAAAATTTGCAACAAAATTTTGTCAACAAACTTTTTGAGAAAGGGATGAAGGGGTGTTGGGTCCCTCACGTGGGGTCCGCCACGTGCGGTGCGCACCGGCGGTGGAGGCGCCGCGTGGCCACTTGGGGGGAGCGACGAGCGCCGAGCGCGTGGGGCGCTCGGCACGCTCGCTCTTAATTTTGGGATCGCCATTTTTTTCTTGGGTCCTCATGGACGGTGATATGCGGACCGTACCCTCTTAGTACCCACCCAATTTTCTTTCATTTTTCTCAGTGCCGGTATTTTTATTTATTTATTTTTCATGCGGTAAATGTCAACTGTTAGATCTTGATCGGATGAAATGTTGGTCATTGTTTCACCTCAAAGAACACCCTGATATGAGATTTTGTAAGAAAGAGGACTAGGGCATATGTCTCTTCAACACGGTTGCTTTACTTTGATTAGTTTAAATAAATGTATAATGAATGTGTGTTGTTCCGAATAAGAAGGGGTAGAGCATGTGCCTGCCCTTATCAGGATTCAAGACTAGTTTATCAATGCGGTGGTTTCTTATAAGCTAGAGGGCCATAACATAATTGATGGTCTGAATTAGAAAAATTACGATGGTGACAAGGATAAAGCGGAAGCATAACCGAGAAAAGTCAGCAGATACATGCTCCAATACATTACGGTTCTAGCCGGTAGAGAAAGAGGCAGTTGAGATCATTTTTTTTTATAATCGAGATCGGGTTTGGTTAGAGATGGCTAACGTTGGTGAACTCGCCGCAGTGGGAAAAAGGGCCTAAGCTATACTTCCTGGTCCCTCCATACAAAATAGTAAGTCATTGTGTGGTTCAAAATTTATCTAAAAAAAATAAGTCATTATAACAATGCGTGCAACCATGCAGCAGACAATTAGCAATTTGTCCCAAAATGTCTAATAAACACGGGCAGTTAAAATTATTTTACCTTTTTAGTATGGATGTTCTAATTTTTTTGTGACATGTTTTTTCAAATGGAGGCAGGGCAACCCGGTATTACTACTATCCTATATTAAAGCTCCAAGAATTGGAGCAAATCTAGGCTAGGTGCTACTATTTATGGGTCCAATGGGACCCACCGTATGTGGGACCCACATGACATGCACTATATGGGCCCCACATGGTCCATCATATGTAGGACCCACATGCCCATATGTGGGACCCACATGCCACTACACGTGGGACCCACCACAAACTTTTTTTTCTTTTTGCAAAACACTTGCATACTTGTTTTTGGAAAATATTGTGTAGTGCTTACATAATCAATACAATGCAAATGTCTAATAATTATCAAATTCTCAATCAAGAAAAATATTATATGGCACTCAGACTCAGAAAACTAATAATGTAAGGTATAATAACTTTAGGGTGAATTCATATTCTAACATTGATAAATTAAAATTTTTAATTAATTTTAATTATTGTTTAGTTTAATAATCAATCTAATGTTACTTCTAAACAATACAAGAAATATATATACATATTCTTTTGTTAATACTTTAGAAAAAATTATTAATGCGCGCTAATCTGACTAGTTATTACTATCCTATATTAAAGCGCCAAGAATCGGCGAGCGCTTAAGGCCTCAAGTTACTGTAGTGCGTTTCTAGCCGCTGACAGATGGACCCACGTTGGAACAGTAGGATGCACGAAAGCACTGAGAAAAATCCGGGCGAATCTTGAGAGTTCCTGTCCCGTCTCCTGCCGATGCCAGAGGCCGACCTTCCACCTCGGCCGCCGTATATATAAATATCCACCCCCTGCCGCGGCTGTCATCACTGGAGGCTTGAGGACCGGACGGTCATCACTGTCCATGGCGGGGGCTGCCGTGAAGCCATGCCGGGCCCCTCCACCAGGACGCTCACAACGCTTGCCGGACTGAGCCACCCGACCGCGGCGAACATCCGCTCCGCCTGGCCGTGCCGCTCCTCTGCCAGCCGGAAGTCCCTGAGCCTCACAGCTGCGCCTCGACCGGCCAGCCGCCACGGCCCTGCGCCGGCCGGTTGCTCCGCCCCCACCACCCAAACACTGAGGCTCGCGACGCCCCTGCGCCGGTCGGGCCTCACTGCTCCTCCGCATGCCCGGCCGCAGTCGCCGACCGCTCGGCCTGCACAGAGCCAAGCTGCTCTGCCGGATGTTGAGCTAAAACATCGCCCCGCCACTTCCTCACCGCCGCGTGGGACTCCGCGCCTCCACCCAGCGCCAAGAGCCACCCGTCGACCTCCCGCTGCTCCGTCGCCGTTGTCGCCCGTCTGTCATGGCCCTGGCGTCAGTAGCCACAATTGGCAGTAGCGTCCCGTTGGCGCGGCGCAGGTGACCGCGGCCCATCGGAGTAAGGGAAGCCGACGACCATCGCCGCACAGCGCACCGTCGGAGTGGGGAAGCTAGAGCGCAGCCGCGTGGCGCGACCCGCTCGAGCTGGTCACGCTGCTCACGCACCTGCTGCTCGGTCCACGGCAGGAGCTCGGGCGGCACCACACAATGCCCACTCCGCCCGCGTCGTACTGCCTGCTTGGACATTCCGCCCGCACCGCGCTGGCCACTCAGCCGCTCTGCCGGCCATGCCAAGCCACCCCAGCGACGCCCAGGAGGCAGCAGCGGCCCAGCTGACGGAGCTCCTCCAGCGGCGATGGGATGCGGCTCAGCGGCCGGTCTCCTCCAGCGCCGGGGTGAAGTGCGGACACCGGCTTCGGCGTGCAGGCGAAGCGTCGCCTGGAGGCAGGCCTGGAGCGAGGAGACCGGAGGCCGCAGCTCCAGGTCCGGGGGTGCGCCGCGCGCTGCACACAGGGAGCCTGAAACGGCGGCCCGAGCTCCAACGGCGCGGGGCCGGCCCGACCTCCGGCGGCACGTGTGGCCGGCTCGAGCTCCAGTGGCACGGGGCCGCCCTGAGCTCCGCCGACGCGCGTGGCTGGCTCGAGCTCCGGCAGCAGGCACGCGGCGTGGCGGGAGGTGCGCGGGCCGGCGGAGCCAGCGGGGTGGGACAGACGTGAGAGCTCCTGACGGCGGCGGAACAAGAAGCGCAGAGGTGCAGCGCGTGCGAATGCTGTGGCGGTACCCAGACGTGGTGAGAGTCCGAGAGCATTCGAGAAAAAGAAAAGACGAGAGCGATGGCGGGTCCCAACATAAAGAAGAGTCTCGACCTGAGACCTGACACAAAGCAGGACCGCCCTTATCCCTCCGTCGGTCTTTTTATTTTTGGTGCTCTGGTTCTCTTTCCCGGGTGGGCGCGCAAAGCGCGTCTATCGGCCTAGTATGCTTTTATTGTGGGCCGAATTAAAGGGCATGCTCTTTTGCGTTCCCGAGAAGCCCAGCCGTCCATGGCCTTAAACGCCCAAATAAACTGTGCAAGGAGCAAGCCCGGACTCGACCGAGCACAAACTGTAAGGCCCGTTCGCTTCACATGAACTTCGTCACGCTCTCGCAGTCTCGTTCTATACTGTTCGGCGGCGCTGGATTCAGCTGATCATCTCGTTCGCCGGGTGACCATGTGAACAAGAACATTTATGCTCAGCTCAGGCTAGTGGTTTTCCAAAGCCAGGAACACCCGGTGCTGTTCCTGGCCAAGCAGCCACTTTGGCCGACGGACCACATCACCCGTACGCGCGTTCGCGCTTTTGGCATGTGTGCGAGGTGGCCGAGCGCGCGAGCAGGCTGTCCGTCCATCCAATCCAACAGGCCAGGCCCGACCTCGAGGCTTTGGACACCTCTGCGTGCAAAGCCGATGCCAGGTTGCGAGATGTGTTCTGGAAGGAGAGATAAAAACTTAAAAAAAAAGGCTGGTCATAATCAGTTTTAAAAGAAGGAAAAAGGGAGGGATGGCCATGGATCAAAGGCAGCCCTAGCTGTACTGAAAGAAGGTTACAGGGACCCCATGGACACAGCAAGGCTGCAAGCTTAGCTTGACAGCCAATAATTCGAGAAGACGCGGTTCATGTTGCTTTTGGGCCGGTCCAGCAGAGCCGCCAGAGATCTCCGGGCATTGCTGCTGCTGTGTGCGCGGCTGAATCTGGCATTGTGTTCGCCGCGCCGCAAGCCCGCAAATGGTGCCATTTCTTCTACTGCAAAGATTAGGTAACTGCATATGGCGAATTGTTAATTGCAGTTGATCTGATCCATGTTCTCACTAAGATCGATTCCCTGTCTTCACCTAGAGGTCAAACCCAGACGACAGGGGTCCTCAGCACCGGCGAATCTTTTCATGGCTCGAGCTCTACCAAACACGTACGATCTCCATGTGCAAGCTCAGTGATTCAGTGAGCCTGCTCAGAGTTCAGACGCCACTAGCCCTGGCACCAGGGGCCAGTAGCTAGTTTATCGTTAATCCTGGAAGCATCACTTGTCCTCGAGCAAAGTTCACTCCCACTTGACTCAATAACCGCATTATCTCTCTGCATCTGCAGACAAAACTTACCGATTTTCGTTTACTCTGATCACTTACTTCACTACTAGTCTGAATTCATGATGGACGCCGCCAGCGGCTAAAACAAGCTCCAGCTCGGCAGCAATGTGGCGAGGAATCTTCCTTGACTTGTCGCCGCCCTGCCAGCCAAACCAAGCCTTTCCTGCCCCGCTGTCACTTTCCAGCAATGAGCGGCAGCATCTTTGCTTTGGATGCGGGCGTCATGAGAGAGATCATTTCTTTTTTTTTGAAAGAACTGAGAGAGATCATTTCGAATTTAAGAGCATCTCCAACAATAGCCCATATTTAGAGCCCTTACTTTGTTGAGTAGGGGTCGGCTCCAACTTTTTGGGGCTGTGATTTTACGTTGGACTCTAGCAATAGCCTCAACTTCACAACCCCTACTTTTTTCATGACAAGTGGGACCCATATGTCAGTGTCTATTCTATTTTTTTCCTTATTTTCTCTGTCCTTTATCCTCTCTTCCTCCCGTCTCCACCCGCGCACGCACCAGGACTCCTCCGTCCCCTTCTCCCCCAAGCTAGCGACGCCACCTCCATGGGAGCTCGAGAGCAAGCACCGGGGATCCCTCGCCCCTGCCCTCCTCACCCACGCCGGATCCGGCGGGATCAAGCGACGGAGAGGCGCGAGGACGGCCCGCGTGCCGGCATGGATGGGTGGAGTGCGCCGGCACGGGAGAAGAAGGGGCAGTTGCGGGTTCTGGCGGGATCAAGCGGCGGAGAAGTTTTGGGACTTCGGCTCCGGGCGGCGGGAGAAGCAGGGGGAGCCTGTGCCGGACGTATGAGGATCGAGCTCGCCCAAATCGACACAAATCGAGCTCGAGATCCAGAAATTTGGGGGCGGCGGCGACGGCGGCGGAGGTCACGAGGGGTGGCTGCGGCGGAGGTCTTGAAGGGGCGGAGCTTCAGGCGGCGGTCGGCGCTCACACGTTCGATTCGAGCGGCAGGCGGAGCTCGCAAGGCCGAGTGAGGTGCTCGCGAGGCCGACGGACGACGGCGCTCGCGGACAGGGGCGTGGGGCTCGCGCGGACGGGTTGACGGCGGCGCTCGCGGACGGGCGCGAGGGGCTCGGCCGGAGGGGGCGTGGCCGGAGGCCGGTGGCGCGGGGAAGAAGCCAGCGGGAGAGGAATCGCACGACGCGCGCCAGGTAAAACAGAACAAACGACCGAGTAGGGGGCCTTCTCTCTCCACCCGTGAAAGATAGGGCTAGGAGGAGAGATTTGGATGCCCCCGTAGAGTAGGGACCCGAGTAAGGGCCCTACTGAAGCTCAATTTTTTGCCTTCAGCCCCTACTTTTTGAGTAAGGGTTTGAGCAGGGGCCTTGCTGGAGTTCCTCGAGCCAGCGTTCATGAACCAGGCAATTCGAGGGGTCAATCATGCATGCTCTGCAAATCCTATCCTCCCCCGGATTCTTTCAAGCTGTGAAGCATTTGCAGCCACAGTGCCTTTTTTTTTTAGGGTCGCAGCCACAGTGCCTGGAGAGTAGTTGTCAGGAATCAGAGGATTTGCTATTCCTGGAGTATCTGATGCCTCCGTCCATTCAGAAAACAAACATATCGCAAACTGTAAAACAGCGGAAAGGTGCTCATTGGACCATTCTACTTGTTTCGTAAAAGATCAACTGGACCAGCTCGGGTTCAGACTTAATGGTGACTGATGATTCTCACTTTTCATTGGATCAATAGGATCAGCTCAGATTCGGATTAAAGGTCGCACTAGCAACTGTGATTCTGTAACTGAACGAGACACAAGTCACACTTCAGTCTTCGGTCGTTGCAGCACATCCAAAATGTAGAAAAGGCAAAACATCACTGTCCACATACTAGTATACTACTCGAGTACGAGACCAACGACGAGGACGCCCTGTGAAAACGTTAACGTAAGATGCGACCATATGGCTTCATCACAAATGGCGTCCCTGCCGAACACTGGATGCAGTATCCATCAGAAATTTCAGAAACTCGGCGCTCTTTAACAGTGTCCATCTGTCGTCCGCTCCATGTACTACCACAGGTAAATAAAACACACTGGAGCCCCTGCAGATCCCATTGTGACATTCTCGTTGGCCTTTCCATCGCCTCCAGTCATGGAAGAAAAAGCCCGGCTCCCCGGCCCCAATTGGGGGCACACCACAGCTCTGCACTCTTACCAACCTATCCCCTCCGCACATGCCCGGCATATGGGCATATGGCACACTCGCTCACTGCTGGTCCGGGCCGTCCGGGCCTATCGCTCGGCGCTCGAGATCCCCTAAACCCTCCAGGCCCCCACTTTGTTAAATATAGATTAGATTACACACACTTCGCTCTCCAGTCTCAGCTCGGTGCCTAAGCCTGAGCCTAATAAGTGGCCTTGCCTTCCTTAACCAAGAAGCATATAGCTACTGATTGGTGTGTGCTCTCAGTCTCAGACTCTTGAGTGCGAGTATAAAAGCGCAGGTAGCTGGTGCTAGTGCCATAAAGAGCGAGCGAGTGAGAACGAGTGGTGTCGCCATGGCGGTGCAGAGGATGGTACTAGTGTACTTGCAGGTGGCCGCGGTGGCGGCGCTGCTGGCGGCGACGGGGCTCCGCGCGCAGCTCCGGGTGGGGTTCTACGACAGCTCGTGCCCGGCGGCGGAGATCATCGTGCAGCAGGAGGTGAGCAAGGCGGTGGGCGCCAACCCGGGCCTCGCCGCCGGCCTGCTCCGCCTCCACTTCCACGACTGCTTCGTCAGGGTCAGTGTCGCCATTGCCTTTCTCAGAAGCTATTCAGAGAACACGTACTATCTTCGTCAGCTGTGGATGCTTTGCTTAACTGAAACTGACGGCTGCGGATTGCATGCAGGGGTGCGACGCTTCGGTGCTGATCGACTCGACCAAGGGCAACACGGCGGAGAAGGACGCCGGGCCCAACACCAGCCTGCCGGGGCTTCGAGGTGGTCGACCGCATCAAGGCGCGCGTCGAGCAGGCCTGCGCAGGCGTCGTCTCCTGCGCCGACATCCTCGCCTTCGCCGCCAGGGACAGCGTCGCGCTGGTGAGCTTTCTGGTTTTCCTTTCCCATTATTTTAATTAACCACGCACTTAGTTAGCTGCATTTGGCAATATACTAAAGCTGCATTCTGGTTTTCCGTCTCGCTTTGCTACAACGGTCAGTGGGCGGTGCCGGTCGCACCTGGTGCTTCAGTCAGTGCTTGAGGGACTTTTTAAACCAGACATGAGCATATGAAATCGGAATCTAAGGCTGGGCTAGCACGCATCATTAGACATACACAGTAAATAAAAGCACATCTGACCCCTGTCTGTCTCTGTCCCCGACCCTTTTTTGA
Source organism: Urochloa ruziziensis (assembly GCA_015476505.1). Classification (NCBI taxonomy): domain Eukaryota; kingdom Viridiplantae; phylum Streptophyta; class Magnoliopsida; order Poales; family Poaceae; genus Urochloa; species Urochloa ruziziensis. The sequence continues at coordinate 21,688,004 of CM027118.1, forward strand.
CGCACATCACACACACCGCCCCCACCAAATGATGCCGCAGGCAGAGGCAGCTGCCTGCACGCCAGAAAGAACTCGATGCCTGCATGGGTCCGACCGCACCACGCGTAGCACGCACGCCATTGTCGCGTCGCGCCCATCCTTCCCTAACGAATCACTCATTCCTATGGTACTCATACTTCCCTGTCGCTGTCGATCTGCGTGCAGGCCGGCGGGAACGCGTACCAGGTGCCGGCGGGCCGCCGGGACGGCGCCGTGTCGCGCGCCTCGGACACGGGCGGGAACCTGCCGCCGCCGACGGCGAACGTGGCGCAGCTGACCCAGATGTTCGGGACCAAGGGCCTGACGCAGCGCGACATGGTGGTGCTCTCGGGCGCGCACACCATCGGCTCCTCGCACTGCAGCTCCTTCAGCGGCCGGCTGTCGAGCTCCGGCACGACGGCCGGCGGCGGGGGGCAGGACCCGACCATGGACCCGGCGTACGTGGCGCAGCTGGCGAGGCAGTGCCCGGGAGGGAAGGCGGACCCGATGGTGCCCATGGACTACGTGTCGCCCAACGCCTTCGACGAAGGGTTCTACAAGGGCGTCATGGCCAACCGCGGCCTGCTGGGCTCGGACCAGGCGCTGCTCAGCGACGGGAACACCGCCGTGCAGGTCGTCACCTACGCCAACGACCCGGCCACGTTCCAGAGCGACTTCGCCGCGGCCATGGTCAAGATGGGGTCCGTCGGCGTGCTCACCGGAAGCAGCGGCAAGATCAGGGGGAACTGCAGAGTCGCCTGATCGGTGTGCGCTTAATTGTAGATTGATATGATTGATTGGTTTTGGACATTGGACCGGAAGTGGTAGCATAGCTTGTGGTTGTAACTTGTAACCTGTATGTACGCTACTATGTACTTGTGCGTGTATGGCTGTGCGAGACCTTGGTATTCTTTGGCTGATTCACCTGTATTCTTTATTTCTTCCTGTTTTCCCCTCCCCTATTAATGGGCGAAGTGTGTCTCGTCTGAGAAAAGACGTGTAACTAGCAGAAACTGCTCGTGTACCAAATGGTGCTTATAATAAAAAAAGGCTAAATGTTTAGTAACAAAGGAAGTATCTCGAATCAGCTGCAGATGTGCTCCAAGTTTGAACCTTTTTTTTTTAGTGGTTTCTACCCGGTATGCCGGGCACCATTTGTTAATGTACATTTTTCAGTTTCGATCAATGGAATGTGAGTAGGTGGGCTGTTCGAAAAAAAACAAATTATCACTTTCAGAAACTGATCAAGAATGCATTCCCCAATCTTTAGCTCCCTGAACAGAGCAAAGTAGTATGAACGAGTCAATCAGAAATGTAACTTGAAATGGGCCTAATAAAATTCTCAGCCGAGCTTGCCCGTTTTGATGGGCTTATTGACCTGATTATCAGTGGGCCTTCCAAAGAAAGACGTAGGGCTTGTGTATGGGCCTCCTCTAGGTCAGACACAACACAGGGAACTACTACGCATTGCGCCCCAAGCCCTTGACGGGCCTACAAGTTGGGCAGTTTTCAAATATGGTCAGATTTTTTTTCTTGGAGCATTTGTATTCTTGCCCTTACTTTGAAATGAAGTTGTGATTTTGCCCCCGTTTATCTAATTTTGCGATTTTGCCTTTTATTATTCACAAGTCAATGCCATTTCGCCTCTAGTCAACGATTAAAACAAGGATAAATTCGCAAAGACCAAGGGCAAAATCGCGTAGACTTGGAAATATCCATGGACAAAATCATAAGTTTTAAAATAGGGGGAAATCACAATTGCACTTCAATGTAGGGGCAAAAACACCAGAAAACCTTTTTTCTTGTGATAACCTTACAAATGTGACATTTGGTGTAGCCTTTTGTTCTCCAGCGCCCAGCCTACTGCTGTTCATCCCATTATATGGCAGAGACGAGAGAGCGTGCAAACCATGGCAGCAACAAACATACCTATACATTTGGCAGGCCACCGGTATACAAAACCTTCCTCGGTCTTCACATCCAGCGGTATACAAGGCATTATTTCAATATAATACAAATGCAGACACTCACACACATGCCTTATACCTACATTATACTAATGTACACACGCACACATACTTAATTCCCTACCCTTATCAACGCCTCCAATAACAGACCCAGCTATAGCAAAATATCAAAATGATGAAGTTACCAAGAGGGCCTTGCATTGGTCGTTATATTACATTGCTTACCATTGGAATTGGAATAGTAAGTAACCGAAAACAACACAAGCATCAATATTGAGTCGATCAGAGACTCAAACCCAAGTAGACACGTTCTCCCCAGGTAACTCTGTTTCGTTTTGTTCACACATGAAACAGAAATCATATTCATGTAGTCTCCACGGCTCCACGCCCTCATTGTTTCTCTAGAAAAGCTGTGTTCCTTCATTCTTGAATTATTGTCATGTACTCACAACTTGGTAACAGATGCCCTATGCAGTAGTGAAACGTCGCCCTGGGCATTAGGATCGAACCGAACCGCCTCGGTTCCCTTGCAAATTCGGTTCTCAAAAAATGGTAACCGTTCGGTTAAGAACCATCGAATTTCGGTTCGGTTCCCATGGAACCGATTTTTTTTTCAGGGCGAACACTGAACAGAGAAGAAGAAGGGCAGAAGCAGTGGGCGGGTGCCGGCACTGGCGCTGACCGACGTGCCAGAGCCTGGGTTGGGGGCGCCGCTGTGGGGGCACCTCGGCCTCGTCGGTCCTCGCCGCGCTGGTCCGCTTCGTCGCCAGAAGGGCAGGACGACCAGCACCGACGGGGAATGAGGCCTAGGGATGGGGAAGGTGGCGGCCGGGCGTGTGCGCATGGTCGCGGCGTCGCCGAAGGGTGCGCGACGGCCGCCGCCAGCCCGCCACCGCGGCCAGCGTCGGAGGGGAAGGCGGTGGCCGGCGGGTGATGGGGCCTAGGGACGGGGAAGGCGGGCGCGAGTGTCGGCGGCTGGTCGTGGCGTCACTGGAGGGGGAGGGGAAGGAGGCGGACGGCAGGGATGGGGCCTGGGGAGGAGGCGGACGAGAGGGGGGCCCACAGGTGGGAGGGGAGGGCGCGACCGATTAGGGTTTGTTAGTGGGCCAGTTGGGCTGATGTTTATGTTGTTGGGCCAAATGTAGGCCTGATTTGGTTCTCTTGGTTAACTGAGAACCACCGAACTAGTCGGGGAAATTCGGTTCCTAAACCGAACTGGGGACCGAATTTCTCGGTTTCTATTCCGATTCTTGGTTTTTTGCGTAGGTTAGAAACTACACTCACCCATGCAATAATACCCGAGCTCCCCTCCCCTCCTCCCCCACCCACCCACACACGGGTCGAATAAGTTTTTGTAACCTTGCCAAAACACATACCGTGTGCAGTGTGCACACTACAGTGCTATGTACACTACTGGAAAATTGACCTTTAGTATCGGTCACAGGACGGCTTAGTACCGGTCGCTGCGACCGGTACTAAAGGTCCGGTACTAACGTGTCGCACGTTAGTACCGGTCACAGTCAGCCGGTACTAACGTGTCGCACGTTAGTACCGGCTGGTAACCCCAGCCGGTACTAATTTACCTGGCCTGCCTACCACGAGGCTCTCGCTCCCCTTTCTTTTTTTTTTTCTTTTCTTTCTTTTCCCGTTTTCTCAATCAACCATGAACAATGCAAGTATCACAATCACACAATCAAATGAATCTCACAATCATAATATCACAAAAATTACACAAATTTCAGTCACAATGACAATCTCACAAAAATCACAAAAATGCATCTCTCAATCTCACAAAAGTCAGAGGCCAGGAGGCCTCTGCGCCCCATGCTCCTGACGGCAACCGCGCAAGATGGGAGGCCTCCCGCCGGCTAGAGGGCCCGCGCGCGCCGCCCCCAAGGCTCGTCGCTCCTCGCCGGCAGCCTCTCCCGCAGGCCGCCGCGCGCTTCCTCGCGCCCGCGCCGCCGCGCGCTTCCTCGCTCCCCCAGCCGCCGCGCTTCCTCGCGCCCCGCCGGCTGCCGAGCGCTTCCTCGCTCCCCGCAGGCCGCCGCGCTTCCTCGTGCCTCACCGGCCGCCGCTCTCGCAGGCCGCCGCACGCGGCCACACGCTTCCTTGCTCCCCGCCGGCCGCGCCAGGCCAGCTGGGCACGCCGCGCGCTCCCCGCGGCCGCTGCCAGGCTGGCTCCACCAAGCCGTCGCGCCCGCGCCGCCGCGCCTGGCTCCCGCCGGCGGGCCTCCTGAGGAAAGAGAGAGAGATGTGTGAGAGAGAGGGGATGAGAAGAAAATGAGAATGAGGAGAAGATAAGGCCGACGGAGAGAGCTGGGGGTTAAAGAGGACAGCTAGCAGTGAGAGGACAAGGGGCAGAAAGGTTTGTACCGGTCTAGGGATACAACCGGTACTAAATGACCACCTTTTGGTACCGGCTAGTATTATTGGCCGGTACTAAAATGGTGCGTCCATTTAGTACCGGCTAATAACACCAGCCGGTACTAAACGACGCACGTTAGTACCGGCTGGTGCCCTCGACCGGTACTAAGCTGGCTTTGCGGGTACTGTTGCCTGGAGCCGGTTCTAAAGGTCCCCTTTACTCCTTTAATTAGTACCGGCTCCGCCCAAGCCGGCACTAAGAGAGAGGGATGGAAGGTCCTTTCTCCCGTAGTGGGAGGTACTCATAAGTCATAAGAAACCTATTATATATGTAAAAAAACAGGGTTCTGGCTATGGAAACATAGGATGGCACCCGATCGGTCCATATGCGTACAAACATGCATGCTGCCTTTTAGACAGGACCGCGGGACCATATTGCTCAATATACAGATATGAGGGGTAAAATTTTAATAAACCCTTGTCATAATTATTGAAAATCAGCATGATTAATTACCTGCAATTTGGTTGAAACAGAGAAGGATTCGTTACTGTACGGCTTCACGCAGACAGTAAAGTTTTGGAATTCTCTGCAGGCTTCCGGGGGATACAATACAGACAACATATTTTTATAGGGATCGCTTTCAGCTAATGCCTGGTTAATGACAGGGTACAGACATATATGTACCGGGTCGGCAGGTCATACCTCGCGTATATATGCATGCGTCATAACGAACGGTAAAGATCCTGCAGCCTTGTCCATGATGCATAAGCCTGTCGTGCATGCTTCCTTGTCGCATTGGCGTGCAGCAAATTTAATTTGCTTTGGTCCAGTCTATCTATATAGTGGTCTCCCTTCCATCAAATTAAAAAATGACGTGAATTGAATGTATCTAAGCTGATAAGGTTACTTGTAGTGGAACCATCACACCAGGTTTGAATTATCGACTCAGCATTGACGCTCTCATTTATTTTTTATAAATTTATTTCGATCTAAGATTTAACATGCGTTATATATTGTTTCAGTGGTAGGCAACATGCTCGTCCTCGCCTTTTCTTCTAGCTACAAACATGGGCGGATTCAAGAATTGAGGGGGAGGGGGGGGGGGGGGGGTGGGGGGGAGGTATTGACTCGGCACTAGTGCTCTCATTTAATTTTTCTAAATTTATTTCGATCTCTTTTTCTTCTAGTTACAAACATGGGTGGATTCAAGAATTGAATGAAGGGGGACTCTTATTTCTTCTTTTATTATTCCTCCCTCCTCTCCTTTTCTTCTCCCTCCTCCTCTCCTTTACTTCTCCTCTTCATCCATGGGCTAACCGTACTTGTTGTATGTGTAAAATCATGATGACTAATAAGATCCGAATCATGGTGGGTGGAGTCATTTAATTTATCATTATCATGCCTCCACCAAATCGTCCATGGAACTACATCTTTACATTTGCAAAGATTGTAAATTTGGCAAATTGTCACTGCCTGCTTTCTAGTTTAGTTTTAGGGAAAATGGGATGTAGATATGCAATAAGCTAAAAAAAACTTGACAAACCCTAAGGTGACTGACGACTTATCTCTGTACCTGCTTTGACAAAGTCACGTCACAGGGTCAGAATTAATTAATAATGAGCTGTGAATGCCCTGACCTACACGTAACGGTGCCACCGTCGTCGTTCCTAATCCATTTATCACCTTGAGAAAGATAGCGCGTGAACCGCTTTAGTAGGCTCACGAGAATTACGCATAAACCCCTACGGCTTTATCGACGAGATCCGGATGATATTAAACGTCATCATATATAATTGACTTCTTGTCGCGATTCGTAGTGTATCCCACTGCCTGGTGCTGTAGCGCATCCCCACACCTCAGCCTCTAGCTAGGGCCAAACATGATAAAGAGATGAAGCCGTGAGGTGATGAGGGTTTTATGTCTCAACATCTCAGCAACTAACCGGGGAGACAAACCTTTAGAGCAAGCTATCATGCGCGCATATGCATATGGCCGGTCCGCCTTCTCTATGGGCTATGCCGGCCCTGTGGGGATGGGGGAGCACGCAAGCATGCCATGCAGGCTGCAGATCAGGATCGCAGCGATGCACGTAGAATTCTCCCCTTCTCGGGGAGCGAGCCGGCGCAGGGGCGGTGGGTCTCTGACATGTGGTCCTGGGGGAATTCGAGACCACGTCGATCGCGTGGTGGTGCGCAGCAGTAATGACAAGGTCTGAGTCGCAGGGATCCGCATCGCATCGCATCCCCTCCCGCGCTATGCGCACTGCGTAACGGCGCCAAGTTTTGTCTCCACTGAAATCCTCGTCTACCCGAGTCTGTATGTGGCTGCACTATGACATGTGGGACCAACATTCAACTGGACCCACATGGCAGGGAGGTGGAAGTAGCTTCTCCTTGCTGGGTGGCGGAATTAATGGCGTCGCACAGGTGACAGGTGGGTGTAAAAGGGAATGAGAGCCTGAGCCGACGCTGCCAAGACTGCCCTCCACTGCATGCCTGCTACTGAGCGTGCTGCCGCTGCCAGATGGGACCACGCCTGCTGCTGGCCTGGACCTTAGAACATTGGTCTGGGCCCCCGCCACACACATATATCGAATGGTCCTAATGTTGTCATTGGGGTTTATTTGCATGGTTAGAATAGAATTGTGCAGGGCTCCTGCTGTCTTTTCGAAAAAAAATAGAATTGTGCTCAGGCCAATTCAGCACAACCGAGAGAGCAGTTTGGAGCCTAATCCTTTTTTTTCTTAGAAGAAATCATACGTTCCAAACAAGACCTAAAGTCGACAAGATGGACGGTCATAATTCAAACGTTTTCATTATCTAAAATAATTCAAACATTTAGTTCATAATAAATACGAGTGTTGATGTGTTTTTAGTTTTTACTTATATTACCCTGTGAAGGAATTAATCGAACAGACAAAACACACCAAAGGGGTCTCTTTCAACCTAGATGGTCAAAGTTGATCTTTTGTCTAGCAAAATACGCCTCTCTATGCTTTTCGTCTTTACTAGACATTTCATCAACATAAGGTGTGTGGTCCATGAGAGACACACCCTGCAATTTGCACAATGAAGAGCGTGTTGATCGTCCCAGCATATTAAGACACTGGTTGAGCACGCGAGGCTGCTATTCCAAGTAGCCTAGCTCGGCCAAAATATAGAGTTCGATCATGTGGTGGTTGGATCGAGTAGCCATAGAGGAGCACAGCAAGTTGTGTTCACTTCTAGTTTGTATTGTATCATTTGGTTTGTTCTAGAAAATGCATCTGTACATTTAACACCTGGTTCTCCTATTCCACTTTGTCATGAGCGGCATGCACAATAATATTTGGTCTTATGTGATGGTGTTTTTTTTATCAATTAACATACTGTTATGTGAAACTGATGGATTGAAATTAATCTTATACAAGGTTGACAGTTTACAGTTCTTGATTTAATACCACATATATATGAAGCAAGCAATGAGTGACTAATAATTTATAAAATTGAATTATCTGAATGAATAGGGTGAGTGGGGCGCAAAAATGTGCGACTAGTATACATCAAGAATGAAGTTTGTGTATATTGTCGTGTCACCTTGCCTTTATTATCAATTTATTCTTATACATTACATAATCGCTTCTTTCTGCCACCACTATTCTTTGGGCCTACCATAATAATGTTTTTAGTTGTTCGGACACCATCATATATATTACTTTGGTCTAATTCACGTAGATTCTCCTCTACATGCACTTATTCTTAATTGTTGCTATTCAATCAAATAGCTCGTGCTCTATCAACTATGCATTTCATTGTCATCTTCTTAACGCCTGACTGCGACCTTGAGCTGAACATTTTAAATAGTGTACAACACAACATATCCTCATCTTGTACCTCATGTGTGGTTCTCTGTAGATCAATGGGTCAGAGCTTTCCTTATCGCTGCTAGAGGGGTTGTATTGTGTCCACCGTCAGTAATGCACCAAGATAGTGGTTTGTCGTGTACCTGATGTTGTGATGGGGGCCAAAAACCTGGTGTACAAGCACATGTATATCCTCCCGGCCTACCCATTACCTCTACGCTCTACCAATGCTTGTTGGTGGCCACCGCCATATGATTGACACGCTTCTCTTTTTGTTGCATCTAGATCATATAACTGACTGCATGCACAGTGTTATCCATCATCATCACTACACAGCCTGAACTCATCTCCTAATTCAACAAACACTATGCTTTTGTTGCATTCAACGTCATCCTGTATAACACTACAGCCACCCCGGATTGTTTACCACAGAATGAGAAGTTGCATTGGTCAGCCGTACCACCGGATTGTCGTCTATGCTGTTAGATAGCCGGAGGGGGGGGGGGGGGGGGGGGGGGGGGGATTAAGGGTTACTTTTTCATGATCTTATTAATAAAATAATTTATAAACAATCAAATGGGTGTTACATATTTGGGTTGATTTTTCGTAATAAAGGGGCTCGTGTGGGTATTATATATTTGGGTTGATTTTTCGTAATAAAGGGGCCCGTGGTTAATAATTTATAAATAGGTGTATATGACACTCTGCCATGTTTCCTCTTATTAATGTGGTAGCTTTTTTGGTCTTTATTAGATCAATCATATGACCGTTTTTTTTTGTCAATCTATACTATAAAGGATGACGAAATTTTCATAGCAAATCTTACTGGTTACTCTTACCCCTCAACACGTCGGATCTTATGATGACGATCACGATCAGACACTATAGATTAATCTAAAGAGTCTAATTTGACTACATCACTCCTATACCGTCGGATTTTATGATGACCGAACGCTCTAGATTAATTTAAAGAGTCCATGTTAACTACATCATTGATTTTGTAATTTTTTTAAAACACGTGCCACAGGCACGTGCCCTTCTGCTAGTTATAATAAGATAGTAGACATATCGGGCTCCCTGTGTGTAAGTAAACAACAGCCAGATAATGCAAATATAAGCAGGGGCCGGGGGCCTTACTCAAATATTTTTTCCAATTTCTGTTTACTATTCTGGACCAAAAAAATCACTAGGTGTTGTGACCCTATCAAAGGATGGCTGAGAGCATGGCCAAATATAAAGGCTATAGCCCGTCACAAAGCGGAAGTGTTCTACTGTAAAAAATATTGTGCCTCTACATTTGGTATCTGTCTAAATTCATGAACCAAGAGTGGGCCGTCGTTATCTGACCACATATGCTTTTTCATGTTGTCTTTATCACTTTGCGGCCTGCTCATGTATTGAAAACTAGAAAACGATTCGCAGGGCCATCTGTGTGTGTACGATCTAAATGTTGCCCTCAGAAGGATCCTTGAAACGTCTTTTTTCGCTGATCCATTTAATTATTTGGCCAAAAGGGAAGAATAATAATGCTAGCTTTGGACCAATTCTGACCATTAAGAAGCGCAATTAATTATCCTTGAGGAGTTGGGGACCTGTATGTGTTTTGTGGCTGCAATTTGCAACTAGGTTCTCCTTTGCCGCAGGCTATATATGTGAAATAGACGGCACTCACAAATATAGCAAAGAAAAACATTATACGTATATAGTGCCATCCATATTTCACACATGCGGTTGATCCCATTTGGGTAGATGTCACAGCTAGTATATGGCTTATTTAATTTGCAACACACGATAATTTTTTTTATAAAACAATCAGTTCCCAAAGGGCTAAAGAAACCCCCGAAAGTTTAACATGATGTTGTTTATGTGAACATAGACAACTTTCCAATGTTTGTATTTGTGTGATAAGATCACACCCTAGCTATCTGATCAGAAAACAGAAAGCAAAAACACAAACAAACATTGGCCTCTCTTAATAGAACAAAATAGCCATACATGTTAATTTACTGTTGTGATTCTATAATAAAACTTTTATTTATGTATCACATAATTAAATACTCAAAACAAACAAGATTTTTTAACCTAACTTACCAATTATCCTGTCTGATACATACAAGTTTTCTGAGGCCAATTATTGTTCCTGATCGTTGTACGCAAGTAATTATAGGTTGTATGCTGCACAACGTATAATCAGTTCAGATCAAATGTAGTTTAAACCCTTATTTTGTTATGAAATGGTTGTCCCTGCTTAATTTTATTAGTACATGACAGAACATTAAAATTATTGCAGCTTAATTAGGAGTCTTCCAAAATATGAGTAAGACAGGAAATAGTAGTAAGAAAATTCTAAAATCATGGATGCATGTCTAGATATCTTGTTTTAGATAGAAATAAACTAAAAATGTTGTGGTCTCATTGAGGGGCGGTTATTCTCCCATTTCCTTTGAAATGATGATGCATAAAAATTTTCAGTTGTGTTTTTTAAATTACGTATCTGTCTAAATTCATGAAACTCAGCATGAATCATAAAAGAAATAAATAAACAGGGGTGCAACCCAGTTGGTCTTTGATACTTTTTCTTTGAAGACTCAGTTCTTATACATATCGGGTGTCTTTTGTATAGATCTATTTGTAGGATGGTCCATGCCCTATTATATATTGACAAGATAATGACACTCTAGCTAGCAAATATGTCACTCGACCGTCCTTCTTATGGTGGTTAGGAGCAATTAATTTCAACATGATAGCTTGTCTCCGTTGGAAGTTGCAATTTTCTGACCATATTAACTTAACTAATAAGCTCCCAATTTGTGAACATGTACGCGAGGCTACTATGCAGGCAGCCCTATAAGACAATCTGAACACAAGCCGTACCTATGTTGGGGGACCAGCAACTTTTATGCGATGCATTGGTGCAACTAAAAGTATAAAAGGATGGTAATACTAGAGCAGAATTGAATCTGGATCTATTACAGTTAGTTCCCTATCTAGCACTGGAATACACACATGTAGTGTGCTGCCGTGTGTTTATTTCTTAGTGTGGGCATGGTTTAGATACAGCTTGATGTACGTCTAAGGTAGCCTTTTCATAATGTTTACCGGAAGAACATTTACCTTCTTTTCAGCAGCTAGAAGATCAAGGTAGGACTTATGTAGGATTGTAGGTGACACAACATAAAGTTTAAAATGAAGTATCAAATAATACTGTAATAGATAAGTTGTACCGTATATATGGACAAAATACAGGCACTTTTTTATTGCTACACACGGATAGATGAACACTGAAAGTTAGTATTCCTAAATTTTCTGTACAGTGTTTCATTTAATTTTTATATATTTGTATTCAACTGTACATTTGATGTGTTCTCTCGGTTTTAAAACAGTATGATTCTTATTTTTGAAAAAATGTATGCATGCATTAGCAGGAAATTTAATGTTTAAAGAATTGAGAGCCAGCAGGATCTATCTTGAACCTTGTACGAATTATAGACACAGAGCTGCAACACGCAGCAATAGAAGCAGTAGCGGATCAGAATATCAGATGTGCAGCAGCCTGTAGCAGGGAAGAAAGAATTGCACAAGAACCAAGCCAAGAAGGATAATACAAGATGAGGATACAGGAGTAGAGTACAGATATCCATGAAAAGCATCTGATGTTTAGGAGAAAGACTAGGGTCTGACGGACCTGACCTGATCCAGTCATCCAATAACTGCCTCTGCTACCTTGCTTTGGGAGGAGAGCCTTGTGAACTTGTCCGGAGGGCGTGCTTCAAGAGACTAAACTAAAAATTACATGACGCAAACAGTAAGATGAACACACATTGGGGCCTAATTGTTATCATATGCAGATTCCAGAATGCACGGTGCAGTTCATAATTAACTGAACATGGTCAGAGATTCAGAATATATGTACAATTACAAAGAGCAAGATACCATATTCTCCAAATAAGCCTCCAAGAAAAGAGAGATGAAGAACACACATTGATTAGCTAAGGAAAGCAAGTGAATTAATATGAGCAAGAGATATCATCAAGAAATAGTAATCCATCAACAATTATACATATGCAGATGCAGTACTGGAGCTATATACCAGCTGCTCCAACCATTGCCTGATCTTGAATTCCTGATCAGTTCGCGTGTCAGTGCCTCTCGATCGCTGCTAGTCTCAATTTCTCCCCTTCTTCTGCTAGCTGTTGGTTCTCTTCAGTTCTTCTTCATCACAGCCCAAGATCCAAAGAGCACCCATCCTTCCCTGCCGTCGAGGAGGATGTTGATGACGACGGCGAGGGCAGCTGCAGGAGCGTCGACGCCGCCCGGGTGACACCGCCGGCGCCGTCTTCTTCGCCGTCCGGCGGCGGGCAGTCGAGGTTCACCCCGAACAGCCGGACGCGCTTCGACCTCGCCTGCCTGCTCCACCGTGGACGCGGCGACGCTCACGGGCACCGACGTGAGCACCACGGCCGCCGGAACCACCTGCTGCGGCCGCAGGAAGATCACGTGCCGGCTGCTTGGCGGCGCCGGAAGAGCGGCGGCGGGGCCGTACGCGCCCGCGCCGTAGTCCTGCTGCCACGGGCAGATGGGCACGGACGGGAGCGGCATGAACCGGTGGTGGTGCGATGCCAGCAGCGGCGGCGGCAGGAAGGCGAGGTCCTGGCGGCGGCGGCGGAAATCGATGAAGAGGCGGCCGCGGGCGGGGCCATGGGCGGCGCCGCGCGAGAAGAGGACGGTGTCGCCGGCGCCGAGGCGCTTCTCCTTGACGAAGCGGCTCCACCCTTTGGTCATCACGTAGCTCTGGCTGCTGTTCCAGTACGAGTACCGGAACCGCCACGCCTTCCCCGACCGGTCCTCGAAGCTGAGCACCAGACCCTTGCCGCCGCCCGCCGCCGCGGCTGCGGCGGCCGCCGCCGCATCGAGCGCGGGGAAGTAGCGCTCCGCGTGCTGCTTGGGGATGACAAGGCGGTTGAGCTTGCCCACGTCGCTCGGGGTCACGACCTTCTCGAACATGTGCTCCTTCTCCACCCACGCCGCCCCGGTTGCGGCGGCGGCGGCGGCGCGAGACCTCTCGGAATTCTCGACCCCGCCGTGCGCGGGCGCAAACTCCATGGGGGGACTCCGGCTGCTGTAGCTGTTGACTTTTGACTAGTATGCTAGCTACTACTTCAGGCAGGGATCTGCTGGAGGTGTATGTAACAGTACTATATGCGCTGCAACTATTTCTTTAGCAGAACAGGAGGGGGTTTAGGGTTAGATTAGCTCAATATTATATGGGGATACACGGCTGATCTGTTGAACCAGCTAGCAGGATATCAGACGATGATTGGCTGCTAAGATATGGATTGCTATTTCGAGAGGGGTTGGTGATCGAAGATAGGGAAGAAATGGGGATCTAGCTCGGGAGCACTTTGCTGGCTTGCGAGATTTTTCAGCAGAGGCACTGTATGTTTAGATCAGTAGGCACGCATCATGCATGCGTACATGAGATAGGGAGGGGAAAGGTTGGGAAGAGCAACACAGGCAGCCCCAGGGAGGTTTCTTAAGGAGGAAGATGAGGAGGCATCTAGCATTTCTACTAGTAGCTGATGAGGGCTGATCGAGGCTCTGGCCGGTGGGAGATTGTTGGGAGAGGAGCAAAGGCGAGTGCGAGAGAGATCGGTCGATGTGAGAGGGGTGGGGCCCGCGGGCGACGAATGATAGGGCTCGAGCTCATGTGAGCATGCATGTCGCTCTCAGCCCACTGGGATCCTCCTCCTCTACCTCTAGCGGAGAGCTACAGGCTACATACATACTAGCTCTCAGCCTCAGCTAGCTAGCTCCACCGATCCACGGATGGACGGACGGGAATACGACCTCGTTCTCTCTCGGCCGCAGTCTTTCAGCGCGCAATTGCGTACGTGTTGACACAATGACACTTGACGGCATGATCAATGATGGGATGCGAGCGTGGCCGTGGGGAGAAATATCTGCTCCTGGCCGGATCGGCCGGCGTGGCAGAATAATGGACAGTATTTCGTTCCTTCTTTATCCTTTTTTTCAATTCAGTTTTTTCGGCACGTACGCTTTACTTGATCGTACCCATTGATCGTGAGGTTGCGCAACGAAAATGATGTGGTAGTCTACGCGGGAAGTCCGACCCCTATTCCAGGCCGTTGGATGCTGCTGTGCGATTGGTGGGAGTAGACACCATGGATGCCTACTGGATGACGTCATTGATGACGTGTGCGTGACGTGGCTCGGTTAATTAGAGCGACTGGCTAATCGATTTGCCGCGTTCACACTGGCTGGGTTATGTTATTTGACAGGGACGTTTAGTTGGTGGGTCCACATGTGGGGTTACCCAGGTGGGTGCACATGTGGGGTCGGCGAGGTGTGGGTCCATATGTCGGGTCGGGGAGGTGCGTTCTATCCTGAATCACGGGTGTTTGGGTTGCTTTCGTGGAGAGCTTTCTTCTTTGTACGAGAGGTCCGCCATTGCCGTCTTCTTCGAAGAGGTCCTGTTGTGGTTCTGGATCTGCTGGTACGTCTGCAGTTCGTTGGGCGCGTTATATTGGATCATCTGAATTTTGCATTGGGCTGAGTTTGGTTTTATTCAGATCTGGATGGGTAGGCGGCGGGTCAACTCTCGTGCGGATGTTGTTGAGGTTACTTTGGTTGGGAGATCTCGCGATGTTTCGCAAGTCGAGGTAATCAGATATCTTCTGTTGAAGTCTGTTTGAGTTCAATTGTGAAACAATTGCATAGATCTAGATTAATGTTGAACTGAATGTGGTGGCGTTGGAGTTGAATAATAGTTCGTCTGATGTTAAATCGGATCTGTGTGCTTTGTGCTTGTGTTAGGCTATGCCTGGTAGTTCTACAAGGAGATCTTCGAAGCGGAAGAATTGTCTGTTGAAGGAAAAGATTGAGATTAGAGGTGTTTCGGCGAGATGTTCAGTAAGTCAGGTGTACGATGTTATGCAGGGCTTAAGTGAGAGGAAAAAGGAGCTTGTTCGAGAAATTGGCTTTGCCGGGTTGTTGTCTTTTCCTCCAATTACTCATATGGACAACAAGTTTGCTGTGTGGGTTATGTGTTGTGTCGATGCATTGGAGCATTGTATTGTTGTTGATGCTGATAAGAAGATTAAGTTTGATAAACATGATGTCGGTCTTGTTTTTGGAATTCCTACTGGAGGGAAGATTGTTGAGGTGAAGTCGAAGCGAAAGAAGGAAGTTGTTTCTAGAGTGTGGTGTGAAATGATTGGGATTAAGGACAGTCGGAATCGTAGTATCAAGGCAATTTTGGATGTCATTCAGCGCGAACATGGCTCAGTAATGTCATATGGAGAGTGTGTATCTTTCAAACTTGCATTTGTTGTGTATGTGCTGTCCACTGTGTTGGCTCCAGGGAGTAGGTATGACTATGTGTTTCTTGATTATTTGGATGCTTTGGAGGACCCTATGGAGATTGCCTCGTACGATTGGTCAGAATATGTGTTCCGGAAGGTTCTTGGTGGTATTAAGCAGATGCGAAATGTTTTGACGTCTGGTAAGAAGGTGCCAAATATTACTGGGTGTAGTTTGTTTTTGCAGGTATGTGGTTTTGGTTTCCTTATGCTACTATGTGTCAGTAAGTGTATTTTTCAAAGTTGATATGGTCTGCAATTTTGAGTTCATCCTTGTATTTGTTGTTTCATTTGTGCGTAGGTGCTTTATTTGGACAGTATTGACCTAGGGCCTTGGTCCATTGAAGATAAGGGTCTGCCGCGTGTTCGTTTTTTTTCGGGTGATAGGTTCAAGTATATGATTGGGGCGGATACTAAGGATTGTACTAAGGATCGTAAGCTTCGGACTTTTGGTATAAGACCGGTATGTAATTTGCCTTGTATGACAAGAACTGTTTCAAAAAGAATGTTGAGATACTAGATGTATTTGTAGTGGATGAGAATATTGGTGTCTTTGGTTTTGTTTAGTGTATTGTGTTTCTTATTCATGATTATTTATGCAGTTGTTGTGTCCGGCCAAGGTATGCTATTCATGGGCTGCTGCTGCTCGTGATATTGTAATTGGAGGTTGTGATGAAAGGAAGCAAGCATTGTGGCAGTCAATTGTGTCGCTATGTCGTTTGCATGATATGCCTGATGAGGTGGTGGCTGACATAAAGTTTTAGTTTTATTACTACTTATATCTGTGTGTTTTTTCTTTCATGAACTTTGTTTTCAATAGTAATCATGTTTTTTTTAAAATATGGCAGGAAGGTGGACGTTTGTTTCATATTGTTTCTAGTATTGATTTGGAGGTTGGTTCAAGGATTACTGCTGCTGTGGCTGCGTTTGTGGATAATTATGGTCGTCAGAGGTTTCGAGATGGCGACTGCACCCTCTAAATGCTCCAGGTATACTGATTTGGTGTATTTGTACTGTTTGTTTTCGCATGCTGTTATTTTGGGAAGACAGGTAAAAGTCTTATATTGTGTCTGTGTTTATTTTTCTTTTGGTTATTTGAAGATAATGGCAAGATGATTGGTGTGCTGCGCTGTTATGAGCATGTTGGTCAATGTTCATATGGTGGTAGTAGTAATATGTGTGCTGAGGACCGAAGTGCGGAGTTGTTGTTGGACAATTCATATGCTGTTTGCAAATCTTCTTCACATGGAAATGGATATTCTTGTAATTTGAAGGGGGTGGATGAGTCAACGTGTTATACTGCTTCTTGTGTTATTAAGGATCCTTGGGATCTTGGTTTTAGTTTTAAATATACTATGCAAGGCGCTGTTGAGATGCTTTCGGATATGTGTTCAGCTTATGCTAATGGGAAACAGTAAGTATGCTTGAGCACATGATTTTGCTTGCGTAGTTTTCTTAGTTGTCGTGTGTGTTTCTATAGTTTGAGTACTGACAAACTACTTGTCAGGGATTTTATGATTGGTATTCGACCAAAAGTTGTAGCATTGAAGATTTCAGACCTGCTTTGCAAAATGTTTGGTTCTGTTGAACTAGATGTTCACTTTGTCGATGCTCTAATTGGTTGCATCAAGTATCGTGATGCTACTTTATATGGAGGTCTACGTTGTGTACGTTGGAGGCATTTTGTACAGTGCAACTTCATGGTTAGTGTTTCTGCTATTTTGGTTTTAAAAAAATTATAATTATTGTTTGTCACTTTGTTATATTATTACGGGATTGGTTAATGTTAGTACTTGATGAGAGCTTGTGATATTTTTTTTATTCATTTGTGTTGGAACAGGAATCATTATTGGCTCGTAACTTTGACAAAGGTGGAGTCGTGGCTACATCCAATTTTGCTATGGAATATGTTGGTTATGATGTGTCGTCATGTAAAATGGTATGTTGGTTCATGCAATGGTAGGACAGATTCTATTTTTGTGGTGTTCGTTCTTCTAAATTTGTTATGTTACATGGTATTTTGTTTATGTTTCTTTGTGTGTGTGTGTAGGTATTTTTTCCTTCACGGCTTCCAGATCGGTGGGTTTGTTATGCATGGAGGCCTGATGTCCAGAAGATGGTTGTATTTGATCCGCTGTCGTTTATGGGAGATGGGAATGTAATTTTCCAGTTTCATGAGGACATGTTTGAGTTGCTGATGGATGCGCTCACACAAGTACAAGGTTTGCTTTGTTCTCCATGGGTTGTAGGGGGCATTAAGCCATCATTGGAAATTGTCAATGCTGCTGATGGTTTTGTGAGGTATGTATATGCATGTGCTTGCTTTCCCTGGTGGTTAAGAAATTTTTTTAGGGGCTAATGCATTAACATTTTTTAGAAAGAATCGGTCTGGATTGGCTTGCCTGTATTTCTGCTGCATGTTTGATGGTTTATGTGTTCGTGGAGGCGATTCCATGGTTTGTATTATCATAAATAATTTCTGTTACTTGCAGTTCATAGTTAGAGTTATATTTTTATTTGCTATTATTGTTATCATACGCACAGTTTTCATATCTCATATTGATGTTGGAATGTAGGCTGATGTTGGGCTGGAGGCGCCAGTTATTATTGCTGAGGCTGTTGATGCTATGAAACCATGGATGCATCTGCAGTAAAGTTGTATGACTTTACTTGGTACGTGATTTTATAGGTTTATGTGTTCTGCTTTTTCGTCAATGTATCGAATAAGGAGTGTTGTGTTTTGTATTGTTCTGATTTAGTCTAACTTGTTGATGATATGTTGTATGCAGGTGGGGTGGTGTGAAGCTTATGATGCTTCATTTGTTTGGATAGCTGTGTCAGCTGTTCTTCGCGCTGAATGTTGCTCAGCACCTGTTGTCTATTGTAACACGGTAGACTGATATGGTCATGTTGTTCATATTTTCTAGTGTACAACCCACATAATTTTCTGGAAGATTTAGTTGTTAATTTTTAGGTTCGTCTATTTATTTCAGTGTGCATGCTTGTATTCTAATACACATGTTGGGTGCTTCAGTTTTGATAGGATTTGTGCGTCTCATTTCATATTTGTAACCAGCAATTACATTATTTAATTGTTGTTTGAAATAAATGGTCTGAATTTTACAATACAACTTCCGCAGTCTTTATTACATTACAGGGTAATATTGCATTAATACGGTGGTACAATCAATAAGTACTCATGCTTTACATTTCACAGTGATCTTGTTAGTACTCCATGAACGCCTGGTTCAGTCTGAGGCTATCTTGTAGTGGTTGTAGTCGATTGTTGGGTAGATGACGCCCTCGTTGAAAAGTGTTGTCACGATTTTGCTGCAGTGTGATGTTGAAATTAGAGCGGTACTGGGAGGACTGTGTGCAAAATTAAAGGCTACTGCAGTTCATGTGTATAATAGGGTTATATTTCTGCATACATTAATGCATTTTTGTCTATGCCTGTTTTGTGGCGTAGGCATTCCATTGAGGCTCCTGATTCTGATGACCTGCACATTTTGAATTATTGGTGTTCAAATAGAGTACATGGTAAAGTTACATTTGGTTACACTTGGTGTTATGATTACTTACCTCATAGTTTCAGTGCTTAGGAAAGCCAGCACGGTTTGCTTCATTTTTGCGTGCTGTTCTTCAGTTTTTGATTCTGGGGTGTCTATTTTCTTTGGTGGAGGTCTTGTGGTCAGCTGCACGTGTTGGTAGATTGTCGATAAAAAGTGTGCTGTTATGTCATTGTGGTTTGAAATCAGCCTGTGCAGTTTGTGTAAGGTCAGTATTTTATATGCTAAAATTTGATTATGTTGTGTAAATCGCATTAGTAACTGCGTACCTCGCCTCAATTGTGGACAGCGTTAGTTTATTGCGGTCCCAGTGTGGGGTTGCATATATCATCCAGTACTTGTTAAGACTATTTTCATATGTTGTTGTATGCTGTGGAGTTAGTAGGGAATGTGTACGATAGCAGTGTTGTGAACTCATATTTGTAGTACTTACTTTGTTTCGGACATGAGTGAGGCTCCTGATGAATCGCATGGCCTGGTGAGTATAGCATTTTCAAATGTTGTTATTTTACATGTTTTAGGCAGGAGTACTGGTAGTGGGCTCTACTGTTCTTACCAAATTCTTCCTTCTATTGCTGCAGTTCCATCTGTTAGAATGTAGTCGGTGTAGGGTTGAGCCTTATGAATGGAGGTTACTAGTCCGCATACTCTTACCTGTTATTTGACATGTAATGTCGAAATGCATGGATGCTGATAGGATGTGAATATTGCTTTCTACAATGAAATGAGTCAGCATGTATTACCGTGTAGACCTCCGAGTTTGAAATTACAAGCCTTCCTCTATGTCGATCGGTCTTTGTTGCGTCGTAAAGCATCTTCAGTGTCACGTCGAGGATGTTCTTGTTTGTATGTATGTTGTTGGTTGTCACGTGTGCTGGTTTTGATAGAGCTGTAGAGTTTGAGAATGAGTTGGTAGAATTGTTCTCATTTTGTACTTGTGGATTCATGCTTTGTATGGGCTGCATATTCATGTGTTGTAGGGGTTTACGCTTTGTGACGGTATGGAAAGCTTGTGTTCTGGTAGATTGGTGGTTCCTCTATATATAGGGGTGGCTAACTGTTGAGGAACTTGTGCAGCAAGGCTTTTTCTTCTGGACCAAGCATGTTGTCTTCTGCTGGTCCCGTGTTGAATTGTAGTGTGTTTCTGTGCAGTTTCCTCGTAACTGTGGACATTTGTGCATTGTAATGGTAATGAGTGGTATTTGTATGTTGTGTATTTAACTGATTTTTAGGGATGTAATGGATGCGATTGCTACTTCAAGGTTGGTTCTCGTTGACTTCACTAGCTAAGCGTGCACCAACCATTTGGATGCAGCTTGCTAAACCTGTGTATGACAATAGTGTGGAAGGTATTAAGGTGGATAAGATGCAGGGATCATAGATAGATACAGGTTCATAAGTTCTTAGGGGTGCCGTTTTGGGCTTACAATACCATGACAACACTGATGTAGATGTCTAGGGAAGTGTCCTTATGCCCTTATGGGCTTACAGTACCAGAATGTCAAGTTGGAGATGACTAGGGGGACTGTCCTTATGCCCTTATGGGCTTACAATACCAGGGTCATCAGTCTTACATAAATAGGCAGTAGCGTTATTGCCTTAGTGGCTTACAATACCGATACTAGATAGTAGTTGTCCATAGGCATGTTGGCTGCTCAATTTGTTGTAGTTGTCGCAGGAGGTGTGTCCACTTGCAGCAGGCTGTTGGAAGGTGTAGTAGAGCAGCCAAGGCCTTTTGTGCTTCATCATCACTGGGGTCCGACAGGGAAGATCCTGATTCCGACTACACCATCTTCCTCATTCTGCATGCAGAGCACAATGATTTCATCCTCGCGGTAGTGATGGCGGTCAATCATCCTTGTCCATCCATTGCATCGCATCATGTTGTTCCTTTTTGTCATGGTCCCAGTGGCTTCAGCAAGACCGGTCTCATGATAGTACCGGATCGGGATAGGTCCATCAGCGAACCAGTTTGAAACAGATACACTCAAGTACTGCAATGCAAAATTGAATATAAATAGGTGTATGCAAACATGTAGCTTGACAGGAAAATATTGGTTCATATGATGATCAAGTTGTTGTGCATTCGAACTTACCAAGTGACCATAGTAGATGTTGCTGAAGTTGAGTTTCATGCTGTAAAGAGGATAGTTCATAGGGAAGTTGATCCATAGGTAAAGGAGCATGCCCATGATTCGGTTTGTGAAGTTGACTCCGTGCCCGCGGTCAAACCAGAGCGCCAACAGATCAGGGAGTACTGCACATTTAGTTACACATTGAGTTAATGAACAAATGTGATGCTGTGAGCTTTGCATTTAGTAGTTGTTAGTCAACAACAAATTTAGTAATTGTTGAGATGGTGCTGTCATACCGTTGAGAGGGTCATGTTCCTCATTTCCCACATTTTGAGGAGGCCATCTCATTTAAGGGCATAACAATTTCTGGATTTGCAAGCTCTGGTGTCCAGTGAATGGGCCTATGGGCCATTGGCTTGTCTTCACCCGTAGGGTAGAAGAGGAAGAGGGCCATTTGGTGAGGAGCATACATGCCAAATAAGCCCACATCACCATGCACTATCCTTTCAGCCTGAACGAGATTGGGCCAGTGACCACCAAGAGTGAGCACTCCATTTTCAAAATTGGCAGCAACATCAAAGGGAATGCCTGCTTGCCCAATGATGCGAACTGTTGGTGCAACCAATTCAGCGAACTCTGGACCAAACTGGAGCTGGCATTGCTGCAGCAACGAAAACGATTCCCATGTAAGCATTATGAAAACTGAATTAGGTGGAACCAATTGAGGAATTATTTCATAAGCGTTAGGTGTTAGAGGAAAATATAATGTACTTACAATTCCCATGATGAAATCTGCTGCGAAAACGACGTGGAAAGAACGCCCTGCTGCCAGCACTTGTTCTATGTGTGGCTCAGGTACCTGCTGCTGTGGTATGCCATTTGGATTCTGAAAATAGAAAACGAAAATAGGTTTTTAGGCAATGTGCAGTTGTATTGTACATTCCTCTTAAAGGTTTTGAATTAGTTGTTACTTTGTATGAAGTGGAATTTATATGATGACCAGGTATGTGACATGGTAAATATGTTACATAATTACTCATCAATTCAATCTTAAACTGCAGTAACAACTAAATTAAAAAAATTGCTACCATGGTTCACTAGAATGGTTCATTTATTAGTATGTGGAGCTTACGATGAATGGAGGCTGCTGATTTGGTGCTTCCTGGACTACCTCCTCCACGTTGTCTTCATTGTTGTTGTTCTCCTGTGGGATGTTTTCATCATTGTTGTTCATCTCAGGGTCCTCTGCGATTTGTGGCATGAGACCCCTGATCAGCAGGGCCAGTCCATCCATAAAACCAATCATGTTTTCAACAACATCAAGGGTCAACCGCCAAGTATCGTCCTCAGCACCGTGAGTTCTTGCTGCAACCTGAAAGCAATGAGCACGAAGATTGATTACCATCTTATCAGATGTTGTGGAGTGAAAACAAGGAGATTATGAATTGTGTTAATTTAACAATATATGTGCGTTCTTAGGTACTTTCGTTCAATTGTGACCGAGGTATGTACTAATAGTTAGTGCATGGCCAGGTGAACCTTGCGAGGCTGTATATGCAACAAGTAAAAAATGGAAATCATTGCATTTATACTGAAGCCTTATAACAAAATCAATAGTTCTATGTGTTTCAGGTTGAAACCATGCGGATACTTCACTGTAAATGTGCAATAACTCATTTATGGGAAAATTGCTACACCACGGCGACAATGTAGATGGAAAAGATAGTAAACACGTGCAATTCTTGCATTAGCAGTGCTAAAAGCTTTGAATTTAGGGTTCCATACGTTTCTGCCCAATGGATGAACACTCCCACACACTTGGGGCAGCAGGGTGTAGCAGGACAGCAACACTCGGGGCAATCACTCATTCATATGAAAATGGAAGTATAACATCTGAATGTAAATCTAACAAACACACTAACTACCTTCCATTTTTGATGAATGCTCGAAAAAATGCTTTCATTTAGTGTTTAATCTGTTCTTGTCCAACGTTTGAACATGTTTACACAGATGGGGGTTCTAGCAGTACTGCAAGAATCTGGGCTGTAAAGGTCCAGATCTTGGTGCTCTCGACCTGACTCTAGTGACTCTTCACGGATTAACACTGTGGTGCCAAAGATTTTCGCAATCGTCACCACCATTTCGTTCCCTTTGTACAGTACCCTCGTGCCCAAAGAGGGAATATTAGATGTAGAGGAATGTGACGCTACCATTAAATAGGCATACGACGGATCTACGCGCGGATATGCTTGCAGAAAGTACATGAAATAGTTCGATTTCAGGCATGTGTGCAAGGAGACTGGGGGATGCGGAGTTATTTACCATCTCGTCCATGCGGTGTAGCAGGGAAACGAGGGACGGCGAGGCTGTTGCAGGGTGTCCAGCGGCTGCTCGCGCCCACTGGATGAGCAGATCGCCGGCTAGAGCTTGAGCTGCAGGGACTGGTTCTTCAGGATTGACTCGCGCAGCCACTCGCCGGCCGTCGGGGCCGGAACCGTCTGCCGGCGGGCCTTGGTTCACCTCTTCTGCTACCATCTGGGCGACGACTCTCTTGCTACGATGAGGATGCGCAGGCCGCCTTTCCATGCCCCCTCCCTCACCCGAAGTCGCCATGGCGGGGGCCAATGGGTGCTCTGCTGCTGTGGGAAGGAGAGGCAGGGGATTGGAGCAGAGTGGAGTGAGTGGTCAGTGGAGGAGACGGTCAGTGGTTGTGCTATATAAACAACAAAGGATGGGCCCTGCTGTCATACATAGGTGGGGGTTTTACTTATTCTTTTTATGAAAAATGGGGGACTCGTGTATCTTCAGCTAGGGCGCGCCAAAATGGCCAAGATTGGTGGCACTCCCGCCACAAAGTTGGCGCCCAGTAAATTCAAGATATTTTGAAGTTAATTTGGTCTGGTTAATGTGTCTGTGTTCAAAGTTGTAATTATTTTCCTTCATAGTCTGATTTAACTCTGATCTTATGTAAAAAAAATTATGGAGCTGGCTGTATTAACAATGACCGGCTTCAGTAGTTCGCACTGATTTATTACTCGCTTTATCCGATGCGCGGCATCGGTCGGAGATGAGTATTAACAATGACCTGCTACAGTAATTGCTGCTTATTTATTTCTGGGTTTATCCAATCGAAGAGATCGGTCCGAGATCAGAAGGTTCATAATGATCCGGCGTTAGATTTAAAAATGGAGTGGCGCTGTACACGTGCGATCCTTCTAGGAGCCTTACCAGGTGGCCGATACAGCTGGTCCCACATGGAAGCTGCTTGGCAATCAATCGAAGGCTTGCATCGGAAGCGTTTGCAGCTGAGTACTGCACTCCGGTTGCTTCGAAGCGAAGCGTTTCGATGGGCCCGGTTGCAGATGTCAACACGGCAGTTGGTGTGTTCACACGGGAATGGGCTGGTGAGTGATAAAAGTGTCCATTCCGATCCTTATCCACTTCTTTGCTTATCCAGTGAGTTGGAGCACGAGAGCTCGAGCCGGCCATGGCGGCCCGCTAGGGTTTCACTTGCTTCGTGAAGCTTGCGTCACCGTCGTCTGTTGTGGCGTCGGCGGGGCCTCGATAAGCAGCATCTGGTTCGGGGATCTTCTTCTTTTGAGGCGCGCGGCCAGTCAACCACCACATCGTCGCCTGGAACTGATCGTCGGAGCCACTTCGGTCTAGTCTGCAGCTCGAGTTCTCGACTTCCATTGCGGAAAGCCGGAAAGGTATATTTCAATTGGTTTTGAGCTATGCGATGTAGTCCTTGTTATGTTTCGCGTAGGGTATTTGCAACTTTTATTATGTTCTGATTGTATATAAGTTTTACTGTAAGTAACACAAAGAGGAATGATAATCATGCTGAACAATCTAGTGTAGTTGGCAGAAAAAGGTACAAGTTTTGTTTTCATGATGGAGTTATCTTATTTTCCGCTCAAGGCTTGTAGGTTATAGGGTGGAGATGTGGTTATAGGCCTCAGTTGTTGGGCAATTCTGTACTGGTGTGCTACATGTTATACTGCAGTGTTGTTATATATTTTTATTTGTATGTGCGTAATATTTTTGCTTAGGGTTTGCTGTGACATACGTGTTTTGTCATGCTTTTCTAAAGTTCTAATGCAAAGAATTGCAACATTTCGTAAACATTAATTATAGGCATCCACCTCGAACACTGCAGTTGATGGGGTTATACTGAATTTGAGGTCATGTTGCTTATATTGAAGTTAGGTCAATCAATTAGCTAACTAATGAAGAGAAGCCTTTATTCTGCTCAATTATTTTGTATAACATTTGGCAAGCATGTAAAGGTTGAGTTAAGTAATTTGTGACACCATGTTATGCTCTATATCACCTTGGTTTCCTTTAACAGTACCAGTTTCATTTGTTTTATTATTTTTTTTCTGTTTTCCAGCAATTGGAGTAGACAGAATTGAGATGGCTTTGCAGAAGCAGTCCCGCAACATTGCGTTACTGCAGGACACCCCAGGCTTGGTAGAGCTTCAGCAGCGTATGCAGCTCTCAGTTGTTGCTACCCCAGCTGACCCAACTGCTGTTGCACCGTCTGTCGTAGACATTTTTGAAGCAATGGAGAGTGTGTGTGGGAAATGCTGTTTGCCAACCTTGATCACAGCTTATGCGCCTGATTTCATTCTCCACTTTGACTGTCAGGAAAGTAGGGATGCAATGCTTAGCATGAAAGTTCTCACGGTGCATTCTTCTACACTTTCACTGTCACAGTGGACTCCTTACTATAGGAGTCAGGTCATAGAATGGGAGACAGAAGTTATCATTCTTGTTTCTCAAATTCCTGTAGAGGCATGTCACCCTGATATTCTTCTGCCATTGTTATCAAATCACTGTGACATCAGGTCATACACGTTTGATAAGAGCGAAGGGACTTGTGAAATTGTAGCATTCTGTTATATGCCATCTGGAATTCCGAAATCTGCAAGTGTTGCATACCCATTTAGAACCCCACGCAAAACCATACTTATGACACATCCGGTTTCAATAAGTACTCGTGCAGCTCCAATCCCTTCTGAACAAATTCCAGACCATCCACTCTTCAAAGCTTTCTGTGAGTACTATCCCCATCATGACTGGAAGTTCCTGCAGATTGGTATATAATCTCCTCACAATTTACACTTGCTGTTGTGTCATATGTACTTATTTAGTGACTGACAAATACTGTACTGGTTTCAGCATTTGAATTTGAGGTCGACCCAGATGTTCTGTTTGAGGCCAACCGTGCAATTGACGCAGGTAACCATGGACCTATAGTACTAGCAAAATGGATGTAGCGAACTTATTTTACATTTGTTTATATCTGTGTTCGACTCCAACTATCTTATTCAGTTCTTTTGTTCAAATGTGCTGACTGTATATGGAATTCTGCAGCTGAAGACATGCTTCGAGGAAGGGTCCATGATTTTGATGATACAAGCAGTTCAGGCTGCAGCATGGACTATGATGGTACACTGAATGCCTTATGTGCAATGCTTTGTTAGGGTTTCTTTACAATTCATTGTGTCAATATATCGGTTTTAATCTTGTGCAGGGTACTCTGCTAGGCTCATGGACAGCTACTCCCCAAGTGATGATCTTTCTGACAGGGAGCCTGCTGATTGGAGGGGAAGGAACATATGAAATGTTCAGCTATATGATGGAGGACCACTTGCCTTTGCCTACTTTTTTATGAAGTCCATAAGTCCATTTAGTGCTTGAATAAATGCTGTAATATACCAGTGTGGTTTCTTATCCTAAGTGTCATGTTATTTCAGAACTGACTTAGTCCTTAATCTTGTATTCTATGGCCATATGGGTGCCGTATTGAACTATATGTACTCGTTTCAATTTGTAATATATTCTATTATGGACCATAATTGTTGGTTGTCTGAATCCTGTTTATAGTACACATGGTGGTGGAGTAAATGTTTGTCACATTTTAGTCAGTTAGCTCAATGTGTTATGTCTGCATATTTCATATTATACATGTTGTTAATTTGTTCTATAAATTTGGCAAACCTTTCAAAACTTGGACTGTTCAGTTATGTTGCAATGCCTTATTTCTCGATGGACAGAGTAGAATTTCATTTAACGGCTAAATTACAATTTGCAGAGTAAGCATCATAAAACATAACTTTTAATTTACATTCACCAATGTAGTTCAATAATTTTACATCGGGACTAATTGATACATGAATAGTTGGTTCACGTCCCTTTCGATATCGATGGTAACAAGCCACTCGTACGATGGCATGTACCCGTTCGGTGCTGGCACCAATTCTTACATGCAGAGAAAATTTGATACATTCAGATTTTGGGTTATGGTTGTTCCATGCCGATGGTGACAAGCGGCTGCTACGACGCTATGTACGTCCTTACGGCGGCCTTGCTGGAGGACCTACCTTCTGCCTTGTTCTTGTTGCACTTCAACCTCTTCTAGTCTACTGTTTTCTTGTCTGAGGTAGGGCATACGATACACGGTATCGGGTTTATGGTCTATGGTTTAGGGTTTACGGTTTTCGGTTTCGGGTTTAGTGTTTGGGGTTTACGCTTTCGGGTTTCGGGTTTAGTGTTTGGGGTTTACGCTTTCGGGTTAAGGGTTTAGGGTTTAGGGTTTTAGGGTTTAGGGTTAGGGTTTTTGGTTTAGGGTTTACGGTTTAGGGTTTTAGGGTTTAGGGTTTTTAGGGTTAGGGTTTACGGGTTTAGGGTTTAGGGTTTAGGGTTTAGGGTTAGGGTTTAGGGTTAGGGTTTAGGGTTTAGGGTTTAGGGTTTAGGGTTTAGGGTTTAGGGTTTAGGGTTTAGGGTTAGGGTTTAGGGTTTAGGGTTTTAGGGTTTAGGGTTTAGGGTTTAGGGTTTAGGGTATAGGGTTTAGGGTTTTAGGGTTTTTAGGGTTTAGGGTTTAGGGTTTAGGGTTTTAGGGTTTAGGGTTTAGGGTTTACGGTTTAGGGTTTAGGGTTTACGGTTTAGGGTTTAGGGTTACGGGTTTAGGCCTTGTTTGGTTCTGGCTTTCGATGTAATGTTTTCCATGTTAGACAATACTGAATTTGTGCACGTATGGATACAAATTAAACTTTTGATTCTCTAATTTTTATGTAAACGCGGCCTTTGTTTCCACAGCTTCGAGATCAAGTGTGGATGGATACATCCGAGCAAATGGTCGGTTCGAGCTTCAGGCTATCATCTGATTGGTGATTAATGGTTTAGATGAAGATGCAATTCAGTGATTTCATCGAAGCCAGTTTCAATGGATCTGGCTTCATGGTTAAATTATGTTTCTTTATTTAGCATATATGGTGATGACAATGTTTGTGCTATGTTTCACTTATGTGGCACACTCGTAGCATGTACGACACAATTGTGACAGTTGCATCGGCAATTCAAATCAAAGTAAATAAGATAACGACGGTTTCTGTTCAACAATATACAACTTCGAAACTGAAAGGTGCTATAGATGTTCAATAGCATCACCTAAAACACAGGAGTTCATAAACCAGACTAGGGTTTAGGGTGGACAATGTGAACTGAAGTAACACAGGACTTGACAAACACAGGACTTGAAAAACCACACTACTACGAATTTAGGTAATGATAAACACAGGAGTTCATAATCCAGCGCCACATTCTGTTGCAAATTGCGTGGTGTATGGAACCATGGCCATATGTGGACAATGCAGCTTGTTACCAGCTGCACAGCACAACATACGGAATCTGCTGTCAAAAGTGCTGAGCAGAATGTTATGGTTTCATTATTTGACTCATGGATCTCCTTTTCTTGGTTGGTGGGTTTTCTTCATGTGGCCAATCAGAAGCTTCATTCTCTGCTTCTCCCCTGTTCACTGCTGCCTGTCTCTTGATGCTCTCTTGCCATGACTTCAGACTTGTGTTTGGAGGACGACCACCCTTGAATGCACTTGGGGGGCATGATGTTGGAACTTTGCTTGACAGGTGCTGGATGGTGCGTGATTTATTCTGTCGTGAATCATGTGCTGTTGTTGAAGAGGAGCATGCCTGTGACAGTGCATCCATTGCCTGCTCAAAGCAAAAGTTGCTAATCTTTTTTTCCCTGTTTGCTAGTTCAAATGCCTTGTTTATTAGCGCTTTCCTCTTCAATTCATCGTTGTCAATGGCCAGCTGTGTGAGGTAGTCTTTGTTGTCGTTCGCTTCGTCGAACAGTCTTGTCCACCTTTTGTGGATGTTGTTGGCAGGGATTTCTCTTCTGTCTAGGTTGGTTAGAACCTGTAACCGTGTTTCAGTCATCACTATATAATATATGCACTGATAAATGCTGTGAATATGCTGTGAATATGCACTGATAACGTGCTCTGTATGCATACCTTAATTGCATGGCGGCAGAGCATACCCATGTGCTCGTATAGACCGCATTCACAGTGTATGTACTTTTCCCCGTGAAAGGTGAGACGGATGTCTCTGGCAATATCAGTTCCTTCAAGGCGTGTATCGATCAGTATGAATTCAATTGGTGATGGCTTATCCTTGAGCACGAAAGATCCTGATTCTAACAGTTGATCACAGAAGTGCAGATACATTGCTTTTGTGTACACTTTGTTGGCATGCTTTTCAATTGGTAGTTTTGTGGTTAGCTTCCTGCTTACCTGTGCCAAATTCAGGAATGAGTGCAATTCAATAATTGGGATTGTGAGTGTGACAAACAAACTCATAAATGAATGTAGTTCTGCAACTGCACCTAATGTAATTATGAAAAGAAGAGGCTGTTGATGTGATGTAGAGATAGCATTGGAAATGTAAGACAATGTAAATTTGTTCAGACTGTTGCAACATACCTGCTCTGTTTCATAGTTTTGCTTTGACTCATCTGATTTCCTATCGGACTGGAATTCTCTGAATTTGCTCACAAATAGATGCATTGGTGCAGCCTTTTGTATTAAGCTCTTGATCATATGGTTTGCGCTTTCACTTCTCTGTGTGCTTGTCATTCCAGCACAAAATTTGTCCATGAAGTAAGGTTTCGCCCACATTTTCCTGTATTTGTAAATCCTCTTCAGGAACCAGTGGGTTCTGAGGCCATGCTTTTTCATGAGGCTGTGCCACATACTCTCGAAAATATGCTTCTCAGTAATAAAAGTGACGAGTTCTTTGAATTCTCTCTTGAATGTGCTGTACTTTGAGAAGAATTGACCTAAGTGCTTTTTTGCGTCCTTAAGTACATGCCATCTGCACCACCTATGATTGGTGTTAGGCATTGCAGTCTTCATAGCTTTCGTCATTGCTTGACATTGATCTGTGAGCATGGTGACTGGTGCTTTTCCTCCCATTATATCGATGAATTCAGAGAATGCCCACTGGAAGTCCTCAGTCTTTTCTGATGTTAGTAAGACACCTCCAAATATTACGGACTGAAAGTGGTTGTTCACGCCAACAAACAATCCAAATGGTAGGCTGTAAAGGTTAGTTCTGTACGTTGTATCGAATGTAACTACATCCCCAAAATTGGAGTAGTCCCATCTGTTCTTCCCAGTGCACCAAAGCATTGATCTGAGGCTTCCATTGCTGTTTGACCTGAATCTCACCTCAAAAAGTGGATCCTTGCTTTTCATTTCTTGCAGCAGGTTTATGGTCTTTCCAATATCATCAAGCAAGTTTTGTTGGGACAGTCTTGCACACCATGCCCTTACAGCCTCCTTCCTAATGCAAGAAGGTGCTGCATTGTCTGACACCCCCAAAATGTTACAAACTCTGCCTAGAGTGACATTGTTCTCTCGCAGCTTCCTTATCATGTCTTTTGTTGTTGGATCCAACGAACCATGAGATCTCCATTGTTTGTTTTCTTCATAGGCCGTTGTAAATCTGTGGTTGTGGGTGTCAATGCTACTTTTGATGTACCACGAATCATCTTGTCCTCTAAGTAGCCTGATTCTTGCCTTGCACTGTGTCCTTGCCGAAGCTGAGTTTGCTTGTTTTGGACGTCCCTGCAGGGTTCAACCATGTACACAGGTTTAGGGACGTAGATTTAGGTTTCTGTACAAATATTCTGATAATATGCAGGTGGCCAGTGCTGCAGTAACTATGTTTTGTATTTCAATTAAATATCATACCTCACATGAGCACACAATGTCTTGAGCCGTCTGGTAGTCGGCTCTGTTTGAACGTCCTCTGTGCAGTCGAACTCCGAATCCGCGTTCCCAAGAGTAGAGGTTGTAGAAGTCCTTTGCCTCTTCGACACTGTTGAAGCTTGTTCCTTCGTATGGGTAGAAGATTGCTTGTCCTGGTCTCGAAGGAGCTGACAGTATTGCCTTTGCCATTGCTGATTGCTCATTTGGGGCTATCCTAAAATTGTTGCCGGTTCTTGGTCGTTTGCTGCCCAATTTCCATTACATTGGTGGGTGAGTAAGGGTATAGGGTTGTACACTCACACCAACTAAACCATAGATGACTGTAAATTTACCAAGTACTACGTACATTAGTAGATATCTGTAAGAACAGGAGTTTAGACCATACATTTGCTGAAGCAGAGTATGTTTATTGATGAATGTAATGTTTCAGTACAATATGTGCCAGAAGACATTAAAAAATTATGGATCCTTGAAATGGAACAATGGAGGTGTATGTGCTTACCCCTTGCGTCGATTTATGACCGAAGTCGTGTTCCCCAGTATCTCCTCATATGTAGGTGCTGCCACTGCTGTGTTGTGGGGTGTATTGCTGCCGGGGTGCGCCGTTGCTGTGTTCAACTCCGGAGGCGCGGGAGAGCGATGTTGGGGCGGCTGCTCGTCCTTTCCGAATGATGTGGTTCCTGCGTCGCCGGTGCTTGCATCCGCCATTGCTTCATCGGACTGGTGCGTGTTGCCGTTCATTGCCCCGGATTTGGGCATGGGCGGCGGCGTTGCTGAAGCAGGCTTCGGTGGATGTGGGCCAGTCGCGTTGGCGGGGATTCGCCCCGATGTCGCCATGGATGCCGGCGTTGCTGAAGCAGGCCGCCGTGGAGCTCTCCCTTCATCTGGGGGACAGCCATTGCCGTGGATTGCTGCGGATGTCGCCATGGACGGCGGCGTTGGTGAAGTTCTCGTGGTTTGCGCGTCGCCGATTGTTGGATCCGCCATAGTTTCTTGGGTCTGGTGGATGGTGCCGTCTATCGGTGGGGATTCGGCCATGGCTTGGACCCTAAGCTTTGTCGTCCAAGTCGATGATGGAGCGGAATCGATGCCGCCCAAGTCGTCCGGTGTGGACGGGGTCCGCGATTAAGGATTTTCCGTTGACTTTTGGATGATTGAGGTGCGCCACCGTGTTAATTGGAGTCGTTGCGCACGCTGATGTCACGTTCCACGTCAGAATCTGGGGGTCTTTCCGCAGTGCATCGCAGCCGTCCGTGAGGGGGCGGAAGTCAGGTCGGACTTACTACATCCGTTTCGGAGTTTTTGTACTGCTCTTTTTGTTGGTCAGTCCCAAGGGCGCTTGCATTGCATGAGAACACATTTCGAGGGGGAAGGCAACTCTAGCCAGGTGACTGAAACTGGAATATCCGTTTGGGTTCTTGAAGACTATGGTGCAGGACAGTGGGTTTTGAAACACATTGTGAAGTTTTCAGAGCTTGGAGAAATGCATTGCCCGTCTAGCTGCCACTTGGTCACCATTCACCCAGACCGTGATTTGGTTTTCTTTTTGCAGCTCAGGGACTCGATCTGGGAACTGATATCATATGACATGGATAGCAAGGAAGTCCATGCTTGCTACACTTTTGGGAATGCCTATTGTTCTCTCACTCCATATATTCCATTTTTCTCAGAGTCATCGGTGCTTCCAAACAAGCACTAAAGATATTGCTTCTGCGATTCTCTTCAGGATGTTAACCAAGAATATGATGTTAGGACCTTCCATGTATCAAGCATGTATGAACTTTACTAAATTTACTAGAATCAGGCAATGCATTTTGTTGGTTTTCATCAAAAAAAATGCATTTTGTTGGTTCATGGATGTATTATGTCCCATGCTTCTGGACTAATTACTGCATGCAGTTGAGAGACTTGCATGTAATGTAATGAATGCAGTTTACCAGCTTATGATGATTTTCTTTTAGGACTTCAAGTTATTTATTTCAAGTCTACCTTTTGTGTTTCTAGCATTATAAGCAGCCTAAATACTTGGATCATTATTTTGCCTGACCTTACAATCGGTGAGTGATTAGTAACTGTTATTTTTTGTTTCGTCCATTTGTGTATGCTTATTTAAGCTGAATGACTAGGTCTCTCCTTGGAAAATTTTGAACTGAAATTTGTGTTATATGATGTAAAGCTGCCCAATTGATGTTTATTATAGCAAGTTTGCAGACCAAATATTCTATGATGCTAAACAATAGATGAAGCTAATAATACGAGATTTTGGAGTGGACAGAGGCAAATAGCAGAGCTTGCTTGTCCATGCTGGTTGCATCTATTTTGGCTACATAAGGCAAAAAATGCATTATATTTAGCTATGGTCAAATCTTTGTTACATCAGTCAATAGTTGAGCTAGTAGCTTTACAACAACTTAGTATACAGGTAGTGAATGGGGAGTTTTTTTTCTGTCCTGTACATGTGAAGGAGAAGGAATAAAGAAAGTATAGTGTTTATTTTTCTGTCTTGTGATTTGTGAACCGTACAATAACTTAGCTAACCATTCTGATGCTGAAAGAATAAAAGTTATGTTCAATATCATTGCCAAGAATGTTACAGAAGTTTAAAAGTGAAACTCTGCCATGTTAGCCTTGACAAAGTTTCCAGACCTAGTTTCCTATGCATACTGCTGAAGAATAACTGGCACCATGTAATAGGAGGATTTGGACACAGCAGCTTTCTTGTGGATAGTAATTACTACTTGAGCATGTTCTGAAAGTGCTGAAATTTATTGATTGCATTAAATATTCTTAAGACTAATAGGACATGTAACAGATTAAGTAGCAGAGGAGTTGCACCAGTTCCTTCAAGCACAGGAGACAATATACTGTCGAGCTGAGTTTGCAAGGAAGTCTTATATATTGGTTCTCAGCTACCGAGTATGAAGGTAATTTTCTTCTAGAGTAGTTTGATGTTGGACCAGCTACGAGAGACAATTATTTCATCATCGCCACATAATAGCCCCCCAAACAACTGTATTATACTTGCTATTGGCGTTGGGCAGTTGTTCTTTGTTTTAGGAATCAATAGTTGAGCCTGTACTAACAACTCTGCTGTCGTACATGGGGTTTGAGTCACATCTCTGCTGAAGTAAATTGTAGAAAACGAAGAAGACCAAAGCAACACATTCAGCCAAAAAGGGTCTTAACTACAATGGCACGGTTATTGTACAGGACTAGGGTGTAGAACATTGTCTGCAGTGCAGTACCCGACAACTTTGCTGGTGTTTCAACTGAATATTCAGCGCCTAAAGAACTTATAGTTTATTGATATAAGCTTTACATGGTGCATGTACTCCTAAAGATACAGGTAAGGTTATAACTAGGAGGCTAAAGAATCATCGAAAAACAAGGAACCTGGGAACATACACGTTGAAAACGGGAGCGTTGCTTAGACAAAGTCAATGTCGATTGCCAAGTTCATAACAAGTTGAAAACTCCACTTGCTGCTGTTTTTGCTGGTCAACTGAATCTATAACTCTTTACGAACACCTCCTAGGTGTCCTAGGCAGAGGCCCAGCCTCTGAGTTGAAAGGATCGATGGATTGTTTTTTTTTTTTGAAAAATTTCGATGCATAACTTCTAGTTTCTGAAGATTCTGAGCTACATTTGTGTGTTCAGGTGACCCTGCCAAGTTTGAAGCTTAAGAGGCGGCGGCTGCTCAATCAGGAGGCGTGGACTCCTGTTTCTCTGAGTTTGAAAGCCAAGTGGATTTGCCTATTTCGAATCGATGGATAATAGGCTCCATTCTGTTAACAAGAAAAACTGCTTCTGGATTGGAGTCTTTACCCACTCGAATTTTTTAATGTCTGTTTTCTTCATATTGGAAAAATCGCATAGTTATTCCTTGCAAAAAAAAAACAACAAAAGAAAAACGGTTCTTTTGGGCTGCGTTTAGGCTGTACCCAGTCTTCTTTTGGGCTCCGCGGAAGTGCTGCTGTGCTGTGCCAGCAGGGGTTCGGCCCGTTCCATATTGGGCTGGGCTGGGCCTCACGTATGTCAAGGCTAATGGTTGGCCTTCTTCTGCGCGGCGTGGATTCTCTAACGTCAAGATGGGAAGTCACCCATGACTTTTCCCCTCCTGGATGCCATTCACTACCAATCCAACGGCTGCTACAAGAATTAGCTTTTCTCAATGCACAATAAGTTAACCCATGTGCACTTTATTAGCCCAAATAAGGCCCAATTCATGAGTCAAACAATCAACACACATTTCAGAGACATTTCTTAGTATAAAAATGTATTTCGCGTTCTAAAAAAATATTTCAAGTGTTTTCAACGGTTCAAGTTTTTTCAACAGTTCCATGCACTACTACAAGATGTATTTGTGTAGTTAGTAATAGAATTTTTGTGTTAATCTTAAAAAAAACATTAATTGTACTGTACAAATCATGGCCACAGTTACTCATGCTGGCGTGAAAATTCTGTGACTCATTGTGCAAATCCATCGGTTGTAGTATTGGCTTTTAGTGGAGATCATTTTGATATTTGCAGTTGGAGCACGCAACTAGTTAAGTATCAAAATGTTTTTTTAATTGAAAATTTTCTCTCTTACCTGCTTGTTTAGTGATCCACTGATAATCTGGGTTTTATTTGGGCTGATAAATGTAACTGGGCTCCTTGTTTTCTCTCTTATCTGCTTGTTTAGTGGTCCACTGATAATCTGGGTTTTATTTGGGCTGATAAATGTAACTGGGCTCCTTGTTTGCAATAACTGCTGTAAGAATCGTGGTGGGATGGAGGAGGAAAGTTAGCGGTGACTTCTCTTCTCACCAACTCACCTGCGGCGGCGCGCTCCCGGCGATCCCCATAGTCTCCGGCGGTCGGCGGCAGGTACGCTTGTCTCCGCCCGCACTTACACTCGCTGGATCGCTGTCTCAGTCTCTCCCTCTCGCGCGCGCTCATCCCTTCACCTCCATCTCCAGCTTCGCGGCCCGCCGCATGGAGGACGGCCTCGACGCCGAGAGGGGTGCCGCGGCTACGGCGGCGGACGGCCTCCCTGAAGATGCCCTCGTGGAGATCCTCTCCCGCGTCCCCGTGAAGTCCATCCACCGATTCAAGTGCGTCTCGAAGCACTGGCGCGACCTCATTGCCGATCCCCTCCACCGCAAGCGGCTCCCTCAGACCCTAGAAGGCTTCTTGTTCTGCATCTACGACGCCGGCGCCGGTTTCCGCGGGCGATTCATTAGCCTGCCGGGGAGATCCGCGCCTCACATCGACCCTTGCTTCTCCTTCCTGACTAAGCTTCCCGGGATCGAGAACATGAGGCTCTTGAGCTCCTGCAACGGGCTCCTCCTCTTCGGCCAAGGTTCGAATCAGGCCACGGTATGGGACTACGTCGTGTGCAACCCCGCCACTGAGCAATGGGTGGCCGTGCCCGGCGCCGGCTGTCCTCTTGATCCCTCTTCAGAAGCACGCACCTATTTGATTTTTGATCCGGCTGTATCGCCGCACTTCCGCTTGGTCCATTTGTGGCAGAAAGATTACCTTGGTGAGATTGGGGTGCACGTCTACTCGTCCGAGACCAAGGCGTGGTCGACTGACATGGCAAGCCAACAGGGTCGATGGCGAGATGAAGGTGGATGGAAAAAATGGGTCAATGGTGGAGCTATGCTTCCCACCTGGGGCAGTGCCTTTGTCAATGGCTTGCTGCATTTGGTCATCTACCACGTTCCTGAGGAGTATCTGATAGCTGTGGTGGATATGGAAAGGAAGTCATGTAGGATCATTACCTGGCCAGATCAGCCCAGTTTTCTTGCTTTTGTTGGCCAATCCCAGGGGCACCTGCATTGTGCGGGTGTGCTTGTGGAACGGGAAGGAGGTTGTTTGAAATGGGCTGGACTGTCCATTTGGTTTCTTGAGGAATATGACACGGAAGAGTGGGTCCTCAAGCACAGGGTGAGCTTCTTGGAGCTCTTTGGACACATGAATTCCCTGGATGGTTTTAACAGCGCTGTGCTCGCCATTCATCCGGATCGCAATTTGATTTTCATTCTTCAGAACAGCAACCAGAAGCTGATATCATATGACATGGACAGTAAGGAACTGCATGCTTTCCACACTCTTGGACACAACTTTGAATCTTGTACTCCATATGTTCCCAATTTCTTGGAGTCATTGGTGCTTACAAATGAGCACTGAAATGTTGCTTTTGGAGTACTCATGGGGACATTCCTCAGGAAATTGTTACCCATGTATGGAGAAGCTAGCAACCTGGGTGAATGAAATCTTTCAGAAGTGGCTGGTGCGCTGCTGGTAGTTTGGATGCATTCCCTCTCGTGCTTTTTGTTCCAGCTAATGCCCAAGCTTGTTGAGAGACATGTATATTGGCAGCTTTACGTATGTTAGTTACCTTAGTAAATGCAGTTTCCCAGCTTATGATGATTTACCTTTAAAACCTCAATTTACATGTTTCAACTTTCAAGTGTTACCTTTTGTGTTTTCAGATTTATAATCATCTTAATATCATATATACTTGTACTTTGTTTGCATGGCCTTAGTGAGTGATTACTGAGTCATGCATGAGCTTTTTATGCTGAAGAAATGTCCATGTATCATAAACACTGCATGTATGAGAAAGGTTACATAGATCTCTGTCAACTGTTATATTAAGCTCAAAAGCCGCACAATTATATAGTTTACAGACTCAATTGGCCTGGCAGAGTTGCAGAAGATGATTGTATTATATTTTTTTAAGCCACTTTTGCTTTGTTGTGTCTATCAACAGTTCAGACAGTAATTTTACAATTGCCTGGTGTATAAATTAACAGCAAATTTATATTTCTTTCCTCTGTCCAGTGTTTGTTTATTCATGCTGAAGGATAAAAGGTTATCTTCCATATGTTACCACTTACCAAACTGCATAGCAATCAGAAGTTTAAATTAAAAGCTTTCATGTTAACCTTGAAAGCTTCCCAGTTGACTATGTGGATGATTTCCAGATCATTATTTGGTTGCATGTATGCTACTGAAGAATAACCGGGTCTACAACTCTACATAATTAATAGGATACTTCAGAGGCAGCAGAGATTTCTTGTTTCATAATTGCTGTGAAAGATAACTAATTTATCACATATATTTTTAGATTAATAGTACATTAAAAGGATTGCCGGTTTCCGTTTTATAGACAAACAAAACTGTGTTCTATAGCAGTTTGAAGCTTTACAGTAGAGAGTAGTTTAGCTTGCCCGTAGTGCAGTCTGGACAACTTCTATGGTGTTTCAGCTGAAACTCCAGCGCTTTAAAAACTTGCAGTTTATTGTTATAAGCTCTATGCAATTACTAGTAGGCAAATTGCCGTTAGGAGCTATGTTGACATTAATTTTACCTTGTGACGGACGATTCTACCCCTAGTTTTCCTTTCCCTTCTCTCCCGAGACCAATGTTGAGAACGTCAAACTTGCGAAGCCACACGAAGAGTGTCAAAAATGCAAATTTCTCGCGACGCAGAAGAGGCCTCAGGCTTGTGCTGCTGCAACTCAATCTTGCAAGAACAAGCAGCAAGAGCTCAATCCAAGTTGCTGCCATCTCTCTCTGCTCCTTCGCTCCCAAATCAGATCCTTCCAATCCATCCGTATCCTTTGCTCTCGTCTCCCATTCAACAAGCAATCAGAGCAGTTGCTTCTTCCCATCGATTTCTACTCCATGGCGGATGGATTCGGGGCCGCGGCGGCCTGTAGCTCGCTTGCGGATTGGGTTGCTTCGTTGAGAGAGAGAGAGAGAGAGAGAGAGAGAGAGAGAGCTGTTCCTGCCGTGAGAAATTGGAGGACGCAAGTGCACAGAGGAGAACTGGGCAGAGGTGATGGCGGCTAGTGCTTGCTGTGCTGCTCGACAGCTCGAGGAAGGGAGGTGCGCCAAGAGCTGGAGCTAGAACATAAGAGGAAAAGATAGATCGACGAGAGCAGCTGATGTTCTGATTTCTGAACTAAGGGCAAAACAGTCCTTCCTCCTATCCTTTTGCTGCCGTTTAGCAAAAAAAATAGACGGAGGTGGCGCGGGAGTCCAGGCGATGTTTAGTTGCCTGAAATTTTTTTAACACCCATCCCATTAAAAGAGAATCTTACATGCATAAAGTACTAAATATAGACGAAAAAATAATCCATTACATGGATGGAGTGTATGTCGCGAGACGAGTCTAACGAGCCTAGTTAATCCACGATTTGCAACAATAATGCTATAGTAACCGTCCGCTAATTCTTAATTAATTACCCTCTAATTACCCATCATTAGATTTGTCTCGCGATTTGCTGGCTAAATATGTAATTAGTTTTATCAATAGTTTACATTTACTATTCTGAATGGTAAATTTACTTTGATGTGACATCCAAAAAATTTCCACGCTCCCATCTAAACACGGCACTGATGGCTTAGTAAGAGCCAAAACTTTTATAATGGCGTGTAGGGGATTGGGAATTTTTATAATGGCTTGTAGTGAATTGACTCAATCATGTAGGGCATGTGTGTGGTTTGGGCTGCGTTGCGGCGGCGTCACCACTCACCAGGGGATTGAGCTGGGCCTCACATCTCTGGACAATAGAGACAAAATAACGAATATATCTCCATCGTCTGGTCAACCGTGGTCAACCGTGTGTAAACAGCCAGCCACGCTCTTCCCACCAAGGTATTTTTTTCCCCGACCGGCGAGGGCAAACCGTCGGTCGGGGTAGCGGCTTACCGTTCCGGTTGGAGCGGTAACTGCTCCGTCCGGTCGAATTTAAAACCTCAAATTTGACGGCGGTTCTGGGCGGTTAGCCGGTCGGTTTGACCGGTTAGCCGCTCCGGTTTGACAGGTTACCGACTGAAGAAGAAAAAAATCCAAAAAATGGAAAATTGATTTTTTTTGGCATGAGTTATGCATATATTAATAATTTACAAATATGCATACAAATACCATAATCACTGCTTACAAATAAAAGATCAATAGTCCATACAAATACTCCATAGTCATAAGTCATAACTCATAAGTCATAATCCATACAAATAACATAGTCCATACAAATACCATAGTCCATAGAAATATACATGAATAGAAGTCCATGCCATAGGCTCGAACGTCTGGTGGCACACGCCTGCAATGCAGCACCTCCGTCCCGCGCCTTGTCAAGT
The DNA here is from genome assembly GCA_015476505.1 of Urochloa ruziziensis. Taxonomy (NCBI): domain Eukaryota; kingdom Viridiplantae; phylum Streptophyta; class Magnoliopsida; order Poales; family Poaceae; genus Urochloa; species Urochloa ruziziensis. The sequence continues at coordinate 21,728,438 of CM027118.1, forward strand.
GTTGTTTCAATCTTGTTGCGCCACATTCTCCTTTCTGTGTGTATGATAGTACTTGCACCTCCATCCGGGATACAGATTCTCACCATGTTCCCACACCACATCTTGACTTCTTCTAGACATTGTCTATCTGCACAAATGGACAACAAAATCATAACACTACCATAAATAAAACATACACGTAAATCACAACTCATATAGACAACTACATTTACCTAAATCAAATGTACCTAAATCACAACTCATATATACACCTACATGTACCTAAATCAAATATACATTGTCACCTAACTCATATATACACCTAAAATCCAAAATGCTAAATCATTCATCTCTACATATGACTGAGAAGTCACAAATCTGCACAAATCATGTACAAATTCATCTTAACATTTGAATCATATACAAATCATAAAGCAAATCATTCATCTCTACATCTAAAGTTGAGATTTTACCAAAGGGAAGCAGGCCACCAACCCGTGCCGGCTAGCCGCCGCATACGACCGGCTTACCGCCCAACGCGAGCGGCTAGCCGGCCTAACCGAGCGGCTACCCGGCCTCTAACTGTTGATCCGTAACCGCCCCGGCCGGTCGGTCAAACCGCCCGGCTAACCGGCGAAGGGAGGCGGCTGGGAGGCACGGCGGGGCGAACGGTGGCAGGGGAGGCAGACGGTGCTAGGGGACAGCTCGGGAGAATGGGATTTGGGGAGAGGAGGTGAGGGGCGTCGGTGGTGGTGGGGGGGGGGGTTAAGTGGTTGTAAGAAACTGATGGGCCTTAACGGGCCGCGGTTCTTTTTTTTCCTTTTTTATTAACATTTGAATTCCTAGACTGATGTAAACGAATGAATATTTGAAAAATTTTTACATCCCTACATTTGTCGCAGGTTGAACTATTTTTAAGAATTTTTTGGAGATTCACCGTGCCGGACCGGTTAGACCGGTTACCGCGGTTTCCGGACCGGTTCCGGTCGGGGAAAAAACCTTGCTCCCACACCAACCGTCACCGGCGGCGGCGAGCTTCTGGCGATCCCGATAATCTCCGGCGGCAGGTACGCTTTGCCCCTCACCTACCGTTTCTAACTCGGCTGAATTTCTCTTCCTCTCTCTCTCGTGCGCGCGCGCGCGCTCATCCCCTCACCTTCACCTCTCCATCTCCTCAGATTCGCAGTCAACGCTATGGAGGAGTGCCCCGACGCCAGGATCGATGCCGCGGCTACGGCGGCGGGCGGCCTCCCCGACGACGCCCTCGTGGAGATCCTCTCCCGCGTCCCCGCGAGGTCCATCCACCGATTCAAGTGCGTCTCGAAGCGCTGGCGCGACCTCATCGCCGATCCCCTCCACCGCAAGCGGCTCCCCCAGACCCTCGAAGGCTTCTTCTTCTTCAGCGACGACGCCGGCGCCGGTTTCCGCGGGCGATTCATTAGCCTGCCGGGGAGATCCGCGCCTCGCGTCGACCCTTCCTTCTCCTTCCTTCTCCTTCCTGACGAAGCTGCCCGGGATCAAGTACATCAGGCTCTTGGGTTCCTGCAGTGGGCTGCTCCTCTTTAGGAACGGCTGGAATAATCCAGGCACGGCCGCAGCACCTGCCTACGTCGTCTGCAACCCCGCCACCGAGGAATGGGTGGCCGTGCCCAGCGCTGGCTGTCCCTGTCCTGATCACCTACAAGCGCGCACCGATTTGGTTTTTGATCCGGCTGTATCGCCACACTTCCACTTGGTTCATATCTACCAGGAGGATTTTATGGTTGAGATTCAGGTGCGTGCCTACTCGTCTGAGACCAGGGTGTGGAGTGACAGGGCAAGCCAATGGCGAGATGAAGGTGGATGGAAACATTGGGTTAATGGTGGAGGCATACTAACATCCACGTTGGGCGGAGCCTATGTTAATGGAATGCTGCATTTCAACGTCTTCGTTCCTGAGAAGTATTGGATAGCTGCGATGGATATTGAAGGGAAGACGTGTCGGATGATTGCCTGGCCAGATAAGCGCAGTTTCCCACTTGGTGTTGGTCAATCCCAAGGGCGCCTGCATTGTGTGGGTAAACTTAATGAACGGGAAAGAGACTGTTTGAAATGGGCTGGACTGTCCATTTGGGTTCTTAAGGGCTATGATGCACAAGAATGGGTCCTCAAGCATGGGGTGAGCTTCTTGGAGCCGTTTGGACAAATGAGTTGCTATTATTCTTATAACAGCATTGTGCTCTCCATTCATCCAGATCGCAATTTGATTTTCATTGTTCAAAAGGGATGTCAGGAGCTGATATCTTATGACATGGACAGTAAGGAAGTGTATGCTTTCCACACCCTTGGACACAACTATGGTTCCCTTTCCCTTACTCCATATGTCCCCAATTTCATGGAGTTGGTGCTTACAAATGACCATTGAAATGGTGCTTTTGGGGAAGTCGTGGGACATTCTTTAGGAAATTGATCATCATTTATGGGGAAGCTAACAAGTAGCAACCTGGGTGTACGAAATCTGTTGGAACTAGCTGATACATCGCTGGGTGATTTGGACGTATTCCCTATCATGCTTTTCTGTCGAATTAATACTGCATGCTAGTTGAGAGACATGTATGTAAGACAGCTTTACATATGCTAGTTACCTTATCGAATGCAGTTTCCCAGCTTATGCTGAATTACATTTAAGACCACAATATGTGTTTCAACTTTCAAGTGTTACTTGTTATGTTTTCAGAATTATAATCGTTTTTCATACTTGTATCCTTTTTGCTTGGCCTTAGTAGTGAGTGATTACTAACTGTGAGCATCAGAAAGGCTTAAATATAGATCTCTGTCAACTGTCATAGTAAGCTTAAAAGCTACCCAATTATATAGTTTCCAGACCAGTTTTGGCAGAGATGCAGAAGATATATGTGTTATGCTTTTGTAGACAATTTTCCTTTGTTACATGTATCAGTAGTTGAGAGTAATTTTACAGTAGCGAATTTTATTTCATCTGTCCAGTGTTATTTTATTTATGCTGATGCGTAAAAGGTTATCTTCGATGTGTTACGAACACTGCTATGGATCGTAAGTTTAAACTGAAATATTTCACATTAACCTTGAAAGCTTTCTAGTTGATTATGTGGTATAGATGGTATAAATAGTTTTTCAGATCTTTCTTTCTTTCTTTTTTTTTTGCATGTATGCTATTGAAGAATGACTGGGTCCAGATAGTTAATAGGAGAATTTGGACACAACAGAGATTTCTTTTTGTAGAAGTGCGTGGAAGATTAGTGATTGTAACGTATATGTTGTTTAGACTAATACATAAAAAAGACACCCTATTTCCAACTTATATTTTTATTAAAATATATAAACTGTGTATACAGCAGTCTGAAGCTTCAAGGAGTAATACATATAGTGTCAGTGCTCAAGCCTACAGATCTGATGGCAAAATGTTTGACGGAATATGGCACACGTTACCTATCTTGAAGTATTGCTATGTTGTTGAACACTTGAACATCAGGACTCAGGAGCATAGGTGCTTCCACCAATTCTTCTAAGTACAGTAGACAAATGAAATGAAGCTAGGTTTGCATGGACGACTTGTATGTTGACTTTCAAGTAGTTAGTATTATGACAATTCTCTTCTAGTGTACTCTGATGTTGGACCAGCACGATAGGTTTTTATTCCCTAGTTTGTCTGTACTGCAGTTTTAGCAACTTTTATGGTGTTTCAGCTGAAATTCAAGCACCTTAAGAACTGCATATTATTTTTTTCGGGTACAACTGCATATTATTGTTATTAGCTCTACATGGTGCATTTACTCTTAAAGATAAACAGGCAAACATTAGAACAAAGAACAAAAAAGGAACCCAACCATTTTCATGTACTCATGTGTTGCCCTGATAATACCAAAGTCTGAGTGGTTGATTGTCTGAGTCCATCACAAGTCGAAAACTTGTCGCTGTTCTTGCTAAACTTGTCCAGCGCCTTAAGAACAGCCTGCATACCATTTACAGGTTGTAGTAATCCTGAATATTTTTGTATTGGATAGAAAGCTAATCCTGAATAATTTTGTATTGGATAGAACACTATTCACTGACGCATCACGTGAACTAACATAATTTTTAGTTACCTGTGTGGCCTTTGATGCTTGCAAACTTTATTTTGCTTTGCGAGTCTAGAAATTTTATCTCTGCTTCTTCGGTCCGGTTTAGAAGCTAAATTTGTAAAGTCCTTCTGCAGTGAACAAGAATTCCCTTTTCAGATTGCTATCAAATATATTGTCGGTCCTTATGGCCTTTTGGAACTTCACTTTGCTTCAGGCATTCATGGAGCCATGTCTCTACCTCTTCCTTCAATAATTCCTGACTACCAACTGATGAACAGATTGTAGCAATATCAAAAGTTCCCTGGGTGGTTCACTGGTTCAGGTTCAGAAACACTACCAGGAACATTTCTAGTGACCAAAATCTTCTTCCAATGAAGACTGCAAAATGTAGGCGTCTTTGTGCTTCACTGTACATACAGTTGATCTTCAAAGCTGTAAAAACAGCTTCAACATCAAACTTTATGATATCTGAATTTTTGGTAAAATTTGCCTTTGTTCATCAGCTGTCGGATGATGGATGGGTCGTTGATCGCCTTGTAACAGAAATTTTAGCAGCAAAGCCCATCGGTCAGGAGGCCCATCAAAGCCCATATTTTTCTTTCTGGATTTGGTTGGTCTGGGGCTCTGGGCCTTTAGCTACCTTCTCTCTTCAGCTTCAGCATGGCGTCGCCGCCGCCGCCGGCGGCCGTGCTCGTCAGCAACGGCGCCGTCTCCCCGCGCGCTCCCCCTCCCGCCGCCTCCTTCCTCGAGGCCACCCTTGGGGCCTACACCACCGCCCGAGGCAGCCTCCTCTGGTGGCCCCGCCACCTCCGCCGCCTCGCCGAATCCGCCACCCTCCTCGCCCGCTCCCACCCTCACCTCCTCGGCCTCCCCCGGCAGCGCTCCCTCGACTCGTTCTTCTCCGAAACGCCCGTCCATGATCTCGTCAACCCCTCCGTGCGGCTCGCCGTTCACGAGATGCGCAGCAGGATGCCCATGGTCAAAGAGGACGATCTGGCGCTCACGGCCCTGATCAGAGGAGGCGATTCGATTTCCGGGGATGGCCTTGATGTCTTCGTCCATGTGGGGACGTATACCCCGCCGGTCTTCGGAGATTCGGGGGCCAGAGTTGCCGTGGCCGGCACAGGGAGGGACGCCGCCGCCGCCAAGTACGCGCCCTGGGCCAGGTGGATCCTGTTTTTTGCTTTATGCTACTATTTATTTTCTTCTCCCAGCTGTGATGTAGTGGTTCTGTATCCGTTTTCAGCTTACGTTTGCTGCAGAGCTGCAATTTTTTCTGCAAGTTTTGGGTGGTGGTTGAAGCAAAACTTAGCTACTATTTGTTACCTCTGGATGCAGGATGCGGAAGAGTATGGAAAAGATGAGGCCTCGTGGGGTCACAGAGCTTCTGTTGACTAATGATGGGGATCACATTCTTGAAGGCTCTGTCACAAATTTCTTTGTTGTCTGCCAAAAGGTGTGTCCTATGCATTGTCCATCAATGAAAAGCTTGTGATTTTTATGGATTAGCCTAAGAACAATCCTTGCGCACTGACACGTGAACACTTATACTGAATGCCAATGATATAGAGTTCTTGATCTTCATCAGTTCACTAGCCTCATGCTATTTAGTTCACCACAGCAGTGAATGCAGTATATTAAGCCATCCGTGCAGTGCAACAATGCAAAGTGAAAATCATATGCATTTTACAATTTTTTTTTTCCATTTCTGGTCATTCCAACTGTAGTCTTGGTGTGATCAGTCTTCTGGAAGGATTCATCAGCTATTTTGCTGTCATCATATGAATGCACTTATTAGAGTTTAGGCTAAAAGGACAATCATTGGTTTCTTCCTTTGCTTTAAATTTTAGGATGTCATGAAATTGTCAGATACTATCACACCTCTTATACTCTGTTACCACGTTAGTATGTTTTAACTTTGATATGCACCTGCAATATATATATCGCTTGCACTTAATTTTGCAATATTCATTGTATTTATCGACACATCTTTCTGAGCTCAAACAAATGCATTATCATCTTGAGTTATAGTAGTAGTTTAATTGTATTACAATTTTAATATTTGTATAGGAGGAACATCAGAAGAAAGAACCTTTCCCTGTTCAGACATTGGAAAACAATTTTGAAGTGCAAACAGCCCCTATAAGTGATGGAATTCTCCCTGGAGTTATACGTCAGATTGTGATAGAGTAAATATACTTTAACTACTTTAAATTCCATGTGTTTTGCCTTTATCTTCCAATCTTAAATGAATCAGCAGATGGTGAAGCAAACTTAGGATGCTCATAAAAGTAGCCGGAATCAATCTTATGTCTAATTTGAGATTACCTTCCTTCATCTTACAGTTTTGCATTCTGTCCTCCTGCATGAGATCCAGTGAATATATACTAGATCTAGTAATGGCATATTAAAGGAGTTATATGTCAGGTTGTTACAGAAGCTATTTGTTTCAAACAGGGTATGCCATGATATTGGAATCCCAGTACGAGAGGTCTCTCCATCATGGTCCAACCATGAACTCTGGCAAGAAGCCTTTGTTACAAGTAAGAACTTCTCATATAAGAAGTAGCTTCTGGTATGTCGTGACTTGTTTTGAGCATCATCTGCTGCTATTTGATTGATTACTTGTAACAGGTAGCTTAAGGCTTGTCCAACATGTGGAGTCAGTTCAGGTACCTTTACTGTGGGAGGACATAGAATCAAAAACCTGGAGCGATGTATCTTGGGCAGTGAAAGAATTTCAGGTATGCAAGATTTATTTCTCATATTTATTTAGTTATTTTGGTGATATTATAGCCTGTTTGTAACATTGGCAAAATTCAAAACTAGGGTGCTGGATGCATTACCACACGGATTCAGGTTAGTTTTTCTTACACAATTTTAAAATTTCTTAAACCATGGATATCAGTACTTCAACATCTGAGGATCTTGCAAATGCTTAGCAGAGTCTTCCAAATGACTGCATCTGCTTCAAAAGGCATGCTTCTGATAAAGTTCAGAGCTTCCTGCGGCCCCTTTGAGCGTCCTAGTATCCACCATGCAAGCAAAGTGTTCCAGTTGAGGTTCTAAATTGTAGCGGGTGGTCATCAGATGAAAGTAGCGGCATCCGTCGTCTAGCAGACCAACATGGCTGCATGCCCGAAGAACTGCAACAAAAGTTGCATGATTTGGCAGAACATTTGCTTTCTGCATCCTATCAAACATCTCTAGGGCTTGCAATCCCTGGCCATGGAGCGCATAGCCACATATCATAGCATTCCATGAAACGAAATCCAATTTGTGCGCCTTCTCGAACATTAGCAGTGAGTCTGGCATGTTCCCACACTTGGCGTACATGTCTATAAGAGTGCTAGAGATATATTCATCTCCAAGCATTTCCTGCTTAATAATCTGACCATGGATCTGCTTTCCCAACTCAATGGTAGCCAAATTAGCACAGGTATCAAGAACTGTGGCATAAGTAAAATGATCAGGCTTTACCCCCACATCTAGCATCTCTGAGAAGAACTTCTGTGCTTCTTCACTCTGTTTGTTGAGTGAAAATCCTGATATGATGGAGTTCCATGAAATAAGTTCTTGCCTCCCAATTCTTTCATGAAGTTTCTGGGCCTCTGTGATCATACCACATTTGCAGTACATGTCAACAACAGTGCTTGCAACAAAAGCATCTAAACCAAGTCCTGACTTGATAATTTTGTTATGAACCATCAATCCATATTCCAAAGATTCTAAACCAGAACAAGCCTTAAGGACACTACCATAAGTGAAATCATCAGGTTCCATACCGGCGCGCAGCATTTCATTTAAATGAGCTATTGTATCCTCATAACACTCATTTTGCTCAAGAGCTGCAATAATAGCATTCCAAGAGACTGAATCTCTTTGCTCCATCTCCTGGAATATAAGGTGTGCTTCTACCAATGCTTTGCACTTCCCATATAGATCCAGAATTGCATTTCTAACACAAACATCCACATCAAAACCTGATTTAATTGCTAAGCAGTGGACTTGCAACCCTTGAAAGTACCCCTTAACCTCGGCACAAGCGCTGAAAACACCAGATAAGCTAACTACATCAAAACCAGTACCAGACCTCATCATGAATTGAAACAGTTGCATGGCCTCAGCTCCCAGCCCTGTGCGCACAAGCCCAACCATCATGGCATTGCATGTCTCCACAGTATGGTTGAGCAAACCAAAGAATGCCTTTCGTGCATCAACCAAGCTATCAGCCTTAGCATACACGTCCACAATAGCTGTCCCAACAACACGGTCAGAACTAAACTTATTCTTTATAGCATGCGCGTGTAACTGCCTAGCAGTGCTCAGACATGACATTGCTGCACAGGATCTAAAGACACTGGCATAAGCCGGCTGGCTCACCCCAAGCCCCAGCCTCTGCATCTGCGCAAACAGCTCCAGCCCTCGCGTGTACTGCTCATTTTGAACACATCCAGCAATCGCTGCACCCCAAGAAACCCAATTCCTCTCACCCATTCCTTGAAAGAAGCACAGTGCATCTTCCAAACTCCTGCACTTGCCATACATGTCCACAAGAGCACTCCCAGCTCGGACATCAGCCTCCAGGCCCGTCTTTACTGCCAATGCATGGATTTGAACACCAAGTGCCAAGTCCTCCAAACCACTGCATGCCTTCAGCAGAACAGCAAATGTCGTCCTGTCGGGGTCGACACCATGGCGAGACATCTCCAGAAACAGACCTAGTGACTCCCGAAACATGCCGCACTGGCAGTAGCTCGAGACCAGTGTGTTCCACGACACGACGTCGGGGTCCGGCATCGCACCGAACAGCGATACGGCCGTGTCCATGTCTCCCGCGTGAGCGTACGCCGTGAGCATGGTGTTCCACGAGACGGTGTCCCGATGGGGCATCGCGTCGAACACCCTGCGAGCGCGGGCGGCGTCCGCGCAGCGGGCGTACATCTGGAGGAGGCAATTGGCGACGAACGCGGTGGGCACGAACCCGGACACGAGCATCCGCGCGTGCGCGGCGCGGCCCGCGCCGAGCGCCGCGCGGCCGGCGTGGGCGCAGAGCTGGAAGAGGTGGGAGAAGGTGGCGTTGGCGAGGGCCCCCGCCTGCGCGGGGGGCGGCCGCGACATCGGGAGCTCGGGGAGCGCGCCGCGCTACGGGTGGCGCTCATGTGCTACTGGCGGGAGACGGCGCGACTGGTGGAGTGGTGGAAGCTGCCACTGCCGCGCCGCGCCATTGGCGGGCACATCGACCTTGCTCTTGCAAACGGCGCAGGCGATTGAGGGGCTCGTGGGGATTCGTTGCTGGGGACCTGAGGTCGTTGGTAAAATACGACGCTACAGGCGGCGTGGTGGAGCGGAAATCCGACGGCGGCGCGTCGTGTCGTGTATCAGCGAGCGGAGGCGGGGGCGGGGGCGGGGGAGCGGCGGCGCGTTTTGCGATTGGCGCCCTGCCGCCCTTTTGTGATTTTGGTGACAAGCAGAGGGGACAGGCGCATTTGATCAGTGCGATTTGACGGTTTAATTTTCTTTTTATCATGGATTTTATGCTATTTTTCTGTTTGCCTATGGTGAAACCTCTTATATTTTTGAAAAGTTTTAAATTTCTTTCTGATGTGTTTTTTACACGAACTAGGGAAAGGGCACGTTGCTGGAGGTACGACTATGGGCCCACAAGGACGCATGGATAATCTTCAATGGAGGTCGTACCAAGCGTGAACACTACGAGTAGAGTGCTGTAAGGTCTCTCCTCGTTAAGGAAACTAGTCGTGTCATATGTAAACTACTCGGATTGACTTGTAAAGCACTCCATGAGTTGTATTAGGTTAAAATTCTACTCGGAACCGACCTTGTAACCCTGCCCTCCGTGTATATAAGGCTGGGCAGGGACCCATCAAAAGATTACGACACTACTGAATACAAACCACCAAACAAGACGTAGGGTATTACGCTATCTCGGCGGCTCGAACCTGTCTAAAACCCTGTGTCTTTTAGCCTTTGCGTTCCTGATCTCGGCGAAACCCCACATGAACTCTACTACCTCGGGGTATCCCTCGGTAGGATCGACGGTAGAACACCGACATCTCGCGCGCCAGGTAGGGGTTTTCCTCGAGAATCCCGTGGAGAATGCAATGGTGGCCTACATCAAATCTGAAGCACCTCAGTCCTCACTCCTCAGGAAGGCACAAGGTTCAACTTCGGTTCCTAGGTCTACGTCGCAGACGGCTCGGGTGGATTCTATAGCTACCTCGAGACACCCCTGGAGAGGAAGAAAGAACCAGCACCCATCGTGGAAGATCTGGTCGAGCAATTCGACGAGATTGCACTCAAGGACATCGTCCGCGGGTACAATTCCGAATCGATCACGACTACGGAGCAAGAGCTGCAAGCTAACCCCACAACCCAGTTCCCGTTCGGACTCCGCAATTCAACCCGCATGTATTGCGAGGCATTGCAGAACCAGATCGAGTCCACCACGGACTCGAGGCGGGACGTTCCAGTCCGAGTCATGGCAGGACGCGCCAGCTCTCGTAGCGAGGCGATCCCCTCGTACAACTCGGACTCAGACGATGAGATCCTACAAAACAATGGCGAGCACGACCTGGTGCTCCGCGCCACACCTGAAGGAAGATTCGTATTCCCAAGGGACAAGACCCCGCGGGAGATCTACGAGTCCCGCCAAGTCTTTGTACTCTTTGGGTCTGATATTACTGAAGATCTGCCGTTCCAGCACGGCATACCGCTACCATCAGACGAGGAGAGCACCACGAAACTCCTCACCCCAAGCCCCAGTGACTCTGTCGAGCCTAGTCGACAGGTCTTCATGGCAGGCTCCGGAGCAGCTGGTGGCAGCGCTAACGAGGCGCGCTATGCTTTGAGTTGGACAGCGAGATCTCCTTCGACGCTCAACCAGTCGCTGGAGAAACAGTCGCGCAAGCAGGGGCAAGGGAGACCGCCAACAACAAGAGGGCACTACGATGCATCGACGCCCGCAACCGTCCCGTAGCCGGACGCAACCTCGCAGAAGAATTCATGAGGGTGGCACGCTACGACTCCCCTATGGCTAACGCCATGGAGATGGCATACCACATTCACAGTCTGCCGCGATCCCTAGAAGCCGACGCAGCACTCGAGCGGGTCAACCCCATGATCCGCACCCTCAACAAGGCCATTGCTGCCTCGTCGACACACATCGGCCAGCCGGCCCCCAGTGAAGAAGTCAACAGCAGCGGTCGCAACCGCTCGCGAGACAGAGCTCACCCGCCGGCTCCAAGTCGCCTGACAGACGCAAACCGCGGGGAGGTCCACCTCCAAATCGTCCAGAAGATAACCGCCCAACTGGACGAGGTCCCACACGAGCCAATACCAGTCGCAATGACGGGCTCGAGCTGCATCATCATACCGGCCAGCGCCCAGCGGAGATCTCAGGCAGACCATCAACGCCAACCGTGAATTACGGTCAATCCTTGACTCCAAGAGGTGTGACGAGGAGCGGGGATACAAGAAAGATGATGACGAGTACTCGATGTTCTCCAGGGACATCCAGATGGCGACGTACCTGCAACCTTTCAAGCCGGCAGGTTTTGAAAAATATGATGGCAAGACTTACCCTGAGTCGTGGCTGCGTATCTACTCCACATCCATAGAGTGCGCTGACGACAACAATGCAATTAAGTGTCGATACTTCCCACTAGCACTCGACGCCGCCTCGCTCACATGGTTCGAGAACCTGCCACATCGCTCCATCGATTCATGGGAACGACTGAAGAAGATGTTCATCGTCAACTTCCAGGGCACTTACAATCGAACTAAGACTCGACATGACTTATCCATGTGCAAGCAGCAGCCTGGCGAACACTTACATGAGTACATGCGCCGCTTCATGGAGATCAAGACCCTGGTGGTCGATGTATCTAATTATGACTGCATCAACTTGTTCCAGAACGGCATCACGAACAGATACTTTGACACGCAATTTGGCCTGCATCGCCCCAAGACTCTGGAAGCTCTACGCAACCAGATCAAAGCCTGGTCCGAGCAAGAAGACCGTGACGTTGAGAAGTACGGCCCTCGCCGGGGCAAGGAGAAGCAAGATAACAGGGGGAATAGCTCCAAAGGCCAACAGAATTTCCAGCACAACAAGCGCAAGCCGGACGACACAGTCGCAACGCTGGAAAACAACCCACGAAGCCAGAAGAAGAGTTACCCTGGCAAGAACGATGTGGACAAAATCATGGACAGACCGTGTCCAATGCATCCCAAGCAGAGACAAACTATGGGCCAATGCTATGATCTCCAGCGTGCGTTCTCTCACCAATCGCGCGAGGAGAGAAACAAGAAGAAGCCGAAGAAGGAACCTTACGACCCTGAAGCCAAGAACAAGGGCAGGATGCCCAAAGATGAAGAAGACGAGGGGAAGCACTTCCAAAAGGCAAACAAAGTCCTCATGGTCATCATCGGAGGCGACTATGGTTTCCCAATGCGGAGGAATCACAAGCTCACCCTACGCCACATCATGGCAGTCGAGCCGGCTGTCCCACGGTACTTGAAGCACTCGGAGGTCCCAATCATCTTCTCAAGGGAGGACCAATGGAATAGTTATGATGAACTAGGAAAATTACCACTCGTCCTGGACCCCACGGTGGCGGGGTCACAGCTCAGCAAGGTACTCATCGACGGTGGCGCAGGGCTGAATGTACTATTCGCTGGTACTTTGAAGAGGATAGGCCTCGACATCGAGAAGATGCTGACGCCCACGGAATCTCCGTTCTACGGAATCGTCCCTGGTAATGGAAGCCTCCCACTTGGTCAAGTAACATTACCAACAATGTTTAGCACTCTAGAGAATTTCAGGACAGAGTACGTCAAGTTCGAGGTGGTAGACTTCGAAACCTCGTATCAAGCCATCCTTGGACGTCCTACATTGGCCAAATTCATGGCCATCCCCCACTACGTCTACCTCGTCCTCAAGATGCCAGGACCCAAGGGCATTATCTCCCTCCACGGTGACTTGAGGCGGTCGTACGACTGCGACAGACAAGCCGTAGAGTTTGCGTCCACCCCCAGGTGCCTAACTCCATGGCCGAAATCTTCACGGCCGCTCAGAAGCTTAAGAAGACAAAACTCGAGATTCCTAACAAGGAGTCAGGGCCACTCAAAGCAACTACCACTGATGGCGTGGCGACCAAGGACACAGAGCTGATAGAAGGCGACCAATCCAGGACCACCAAGATTGGGGCTGGACTGGCTCCCAAATAGGAAGACGCGCTCATTAGGTTCCTGCAAGCTAACCGAGACATTTTTGCATGAAAACCTGCGGATATGCCAGGGGTGCCAAGGAACCTGATCGAGCACAGCCTAAATGCGGATCCTAAAGCACTTCCGAAGAAGCAGCGGCTGTGGCGATTCGCGTCTGACAAGCGCGAGGCGATCAAGAAAGAGCTGGCGAAATTACTCGCCGCAGGATTCATCAAGAAAGTTTTTCACCCGGACTGGCTGGCAAACCCTGTTTTGGTGAAGCAGAAGAACAACAACGAGTGGTGGATGTGTGTCGACTACACTGACCTGAACAAGCATTGCCCCAAGGATCCCTTTGAGCTCCCACGGATCGACCAGGTTATCGATTCTACCACCGGTTGCGCTTTACTCTGTTTTCTTGATTGCTACTCAGGTTATCATCAGATATCTCTAAAAGAAGAAGATCAAGTCAAGACAGCGTTCATCACTCCTTACGGAGCATACGCCTACACCACGATGTTCTTCGGGTTGAAAAACGCCGGAGCGACTTATCAGCGCGCTATCCAGCTTTGCCTTGAGAAGCAACTGTATCGCAACGTGGAAGCATATGTGGATGACGTGGTCGTGAAGACCAGAAATCCCGATGATCTCATTCGTGATCTAGAAGAAACTTTTGCATCTCTGCATAGGTGGAATTGGAAGCTTAACCCAACCAAGTGCGTCTTCGGAGTACCCAATGGGAAACTACTCTGGTTCATCATTAGTCACTGAGGGATCGAAGCCAACCCAGAGAAGATCAACGCCATCACAGCCATGGAAGCTCCAAAGACGATCAAAGACATCCAGAAGCTTATTGGGTGCATGGCGGCGCTACACCGATTCATCTCACGACTTGGAGAAAGAGGCTTGCCCTTCTTCAAGTTATTGAAAAAGTAAGACAAGTTCCAGTGGACGGAGGAAGCAGCGGCAGCATTGGCGGATCTCCACCAGCACCTTCAAAAACCACCAATATTGACTACTCCGTAAGATAGTGACAAAGAGCTGCTACTCTACATTGCAGCCACAACTCATCTGGTGAGCACCGCGTTGGTTGCTGAGAGGTCTGAGGACCGCCATGCATACCCCATGTAGAGGCCGATGTATTTCATTAGTGAAGTACTCATAGAGTCCAAAGCCCGATATCCCGCAGTGCAGAAACTACTCTATGCATTACTCATCACATCAAGGAAGTTGCGCCACTATTTCGACACATTTACCATCTCAGTGGTCACGGAGTTTGGCCTGGGAGAGATCTTACACAACCCGGATGCCACCGGGCGAATTTCAAAGTGGGCAGTCGAGCTCGGAGCACTCAGCATCGAGTTCAAGTCCAAGAAAGCTATCAAGTCGCAAGTCTTGGCAGACTTCATGGCTGAGTGACGCGAGAATCAAGTGGAAATTCCTGTCGGCAGATCAGAGCATTGGATCATGTACTTCGATGGCTCTCTCAAGCTCGAAGGCACCAGCGCGGGAGTTCTTTTATCTCGCCCAAGGGCGACCAACTCAAGTACGTTCTGCAGAGCTTCTGGAAAGTGTCCAACAATGAAGCAGAGTACGAGGCATTGTTGCATGGGCTTCGACTTGCAATTTCTCTGGGAATTAAGCGATTAATGGTGTACGGCGACTCTTCTGTCGTCATCAACCACTGCAACAAAGACTGGGATCGCCAGAACGAGAACACGGATGCTTACTGCGAGGAAGTACACAAGCTAGAGAACAAGTCCGCAGGACTTGAGTACCACTGGGTAGTCCGTGATGATAATGTTGCGGCAGACGTATTATCCAAACTGGGATCTACCCATGCAGAGGTTCCAGCGGGAGTTTTTCATCCAGGAGCTCCGCACGAGAATAGTTGGCTTTGAGAAGTTTACAGCCACCAATACTGGTGACCCTGGACCAAATCGTGAAGTCCTCGTCATTGAGGAAGATTAGCGTATTCCGTTCATCGAATACATCAAGAACAAGGCTCTACCTCTGAATAAGACAGAAGCCGAGCAAGTCTTACATCAATCGAAGAACTACCTACTCATTGGTGGCCAAATGTACCGGAGATGACTCCACACTGATGTGGCTATGCGGTGTGTTCCAAGAGCTAGAGGCAAAGGTATACTACTCGAGATACATGAAGGTGCATGTGGAAACCATGCAGGATCACGCACGATGGTTGGGAAGGCATTCAGAGTGGCTTTCTACCGGCCTACAGCTCTGAAAGATGCGGAGGAGATTGTCCGCAAGTGTCCCGGATGCCGCTTCTTTGTCAGACAGCAACATGTGCTCGCGCATAACTTTTCCTCCATCTTGTTCATTTGCTTGCTGGGGGCTCGGCATGGTTGGCAAGCTAACAACTGCTCTGGGTAATTTCACGCACGTATTGGTCGCCATCGACAAGTTTACAAAGTGGATTGAGGTCAAACCAATCACAGATATATCAGCGGCCAAGGCCAAGAGTTTCATTACTGATCTGATGGTCAGGTATGGTTGTCCTCATCGAATCATCACAGACTTGGGTTCTAATT
Source organism: Urochloa ruziziensis (assembly GCA_015476505.1). Taxonomy (NCBI): domain Eukaryota; kingdom Viridiplantae; phylum Streptophyta; class Magnoliopsida; order Poales; family Poaceae; genus Urochloa; species Urochloa ruziziensis. The sequence goes on from CM027118.1 coordinate 21,744,279, forward strand.
TCAACAGCTACAAGTTCAAAGATCATTGTGAGAGGCATGGCATTGAAGTCATTCATGCATCGGTAGCTCACCCCGAGGCCAATGGACAGGTCGAAAGGGCTAATGGTTTGATCCTGGACGGTCTGAAGAAGCGCTTGTTTGAATACGACAAGAAATATGGAAGGAAGTGTATTCAAGAGTTGGGACATGTAGTCTGGGGGCTTCGTACCCAGCCATGCAAGCCCACCGATCACTCGCCATATTTTCTGGTTTATGGGTTTGAAGCTATACTCCCAGTTGATCTCATGTACACATCTTCGCGAGTGGAACAATATGATGAGGGAGTTGTTGATGACACAAGACGACTGGAGATTGATCTGATCGAGGAGGAGCGCTGTGCGGCATTGTTGAATTCCACTCGATATCTCCAGGGATTTTGGCGGTATCATGATAGAAATGTCCAAGAGAGATCATTCAACATTGGCGACTTGGTATTGCGACGAATCCAGAAGACCACGGGTATGCACAAGCTTATGTCCCGCTGGGAAGGACCTTTCATTATTCATAAAGTGACAGGACCCAGATCTTATCGATTGAAGAACAGTGAAGGAGTAGAAGAGAGAGATTCCTGGAACATTGAACACTTGCACAAGTTCTATGCTTAGAGTTGTCCCATGAGTTTGTCTGTGTCTGTAAATACATTTGAGATTTATGGTTGAGTTCTCAAGATTGAATAAAGTGGATTTCATGTTCTCAGTATTTGATCTCTCGTCCATCAATCACAGAGTACTTTTGTTGTCTTCTAAGACTACTCTAGCTATGTTTATTCCAGAATTTCTTTCGATACTTGTTGATACAACAGTATACATAAGTTATAATCCGAAGAGTCGCCTAAAAGGCTACTTTTCCAAGATCCCTGAGTACTTAGTTGTATCAAAACTAAGACCAGGCCGAGCACCTGTAGAGGCCAGCTAGCCTTAGAAAGCATTTACCTACAGGTATATTAAAATTTATTCCAAGATTGTTGATGTTTACTTACGAGTACGTCACATCTTGAAGAGACAACATTATAAGTCTAGTTTCAATCCCTGAGTACTAATTTGAACGCACTTTCGAGTCTTTACTCTAGAAAGAGTATCGATTTTTGGCACAGAACGCCACTATTGCACAAAGCATTTATAATATCTTGCGCAACTACTATAATATACATACGAGGAGTACTTTTAACATTACACAAATGTTGCGATACACCTTGTTTGTTGCAGGATTACAAGTCATTGAAGCTTCAACCCCTCTACGACTTCTGTTGCTATGGGCTTGAAGTGCTCTAAGTATTCATCAAATTTTGTCTTCTCACAGTCGACAGCTCTACCCGCAGGGACGTCATCTATCTCTGCATCTGGGTAGAAGGACTGCACAACTGCCAGCATATTATATGCTACATAACAGCAGGTCTTCTTCAGATAGGCTGCAAACTTGCCGGGGGCTTCTCGGATGCGCTCTATGAGTGGTTTGTTGGATACTTCAGGAGTCCCACGATCCATGGAGTTCACCAGAGCTGTAGCCGCTTCGACAAGTTCGGCATGCTGGATCTTTAAGCAGGAGAATTCTTCTCCGACTACTTTGCCCTTCTCCCGTGCATCTTTAAGCGTGGCGTATGATTCTTGAAGCATCTTTATGGCTTACTCATACTCTGTCATAAACTCTGTATGAGTCTCATAAAGCGAGGTATAATCACGTAAGACCTTTTCCTTCTCTTCTGTGACCCTATACATACAATTTTGCCATGAGATGCATTCACCTTTGAGCTTCATGTACGCCGTCATATGCTCTGCACAAGGAAATATCTTGAGTACAAGATCTCAATAGCAAGTCTTTTGGGATGGTTATGGATACAGAAACTCACCAGTATTGGTCTGCGTCAGAGTTCGATTCCTTTTCTTTAGCCTTTCTTCTTCGGCTTTCCACTCTTCCTGGCGGGCGGCATGATTCTTCCGCTCCTGCTCCAGCTCTTGGCGAAGTTTCTCCGCCTGGACAGAGTCAAACAACAGAGATAATTTGGCCAGCTGCTCCTTGCTTTTGGCTAGCTCGACTTCTAATTTATGGGTCCGCACTGATGCGTCAGTCATCGCATACAAGGCCTTGGATTTTTCTTTTGAGAGAGCAGCCAAATCCTGCAAGTATTCAATGATTACAGACTAGTATAGACTACTAATTTGACAATTATATGGCAGAATAGTTACCTCTACGTATTTGATTGAGCCCTAAGCGAGGTTGGCAATTCTCCTTTGCGATTGAACAAAGGCAGCAATGGCATCCGTTTCGAGTAGCCGATCCTCGAAGAGTTCTGCTGCTCCTAGCATGGCCGCGCTTATTTTCGTCACTAGAACTTCTTCAGCCACGCTTACACGACTAGAAGTCGGGAGAAATTGCAACCCAATGGTCTTGGCAAGTGCGGGCTAGATACTCGGCTGGGCCACTTGTTTTGTGCTTTCGTTGTCCTTGTCCGTGAGCAATGGCAAGTCCGGTATGATATCTCCGGTACTCTCAGACGGCTCGGATAGGATAGACGAAGCTTGGATTTCCTCTGCGACAGCTTTTTCTGGAACTATATCATCTCCTGCAGTTTGATTTGCTGCCGGCAGAGTGCTATCATTAGCGGCACTCGCGTTTTTCCCTTGTTCACCGAGTACTGATTGAATCAGTTCTAGTTGTGGTTCTTCAGTTGACACCTTGGCTTTCTTCCTCGGTGGCAAGGACGCAGATTTCCTATATATATAATATTCAATATTGCAGATTACTACTCTACTCGGATGAAGAATTGAACGAAACTAAGATAATTACCTCTTGTACTTTTTGTCCGGCATCTGTGGTTCGCCAAATACCATTGAGGGAATAATATTCTCACTGGCACCTGACTCCGGGTTTCGCCTCAGACTCGCGGCTGATGAATCAACCATGGCCTCAGTGTTCCGGGTTTCTTGGACTGGTGTTGTGCTGGGGGCTCCGACTTCGAGTGCTGTGTCCTTCAATGGGCTCGGGGGCTTCGAGCTCACCTCAGGCCGAGTCAGCAGACCCTCATCATCACCAAGCCTATGCATTACAGGGAAATTTTTGAAGAATCGAGTAGTAATTTGACCAATTCTCATAATACGACTGGTGTACTCACCTGGGGTTATCACTGATGGTTGAGCTGGTGGTGGCTGTTTTTGCGATAATGGTTTTCTTCTTGCGCGTAGCTCTCCTTTTTTGTGTCTCCGCAGGAAAAGTTGGTTCTTTACCTTTATCCAGTGGATCCGCACTGGATGCGCCTTGATCACCACCCTTTTCATGTTGCACTACCCTGAAGTCTTCAAAGTCACTCGAGTGGAGCGACGATTCTGACTCTTTCCGAGCCTTGCATTGGAGGTTTTCTCAGGTGTGATGGGAGAGAGAATTTGGGATCTGCACCCTCTGGGATCTGACCAGGCATGATTGGCCATGAGTAGTACAGATCAACGTCCTCCTGCATAACATATACTTTTACTATCAGAGTTGTAATTTCACAAGTACAATGGTATGTGACTAAGTACAAGAGTGCTAAACTTACTTGTTTTGGCGGATTCTTGGCATCGAAGAGCTTCGGGAGATTTGGTACAACATATACCTTGGGCATCAGCATTTGCACTCTCTCCATGATTTGCTCCTCACTCAGCTCATCACGACTCATTCTGGAGGGATCTTTTTGTCCTTGGTACTCGAAGCCCCAGCGATCTTTCTGTGCGAGTGGTTGTACTCGGCGCTTAATCCATGCATATACCATAGAGGCTCCGGTAACACCTTTTTCTTTCAACTTGGCGATGCGGGAGAGTAGCTCTGGGATATGGACATTCTCTGCAATGGTGGGTAGACTTTTCCATTCAGTGAAGTCTACTGGAGCAACTCCGGTCCATTCAGGCAGCTTGGGCTCATAGTCTCCGACATACCACCATTGCTCTTTCCATCCAGAGTTGCTACTGAACATATCATACTCAAGATAGATTTCTTTGATGTCTTGATGCAATTGGAAGCCGGCTCCGCCAACAGGGCATGTGGCATCTTTCTTGGGTTGAGGCTTGACATGGAACAGCCTCCTGAAGAGCTGGAAATGCGGCCTGATGCCAAGGAATGCTTCATGGAGAAAAACATAAATGGAAATCTGCAATATCCCATTGGGTGTTAGATTCGGTAGTTCCAATCCGTAGTAGCACAGCAGCCCTCGGAGGAAATCACAAGTCGGGAGGCCCAATCCCATCTGGATGAAATGACTGAACATCAATGTCTTATCCACGGGAACCATTGGTACATTTTTCCTTTGGATCTGGAGTTTTCCATAACAACACCTACTGCTCCTTGAGGAATCCATCTTTAACCAACTTGAGGAGATGTTCTTGGGTTACCTTTGAGTTTTTCATGTACGTGTTTGGCAACGGATGAGATCTTTTCTGCGATCTGCTCCTCTTTGGTGATGGCAGTTTGACCTCCTTGCCGCACGATTTACTTCCGCTGGACTTCTTCTCCTTCTTGGATGTCATCCTCGAGATCACCAGTGACTTCACCCGCATTCACTTGGGGGCTCGAGCACGATCGCCTGGAGATCGAGGCAGATTGGATCCGGCGACGACGGTTTTTTCAGAGGCAATGAAAATGGCTGGCGGCTAGGGTTTGTCTCGTTTTGATGGAATGGATAAGTGAAAGGTGGGCTGTGGTCAGTTTTATTGACCGCATGCGCGTCGCTTGGCTTTTTGAGACCAAGGTAAAAGGTTTTTTTTTCCATTTTTTATTAAGGAAAGGATTTAATTTTAATTGATATTTTCTGGGATACCCTGAAGATACAGATATTTTTGTTTTCCTTTACTCTAAAAATCATGGATTTTTCCTTTCTAATCTAAAACTACTCTGTGAGTCACGAGACTTGATCTTTTTCTATATACATATAGTTCAAGGCTCAGGAGCTGCAGGGTAGTAAAGAAATTGGGATTTTATTTTTTCTGTAGAATAAAGATTTAATCAAGACCCTCGGCTTGATTCTATGATTCAAACCAAGGCTCGGGGGCTACTTGATATCAAGTGCAATTTTGTCGAAATTGCACATTTCAAGATGAAGATTCAAGATTCTGTAGACCCTCAACCTGATTCTTCGATTCAATTTAAGGCTCGGGGGCTACTCCATATGGAGTGCGACTTTCACCGCACCCTATATTGAAGATTGAAAACTACAAGTTGATCAGGATCAACAGGGCATAAGCACCTCACAGCATCGCGACAACCAAGAACTTTCCAAGATTGATCAAGTACTCGGGGAACTCGAAAAAGTACTCGTTAGACTTGACAAGTACTCGGTTGATAACAAGACTCGACGATGAAGCGCTTGGGGGCTTGTTGGAGGTACGACCATGGGGCCACAAGGACGCATGGATAATCCTCAATAGAGGTCGTACCAAGCGTGAAGACTACGAGTAGAGTGCTGCAAGGACTCTCCTCGTTAAGGAAACTACTCGTGTCATATGTAAACTACTCGGATTGACTTGTAAAGCACTCCATGAGTTGTATTAGGTTAGGATTCTACTCGGAACCGACCTTGTAACCCTGCCCTCCGTGTATATTAGGCTGGGTAGGGACCCCATCAAAAGATTACGACACTACTGAATACAAACCATCAAACATGACGTAGGGTATTACGCTATCTCGACGGCCCGAACCTGTCTAAAACCCTGTGTCTTTTAGCCTTTGCGTTCCTGATCTCGGTGAAACCCCACCTGAACACTACTACCTCGGGGTATCCCACGGTAGGATCGACGGTAGAACACCGACACACATGCCAAAGGCCCATGTTTTAAAAAATTACTGAAATAACCATGTAGTTAATCTGGACTCTTTAAATTAATATAGAGCGTTCGATCATCACTCTTTAGATTAATCTAGAACGTTTGATTGTTATCGTAAAATCCGACGGTGTTGAAAAGGTAAAAGTAACACATAAGATTTGGTACGAAAATTTCATCGTCCTTTGTAGTATAGACTAGTTGGGAGGCACGTGTTTAAAAAAAACTACTAAATGAGAATTTATACATCAAGTAACCAATATTATGCATCACCATTAAACCTACTAAATAAAAAATTATATTTATAAATAGTAAATAATAATTTTATATTTAGTGGATGTAAAATTACTAGGTCCTATCCGGGTTAAAAAAAATGAATACCGGGAATATCCCGGTGAAAAACGGATGGGAAGCCTCTTCTCCCTTTCCCATACCGTTCCTGGTCAATCCCGTCCCGTTTTCTAGCCCGTTGCCGGATTTTCCCATAAATACAAAAATGGGTGGAAAAAAATGTACTCCCTCCGTATCGAAATACTTGTCGCCGTTGACTTTTTTTGCAAACTTTGACCATTCGTCTTATTCAAAAAATTATTGTAAATATATGAAAAGATAAGTCAAACTCAAAATTCATTTGATAATAAAGTAGGTCATAAATAAAACAAATGATATTTGTATGATTTTTTGAATAAGACGAATGGTCAAACGTCGCGAAAAAAGTCAATGGCGACAAGTATTTCGATACGGAGGTAGTATAAGGTACATGATTTATCCCACCTGTTTTCTTTCCTATTTTTTTTGGCCTACCTTGTTTTTATATATATATATAAAAGAAGGGTTATATACATTTTACAAGGCCTCGGGCCCAAAAGAGAAAAGAATGTGATTACATAAGACTACTTAGCCAAACATCTATCTTGAACTTAAGCTCTGTCTTTGCCCTAAAGGCAACCAGCTTTAACTCCTTTGTAAAAAAGGCTCTCCATCTTGCAAATGAAAGAGAACCGCCATAAAAAATGATGTTGTTTTTATGACACCATATCGACCAAGCTGCAACAATCACTGCCTCCCAGAAAATTGTTGAACCGAATAGCTGTCGAGCTTTAGCAATCATATCATAAGGTTGAAGAGCTGTGTCCCAGTGGATGTCCAAAAAAATCCAGCAAGCTTGGCTAAATGGGCAGCCAAATAACAGGTGATCAATGTCTTCCTCGCTGCCTTCAATGCACAAAACACAAGTATAATCAGGCAGGAACATGTTCTTCCTCCTAAGCATATTCCTGGTGTTCAATCTATCTTTCAGAAGTAACCAAAATAAGAACTTGTGTTTGTTTTGGGCCCGAGATTTTCACATCCGTCTGAATAATGGGGAAGCCGCAAACATTCCATGCAGATGTACATAAGCTTTTTTGCAAGAAAATTTGTTGTTTCCCCAAATGTAGCTCCAGGAATCCTTACTTTGTGCATTGATGCCGGGCAACTGTAGATGATCTTGCAGCTGTGTGAGTTGCTCAGAAGCTTCCAATGAAAGGGGGTGCCAAAATAAGGTTTCAGGAGTGGCATCACAGAACTTCATGAGAGATATATTCCGTTTTCATTCCTAATCATCTTTGCAACTATTATACGTCTTTAAATAATTTCAATATGTGTGATGCTAAATGATTAGTTATTGGGAATAAGTTGATGTATGTAAATATTTGCTATAAACAAAAAATTATTGTTCATTAGATTTTCTATTAATATATTTTTCTATTAATTTAAAAAATTGGGGCACGTACATCTTCACTATACTATAAAGGTTTTTTCATCCGCTATTTTTAAGTAGCATCAAAACTTTTTATTTATGAATCTAAAATTCTTATATAATATATTTTTTTAAAACACATACTTCTGGCACGTGCACCTTCACCGGTATGTTATAATATGATTGGGAAATTAAACGCTATGTTCCTAGAGTCACTTCACTAACACGAGTAGTTAAACTAAAGACAGAGGTAGTAGATTTTATTACCTAGCGGTATGACTCTGTTTGCTATGACTTCTTAGCTGATTTCATTCTCTCTCTGCCATCTTTGACGCCAAACGCTTTAGCACGACTAAGGCTGTCTGCACTGAGACTGTAAACAAAACTGCATAGCGCCACATCAGCCTTTTCCAGTGAGCTGTGCAGTTTTTTTGTCCGCAGCGGGGTACTGGGAGGCTCACGGTAAATAACAGTTTGCCTCCCCACACGGCAAATCGAGAGTGCGGAGAGATGGGACGCTACCAGCCACGTCGGCGCCGGCCCCGCCCACCCGTGCGGCGCGCGCCATCCCCCAACCGCCTGGAGAGAGAGAGAGAGGGGAAGAGGAGGCCGCGGAGGTCGATGCGACCGTCGGCGGTCGCAGGGAAGGGAGAAGCAGACAGCCGCGCAGAATCGAGCCCTTCTTCCCCGGAGCTCCTCCATGGCCGTGCCGAGATCCCGCGCGCGGATCTTGGCGCCTCCGCCGGAGAGACATGGCGCTGGCCCTGCCCCGCCGCCCGTGCGCGCCTGCCGGGCATGGAGCTCCGCCCCGCGAGCATCAGAGGCGCTCGACGGCCGGCTGATAGAGCTCCTTCGCCCCTGCTCCTCGCGGCCGCCGGCCGCTGAGATCTGAGGGAGGAAAAGGGATCCGGCAGCTGGCCCCGGCGCCCGCGAGCTCGCTGCTCCCGCCGCCGCGAGCGAGCAAGAGGATAGGCGCGCACTGCGTTTCCCCCTGCCGGCTGGAGAGGGCGGGGAGGGATGGGCGTCGCGCCCCTGCTCACGTGTCCCCTCTCCTCGCCGGAGAGCGCGGGGACGGAGGCGCCGCAGGGGATGGAGGCTCCTGTGTCCCCTCTCCGCCTCCACGCCAGCTGCGCGCCGCCCCGGCTCCGCCTCCGCGACGGCCGCGTGACCCCCTGACGGTCGGAGGAGCGAGCGAGGAGGGGAGGGGCGGTCGGCGGAGCGAACGAGGAAGGGGGAAGCGAGCGGGCCGAACAGAGAGAAAGAGGAGGGAGGGGATCGAAGAGAGATGGGAAAAGGATTAAAAAAAGCTGATGCGTGGGTCCCACGGCTGGTTGTTGGTATAGAGATTGGGATATAAAGGTTGACGAGTGCGGAAGAAATGAGTTTAGAGTAGAGAATCTTGATGACTAGGACAGAATATTCTCTTTTAGAGGATAGAGTTGAGGACAAACAGTATGAACAGCCTAATACGCCACATGCATTGGCACAACCGTGCTGACACGCTAGCATCATGGTATAGCCTGTTGGAGTGGACTAGCGACATGCTAGCATCATGGTATAGCCTGTTGGAGTGGACTAGCCGTAGTTGCGTCGCATGCTTTAGCTTAGACCGCGGTCGCACACCAAGTAGCTGGTGTGACGGCACTTTAGATAGGGGCCCTCTCCGTCCCCTTCTTCCTCCTTTCTTTCTAGAGAGAACAATGCTGATACTCCCTCCGTCCATAAAAAAAATACAATTCTGGTTTCTCGAGAAATTTTAGAATCTTAAGTTTGATTAATTATATATAAAAAATATAAATATTTATAATATGAAATATATATCATTATGTTCGTTACAAAATATACTTTCAAAATAAATTTATCTAGAATCATAAATATGAATACACTTTTCTAAAAACTTGATCAAACATGAGCTACTTTAACTGGTACGCAACCCATAGTCGCATCCTTGAGGGAGTAGACAACAACGCCATCCACGAAAGGACTCGCCACAACCACTCCTACAGTCCTACTGTACTAATCATTTGCGTCGACAACAAATTGTTCAGCGATCAACGTCGCCTAAAGTTTCTTAATCTCCATGATTTATTCATCAAAATTATACATGTAGCTCGCGTGGTTGCAGATCTTGTTGCGTGATTAAAGAAACATATAATTAATTGTTTAAACTCTGGTTAGATACATATAAATATCAACACATCATTGTCGCAGATTACATATATACTACTCCTACTACCCATATGCTTCCTTGGAACGCAATAATTTCAGACTTGGCCCATGGCGTTCGCGTTTGACGCCGCCGGCAGTGGCGTGGCGGCGCAGCTGCTGACGGTGCGGTTCTTCCGGCAGGTGGTGTCTGGGCGGTGGTTCATGCTGTTCGCGTGCCTGCTGATCATGTCGTCCTCGGGCGCCACCTACGCCTTCGGCATCTACTCCCGGGAGCTCCGGTCGGGCATGGGCTACGACCAGCGCGCCGTCGCGACGGTCGCCTTCTTCAAGGACCTCGGCGCCAACCTGGGCGTGCACGCGGGGCTCCTCAACGAGCCCGCCCCGCCGTGGCTTCTCCTCGCCGCCGGCGCCGCCATGAACCTCGCCGGGTACCTCATGGTCTACCTCTCCCTCGCCGGCCGCGTCACGCACCCGCCCCCCGTCTGGCTCATGTGCGCCTACGTCTGCGCCGGCGCCAACTCGCAGACGTTCGTCGCCACCGGCGCCATGGTAGCCTGCGTCCGGAACTTCCCCGGCGGCAGCCGCGGCGCCCTGCTCGGCCTACTCAAGGGCTACGCCGGCCTCAGCAGCGCCATCCTCGCGCAGCTCTACCTCGCCATCTACGGCGGCGGCGACGCCACGTCGCTCGTCCTCCTCATCGCCTGGCTCCCCGCCGCCGTCTCCGCCGCGTTCCTCGCCACCGTCCGCGTCATACCGTCCCGGTGGCGGAGTTCGAGCCCAGGACGCGGTGGAGGAACCAGAGACGACGACGTCTTCATCTGCCTCCTTTATGTCTCGGTCGCGCTCGCCGCGTACTTACTCGTCATGATCGTCGCTCAGAAGCAGACCATCTTCTCCCGCGCCGGCTACGCCGCGTCCGCCGCCGGGCTCCTCCTCCTCCTCGTCCTCCCCCTCGCCGTCGTCTTCAGGCAGGAGTACAGGGAAAAGAACGAGCTCGAGGAGGAGCCTCTGCTCGCGCCGCCGCCCACGACGGCGGTGACCGTCGCCGACAAAACAGCAGCCGCCTTGCCAACGGCATCTCCTCGCCATGGCGGCTCCTGGCTGTCGCGCACGTTCAGCCCGCCGGCGCACGGCGAGGACTACACGATCCCGCAGGCGCTGGTCAGCGTCGACATGCTGATTCTGTTCGCCGCCGTGGCCTGCGGCACCGGCGGGACGCTGGCGGCGATCGACAACATGGGGCAGATCGGGCAGTCGCTGGGGTACCCTCCCAAGAGCGTCGACGCCTTCGTCTCCCTCATCAGCATCTGGAACTACGCCGGCCGCGTCGCCGCCGGGTACGCCTCGGAGGCGCTCGTGTCGTCGCGGCGCGGCGTCCCGCGGCCGGCCATGATCACGGCGGTGCTCCTGCTCTCCTGCGCCGGCCACCTCCTCATCGCCGCCGGCGCGCCCTGGGGCACGCTGTACGCGGCGTCGGTGCTCGTCGGCTTCTGCTTCGGCGCGCAGTGGCCGCTGCTGTTCGCCGTCGTCTCCGAGCTCTTCGGGCTCCGCCGCTACGCCACGCTGTGCAACATCGCCGCGGCGGCGAGCCCCGTCGGGTCCTACTTGCTCAACGTGCTCGTCGCCGGGAGGCTCTACGACGCCGAGGCCGCACGGCAGCACGGCGGGGCGCTCCCGGCCGGCGGTGGCGACGACAAGACGTGCATGGGCGTGGATTGCTTCGGGAGGTCGTTCCTGATCATCGCAGCGGCCGCGGCGGCCGGAGCAGCCGTGTCGCTGGTGCTCGTGTGGAGGACGAGGGGATTCTACCGGGGCGATATATATGCCAAGTTTAGGGACGTGACATAGAAGGAGAAGTAACGGGACGGTGGTGGCCCGACGGCGGTGGTCGACGCAAGGAAGCGGAAGAAATGTTATGTGCCATGCTAATTAAATTGAGTGCCATGTCATCAAGAAATCCCCGCCTTATTCACGTTTCCTCATCATGCTAATTAATGTGCATGAAACTTCATAAAACACCCTACTGGGAGTAGCCTCTTATACACAGTCTCCTACTCTCCATTATCCTGCGACTGGTATAATAATAAGGTGTACCAGTTATGCCTGTAATTAAAAAAAAATCTGGACATAGTGGATAGGTGCACTTTATTTGATCACTGGTACACTTTGTCTTCTCCTTTTCGTTGTGAAAACTTTATTTTTGTTTTTTTTGGACAAGCATTTTAGAGAGACGAGACAATGATTTCCAAATGTCTCATTTCATAATTGTGCCGCAGATGGGGAGGAAGTAGTGGAGGGATCACAGGGCAGAGGGAGAGAATAAGCGTAGACGGGGACGAGAGAGAGACAGATCGATACGGAAAAATATGTGGCTATAAAAGTGACTTTTTTATTCTCTAAGCATAATAAAATTTTAAAATCAGAATAGAGAATCGCTTCATAGGATTAGGAGTATCTACTTTTGTTTTTACTCCCAGCCTTTTAGTTCATAATGAGCTCATGATCATTTCTCTCTAAAGAAACTGCCAAACGGGGCATCAATCTGTGGTTATTTTGTGGACCCGTTGCCCTGACAGATGGGCCCTTTGTGAGGAATAAGGGTATTTTTGTAAGTGAAAATTAATATTTTTTCTTATTTATGCTATAGTATATACGGAGTAGGTAGATAAGATTGGTTCCGAACTATATTACGGTCGGTTGACCGACCGTTGTAGCCGAGGACGGGCACGGAGTCGGAGTTTCAAGTTTCAACCCGACACGAATCTGGGCAATCGACCTAAAACCACCAAATAAATCGACCCAACCCGAGGGACAAAAAACAAACCAGGAGAAACTCTTTCTTCAGCGACACTAATAAGTTACCAGAAGCCGAGCGACCAACCTCATCGGCGGCGAAAAGACACAATGCAGATCGTGGTGAGGAATGGCTTGACCAATTCGTTGGGGAGAAGCGTTGTGCTGGTGCTGAAGCCCACCGACACGATCTACAGCGTCATGGCCAAGATGGAGGACGTCACGCGCGGGCGTCCCGCCGATCCAGCAGCGGATGGTCGTCAACGGCAAATCGCTGTACGATCACACCCCCGGGACGCTGGCGGACCACAAGATCGGGGAGTTCACGACCCTGCATGCGATGTACTGCGTCTCCGGCACGATCAGGCTACAAGAGAAGACGCTCAAGGCCCTGGGGATCGCCCTCGACAACACCCAAACACTATGTAAGGCGTCTTCTAAGAAGACATGGGTAAGACACATAGGAGACGCGGTTTTTCCGCGTCTCCACATTTACGTCTCCTTTTACATGAAGTGGGAGACGCGAAAAATCCGCGTCTCCTATAAGCGACATTGTTGAAGACGCTGCTAATCCGCGTCTCCTTAGCATCTTAAGCCGCGTCTCCTTTTCTTGCCCTGGAGACGCTGGTAACCCGCGTCTCCTTAGCCACTTTGAACGCGTCTCCTTTTCTTCAACCGGAGACGCGGTTTCAGAAAGCGCGCCTCCTCTGACTGATATTGGTGGTGACGCGGTTTCTAAACCCGCGTATCCTATAATGCAATCCGGAGGAGACGCGGGCTCCTAAACCGCGTCTCCTCTGGATGTTATTCGTGGCGACGCGGATTTGTTTACCCGCGTCTCCTCTAATGGAAGCCATAGGAGACGCGTGTAAACAAACCCGCGTCTCCTCTAATTCAAGCTAGAGGAGACGCTGGTTTAGAAACCCGCGTCTCCTCTGGTTTATATTATAGGAGTCACTAGATTGGCAAGCCGCGTCTCAGATAACCTGTGATAACATATAAGAGACGCGGTTTTCCACGTCTCCTTTTAAACACATCACAGATCACAGGCTACAACCAGCATCAGGTTTTCAGCAACAAATCACAGATTCAATCGGCACAAGCAACAGATCATAGATTCAAACATCCAAATATAACAGAATTCATACAAGTACTGATGCAGTGGATACAGATACAGATCCAACAAGGTCCAATATAAGATCACAAGTACTCGACAGATTTCAACAGATCAACAGAATTCCACAAGTACTGCAGTGGAACTCAACATTCAACAGATTTCAACAGATCAACAGATCGACAGATTTGCTGCAGTGGAACTCAACAGAATTCAACAGATTATCACAAGTACTCAAACACATCCAAGAGACCAAATTTCACAAGTTTTCCAACATCATAGATCGAGATCTAAGCAAGCCCTGGGTTGCTGCAGTGGAACTCTCCTTTGTCAGAGATCACCTGGTTCACGATGAAGGAGGCAATATTCTCGCGAATGCCATGCAACACATCAACGCTGAGGGGGGTTGTCATCACTTCGAATTCCTGGTTGGAAAAAAAGTAACAAAGTCAGAACACAATTGGGGACAAATGTAACAAATGAGTTACTAAGTAAGAAATGCAATCTATTTTGACACAGCCAAGAAGCCAGGACTGCCACAAGGAAGAAATGCAATCTATGTTGGGTGGGATTATGGAGTGTTGGTGGATCGAAATAAGTTGAATGTGATTAAGTGCAAGCTCTGTGGTCTACTGGTCATAGCAGGGATATATAGGCTAAAGCTCCATATTGCTGGAATCAGTCCCCAGGTTAATATGTGATCTAAACTTGATTAAGCATGATTCTAGATTCATTGCTACTTGTATGCATATTGCATAAAACTTACTTTTAGTTTCTGTTTCTTATTGTGCAGGTCAAAGCTTGCAAACAGTCAAAGGAGGAGGACAAGGAAAAGTGCAGGAAAGCCATAGATGATGCAAAGCAAGTTAAAAGGGCAAGACTAGAGCAACAAGAGGTTAGAGATGCTGTGGACCTTGTTGGTGCGCCAGATGCTAAAGAGGAGAGTGAGAACGATGGCTAGTCAATTAGTCAGCACATGGCTAACAAGTAACAGCTGGGTTCAATTCTTTTGCTTATGGCGATTGATGACTAAAGCTTTTGTTGTGTGACCTGTACGCCTGTAGCTTTTGTTGTGAATTGTGGACTGGTTATGCAGAAAATTAATCTATTTCTCATTTATCTCATTTATTTATTTCTCCATAGCACAATACAATACAAGCAGGAACATGCCATTTTAACTTGAATTGAGATTCATGTTATAAACATGCAGAGTTACCAGAGCTACTTGCTCATACCATTTTCTACCATAACTTGAATGGATTCACAGAATAAATAGCTAAACAATGTAGATTCAGAGTATATACCTCAGGATCAGCGTCCTTACTTAATAACTCCATTGCTTTCATCAAGTGATAGACGACATAAAAGCCACAAGCGTTACCGGGAGGTTGCTGGTGGCACTAAAAAAAATAAAGGACCAATAACAGTGAGAAGACAAGCTACACAACTTGATTACCAGCTTTCACAGCAATGTACACATACCTGGAACTTTGTGACATGTTGCAAGCTTTCCCTAGCCACCTTCTTCAATGAGCAGTATGAAATAAAAGCCCTACAAAAAACACAGGGACACTGTCAACACAGATGGAAATGTAACCTTTTGGAATTAGCTCAAGATTATGAAAGAACTTACTCATTAAGCACCTCTTTCAACTGCTTGTGATCCCGCGCCTGGCTCCTGAGTGAATCAAAGTACAAGACTTTTTTCCACTTTGGTATGACAACAACTAAAACCTAATGGCCAATTGTGTTGTGCGCAAACATTATTAGTTTCTTCTTAACATATTTCTGCATGGCCTTTGCCACATAATTCACCACATAAGATCTATCAGAAGTAATAGTAGACAGGGACATCAGCTCCGGATCAAGGAAGCCCACAGGCACGGTCCTCGCCTTTGTTTCGGAAATTATGGACCTAAAGTGTCAAAACAGGGATGGTACAAATGAGACTACAAATAAAGCAAGTTATCAAGCTGCTACATCCAACAACGGATTATTGAGAAGCAGATGAGAGCAACAAAGGATCTTACAATGTGAAGCAGCGGAGAAGTGACACGTCCAAAGCATCAACATTGAAGAGGTCATATATGTCATTAAACCCGACTAGGAAACACTCCTTGTCCAGTGACCTAAGAAGATGGACACGCCTGAACTGGACCAGTATATCTTTCTTCTTTTCCGCACAACCTTTCAAGTAGTAGTTATGCAGTGAAATGGTTGCTGGTCCTGCACTATTAAGTTCATCAGCTGTCAACATTGGCTGTCCATAATTGAAACGTGGGTTGGCCCGAGTCTATGCTGATGCGGCACCTTTCTTCTTGGACTGCTTCTTACCAGCTGCCTCCTTAGAGCTTTTGATGGCCTGCTGCTTGTTTGAACCCTCACTAGGAGCCTTCTTTGAGGTCTCAACCATTCTCTCCTTCCCTGACCCACTTTTGGTTGCTGCAGTGATGGGAACACAGATGGCAGCATCAGCCATTTTTTCCTTCTCTTGCCCACTTTTGGTAGCTGCATTGATGGGAACACAGATGGTAGCATCAGCCATTCTCTCCTTCTCTTGCCCGCTTTTGGCTGCAACGGTTCCTACACTGATGGGAGCACTCTTGGTTGCTGAATTCTTGTGAGCAGATTGTTTCTCTTGCCCGCTCTTGGTTGCATCAGATAAGCTCTTTCTCTGCTTTGTGCTGTTTTTTTTCCACCGTTTGTGAAGAACCATGTCTTGGCAGTACAACAATGTCACGCCTCGACCACTGTATCCTTTGTAGGAGAGCTTCTCCAATTTTTGAGATCTCATCATTAGGAGGGATTGGGAGCTCAACATTAGGATAGTCTCCGATTTTCTCCACTTTAACCACAACACATTCTACATCTACCTGGACAGAATGTAGCAGAAATTGTTTCGGATAAACCTGGCCCCATGCAACCACAACTCGGTGACCACCAACTGTGTGAAATTGGGCACATGGTGTGGGCTCACTCAAGCAACTTATAGTATCATGGCTCCAACTTTGGTCTAACTCCATCAACTCCATTAGCTCTGGGTCTTCATTCCTTATTGGACTATCATTCTCTGGAGCTTCTTCATCTCCATCTCCATTGTTTAAAGGACCTTCATTGATATCTCTAGCAGCAACCTCAGAGGCAGACGCACAGCTACTCCTCTGTCCAGGTGCAGGGCTTGTGTTCCTGGAAACCGAAACTATCTGCAATCCCTGTGATGCCAGCAAGGAAAGCAGGTCCTGCTGCAACTCAACCCTGAGTTCTTCCTTTATTGCCCTTAAATCTGCTGAGCTGGCCTGCTTTCTCCTCTTCCTGTACATACCCGAGTGCTCGGGCCATCCATACTTCCAGCCGGCGTAGGTGGAGAAACCACGCATGCGGCCGGGTTGCTCCGGCCCCAAGATTTGAGTTAACACATATTTGTCCTTGACCCATGAGATGCATGAGGAAGAGTCTGCATGGGCTTGCTTTTCACAGATTTCTTCAGAAAGACGCTTAGTTGCCTCTGTCTTCCACCGAATATGAGCAACACCTTCTAATTCTGATATCTCCAGCTTACTCCTTGCTCGCAGCCAATTCCTAGGCCGCCCTTCAGGAAAGATCTCATAGGGATTGGGGATCCCTAGGGCAAGTAACTGGCTGTCCTCTTCCTCCCATATTGATTCCATCCCTTCATAACCAGCTGGACCCATGGAGTGCTCATTCCTGTATTGTTCTCGGAGCGCCTTGAACCTTGCACTCTCTTTTTCTGCTTCTTCAGATTCTGCCACGCGGACGAATGCTTCCCAGTCTGCCGGTTCAATGTGTGGGTGTTTCTCAAACGGAGTCAGTCCTTTCTTGACAAAATGCTTCTTAAGCTTGCTTCTGTGGTTTCTCCATGCCTTGGCTGTGGTCTTCATGATCTGCTTGAACCCATCTGCCTTCATGTCTTCTAGGAAGTGCAGAAAGGGCTCCACCCATGCATCGAACAACCTCCACTTTTGATCCAGCTTTACGGATTTGAAACCTGGCATTACTAGGGAGAGCTGCTGTCTAGCGATGAGACCAGCAAGCCTTCGTAACCTCAACCTCTGCCTCTTTTCTCTTGGCATCCCCCCTTGGTCAATCCCAGTGACTAAAATCTGGTCCTTTGGCCACTTGATCGGTGTCCTGGGTTTTCTTTGTCGACCCACAGTGCCACCCTGCTCCTGCACAGTGTCATCCTGTTGCTCTTCATCATCGTTGTTGCAATCCTGAAGTTCTTCATCTGATGATTCAGGACCTTCTTCTTCCCCAGAACCTGACCACTCTTCATCGGCTGAGGCCTGTGAATTAACAATCAGGCAGTTAGACCAGCAAGATATGATAATCTCCAATGATGTTGATATGATATGTACTTGTAGGACGGTGATAGGTGATAGTTGATCTTACCATTTTGACCAGGCAGAAGTTGGCAGAGTCCTGTTGTTTCAGAGAAATGGTAGGTGCTAAGGTGCAAACCTTATATCAGAATCCTGTTGTTTCAGAGAAAAGAATCATTAGAAACTACATCTAAAAGCACTTAATAGTTGCTACTGCATGCAGTAACATATATTGCATCACATATATTGCATCACAGCTTGCACTACTACAAAATTTTTAGGGACATCTCTAAGCACTAGATAGGTAATTGAGGAAAACAACACACCTTGAAGTTCCTTCAATATATTAGGGACTGCAAAACTTGATCCCCAGTGAAGCAATGCTTATATATCAAAGCATAAAGTAAGTTCCTTCAATTGTTTCATTTAGAAACTGCACATGACCAAAATTGTTAAGATAAGCAATTTGGCTGTGGGGGTTTTTGGCAACGGAGGTGCTGATCCCCCGTTGCCTGGGGTCTCTCTCCCATGTAGAGCAAGGCCACGCATCCGTACTTATGGGATTGGTGAAGGCGAATACAAGGAATATTGGAACTGTGTGCAATGTTCCTTCCTCGCATTCGCCCCCAAATCCCGGGCGGTCGCAACTTTCCCTTAGCCCAAGCTGCTTCTACATGGTCAAGAGTGGGCTCTGGTTTCGTCAATTTGGATTGGGGTTCAGGGGAGGCAATATGGGCTGTGGAGGGTTTTTGGCAACGGAGGTGCTGATCCCCCGTTGCCTAGGGTCTCTCTCCCATGTAGAGCAAGGCCACGCATCCGTACTTATGGGATTGGTGAAGGCGAATACAAGGATTATTGGAACTGTGTGCAATGTTCCTTCCTCGCATTCGCCCCCAAATCCCAGGCGGTCGCGACTTTCCCTTAGCCCAAGCTGCTTCTACATGGTCAAGAGTGGGCTCTGGTTTTGTCAATTTGGATTGGGGTTCAGGGGAGGCAATATGGGCTGTGGGGTTTTTGGCAACGGAGGTTCACATGAACAAGTGCTCAGATAAATTGCTCAGATAAATAAGTACATGAATAAAAAGTGCATGAATAAAAAGCATTACAGGTTCACATGAACAAGTGCTCAGATAAATTGCTCAGATAAATAAGTACATGAATAAAAAGCATTACAGACATTAAAAATACAGTCCTAATTAACAGCTGTGTGCAGAAATAAGAGAAAATTAATCACATTTGTATTCATGTGTTAGTACCATGAGTTTCTTGCAGAAATTAATCACAACTGTGTTACATTACTAATAGTTGTTGTGATAATTAGGCACATAATCTTTGCTTTTATGAACTAAAGAAGGAATTGATGTCAGCCACATAATCAGGCACAAATGTATTATGAAGCTCAGGTCTTGTGCCCAAGTCTTCCAGATCCTTTCTGCCATTTACATGGTCCTTGGTTTTACGCTTGTCGTTCATGAGTGTCCCAATTAAACTTCCACACACATTTTTTTAAACATGCATGGCATCTATACTGTGGCGGACGGACAAGTCAATCCAGTATGGTAGCTCCCAAAGAATAGATTTTTTTCCACCTTTCCTTTGGCTCGTCTTTGTCTTTTTTACGCTTACGTTTTCGCTTTCCAAGTGTTTTGCCTTTCTTCCCATGGGCGGCGGGGAGATCCTTGACCTGGTTGTAGACATGTTCCCCATCAAAATTCTTTGGAGCTTCCCCTTCCTCCCTTGTGCCGTCAAATTGACGCTTCATGTCTCGGTACTTGTGCTTTGTGGGAAGAAAACGCCGGTGACGCACGTAAACCTGCTTTTTTGAGTTGTTCAACCAAACTGTCTCTGTGTCATCTAAGCAACGAGCGCAATCCTTTGGCCCTTTACATTGTCCGGACACAGAACGACCACCCGGTAGATCAGTAATCGTGCAGAACAACAAGCCACGTAGTGTGAAGGGTTTCTTCGTGTACACATCGTAGGCTTCAATACCATAATTCCATAATGTTTTCAGATCATCAACAAGCGGTCTGAGATACACACTGATGTCAATCCCTGGCTGGTGCGGTCCTGATATGAGAATCGGCATCATCATGTATTTCCTCTTGTTACACAGCCATGGAGGAAGATTGTAGATCGATAATAGCACCGTCCAGACACTATGCGCACTACTCATCTCACCAAACGCGTTCATGCCATCTGTGCTTAGTGCGAACCGAAGGCTCCTCGGGTCCTACGCAAACTCTTTATACTTAAGGTCAAGGACGTTCACTGTGTCGAATCCGCCGGGTGGCGTATGTGATCATCTATTTTCTGGCCTTCCATATGCCAACGCAAGAGCTCCGCATCCTTGCTTGATGCAAACAAACGCCTCAGACGTGGAATTAATGATAAATACCATGCAACCTTCTGAGGAGCTCCGTGCTTTATTTCCTCATCACCACCGTCTTTCCTTTTTTGTATCGAGGGGTTCCACACTCTGGGCATTCATTGAGATCTGCATTGTCTCCACGGAATAGGACGCAGTCGTTCTTACAAGCATGGATTTTCTCAACCTCCAATCCCATTGGGCAAATAGTCTGTTTCGCCTCATAGGTGGTCATCGGTATCTCATTGTCCTCGGGAAGCATGTCCTTTAGTAGATCTAACAGTGCCTTGAAGCCACGATCGGTCCAATGATGGGCGCCCTTTAGCTGCAGAAGCTTGAGCGATGTGAAGACTTTGTTCCACTTCTTCTTGCAGCCCGGATACAGTGGGGTCCTCATATCTCTCACCATTTGTTTCAGTTTCGCAAACTCCTTGCTGCTACACCCATCATATGACATTGCATCACGGACCATCTCCTCCATTTTCTGAGCAATGTCGACATAATTCTCACCAACGTGAGCAAGCTCGTCCTCACTCATATCATGCCCCACGGTCTCGTTGCCACACTGTGCTTCATCGTCATGGAAGATAGGACTGTGAGGGCACCTTTCATCGCCATCATCAAAAGTGGTATGTTGACTGCTACTCTGCTAGAGATTCCTTCACCGGTACTACAAGTGGCTTCCTGGTCCCGCAGGTCTCGAACATTAGCACCCCCCTCTCCATGCTTGTTCCAGCATAAGTAGTCATCCATGAAACCCCGAATAACCAGATGAGCGTGGACATGCAGAGAACTTGGGAACATTCTCACATTCTCACAATCAATGCACGGGCAACAGATGGCAGATATGTGCCGATTTGACTTGTCCGCCTCTGCTGCGTCAATGAATGACTTCACACCACTCAAGTACTCTTCACAATTACGATTCCGAAGATACATCCATCCTCGGTCCGCCATCTGCATTGTTAAAGCAATGAAAATTATCAATATTGTCCAAGCACGTACTACTAGAACATGGACAAATGGACGTAACACATAGATTTGACCTCAATTTTGGACATAAAAACCTCACCTTCTTATGTGAGCGGAGCATGACATGCACTCGATCGAACCAACTAAACTTCAGAGAGTAGTTGTCGAGCCATGTCAGCGTCCAAGAGTATGGTACTAAGCTCAAGCAAGTGGTAGGCTAGCGGGCTTCATCAATTTGCCTATACACGTACACACAAAGGGATTTCAGCACACAAGTAATGCAAAAGCATATGAGCTCAAAATTTTCATCATCTTGTTCTGCAAATGTAAATTCACCTTCAAGGGGAAGGAGGGCCGGCCGGCTGGAGCTCGATGGCGTGTCCCTGCAGGCAGAGATCGACGCCCGCGCTGCGCAACGTGGAGCTGGAGCTCGAGAGTGTGGTGGGCGGCGGTGTACCAGAGAGCAGGGAGGACACGGCCACATACGGGCGCCTGAGCTCGACATGCGCGAGGAGGAGGCTCGGGACGCGGCGCAGATGAGGAGGACGGTCGCGAGTAGGAGGCTGGCGCCGGGCGGCACAGATGAGGTAGGTGGGCCGGCCCGGCGGCCGGAGCACGGCTCGGCCGGTGTACCACCACTGCGCGCACGAGAGCAGAGATGCCGCGCGAGGAGGAGGAGCGGGGTGCGGCGCTGAATAGGTGGGCCGGAGCGCGAGGAGGAAGCGGCGGCGGCGGCGCGAGGAGGAAGCGACGGTGAGTGGGGTCCTCGACGGTCACCGCGAGCTCGTGGCGCGAGAGGTAGGTGGGCCAACGGCGGTGGCACGGCGAGCTAGGCGTGGCCGCGCGCGTGGGGATGCCGCCGGCACACGCACGGCGACAGGAGGGAGCGCCCCGCCGGCACACGCGCCGTCGTCGCTGTGCCGCGAAGAGAAGGTGTGGACGACTACGTACGATCGATCCGCGCGGACACTTGGTGCTGGGTCAATGGCTAACAAGCTATGGGAGACGCGGATATACAAGCAGCGTCTCCTACCCCTAAACACAAAGAAGACGCAGGGGACAAAACGCGTCTCCAGTAACGGGTTCAATAGAGAAGACGCGGCTCAGTAATCCGCGTCTCCTGTATTTCGAACCATTGGAGACGCGGTTTGTCAAAGGAGCCACGGATTTAGAAAACAGCGTCTGCCCAGGTAAGACAGATAGGAGACGCGGATCCCAAACTCGCGTCTCCTATATTACGAGAGACGCGGCTTCACAACCCGCGTCTCCTTTATAGGCATACAGGAGACGCGGGTTGCCTGCGTCAATATAGGGGAGACGCGGCTGAACAACCCGCGTCTCCTTTATATGAAAGGAGACGCGGGTTAAATCCGCGTCTCCTATAGTGGTGTCTCTTTTGAAGCTTTCTTACATAGTGAAAGCAGATTTTTTGAGCCAGGGCTCCTGTGAGCCCTGAATTGCCGCCGCCGCCGCTGAATTTGGGGCTCACATGAGCCCTGGCTCCCCACAACATCCTCCTAGACCAGCAAACCGCCGAGTGGCGCGCAGCCACCGTGAACTGCATATGCTCGGTCCGGTAGTTGTTCCGGTCTCCGAAGGTAACGGGCAATGTGATGTGCCCGAGTGGTTCCGCTCCCTCTCCCGGTATCAAACCGTAGAATGCGGATTGGGGGGGACTTAGGTCGAGAGTAGTCAGGCCGAGCTCCTTCAATGTGTTAGCAAAGAGGATGTTCAGGCCACTGCCACCGTCAACTAGTACCTTGGTGAGCCGAACGTTGCGAATCGTCGGAGCTACTACCAAGGCGTGGGACCCGGGCTTCGGTATGAAGTTTGGGTGATCCTCCCAGGTGAAGGTGATCGGAACTTCCGACCACTTAAGGTACTCGGGTACCGGTGGTTCCCTCGCGTGCATGACTTGGCGATGGGTGAGCTTCTGCTGGCGCTTTGACTCGAACTCCGGTCCGCCATAGATCATGCGAACCACTCGGTCGGCTTCCTGGAAGTCGTCGCCGGGCTCGTCATTCCGCCTGTCGTCTCGCGGGGAACCATCGTTCCTCTTTCAGTAAGGAGGGCCCCTGTTGCCCCCAGTAAAGGCTCGCTTGAGCCCGTAGCACTCTCGTGCTGAGTGCTTGTGCTTGTGGTAAGGACATTGCTCATCGAGCATGCGCTGGAAATCCTCTGGAGTTACCCGGCCTCTAGACCGGTCCAGGGCGGTGACCATATCTCCCTCGCTCTTCTTCTTGCGAGGGTGACTGTCGGTGCGACGATGGTCGTCGTGTCGGTCTTCGTCTTCGCGGCGGTCGCGCTTGCGGGTTGTCTTGTTCTCTTCTTCCCAGCGGCTCCTGAGCTCGCTGAGTTGTTCCTTTTCCGCGATCTCTGCGTCCGCCCACGTGCTAGCGATCCGGAACATGTCATTGACAGTCGCGGGTGGCTTCCGAGTCCACTTGTGAATCAGTCTCCCGTCGGAGATGCCGTGCTGGAAGGCTGACATAACCTCCTGATCCGTCACGTCCGTGATGGAGTTGCGCTTCTCCGAGAACCTGCGCACGAAGTCGTGCAGGGTCTCGTTCTTGCGCTGCCTGATCTGACCGAGGAGCCGCTTGCTCCCGGGCCTTTCCCAGGTACCAAGATAGTTACCGACAAAGAGTTCGGTAAGCTGATCCCAGTTGTCGATGGTGTCCTGCGGGAGTCCTGCCAGCCAGTTGCGGCAGTCCTTGGTGAGCATGATGGGAAGGTAATTCGCCATCACGTCCTCGTCGCCGCCGGCCGCTTGTACGGCGGTGTAGTAGATCTGAAGCCATTGAGATGGATCAGACTTCCCGTCGTACTTGTCGATATCCGACAGCTTGAAGCCTCTGGGCCATGTCACGCTTCTCAAACGCTCGGTGAACGACTGGAATCCGCCGATCCGACCTCTAGGGCGGGAACCGCTCGGACCCGATCCGTCTGTTGTTCTTGGGGGAGTGCTATCCCTCCTGCGATCCCGGCCCCTGGGCGGGGAACGGGTCCTCCGATAGTTCCGAGTCCTGGGTGGAGTTCGGTCCCGTCGGTATGTTCTGCTGCGCGGTGGAGTTCGCTCCCTTGGCGGAGTCGGTCGCCTGGGTGGTGGAAGTGCTCGTCCTCGTGGCGGAGTGCGACCGCCGTCATTGCCGCGCCTTGGACTACCGGAGGGGTCAGAGTAGTCTGACTCCGTCGAGTAGCCGCTCCTGTTGGAGTTACGACGGGGATTTCCATGATCCCGATCATATTCTTCACGTCGTCGGATTTCCTCACGATGGCGCTCTTCGGTGCTGTTGCGGGTGACATCCCTCGCGTCTCGATCTCTGTTGATCGTGGTGCGAAGGTCTTTGTTACGATCCGATCCGCCGCTGGCCCGGTGTCGAGACGGACCGGGCTCAGGAGCGTTCGTGGTTGCTCTGCCCTGCATCTGGTGAACCTGGACGGAGGCGGCCTGCACGAGAGCCCTTACCTTTTCCAGGCCTGGAGTGCTGGGTGGCAGCCGACTGATTTCCTCGTTGATGGTGACGAGGTTCTGGACTGGCGTCTCGTAGACGTCGTATCCGTTAAACTCGAACATGCCGTCGCGCATCAAGTTCCGGGTGTTCCTCCTGTCGTGCCGATCCCGTTGACGACGATGATCTTCAGAGCGTGGTTCCTGGAGTCGAGCGGTGCCAGATCCTGATGCGGCGGCTCCGTGTGGTCGTGCGGCTCTGCGAGTCACCCGACTGGCGTTGCGTCCTCGACGCTGGTCCCTGGCTTCAGTCGTCTCCTCAGCCGGAGTGACCTTGTCTTCTGAGACAGGGTTGGGTGGCGTCGCTGGCGCCACCATATAGCAGTATGACCCGACTCCTTCTTGCACGAGGTAGTCTTCCTCGGACTCGGAGAAGTCGGATGTGGGCGTGTAACGCTCCAAGCTACTCGGAGTTAGTTCTCCGAGTGATCCTAGCAGTTCCGGCTCCGTAGAGGCGTCGGACACTGTGTAACCTTCCGGCAGGTCGTCCAGGATTGAGGGTCCCTGTGGGTTTAACTCGTAGGAGTCGCTCCCAGAGAGGTAATCATCCTCCTGGACGATGTCCTTCATCTTCTGCTTCTGAGTAAGCGCGCAAAAGCCAGGGGTCTGGACGGTTATGACCTCAGGGCTCTGGATGCGCGTCGGTTGAGCGTTTACGCTCTGAGATGACTCGACGACGCGACTCTCAGGAGCCGGATCGGAACCGAGTGATTGTAGATCTGTTCCCGACTGGTTGGTCCTCGCGTTTTGCGATGGACTCAGCGGGGTAGAACCGGCACGATCAGATGCGATCGGACCGGATTGGGCCGTGACGGCCGAAGTCGGCGCCAGAGAGGAGACCTCCGTGGCGACCGTAACTCCTGCCGCTTGGGTATCCGATGCGGCGGTGGTGACATCCCCGAACTGGATCTCGAATCCGTCGACGTCCGGGAGATTGCAGCTGTCCAAGATCTTGACACGATCCATCAAGCTTACCAGATTGATCTCGGCGATATCCCCTACCTGGCGCGCCACTGTCGGTGATATTATCTCCGGCAATCTTCCACGGGGTAGCCCACGGAAATGATTTGTATTGCAGGGAAGATCGCAAAGATCGGAAGCAAGATGGTTAGGATGGACAGACACGGGGGTTTATACAGGTTCGGGCCGTCGACTCGACGTAATACCCTACGTCCTGTTTTGGGGTGTTGTATTGCGTGGATTGTGTGTTGAGAGATTTCGTGCTGAGACTTGATGTCTTGGAGGGGGTCCCTGCCCGCCTTATATATCGGGGGGCAGGGTTACAAGTCGGTTTGTAGCCGATCCTATCTCTAAAGATCCTTTCCTTCTTTACAATAATTCCTATTCCAACTAGAACTTCTCCTTCCGGATCCTTCCTTCGTGCGCCGACTTGTCCCGCACGTCTTCAGGTCTAGAACGGTGGGCTGGGCCGCCCCCCTTTTGGTGGGCTGCCAGGCTTGCTCGTGAGGTACCCGGGTACTATATCCCCCACAATTTTGGCGACAACGCCGCCGCCGATTCTTCCTCGGACGAGGATGTTGACAACGACAACGACGCAGATTCTTCCTCGGACGAGGATGTCAACGAGGAGGCGGCCAGGAAGATGCGAATGGCCGTGACGTACTACATGATCCCAGGGCCGGCAAGGACGATCACGCTGGCGGCGGAGGCCGGCGGCACGGTGACCAGCGTCATGGAGCAGGTGCAGCGCAGGCGGTGCTACCCGGTGGCGCTGCAGGTCCTGACCTGCGGCCGCACGCCGCTGCTTCCCGGCGGCGGCGCGACGCTGGCGGACTACAACGTGACCAAGGACTCGAAGCTGGAGCTCCATATGAGCATGGACTTTGTCGTCGCCGTCGATAGGGAGGAGCGGAGGATCAACAAGGCCAAGGAGATGGAGATCGCCACCCTCGTTGAGCAACAGAAGCTCGCCGTCGGCAAAAAGTGACCCGGCCTGAAGGGCATTATGTATGCCTACCTCTTTTCATAGAGGATATGGTGGTTAACAATTATATATTCTAATATGTTAGGGAGATAGTAGCAAAAATAGTACTTAGGCATATTTCATGTTAGTTTCGAAAATACTTTCAAACTATAAATGACGACAAAATTTTCATACCAAATCTTACATGTTACTCACCCTTTCAACACCGTCGGATTTATGACAAACACTCTAGATTAATCCAAAGAGTTCAAGTTAACTACATTACTCCTACGCCGTCGGATTTTGTGATGATCGAACCTCTTTTTTAGATTAAGGAAAAATATCCGGTCTTAAACATTCATAACGACCACAGAAAATAAATCTGACCACATAGCCAGAGAATACAAGAGTACTTAGATTCCAAGCCTTAGAATGAGGAACAGGATACAACAAACACAAAAGAAAGAGATTAAAAAAGAAATCTAGAAAGACTAATCTTCAAATTTCTTCTATATCCTTCCTTCAACCTTGCTTTTAATCCTTCTGCAGCAACAAACACCTTACATCCGTGGTCTTCTTAGAAACATTGGTGCAAGGATCGTCCTGCCAAACAACCACATGTTCGCATAGAAACCGCACTGAATCGATTTTTACTACGGACATCATCAAGCCTGCTTCAAAACACTAAAACAAACTGGACACTGCCATGATTCCAAGGTGACTGTGGTTCCACCCTCTAAGGACTCCAAGGCGACACCCCAAGAGGAAAGCATCATCGAAGATGCCGCCGCCGCCCGAACCCGCATCAGTTCTTTGCTTTTCACCCGGAAGTGTCCATAGAGGTTAAAAGATTCTCACGGTAACGCCTTGAAGAAGGGAACAGACGCACCATCGCACCGTCGTTGCCAGCAATGGTCGAAGACCGAGCATGGCTTCCGTCCGAGAACATGTGCATCCAGACAACCACAAACCTTTGTCGACCGATGCCGCCTCTCCACCAGGTCCACGATCCACGGAGCACCCGTGCCCTTACAGCACCGACGCCGGCCAAACCGCCTGCCCACCTCTGAGAAGGTGGATGGACCGAAGAGCAGCAAGCTCCTAGCCTGCACCGGAGACCACCAAGGCCAGCAGCCCACGCTGCCAGCCATAGGCCAACGCTCCGCCGAGCGGATTCGTTGGGGAGGGCCCCAAAAAGGCGGGGGGTGGCTAGATCCGGGCATGCCGAGTCCGGATCCGCAGCCCCCCAACATGGACGGTGGCCACCGGCTCCGACTGCAGTCGCCGCCGACCACAAGCTTGGGAAGAACCGAAAAGGAATCATGGAGGAGACAAGGAGGAAAAGGAAGGAAACAACATGGAGCCCGCCACCGCCCTCATCGCGGCCGGGCAAACTTCCCCCGGCGAGCTCCAGTGGCGGCGTTGCGAAGGGGAGATGGGAGGGCCGCGGCGGGGACAGGGGCCTATCGCTTGGGCTGCTAACCTACCCCAGCCTAAAGGCAATGATAGATTGGATTCGTTATAAGTCTTTTTTTTCCTAAGGTATTCGTTAGGACCAATCTAAAGAGTCCCATGTTGACTACATCTATAATCTATATAACTTATATAAGTAAACCTCACTAAAGATTTCTCTCAATTCTCATGAAGCCACATCATCACCTCCTACTAAGATGCATTAACATCCTACTAAGATACATTAATTGATATTTCTCTTTTATTTGGTGCATATCATCTTGAATTCTGGATTATTCTAACTGTCTGACTAACTTGGCGTATATCTTATTGGTTTTTTTCTTATCTATTCAAAAGTAACATAAAAATTATTTTCATCAAGAGATAGTTCATATGGCTCTCGGGGTAATCTCTACAAGTATAGTATGTTAACGGACAACTAATTAACAACATTGATTTATAGTTTATTGAAAAACCTCTTTCAACTCCCGCAGCAACGCGTGAAAAATCACCTAGTTTAGTAATTTTTTAAAACACATGTCACAACTCTTCTGCTAGTATGATAAACCTAGCATTACTAGTCGTAGCAATAGTAGAAATAGCGGTAATAAAATATGTAGGAAACATTGTAACGTATCTACTATAACTTGCTGCACATTTTCTATTCATTAGATCATGACTTATTTTTTTTTTTATCTATTCAAAAGTAACATAAAAGTTTATAATTTGCATCAAGAGATAGCTTATATGGCTTTCGGGGTAATCTCTACAAGTGCATTATTTTTACAAGTGTCGATGCAGCGGCTGGGATATTAATATATATTCCCTTATCTAAAAAAACTATTTTTACGACTAACTAAACAACCACAGTGATTTATAGTTTACCAAAAAACCTTTAAATCTCGCTGCAACGCGCGGGAAATCGCCTAGTTTTTCTAAGGGAGACTGCAAATTAGTGATTTGGGTGAAAAGCAGAGGGCACATGTAACACATTCTATTTCCAGCGGGAAAAAACGTATTTTTCAGTGTGCTGGACATCTCTTAAGTGGACGTTAGTTTGTATACTTTGATTGGCACGAATCAGCTCCCTTTAACTAAAGTGGTGTACCAACCAACCCTACATTACTGACCACCGCTTTTGATTAAGACAAAATGGTTAATCAGACTGATTGGATTAGTTTAATCCAGAGCATCCAACTAGAAAACTTTTAAAAGTCTCGCTTCAAGTAAACTAATTTTGTATTTTAAAAATGTACAGTCTTTTTAATTTTTACCATAATATTTTTATTGCAATTGGATCTCTACCCATTTGATAGGAAACAAATAGAATTTTAACTTACATATTTTCTTCTACTCAAAAACTTATTACCTTTCTATTTTTTTATCCAAGAGATTTGCTAGAGACAAAGTAGATATAATTATCATACACGGGTTCAGGACCCTGTCTTCTGACTCTAGCTGACTCATGCTTCTTGGCATGGTCGGGGCGGTCGTCTTCATCGACGTGTTTGCCCTTGTTCTTGAACTGGGATTGCTCAGCTTCATCAGTGCGTGCTTCGAGGTTCACGACGTCCATGAGCTCTCCTACGTCGCTAGGATCAATCTTGAACAGGTGCGAAAGAGCCCTGGCTGTGCGAGCCCGCGGCGAAAGGCGTCGATTACCTCCCGATCTGTGACGTCCATAAGCTTGTTACGACTGTCGAAGAAGCGGTTGGCGTAGTCCCTGAGGCTTTCACCCTTCTTTTGCTTGACGTTGTCAAGATCGTAGTGTGAACCAGGGGGTGTGTAACTGGACTGGTAGTTCTTGGAGAACACTGCGCAAAGATCTTGCCAGCTGTCGATGGAATTGCGGGGTAAGCCCTCGAACCAAATCAAGGCTTCGGGTCCGAGCATTACTGGGAAGTAGGCGGCTGTCTGGTCGTTGGACCCGTGTGCGACTCGGACGGCTGTGTGGTACTGCTTGAGCCACAGCTTTGGGTCGGATCGCCCGTTGTACTTCTCCACGGGGTGGGCTCGAAACCATCTGGGTAGACGACAGCTCGTAGGCGTGGCGTGAAGGCGACGAATCCATCAAAATTGTCGTCGTCACACTGAACTCTCTCGTAGCATGGGAGCCGACCGGCTTCGACTCTGAGTCGGACGCGCTCTACGCGCCTTGGTTCTGGGTTGGGTCGGTTGCCGTAACATGGAGCACCAAACTCTTGATTGTAGCGATCACGCTCCATGAGCTCATTGAAGGCACGTTGCTCCTCCTCTGCTGCTTCGGCGTCATTGCCCTTCGCGCCGCGCCCCCGCCGGTGTGGGTGGCCGTAGTCCTCATCGTACCGAGCGCGCCATGCCAGCTCTGCCACGTCGTGCACGGCGTGGCGGTCTTCGAGGCCTGGTCGAAGATCGTGGGCACGTTGTTCGAGTTGGCCGCGGAGATCTCCTGTGACCTATCGGTTCCGATCTACCCGCCGGTCGCCCGGTTGGCGGGGTTGGTCTTGGGGGTCATGCCTGTTGTGGGGGTTGCGTCCATCGCCAAGCCCATTGTCTTCTGCTTCGGGGTTGTGCTGGTCAACCTCTTCGTTAATGGGCTGGAGCCGGGGTTCATCCTGTCGGCGCATGTGTTGACCCGACCGACTGTGTCTCGAGTGGTTGCTACCGGCCCTGCCAGAGTACCCGCGTCCAGATTGATACGACCTCTCGACTTGCTCCTGAGCGGCCTCAAGTCGTTCTCTTGCGCGGCGGAATGCCGGGTTATTGTCGACATGTGCCAGCTCTGCTAAGGCGGCGGCTACATTGGCTTGGGGAGTCCTGTATGCCCTCCGGAACTTGGCTTCGAGGTTCCTGGGCGCGATGCGAGCATCACGGCGTCTGCGGGGGTCTTGCCGACCACCGTTGCGTCAGTCGTCATCGTCGACGTCGTTGTCATAGCGCTGATCGTAGTCGTTGTCAGCGTTGTCATGACGCTGAACATTGTCGGCCACGTTGTCATTGACGACGTCGCCTACGGGGGGTTGTCGCCTTTGAGGAATGGCCGTGGCGGTGGCTACCGCTGCTTGAGCGTCCCCCGCGCGCTGGCGCTCCTTCTCCTTGTTGCGTGGTCTCCGTCGATCCCCCATGGAGTCGGTCTCACCATCTTGGGTGGACTTGTCTTCAGAGATGAACACTTCTCGTCGTGGAGAAGTATCGTAGCTTTCCACTGTGGCCTGGTCCGCTGTAAGGGTACGGACCGCGACCTGGAACTCGCCACCATGTGGAAACTGGGTGGGGTGGGCTGGGTTTTTAGATGGGGCCTGTGCCGACGACCTGCGCAGGCTGTCCGAGTAAGTAGCGGCAGCGTTCTTCAGACCGAACAGGAACCGAGCGGCCGATCCACGCAGGACCTCCTCTGTCATGGCGATGCGGTCAGAGAGGGCATCGCAGATGCGATCTAACCCGGCGACGATCTCGTCGGGTGACGGAAATCTACTCCGGGGCAGCAGGTCCGGGACCCTGTCCCTCAAGGCCAGCACACCCGAGCGGTGGAAGAGCGGGATGACGATCCGGGGACATGCCTCTGGGACCTCATCGTCGGATCCGATCGGATCGGGTAGCGCGTCAAGCACCTGGTCAGATGCGGGGTTGCCGACCGAGCCGGGGCTGACGGCGTCGCAGCTATGGGTTTCTGCGAAGAAGCTGATCCCCTCAAGGTGCTCAGGAATCTCCTTGAGGGCTTCAGGGAAGATGACGTCGTGGGATATGTGTAGATGCCCTGCAATCCCCCTACCTGGCGCGCCAACTGTCGGACTTTGGGTCCGACAATCCACTAGGGGGTACCCAAGTGGTAGATTTATAGGCAAGGGTGATCGCAAGGCCAGGGAGCTCGAGGTAACACATGAGACGCAAGGTTTATACAGGTTCAGGCGGCCGGGAGGCACAAACCCTACGTCCTGTGTTCGGTGGTGTCTTGTATTGATGAACTGGCCAAATCTCTTGAGCAATGACGAGTCAATGAGCAGTTACAAAGAAAGAGGAGAAGATACCCTCAGGGGGTTGACCTAGGACGCCTTATATAGGCTGACGGCCTAGGGTTACAAGTCGGTTGAGATCTAATCCTATCGATTTACAATTTGGAAGGCAATCCGAGTCGGCTGCGGTTTAATCCCCAAGATATCTGGGCGCGATCTGCCAGCGGGGTCGCGCGTATCTCGCTTGATCCGGGTGTCACACTGCACGCCTTGCGGGCTAAGTCTTCATAGTCTTGTCCTGCAAGCTCGGGCTGTCTTGTGGGCCCGGCCATCAGTCGGCCCATAGTGCTGTCAGACGTGGGCCCGGGCCGAGTGTTATCCTGGTCGGTGAGGGGCCCCTAGGTACCAATATCCCACAACTACTGCGACCGACTTCGTAAAGATTATGTTTTACAAATGGTACGGTTAGGTTTCTCATTGCCTATAACTGTTTTTTCTCGAATGAACTGAATTATATTGATCTTTAATGGGTACCCAGCTAGATTCTATGTTTGTTGTGAACATCTAGCATGTACACGTTCACATTCTTTTGAATGTGAATATGTTGTATGTGCAACTTGTTCATAATAATCCATATATAACTAGCTAGTATTCATTCGAGATCAAATGACTGAAGCGAACACGTTTTCTTAAACATGCGTGCCCTCATCCTAACCGGTGTTAACTAAACCGGTAGCAATAGGTTAACAAAACTACACGGCACTAAACGAACCGATTAGTATACGTAGTCAAATGCTCCGACGCTAAACAAACTGATTCGAATAAGCAGTCATTCTAAGTGGTGCGCAGCACATCGGCACGTTTAATCAGTCATTGAAACCGAGTAAATAACCGCTTTGGATGACCCTCTTATTGGCATCGCTAAAAGGGAAGCGGCGCTGGCGCTGGGGCGGATGAGGTTTTCACGCCGCTTAGGTTAACAGTTTCTACAACAGTGATCCTTGTGATAATTAGAGGAAGCAAAACTTCAAGAGCATCTCGAGCAAGCCTCTACTAAAAGAAATGGCAGAGAGCTAAAAAATCACTCCAGTAGACCCGTAAGAGTGATTCGAACAGATTGATTTATGTCTTTCACAATTTCAGAGTTTTGGTGAGAGCTGCTTGTTGGTATTTATTAGGACCTACAGATAAATCCGCAAGCGTACGGATACCGATGTAGCTTTCACCCGGGAGTATTCCAGGGATCGATTTCCACGGGGTTAATCCTTTAATTAATTCGTCCGAAAGGGTAATATGGGAGATATGGATGACAACGAAAAGAAAAGAAAAGATAAAAGGTTGAGGGTAGAGAGGGTACTTGTGTAGCAATACTGGATATCTCGATAGATCAAGCAAAGCAAACTTATTCAAGTGAATTCACTTCGGGCGCCTGAGACACCACCACTCACAGAAAGGGATGAGAAGGGGAGTGATACCGCCTACCCCTAAGTCCTACAGTCTAGAACTAACGTGGTGGATTACGTCGGCCGGACAGGGCTGTCACCACCTGCCGTCTACCACAAGTATTCCGTTGAACTGGGTGCAAACCAAGGTAACGACTAGTCTAGGCACCACGCCTATACTAATAATTACTACTTCACTTGATATCAGAGTAAAGCACCCACTACTAAGTAGTGAACGAGGAACTAGTGAATAAAAGCTAGCAGGACTGAATGCTTAATAAATCTGAGGGAGCCAGAATTACCAGACAAGACCCAGATGTTACTCGAAGTTGAGCCGCATCCGCCGAGATACAAAGTGGAAGAGAAACCGGCAGCTCCGGTTTCTCTCCCGGACTCTCACCTCACCACTCTCCCTATTTTCTAAGTATGGGAGTGGTAGCGCTTCACCGTAGAGCTTCTTGTTGTGTCTTGAGTGGGGGTGAAGGGCGCCTTTTATAGCCTCCCAAGCATGGAAGCCAGCGTAGATGTTATGCCACATGCTTGCTTAGCTTCCACGCGAAAGGGAGGGTGTAACCGCCATGAAAGTGGGCCGGTCGGCCTCACTTAGGCCGTTCGGCCTGGGATTCTTGCCACCTGGCACCGTCTTTCTTGTGGACGCTCCTGATGATGTCCTGAGGTCGGTAGTTGAGAGATTGGTGACGGTTGTCATAGTTGGAGGCCGGCAGGCCTAGGGGAGGCTGTTTGGCCTGACCCTAGCTCCTCTCGGCCCTCTGTTGCACCGACTCGCTCATCAACGGTTGCATGTTGTCCCTTGAGGCGGTTTTGGTTGCGTTGATTTGAAGACGTCCGAGAATCCTATGTAGATGGACCCTCCAATCTATGGCTTAGGCCTTTCGGTCTTAATTTTATCCATGCTTGTCAATTCCTTGCTTGGGGGTCCATTGGTGACTCCCTAAGGCCATTGTGCAAAACTTAGGGCCTTTTGGGGAGGGTGCATGGCCGGCCGGCCTTGTCCAGGCCGTTCGGCCTAAGTCAGGCCTTGTCCATGTGTCCTTTGTCTCGAGATGTGTGCTACTTCACCGATAATGGTATTTCATGCACCATATTGCCTTTATTCTCTGCAAAACATATTGGTGTACAAACTCGTGGAACTCGTTAGTTTAAATATAATTTCATGTATGCATCACTTGAGTTCCCTCATTATTTGGAAAGGTTGACGGCCAAAAGTGGCATATAACGGCCGTCAACACACCCCCACACTTAGACCCTTGCTCGTCCTCGAGCGAGGAGTAGGGACTAAGATGAGACATGACATCCAAGGAAATGGAACAAGCATAAGAAAGATTCCAAGCCATACCTTGTACTTGTGAATTTTGTAGTTTCTATCATGCCATCTTGAGTAGTTGAGGAGTGGAACGGTCATGAATCAAGTCACTTTAACTCTATGTGTCAATTAGCTTGGGATTTATCAACGAGTTTTCAAAAACAAACCTTTGCATTGCTCCTTATTTGATTCTCTCTGATCTCTCAATGTGTATATATTCTCACCAAGGCATTAACTTGCCTTTCTTCATCCTACTTCTAATGATGGCTAAATGTGGAGCTCAAGGTAGGGTATGAAGATGAGGCATACTTGCATCACATGTATTGCAAAGTCAAAGAGCGGATCCAAGAAGAAATCAAATCATACAATCAGATCAAGATGTGTATGTGTATGTGTATGATGGATGGTGGATGGAATAAACAACTCCTTTGTGTGTGGTCTCTCTCCTTTAAAAAATCTTTTGAGAACATGGCTATTAGATTTTTTTTTCTTTCTTGGTCCTTCATGTGTCCAACTTTTTTTCTTTTCTTTTTTTCCTTTTTTTTGCGTGGACCTTCATGTGTCCATATTTTTTTGATAGCCATGTCTCTTTTGTAACAATAACTGAGGAGTGAGACTTACACGTACATGATGGAGCATTTATTTTGTGGATTGGATGGATGAATGATACAATTCTAACTTCCAATGTAGAAGTATAGCAATGGGGATATATGGCGTGCACGTGAATCTTGATCATGAAAGCATGAAAATAATTCTCACAAGGGTCACAACAATTTGACAAAGCTCA
This sequence comes from Urochloa ruziziensis, assembly GCA_015476505.1. Classification (NCBI taxonomy): domain Eukaryota; kingdom Viridiplantae; phylum Streptophyta; class Magnoliopsida; order Poales; family Poaceae; genus Urochloa; species Urochloa ruziziensis. Next base: position 21,779,970 of record CM027118.1, read on the forward strand.
ATGCAATGACAAGTAGCATATATGTACATGATTTTCAAGATCACTCATCATATGGCTTTGGTAGGACTTTGGCATATCAAAGAGGAGCTTTGCAAAGGGTTTTCAAATTTTCAAATAAATTTCCCAAGCACTCAAACATTAAGAGTGAAGATCATATTATCAAACCATATCTCAAACACCAACTACTTAGATGAACATGGTCCCCTAAAAAATATTTATTCACAAGTGGGAAGATGAAGCGAGAAATAAAACATATGCAAGCCAAACATGGGGACATGAAAGGTAGGCATAGCAAGCTAAATTATTTTACCTTGAGATTTATTTTAATGATAGGGATTGAAATTCAATCAAACTCATGAATTAAGGAGCGAGAGGTGGAGTGCACATACCATCGTTTTTTTTCTTGTCATGTTAGCGCAGTCGATTTTGTGCGACACCTTCATGGGGGACCTTGAATATGTATGTTGATGATGAGCTTGAGAGATCTCCCCCACACTTGTACTTGTGCTGGTACTATTATTCAAAACCAAAAGGTGGAAACAAAAGGAGGGGCTCTACTGGTTCAAGAACCAGGGAGCCTTTATTCAAGTTTTTATTGTTTTTTTCTTTTTTAGGCAAGATGCACGAACAAACACCATCTCCAAACCAAAGCAAGTTTGGCAAGAAAGAAACTTTACTAGGCAACACAAATCAAGTGTGTGGAGTTCAAGCTTCCTTTCATAATGTTCCCCCACCAAGACGTACTAAGGTGTTGTAGTTGATGTAGCTCTCATGCTCTTAGGCTTCACTTGTCCATCGTTCTTCTTGATCTCTACCTGAAATGGTTAGCAGCCAAAAATACCCGAAGGACAACTTTATCCTAAAGACATGATCTTGCTTTTTATTCAAAAGGGAAATAAATACTAATCATCCGGGCTATCTCCCGGCAGTGTTTTGTTTATGGTCATAAGCTTGACCTTGGGAACATTCTCTTGCAGCCACCATTGGTGATGTCGTTCCCGTCTCATCACCAATTGTTGACGTGTAAAGAAGCTTTTAGCTGCAAGGTTAGTGCAACAGAACAACCACGAAATTTGCAATGCTTATGGTAAACAAATGCATCTACAACCAACCTTCTAAATGTTTTGTAGAAGAGGACCTTGAGGTGGTTGTAGTCCTCGTGTGTGCTCGGGGCACTAGACATGGTTAACTTTGGAGAGGCAGTGAACGAGCATGGTCTATGTAGGATTTCTGGAATGAAACTTCCATGCTCATCCAAGAGATTATTTTCTTTATACTCCAAAGTTAGCGCTTCACAATCTTCCATGGCCAATGGGTTCTCTATCTCAAGAGATTCATCAAGGCAGCTCAGTGTTGATTCTCGATCATGATTGGGAACAACATGATATAGGCCAGTGGGAACAGGCTCAAACTCGTTCGAGAGTGATGATGATCGTTCACCTTCACAAAGGTGAAGGGTCTCTTCCGACTCGTAATCTTTGAGAGCGGAGGCCGCAACCTCAAAGAGAACAGGCTCAGAAGATGTGAACAGAGATCCATGCATCATACTCTTAAATGGGTCTAGCTTAGGGAGAGGCTTCGCCATAGGATTTGCTAGACAAGCGGTAGTGGTGGAGAAGGCAGCTTTCCTAAGCTTTTCGTCTAGGCTCCCATGGGATCTGTCAAGGAATTCTTCTAGCGGGTAGCCTAGGAGAAGATCAAGATCGAGAACATCGAAGATGTGGAAGTCTAGGCTAGTCTCAATCTTGTCTATCACGAGCGGCACAGCACTTGCGACCCCCCGACATTTAAGGATACGCCCAAAGGGACAACTCTTAAGGATCTTGTCGGATGGTCTTAGCAAAACACTGCCCAATAGTGTGTACGCTAAGTGCCATGGCAAAACATTAACCTCCATGATGGGGTTAAGATGGGCTTCTATGGTTATTCCCCTTATGGAACAAGGAAGAACCATGGAGGGAGAACTAATCCAAATTTATTCGGAATAGCATCTCGCTCCATACAACCATTCCTCATTCACAGCCTCTATGAGATATGATACGTTAGGAGATCAGGAGGCAAAGGAGTCACCGTAGGCCTGTGGGAAGGATCTGTCAGAGAATTTTTAGAGTGATGAATTTGGACAGAAGAGGGTGTTGGATTAGGGAGAGTATCGGAAATATGTGCTACGATTGGTGTGGATTCTTGTGATGCTTTCTCATCTTCCGACGCGGATGTCACTTCTATGGTCTCCTCAGGAATTTATTCCGGGAATTCATCATAGATCCTAGTGTAAGGGGTGTTCTCTAGAATTTTGTCTAGAATGGCCCTCCCCTCACTGGGTGTCAAATGAGTGAAAGATCCTCCTGAGGACGAATCTAGGAATTTGGCTGATTCAATTTCGAGACCTCTTCTAAAATGTATTAGAAGGATGGGTTCAGGGATCCCTAGATCAGGTCCCGCGGCCATAAGATAGGTAAATCAAGCCCAAGCGGCCCCTAGTGATTCTCCTTCCCTTTGTTTGAAAGTAAGGTCCTCGATTCGAAGGTCAGCGACCCAAGATTTAGGGAAGAAGGTTAGGCAGAATTTATCTCGTAGTGTCTCCCAACTTCCCTCCACTCTCTCACGATAGTGATCACACCATTTCTTTGCTCGACCCATCAAAGAGAAGGAAAACGCTGGCAGTAACCATTCAAGAAATGCAGCGGTTGCTCGACCAAGGTCAATAAGACCTTCCATTTCAGAGTTTGTCGGGCCATCCCCGTAATCACGAGACATGAACAAATTTGCTCAAATTCCCATAAGTGAACATAAGGATTCTCCCCTTCAGCTCCAGAAAATGGATTCTCTTCGATCTTGGCTATGAATTTTGTGTGTATTTCGTAGCCAGAGCTTTTTATGGGGTGAGTGATGGTGGTGGCTCCAGATCTTCAGCTTTTGGAGCTAAGAATTGATATAAGGTAGGAGTGAAACTCATGATGGTAGGTGGATGATATGTGGACGAACTAGGTTCGGGATAAGAACAGTTACAGTTCCACGGCAACGGCGCCAGAAAGCTTGTTGGTATTTCTTATGACCTACAGATAAATCCGCAAGCGTACGGATACCGATGTAGCTTTCACCTGGGAGTATTCCAGGGATCGATTTGCATGGGGAACGAGAAGTGTACTAATCCTTTAATTAATTCATCCAAAAGGGTAATATGGGGGATATGGATGATGATGAAAAGAAAAGAAAAGATAAAAGGCTGAGGGTAGAGAGGGTACTTGTGTAGCAATACTGGATATTTCGATAGATCAAGCAAGGTAGACTTATTCAAAAGAGTTAACTTCGGGCGCCTGAGACACCACCACTCACAGAAAGGGATGAGAAGGGGAGTGATACCACCCACCCCTAAGTCCTACAGTCCAAAACTAACGTGGTAGATTACGTCGGCCGGACAGGGCTGTCACCACCTGCCGGCTACCACAACAATTCCGTTGAACTGGGTGCAAACCAAGGTAACGACTAGTCTGGGCACCACGCCTATACTAATAATTACTACTTCACTTGATATCAGAGTAATGCACCCACTACTAAGTAGTGAACGAGGAACCAGTGAACAAAAGCTAGCAAGACTGAATGCTTAATAAATCTGAGGGAGCTAGAATTACCAAACAAGACCCGGATGTTACTCGAAGTTGAGCCGCATCCGCTGAGGTACAAAGTGGAAGAGAAACCGGCAGCTCTGGCTTCTCTCCCGGACTCTCACCTCACCTCTCTCCCTATTTTCTAAGTATGGGAGTGGTAGCGCTTCACTGTAGAGCTTCTTATCTCTATCTTGTTGTGTCTTGAGTGGGGCTGAAGGGCGCCTTTTATAGCCTCCCAAGCATGGAAGCCAGCGTAGATGTTAAGCCACATGCTTGCTTAGCTTCCACGCGAAAGGGGGAGGCGTAACCGCCACGAAAGTGTGCCGGTCGGCCTCACTTAGGCCGTTCGGCCTGGGATTCTCGCCACCTGGCACCGTCCTTCTTGTGGACGCTCCTGATGATGTCCTGAGGTCGGTAGTTGAGAGATTGGTGACGGTTGTCATAGTTGGAGGCCGGCCGGCCTAGGAGAGGCCGTTCGGCCTGGCCCTAGCTCCTCTCGGCCCTCCGTTGCACCGACTCGCTCATCAACAGTTGCATGTTGTCCCTTGAGGTGGTTTTGGTTGCGTTGATTTGAAGCCGTCCGAGAATCCTAGATAGATGGAGCCTCCAATCCATGGCTTAGGCCTTTCAGTTTTAATTTCATCCATGCTTGTCAATTCCTTGCTTGGGGGTCCATTGGTGACTCTCTAAGGCCATTGTGCAAAGCTTATGGCATTTTGGAGAGGGTGCATGGCCGGCCGGCCTTGTCCAGGCTGTTCGGCCTAAGTCATGCCGACCGGCCAAACAGGGTTCACCGGCGATTTTCCCTGAGGCATAACTTTTTCGTCCGGACTCCGAATTGGGTCATCCAAGTGTCCATTTCGATCATCTCAGAGAGCTCTTCAATATGGTGCTGTCAAATATGTGATTTGGGTAACTTTTTCTCCATGTCCATGTGTCTTTTGTCTCGAGATGTGTGCTACTTCACCAATAATGGTATTTCATGCACCATACTACCTTTATTCTCTGCAAAACATATTGGTGCACAAAACTCATGGAACTCGTTAGTTTAAATATAATTTCATGTATGCATCACTTGAGTTCCCTTATTATTTGGAAAGGTTGACGGCCAAAAGTGGCATATAACGGCCGTCAACACAGCTCCAGCAAACCCTTCTCTCTTTCTCCTCTCCTCTTCCCTGACGTATGGGGCCACTTGTCATTGGCCTATCCTTTGAGAACACTTTTTTTTTGCAAAGTTCATTAGGAACAAGCTAAATTATCGACAAGGCTATACGACAACTGTCGTTGTCATATGGGGCTGCTTATGGCCCTGTTTATTTCCCCCAACTTTGCAAAAGATTTCTACCTAGAGAACCGTGTCCGTTCATTTCTTCTCTTTATGCACGTGACCCAATGCAAAAAAATTCACCACTTTCCACTCATTTAAACACGCCCTATCATTAGCTGCTATCCTGACATATGGGGTTGCTTGTCATTGGTCGACCGTCGCGGCGGCTGAGGCAGGCACGTTGCACGCGGGCAGCCGCCAACCATGGCAAGGCCAGTGTGGCTAGTCCCGCGTGATGTCCAGCGTGGTGGTAGGCAGGCCCGTCGTGTGCCGGTGGGCGGCGGCCATGGCAAGGTATGCAAGTGGCAGATGGGGTAGTGCGCATCAGCGTGCAACAGCTGAGCTGGGCATGTGGGCGGCAAACAGGGCATGCTGGAGCATGGCAGTCGGTGTTTGGCAACGCGGGTGACACGACGGGGAGAGGGCAGGGAAGGCCGACGGGACGGCCATGGAGGGAGTCATCATGCACAACAGGGCGGCGGCCGTGGCAAGGCCACCATGACAGAAGTGGCTGGCAAGAGAAGCTCGATGGAGGTGGATCGTGTAGTTAGAGTGGCACCGGGAGAATGGGAGAAGGAAATTGAGGAGGGGCAATTCCCCTTTGAAAACGGGAGATGGAGAGGAAATAAAAGGAAATTAAAAGAGAAAAGGGAAAAGGGAAAAATGATATGTTGGAGTGTGATTTTTACCCCTTCACCAATGTCCCGCTCATGAGGGTGGTGGCTTTGACGCCCGAGGGGTGTGAAAGCATAATGATCCAAGCCAAATACGAGAAGATGCCCCGTTTTTGTGCACAGTGTGGCTTGATGGGGCATGTTTACATGGAGTGTGGCACCAGGGAGTACAAGGAGGATGAACTCCAGTATGGGAGCTGGATGCTGGCTGATGAGACTCTTTGGCATTCGGGAACACCGAGGGTGAGAAGCGCGCCAAGAGAAGAGTACCAGCGGCAACCTGATCGTGCCGGACATGCTATAGGAAGGGGCCGTGATAGTGGCCGTAGTGGGCGTGGTAGAGTTCCTCACGCGCCTGTTTGGCAAGAAAAAAGAACTAAAGCAGCTGAAAGTGATGGTAGTTGCAAAAGATCGTCCATAGATGCAGGCCTGAATAAAGAAAAAGAGGATGCGCTTGCTAACACTGCAAGCAGCCAATCAAAGTTGTTGAGTGCAACAAATCATACAGAGGGGAGCATGGTGGCGAGGAAGGAGTTGTTTAATGCAGAAGCCATGAGCACGGCGAGTGAGCGTGGGGTCCCCCCACCCCTACTGGCATACATATTGCTGAGGGACAAGAAGAAGCTGAAGAAAGGCACACAGGAAGCGAAGATACATCATGAGGCGGGGTCCGGATCGGGTGCCGCCTAGAACAATGAGTTGTGTCAGCTGGAACTGTCGCGGCTTGGGCAATGCTACAACAATAAGGGAGCTTCGCGAGCTCGCGAGGAAGATTGCCCCGACAGTGCTATGTGTATTAGAAACTCAAATTCACAAGGCATGTGTTGAGTCTTTGAAAAGTACTCTAGGTTATGATAATTCCTTTGCTGTTAGTAGTTCAGGCCGCAGTGGCGGGCTAGGCACTTTCTAGAATAATAAGACTAGAGTGGAAATTTTTACCGTACTCGCAGTACCATATTGATGCAATTGTGAGCGTGAACGGGTTGGAGCCATGGAGATTGACATGTGTTTATGGAGAAGCTCAAACAACAGAGCACCATAAGACATGAGACATGTTGAAGTTTATCAAAGCTTCATCGCACCTGCCTTGGGTCTGCATTGGAGATTTCAATGAAGTCCTACACTGTGATGAACATATGGGGGTGCAAGAAAGAAGTCATGCACAAATTGAAGGTTTCCGGGAAACAGTCGATGTGTGTAACCTTTATGACCTCGGTTACGAGGGGAGAAAGTGGACTTTTGAGAAGAAAGTTGCAGGTGGATCTTGTTGCCGTGTGAGGCTTGGTTGGGCACTAGCCACGGCTAAATGGTGCTCGCGGTTTCCTTCGGCACGAGTAACACATCTCACTGCAGCTGCATCAGATCATGATCCCATCTTGCTCAGATGGGAGCAGAATTTAGAACATGGAAGGCGGACATGGGAAAAAGCCCTTCAGGTATGAGGTGATGTGGGAGTCTCATGAGGAGTTTATGTCCAAGCTGTCCCAATCCTGGCAGGGGGCAGGAATTGCGCGCACACTTCAGGAATTACACGACAAGCTGACGTCGGTTGCAAGCAGCCTTAGTCACTCGGGCTCTCATACTTTTGGCAATGTATGTCAGGAACTCAGACTGTTGAATGAGGAGCTTGAATGGCTACGATCAGACCCACTATGCATGGGAGGCCCGTCACACATGGAGATCAAAGTGGTGGACAAGATTGTGGAGCTAAGCCACCGGGAGGAAATCATGTGGAAACAGCGCTCCAAAGTTATGTGGGTGGCAGCAAGTGATAAGAACACACATTTTTTTCCATATCAGGGCAAGTTAGAGGAGGAAAAAGAACCGCATCTCCAAATTAAAGAAGCCCGATGGTCAATTTATGGAAAATGAAATAGAGATGGGTGCTATGGCTTTGGATTTTTATAAGACGTTGTACAGAACTGAAGGTTGTATCAAATATGGACAGTGTTCACAACGCAGTCCCATCAAGAGTTATAACGGCAATGAATGAGCAACTGATGGTGCCCATTGAGAAGGAGGAGGTCAGGATGGCCTTATTTCAAATGTTCCCGACAAAGGCGCCAGGTCCGGATGGCTTGCCGACGCACTTTTTCCAATGCCATTGGGAGCTTTGTGGTGAGGAAGTAACCACAATTGTGCTGCGAGTTTTAAGAAGCGATGATGATCCCTCAGTTATAAACAACACTTGCATTGTATTAATACCAAAAGTGGAAAGCCCAGAGGAGCTAGGCTAGTATAGGCCTATCAGTCTGTGCAATGTTATATACAAGATTGCCTCCAAGGTTATGGCCAATAGACTGAAGATTGCGCTACCTAAGATCATCTCTGAAGAGTAGTCAGCCTTTGTGCCAGGTCGTTTGATTACAGACAACATAATTACAGCTTATGAGTGCATGCATTACATGAAAAAGAAGAGAGCGGATGATAAAAGATATTGTGCAGTAAAGCTAGATATGAGGAAGGCTTATGACCGAGTTGAATGGGAATATCTAAAGGCTATTATGATACGGCTCGACTTCCATAGTTTATGGGTTCAAATGATCATGAGACTTGTGACAACGGTTTCCTTTTCCGTTTTGTTTAATGGTGATCGCATTGGTCATTTTGTCCCTTCAAGGGGGATTCGTCAAGGGGATCCAATCTCACCCTATTTGTTTATGTTAGCAGCAGAGGGCCTCTCGTGCCTCTTAAATTCAAGAACACAGTCATCGAACCTCAGCGAAATATCTGTGGCAGCATCGGCTCCGATGGTTAGTCACTTATTATTTGCAGATGACGGCCTACTGTTTTTCAGGGCCAATAAGGAGAGTGCGAATGAGGTGATGGACGTGTTGCACATCTACTGTCAAGCCTTTGGACAATGGATCAATATGGACAAGTCATCCATACATTTTTCCAAGGGTGTTAGTGGCAGCATGCGCTCGGAGATTATGGATGCTCTAGACATACATAATGAAGCACTGAGTGAAGAATATCTAGGGATGCCCACAGATGTTAGTTCCTCGACCAACGGAGCTTTCAAATATCTGAAAGATAGGGTGTGGAAGAATGTGCAAGGATGGATGGAACAAGTTCTATCAGCTTGCGGTAAGGAAGTGTTAATCAAGGCAGTAGTGCAAGCTGTGCCAACCTATTCAATGTCCTGCTTCCGATTACCCGGAGGTTTATGCCAACATATTGATGGAGTGCTCTGGAGCTTCTGGTGGGGGAGTAAGGAGGGAAAGAGGAAGACATGTTGGGTGGCATGGGATGAGATGACCAAGCCGAAACACATGGGAGGTTTGGGTTTCAGGGACATCGAGCTCTTTAACCTTGCTCTACTAGCCCGACAGGCATGGCGCATCCTAGAGGAACTATCCTCGCTTAGTGCTCGAGTCCTCAAGGCTGCCTATTTTCCGGACAGGGATTTCTTGGGGAAAAATTTGGGCTCCTCCTCGTCCAGAATATGGAGAACTATCATGGATGGTAAAGAAGTACTCGAGCAAGGCTTGATCCGCATAATTGGGACAGGAGAGGACACAAATGTGTGAAACATGAACTAGCTGCCGAGAGATGGCCTTATGCGACCTGTTAGAGGCACATGCAGCACACCAACACAAAGGGTGAGTGAGCTAATTGACCAATCATCGATGACATGGGACCTGCAGGCTTTGAAGCTTATTTCTTGCCAATGGATTGGGAATTGATTTTGAGTATACCCCTAACTACCCGGAGACATCAGGATTTCTGAGCTTGGCACTATGAGAAAACAGGGGTTTTTCTCAGTCAGATCGGCGTACCGGATGCTGGTCAACAATCGGGAAAGGAGGAACGATTGAATCGAGCACAATCCGGGCAAGTCAGATGTGAGGATGGAACAGAAAGACTGGACAAATATCTGGAATGTTAAAGTCCCGTCAAAAGTTCATGTCTTCCTCTGGAGGATTGCTAGACAATCCATCCCTATGGGTGATGTTTGACACCGCAGGAACATGGCGCCGCACAGCAATTGCTCTATCTGTGGCCGTCAAGCTTCCTGGAGGCATTCATTGCTAGAGTGCAACATGGCTAAGTGTGTGTGGGCCTGGCAACATGAAGAGCTCCTGGATTTCGTCAGTGGAGCACGACACGATGACGCCCGGGGCTGGCTTCATGAAGCCATAGGAGCCCTTCGACATGAGCACTTGGTGCGATAGTGGGCTATCTGGTATGCCAGACGGAAAGCTATACACGAGGGCTTGTTCCAGAGCCCATTGTCGACCAACAGCTTCATAGAACGTTTCCTTGCGGGCTTGGAGCTGGCTACACTGAGGGTGGAGAAGAAAGAGGGAAGGCAGGCTCGCTTTCCTCATTGGATCTCGTCGCCTAGAGGATGCATGAAGGTGAACGTTGATGCGGCCTTCTCAAAGAACTCTGATATTGTGACGATGGTAACGATTGCCAGGGATGAAGTAGGAAGCTTTCAGGGAGCTTCTGTGATTGTGATGAAGGGAGTCTCGGACCCAGAGACGGCTGAAGCTATGGCGTGTTGGGAAGGGCTCGCCCTTGCAAATGATCTCATGCTTCAGAAACTCAGGATTGCCACTGACTGTGCAAACATTGGGAGGAGCATGCAGGGCCCTGGGATGGGCTCTTATGGCCATATCATTCGGGAGATCAGGTCGGTGATGGCAAACTTTGTGACTACAGATATCGTCCATGAGAGCAGGAACTCGAATGGTGAAGCTCATAGATTAGCTAGGAGTTCGATCTGTGAACAGGTAGGAAGACATGTCTGGCTGTTAAATCCTCCTGATGGAGTTTGTACCTCTTTCTATGATACTTAAATAAAGCTGACACCCTAAAAAAAATCGAGCGTAGGGATGGAGTGACCTCCAGTCGCGGTGCCCCACCGGCTGATCGTGGAGCCGCTTCTCCGCACCACCAAACCGACCGGCTGCGGTGCCCTTGCAGTTTCACGCCATCCCCACAGCCCGGCCAGGTACGATGCCCCAACTCCTTCGCATTATCGCAATGCCTCACTTTGTCGCTCAGCTGCATGAGCTGTGCGCCGCCCCGCTCATCCACCCTGCCTCACGGATCGGTCCCTCCGCCCGTGCCCTTGATCCTCTACCTTACACACGTATCCTTTGCCTCAAGGACCGTCTGATGCCTATATATTCCTTTGATCGCCATGCAATTTTGTTGCATCCCCAAATCTGGTGTGGGGGAGGTAGCAGTCGAGTGTGAGGCGAGGGTGGCAAAGGTCAAGCTTGTCGATCCAAGTAGAAAGGGAGAGTACAGGAGCGAGAAGAGGAACAAGAGACAAGAAGCTGAGAGAGGGAAATTTAGTGGGGGGAGGAGGGAGATCACCTACAAAGTGGGTCCTGCCTATCATATCAACAGTAGGGCTTAGAAGTAGAGGTTGTTGTTACAGTAGATGGTCACAAATGTTGCCCTAGAAAGTTGGAGCGGCTCTACTTTCAAAAGTAGGGGCTATTTGCTGGAACTAGTAGGGTGGCACGTGCCACAGGCACGTGATACAAAAAGAAAATAGAATAAAAAATTTAAATTTAAAAAGAAATAAATTTGAAACCATTATATTCGATCCAAATTCTCACAAATAACATCACACATTAAAATTATTGCTAGCATCACAAATTAAAAATTATATATTAATACATCAAAAGCCTTGGGTCTCCGGCGGAAAAAGAAGGGAAATTTGTAGGATCAAATCTTAAACAATGAGTAACATATACAGAAAGAAATTTCCACAATATAGATATCCGTGAGCACCTCAACATCGCAGCCAAATTCTTGATGATGAGGAGGCCGAGAAGGTTGCTCTCCTTGTCGTCGACGGCATGGACCAACGACGTCATGCACTCGATGGCGTCGGGCACCGCCACAACACGAAGAACGCTCTGCTTCTACCCGACGAACTTGGACACTACGAGTGCCGCGGTCACCCTTACGCCGCACTCAGCGCCGACGCCCTCACAAATAAATATGAATGAAGGGAGAGATGATGTGTTTTGAGGAGGAGAAGGGGGCGCCTTATATAGGGGACAGGAGGGCTAATTAAGGAGATGAACCTGGACGCCTACGACTATGGTAAGTAATCAATTCCTTGATTGACTCCCACAGCTATGGTAAGCAATCAAATCCTTAATTGGCGTCCACAACTATGGTAAACAATTAAGTTTTAAAAGGAAGGAGATACCCAATTGCGTAGATGTCATTCCTTTTTTTTGAAAGGAAACATTGACCCTTGATTGACGGACTTTATGGTAAGCAATCAAGTGTTAATAGGAAGGAGACATTTGATTGCATAGATGTCATTCTTTTTTAAAAGGAAACCTTAATCCTTGATTGGCGGACTTTATGGTAACCAATCGGGTGTGACTTTATGGTAAGTAATCGGGTGTGGGTACGATTGGTGGGTAAGAAAATGTGCGGTGAGAAAAAAAGAGGTGGGAGGAGGTGCCGGGGACAAAAACAACGGGGGGAGGACCACAAATCCGTCCCCCCCCCCCCCCCCCCCCCCCCCCCCCCTCCCCTTTGGTCGTCTGGGTCCACTTTTTACTCCTGATTCGTGGGTTCTTTGTGAGGGTGTATAGGATTAATTGTTTGGGTGAAAAACGGTTTCAATTTGCTCATCCTTTATAGTATATATTGCTCTTAGTGGCCAAGTATATTCATTTACCATTGCCTCTAAACCAAGACATTCTTGCACAGTTTAATGCACAATCAGCAAGCAGGTAAGCAGTCTATACAAGAAACGGTGATTTCGACCTTACATGAAAATATTAGCCAGTTTGGAGATCTGAATGTGAATTTTAGAAAATTGATGACCTGCATGTGAATTTTAAAAGTTTGGGATTTAGATGGCACCCGAGTTAAGTTTGGGCCGGCATTGTATTTTACTTTCCTATATGACATGTTTAAAGACCTAAACATGCATTTTTATGTTCATCGAGCTATACACCACTTCAAATAAAAAACAACCGGGGTATCTCCTGAAACACATTCAAGTTGAACCGGAATCCGGAAGTGATGTTTCAAGCGGCGGGGTCGAATTCCGGAGCGGTTTGCCTAAAAAAAAGAATTCCGAAGCGATTTTCTTTTTCTTTTCTTTTTTTTACACCTAGATCGATATATATGCATGCACCTTTTTAAGAAAAAGAGGTCGGCGAAGTCACACGGAAACTATTGCCAAGTCCGATACGGCTTCCCGAATCCGAACCGTAGTTGGTAGATAGGCACCAGGGAGCTGCTCGATATAACGTCCGAGACCCCGATCGATCCATCATCTCCTCCACGAGGCTCCAGTTCTCCATTAGTTGCCAACACGTACGCTGTTGCGCTCGCTCGCCACCATGTCCACCGTCACCGTGGAAGTTGGCGTTGGCGGCGACTCTGCCGAGCTTGCCGCCACAAGGGAAACGAGCGCTGTCGGCGCCCGACTTGCGGCCGTCCTCGACATGATCGAGGACCATCGCTACACGGAGACAGCCATGAGCGCTCGGCGCGCCGCCGCCATCTCCGCCATGATCGACGACGTCGCCGCGGCAGCCGTCGAGGGGAAGCCGAGGACGGTCGGCCGGAGGAAGCGGCGCATGGGCAACGCCGGATGGTACGAGGAGGAACGCAGGCTCGGCAAGGGCGCGTACGGCGCCGTCACCAAGGCGCGCCACCGCGGCACGGGCCGGATCGTGGCCGTAAAGTCCCTCCAGTCCGGCACCAGCGATGACTACGGAGAGGGCGTCTGCGACCTCCTGCGCGAGGCGTGCTTCATGGCGGCATGCCGCGGCCATCCGTCGTTCGTCGGCCTCCACGGCGTCGCGCGCGCGCCGGGCACGAGGGAGTACTCCATCGTCATGGACTACGCCGGGCAGACGACCCTCTACGACGACATGATGGGGCGGCCGGACGGGCCGTTCCCGGAGGCCGAAGTGCGCCGCGTGATGCGGCAGCTGCTCACCGGCGCCGAAGCGATGCACCGGCACGGGATCGTGCACCGGGACATCAAGCCCGACAACATCCTCGTCGGCGACGGCGACGACGGCGCCTTGAGGATCTGCGATTTCGGCGGAGCCAAATGCATGGCCGAGTACGACCCGCCGGACGAGGTGTTCGGGGCAATACCGTACATGGCGCCGGAGGCGTTGCTGGAGAACCCGGACCACGGCACGCTCGTGGACTCGTGGTCGCTCGGCTGCGTCATGGCGGAGCTCCTCGGCGACGACATGCTGTTCGTGGGGACGAAGGACCAGACGGAGCAGCTCTACCAGATCTTCGACGTGCTCGGCGTGCCGGGCAAGAGTGTGTGGAAGTCGCTGAAGCCCAGCGTGGAGTATGCCGACGAGGTGCAGCATTGGAGGGCACGGAATCGGACGCTGGGCCACCGCAACCGGCTACGGGACCTGTTCCCGGAGGAGGTGCTCTCCAAGGACGGATTCGAGGTGCTCAAGGGGCTCCTGACCATTGATCCCAAGAAGCGACTGACAGCAGCAGCCGCGCTCCGGTGCCGGTGGTTCGCTGACAACGTCGACGATGGTCCTCTGCCTGTCCTCTACATGGCCTCGAAGACGACGGTGTGGTCACGAGTCGTGGCATTTGTTGGACGTGCGCTAGGAATGCTGAGGCCCAAGGCATTGGTGAACCTGATGATGTAATGCAAAACATAGCATGTTAACTTATTGACTGTTTCACAGGGTTCGGAGATTAAACTTGGTCCAGATGTACGAGTAATTGTTCTGCCAGTTCGTTTTAAGTGGTACGATTTGTGATTAAACATTGAACAGACCCCCTTAGGTAGTTCTCTGTTTTATCAATTTCTTCCGGTCGGTGGAGGATTTGAGAAATGTTACTTGCCTGCCACAGTGACGAAGTAATAAAACATATGTTAGATAGGCCATTTGCAACGGTGTCTTGTAAACACCCTCAACCTCTACTCTACAGTTTCTTGGCCACAAAATCAGGCGCATCGGCGTGCTCCATCGTGCCCTGTAAACTCTAGGGCCACCGCCCCCTCCTCCAAATCTCTAGGGTGTCGGCCCCTCGTCGAAAACTCCCTCTCACCCACCACCTCCCTCTCTGCGTCGCTGCCTCCCCGTCCCCATCGCCACCTCCCACCCGTGTCGGGCCAAAGGGGCCTTGCCCGGTCCAGGGAGCTCGTCGGCCTTTGCCTGGCCTCGGTGCAGGCGTCGTCAAGCACAGCGCCGAGCGTGCGGTACGACGTGTGTGTAGGAAGGGGGGGAGCTCGCTGGCGGCGGCAAGAACGACGCCCAGGAGGTGGTGCGGGACTGCGCTCAAGAGGTGGTACGTGACGTCACCTTGTTGGTGGCGATGTAGAGGTCTGTCGCGGCTCTGCCTCGCCATCTCCGCGCGCCGTGGCCCTGCCTCGCGAGCTCGAGATTCGGCCAAGCTCTGGCCGGACGCGTGAGATCTGCCTCGCGAGCTCGAGATCCGGCCGAGCTCCGGCTGGATCTAGTGGCGGCCGGGGACGAGACCCACACGGGCGCGCTCCGCCCGGCCACCGTCGTCGGAGGCGAGGGCGGGCCCTGCCCGCCGCGGCGGCGTCCACGCATGTGTCCTGCGGCGGAGCCGGCCGGCCAGTGGCTGGGCGGGCGAGATGAGGGTGAGGACGCGGCGAGGCCGGCGAGCGAGTGCCAGAGGGAGAGGACGCCGGGAGCCCGGGAGGCGAAGGAGCTGAGGGGACAAGAAGAAGGTTATGACACGTGAGACCAGTAAATAAAGGATGGAATAGAGGAGAGAAATAGAGAGTATCATTGCATTATGATGCTATTTAGAGAGTGTTATTTTTTAGAAATGGGTTGAAATATTCATAGAGGATCCGTTGAAAATAGTCTTAACTGGCTGTATTTGGAAATGCAAGGCTTTCCACGAAAGCAACAAATTGCCTAAGGCTGTCTCAAATCACCATTAATAAATCGGTACGTATACACGAGGATATGCACGAATGTAATAATGTACAATGAAAGGAATCTCACTATTACTAACTGGAGATTCCGATCAGCGCATGCCGCCTGGTAAGTTTGATCGGGCTACTCCAACTTTTTTTCGCTGCGTTGTGTGTTCATTGGTAACGATTCATGACACTTTGCTAGCATGTTTCCACTTACTCAATAACTGCGAGGTCCATCTTGAAGATGCACATGAAGAAGGTCAAGATTCAAGAAAGATACGAAGACAGTGATTTTCATTGGTGCAGCGAGGGAGTGTTATACCGAAGCACCATTGGAGCAAGGGATCGACAATTGTGTGTGCGGCTTGAGGGTGATAGCCCCATGGCGGAGGAGTTCGAGTTGCTGCGCAGGCTTACAGCGGGCCGCGACTTTCGGCGTGGCACAATGTTGGTGACGACGGCGCAGTTTGTGGTGGTTTGGCTTCGGCTTCTCTCCAAGGTTATGGTGGTGTAGTGTCTTGTTGTGTGTGTTGTTCGCGTGCGTTGTTTTTGTGGTGGTGCTGTTCGCTTCGACGCGTGATGTACAATTGCTTTCTTCTTAAATGACAGAGCAATACTCCTGCTATTTAAAAAAAGGAAAAAGTCTACATCACCCCCCCCCCCCCACCTATGGGGGTGGACTACATAACCCCCCAACCTATGAAACGGTATATATCACCCCCCTGAACTTTTGAAAACCGGTCAAATTACCCCCTGAAGCAATTTTGAAAAATCATAGTAAATCACAGAAAAATCATAAAATGGACAATCCAATTGTGTTGGACTCAAAATGAGCAGATCTACACAGTGAACATATAATGTGGCATGTTGTAGTACAATTTTTTACAGTTATGAAGAAAAACATAGATATAAAGCTACAGCAAAAAAATGTACTAAACCATACCATATTATATGTTCACTGTGTAGATCTACTCATTTGGAGTCCAACACAATTGGATTTTCCATTTTATGATTTTTCTATGATTTACTATGATTTTTCAAAATTGCTTTAGGGGGTAATTTGACTGGTTTTTGAAAGTTCAGGGGGTGATATGGACCATTTCATAGGTTGGGGGTTATGTAGTCTACCCCTATAGGTTGGGGTGATATATACTTTTTCCTAAAAAAAGATACTGAGACAGAGCCTGAGGACCATGCCACCCATGCCGCATCAACAGGACGAAGAGTTCACCGACGACAAGTGACAAGACCACCGTCCAGAAATGTCGTCCGCCTCGTACGTGAGGCCGTGGATATTACTTACAGCAATCAGATGGTAGCAGTCGAGCCGTACAAAGTATCAAGCACTTTAAAAAAGACTGTACGCCCCCTTGTTCCGTTTGGTACTCTCTTGTGATCAGAACGCGAGATGCTTGATGCTGTACATGGTTGTTGTACTCAACAATATTTTATTATCATATATTTTAATTTGTTGCTTTAGGGCTTGTTTGAATTCGGTAAAAGAGTGAAAAGTGATAAAAACTTTTTGCATTGGGTTATGTGCAGAAAGAGAAGAAATGAGTTGACACACTTCTCTAGGTAAAAACTTTTTTACAAAGTTTTTGAATTTAAACAGGCCCTTAGGTTTTTCGTTTATGCTGTTAAAGTTGCTTGTTGACTCTGTGCTCAACAATATTTTATCTTACTTATTAATTCATTGATTTTAGGTTTTACTTTATATGTTGTGCAATGTTTTGTGGACTACTGGACTCTTGCCTTTGTGGACGAAGTGACGGCTGTATGTAGTTTTCTTCAGAAAGAAAATTGGAGTCATTAAAGGCAGACGCGCACATACTAGTTAAGATTCGGTCCTGTACTCTTGACTTGCTGCTATGTTGAATGTGCTCCTGGGCTTTCAGTTTTCCAATATCCACATGCGACAATTAGAGGAAGCTTAGGGGCCAAGCCTAGTGGTTTTACCATTTCCTCTAAAACAAGACATCCTCCTTGCGCGCCAAGTTTATTACCTGCCTGCTGACTCTGATCCGCACCTTGGCTGCAAGTAGCCATGTAGCAGCATATTGCGTGTGTATATATATATGCACTGAATTCTCAGAAAAACACACGGGGCTTTTGATTTGTGAATCCAAGTAGATCAGATTGACAACCAATGGCTGCGGCGCCGCTGGCCGAGTGGTCGGAGCTGCTGCCGGAGCTCCTGGAGGCCATTGCACGGATGACCGGCGACGACTACGACCTGATGCGGTTCCGAGCGGTGTGCTCCTCGTGGAGGGCTGCCGGGAAGCGCGTCGGCCTCATGCAAGATTACCCCTGGATGGTGCTTGTTTAGGGTCGTCGGGCGGTCCCAGATGAACATATACGTTTACAGTACATTGTGATTATCTCTCCTAAGATACTGGCGTTCCCCGGAACTGGAACCTCCAGCTTGTACCATGTACATATTTTTTTTCTGTTTTTTTTTTGAGCGTTTCCATTTTGGGCCTGTTTAGATGTTTCGCGAAATTTTTTTCGAGTATGTTCCCTCACATGCATGGCATATTAAATGTAGTCGAAAAAAATAACCCATTATATGGATGGAGTGTACTTCGCGAGACGAATCTAATGAGCCTAGTTAGGTCGTGATTAGACAATAAATTGCTACAGTAAACATGTGCTAATGACGGATTAATTAGACTCATTAGGTTCGTCTTGCGATTTACTGACAGAATATGTAATTAGTTTTGTAATTAGTCTATATTTAATACTTCAAATGTGTGCCCGACATAATCGAAAAAAATTTCACGTTTCATCTAAACAGGGCCTTTATACAACAAGGTTTGTCTTCTAAAATCCAATTGGGCCGCGCGCGCGGTGGCCGCGCCACGGCTAGCAGCGCGTGGGCCGTTGTAACCACGAAGCCCATCATCCATCTCCGGCCCGTAGCCCACGCTGCACCGCATTGTTTGTATTTGTACCTCTTCGCGTCATGGGCTGTCACCTGTCAGCGACACCCAATCCAAGGATGCACGCGCACCAGAGAACGCTCGGGCTGCTGCACGTATCCTCTCGCGCGCGCTCGCGTGTCCACCCACCTGTCCACCCGTCGCGCGCGCAGCCGCCCCCGGCCGCTCTAGAGCTCGCTCGCGCTCTTCCTTCATATAAGGGCGACTAGTAGTGGTGCGACGTCGTACGTCTCGCACCAACGCTTTATCCCGTTGCCGCATAAATCAAGCTCGAGCGCGGGAGGCGGTGGTAGATCGAGGGCTCGGCTGGCTCGGGGATAAAGCAGCGGAGGCCGAAAAGGCGACGGCATGGGGTGCGACGAAAAGTGCGGGTGCGCCGTGCCGTGCCCCGGCGGCAGGAGCTGCCGGTGCACGTCGGGGAGCGGCGGCGGCGGCGGGCAGCGGGAGCACGCGACGTGCACCTGCGGGGAGCACTGCGAGTGCAGCCCGTGCACGTGCGGGCGGGCCACGCTGCCGTCCGGCAGGGAGAACAGGAGGGCCAACTGCTCCTGCGGGCCCAACTGCAACTGCGCTTCATGCGCCGCCACCACGACGGCATGAGACATCATGCGCGGCCCAAAAGCCGTGCCACCGCCGGAAACTCGCATATTCGCAAGCTAGTTTACTACGTGCTCCCTAGTTTGCAGCTTGTTGTGATTAGAGGCTAATAATAAAGGGCTTGTGTTCGCAACACGCATCATACGATGCGGCTTGGTGATGTACCGTGTTAGAGAAGACATGAAGCCAGTGTAAACTACGACAGTACTCATGTTAGAGGGTACTAATAAAGGGTTTGTAGATATACTCCGTATGTATGGGTTTGTAGATATACTCCGTATGTATGACGAAATATAAAATAAATGGATAAAAGGTAAAGTCAGCCACTTCTACTCGTCTGTTTTTCGAGCCAAAGCGAGATTGTTTCGACTTATTTTATCTTTTTCTGTTTTAGCTTATTCTATTTTTTCAAAGAATATTATTGAAAGATTGTTTTAGCTTTTTTTTTTCTCTCAATCAGCCACCGCCAGTGCCGAAACAGTGAATTTATCCAGAAGCGAAACAGACCAAAATCAATCACCAGCGATCTTATCCACCCATCAGCCGAAACAATCACCAGTGAACTTATCCTCCCATCAGCCAAAACAGTGAATTTATCCACCTGCGGAACATACCAAAATCAATTACCAACGAACTTATTTACAACCACAAAATTAATCACCAACAAACTTATTCACAACCACAGCCAGCAAACTTATAGAACAATCTTGGCGCATCAACACCTCTAGTCTCTTAAAAAACAACCCCGCCTCTGGTCGTCATGCCCCTTGGGATGTCCGATTTAGAGGGCCCTCGGAGACATCTGGGGATTTCGCAGAACCTTTTTAGCTTAGACCGCGTGCCACACAGTAATTCGGGTTCGCAGATTCAATTCCCAAATTCAGACGAGCTCGCGGCAAGCTCATTCTGGTACGGGAACTGTCTGCAGACTGCAGTGAGGTTTGATATGCCGCCATTAGTCCGAAATGGATCAGCTCCATTAGTCCGAAAAGGATCAGCTCCATTACCCTTTTGCACCGATAACCGATCGTCCGAAAAGGATCAGCTCCATAGACCACAGGAGCAACGTGACTGTTTACGCTGTCAACCCCACAAGATCACTTGCACAGATCATGAAAGCAGCCTGTATTGGCTGCAACTTCGTCAGCAACTCCCAACACATCAACCCCACAATCACCGCTAATGGTCTAACGCCACATGCATAACTATTAACTATACCTTTTTCTTTTCAAGGAATAACTATGAACCACACAGCCATCACAAAACCCCCGAATTTTCACATGTAACAATCGGCACGTATAAAACGTTCCTGAAATCCAGATGCCAACGCAACCAAATGCATAGCCACCAACACATTTTCCATTGAAAACCGCCGGTTGGATCAGATAGATGGATAGATGGGGAATCAACAGTTGGAAGGACTACAGGCATATTCTATGGGGTACCATCCGACCGATATGTATGTACACCAATCCAAATTGCAAATACAACACTGTAAAGCAAAGACACGACGACCATGTATGGCAAAGTTAATGGCTGGCTGACTCCTTTTTATTTTGTTTTCCAGACTATGGACACCACCTTCAAATTCTGGGGCTTGAAAAACAGTAAGCCGAACCCTCCTGCAGATGCACGAAATTTTGAGATTGTGGGCAGCGTCTGACTCTAGCTACTGGCCAAGATTCCCAAGGAGGCGCTCCACCGCGGCATGTACATTCCCTGCAGTAGCAACCAGTGCTTGGATGTTCTCTGCGTTGTCAATGAAACCCATTTCTCGGAGCTGAGTAAGCTGTGTTGCATAGAGCTCCTCCGGTGGCACTGAAATGAGACCACCATTAGTGATTAGAACCCAAAAAATAATATTCAATAATAAGCACGCAAGTTTTTCAATCTATACTCACCATTGGAATTATTTGGAACGCCTAGGCCGCCTCCTGATCCAAGACCACTGAGCATGCTCATCAAGGTGTCAAGGCTAGGGTTACCACGTGGACCTGTAAATCAGTAAATATGTCATTGCAAGTGCTCAGCTAGAGTACTGTCACATCTATCTATAATTCTATAGTAAGAACTTAAGATCAGTGCCCAGCAGCTGCAATCTAACATTGCTCCAGAATGGGGAACTCAGTGTAGTAGTTAGCCTAAAACTGGCTTGAATGTTTCATTTCCACTTCATTATTTGGATGGTACAGTACCATTTACTGTAAAGTAGCATAGGCATGTTCAGCATCTAAAAAATCACTTGAATAGTTCCAGTGTTTTCCAGATGGCGATACAAAGATCTAGGTAACTTGTTTCCCAGTCATCGGATCCACCTGAGTGCAACAGTATCTAGTCATAACCAAACTAATTCCATTTCTACATATTCATTCAATGCCTCATACATAACTTGAATGGCTCACTGCTGAGACAAATGTTACTAAGAAATTTAATGTTCTTATGCTACACAGCCACAGCAGTTTGGCACTAAAGTACAAAAGCAATCAATTGTAATAGGTAATCATTCTCATGCTAAAATTTCTGACCTAAATCATGGCATGACCTTACAGGAATATAGTCAATCATGCAGGTTATGCAAAGCAAAGCAATGGTTGCTATACAGGCAAAAAAACTCAAAAGGGCGCAACTCAACCATTCACTACAAAACATGACATATAGCAATATTCTAATCCAAGTGAAAGAAAACATAGTGGGCAAAAGTAAACAGAAATTTACCTGTGGCACTGCCTGAATTGTTGCCATCCCTGAATCAAATCAAACAATTAGAAGGATCTCCAAAAAAAAAATATTAACGGCACTGTATAATTTCAATTTAAAAAACAAATGTAAAGAATGAAATACTATGATATACAAAATGCAGGTACTGTTGAACTATAAACACTCACTGGCTAGATTGATTTTGACCAAGCTGTCCTAATAAATTCTGCTGAAATGAGAGTAATTGCTGAAAAGAAAGGGCAAAACACTTAGGCTTAGTAACAGAATAGAAATAGTTAATGTGTTATATCATAATGTACCTGCAAAGTCTCTGGAGATGTCAACTGGCGAAGAAATTCTGGATTTTGAAACATTTCCCTCATCTGAGTGTTTGATTCCATCAGGTTTCGTGCATTCGGGTTGAAGTTAAGCAACTGTGGACAAAAAGAGATTACAAAACGACCCAATGCTAGGATTGCACCATCTACAAAAGAACACAACAAGAGTGTGGGCTCAAGTCAAACCCAGTACCTGGTTCATGGCCTGCGGGTCAGACATAATGCTCTGCATCATCTGCATCATGGCGGGGTTTTGCAACATCTGATTCAGAAAAGAAGCATCAGGTGAACCACCAAGCATACTCCCCAGATCTGGTGATCCCAACCCTCCTAGGCCACCAGCAGCACCAGATCTTGGATTGGCAGCAAGACCACTGAGCAAGCTACTCAAATCTGGTGAACCCAACCCACCCAGGCCACCAGTGGCACCAGTTCTTGCATTGCCAGTAGGACGGGACCGTGCTGCACCTTGTGCACTCCCGGCTGGTGATTTAAGTAGGCAAACAAAAAAATATTAACACATGTAAAAATCAACAAGAAAACCTCCAAACAAACATAGGCATTCAAAAACTGAAGTATTCAAGACCTACCATTGGTGCTCCAGGGATTTGGAAGTGGATTAGTATTTGGAGCAGGGGTTCCTGTTGTCGATTCAGAGCCAGGAGTTGGGGTATTTGTTGCAGGTTGACCAGGTTGGTTAGACCCCTGATTGCCAAGAAGAGCGGCAAATGGGTTTGAGGCTGTGTTGCCTTCCCCGCCCATTGTTGTTGCATTTAGGAGAGGCTCCTGGACGGTTTCATACATGCGTCGAAGCATATTAAACCCTTCAGGAGAAGATTCAATATTGCTCATAGCTCTGTCTGTGTTCCGCATCATCTCTCTCATGATTTCAGGATTTCTAGCAGCTTCAAGAGTTTGGCGGAGGACACTTGGGTCATTGAGCACATGGGCAAGATCTGGATTCCGATCCATGATCTCGCGCAATTGTGGGTTGTTCATGATCATATTGCGTATTAACTCTGGGTTGTTCATGAGACTTTGCATTGCTGGCATATTCATTATATCCCTCATCAAGTTGGGATTCTGGCTTAAATGCTGCTCAACTTGCTCTAATTCTGGAAATCCTTGCCCAAATATACCTGATGGCATGCCACTTCTTGGAGCACCAACACCTGGAAATAGACCTCCCAAGCCACCTGCTGGGCCACTGCTAGGAGTAGATGAAGCAAGGGGGCTGGCAGCAGCAGGAGCAGGTGCGCTTGACACAGCCGACGAGGCGACACCACGCACCAAGTGAATTGTGTGATCTGTCTCAACGCCTACAGCATATAAGAAGCATGTGCAAATTAATTAATAGTTCCAACATTTAAATTGTACATACTAAACAGACTGAAAGAAAGATATTCCTAATTCCCGTATCTGATGTAAACAAAACCAAAGAACCTAGTTAGAATACCTACAGAATTTATACAAGTGCAAAAGGCAATCATCTTGTGAGTCATAAAATCTATAATATCATTAGACATGAAGTTGCCACCACATAAAACAGCACCACAATTCAAATGTACTAATAATAAATCTACATCATACAGCACTAAAACTACAGCTTACTTACACTGAACAAACACAATCATTTAGTGCACACTTGTCACATTACAACTTACATGATCAAAAGTAGATATGACACAGTCATTCACTGGAGAGAATACAATGGGTGATATCAAACCCCTCATTCAATTTTTTTTAATAGCACTTGATCAATCAGCTAAGGAATGAAGGAATCCATCAGATAATTTAAGCCCACTCATTTTTGGTTCAAATAACTAAGAAACCAAACAACTTCAGGAAAGTTGAGAGCTTTACAGAAATATAATCTCAGCCTATGCTAAATAACAAAATTGAACTTACGACATTCAATTAATATCAATAACTTGCATTTGCACCCACAAAACATATTCAAGAATCAGGTGCACTCTAGCAAAAAAAAAAATGCATATGATAATAATGTAGCTCCCCACATGCCAATCATAAGCTAATGCCAAATTTCACCTGACCTCCAAAGGTTCCATCCAAGGGAATAACATAGGTGTTTCCAACGAATACACACCAAGACATGCACAACCAACAGTTCTAGAAAGTCTGCAAAACATTTCGAATCATATGTGAATATCGACAAGTTCTGCCTTATACTGAATTCTAGGCTGTAATTAATTTCAACCAAGTTAACAGTCTACGTTACGATCAAGACACTACATGTAGACAGTATCTAAGCTAACGGTACACGTTACTTACATAACCGAATCCAGCGTGTCACCTAGCGCAATGCACGGTAAATCCACTTCAAGCTATCATTCATATCATGGAAAAACGAAAATGCAGAATCTAGCCACCTATACACCACAAGCACAAACAGGCATTTCACCGACAACCCAAACCACGCAGAATTCACAGCCCCACCGCCGAATTCACGGCCGAACCGGCAAATCCCACCCTATGAGGCCAAATCGGGAGCTATTTTACTCTACCAAACAGTGATTCGGCGTGCCACGCACCATAGCTTTCTAGGGTTTGCTCGTCCTTGAGGATGCGGCCCTTGTAGATCAGGCGCTGCTGCGGCGCCGGCACGTCGCAGCTCCCGGCCACGACCTCCTTGAACGCGCCCACCGTGGCGGCCAGGTCAGCCTGCACCGTGAACTTGGAGCCGTTCGCGCACCGGATGTGCAGCGTCGCCCCCGCCACCGCCGCCGCCCCCTCCCCCGCGGAAGCAGGCGGGGACTCGCCGCTCCCGGCGCCTTCGCCTCCGCTCGACATGGTAGCCTCGAGACCTCGCTCCGATCCGGTCGGCGTCGGCGGCCGCGGCTGCGATTGGGGTTTGGCGTGTGTGCGTGAGCAGCGAGGTCTCTCTCTGTTTTTTTTTTCCTCCCCTGTTTGCAACTTGCAAGGGAAGAAGAACTGGAGAAGAGAAACCAACAGTGTGTGACGCGTGGGATTTAACGGCGGAGAGCGGCGCGTGGTAGAGGTGATGGACGGCCTGGATTCGCCTCGTGACGTGGAGGTTTGTGTCACTGTGCGGTGGGGCCAGTATGGGGCGTGGACCGGGCGCGTGATGGCCGGTGCGAAGAAGGTTCTAGGCCTACTCCGTAGGCCGCTAGGCGACCGCGTGAGCTATGGGTTGGGCCTATGGCATACAGTGACCGAGAAGGTTCCTCTTCCTCCTTCCTTTTGTGGAACGGGTCCATATACTTCGACCTGTCGGTTGTTTCGAGTGTGGTTTATGCGAATATATGATCCATGTTCCATGGAATCTACAGGGTGGCTCTTGGTCTATGCACTGCGCTGTCCGAATTTTAACGAATTCTGTGCACTGTATTGTGCGAATGAGAATGAGATCAATGGTGGATGAACGTTATGAATGGGGTGATTTGATGCAGAGAAACTAGTGAGCATAGACTGGGTTCATCTCCTCTAATTCGAACTTTTTTTTAAAAAAATCTTCTCTTATTCTAGTGTTAGTACGAAGGACAATAGGGACAGTGAGTTTATTTAACAATTAACATGTACGAAAACCCAATTCGAGCCGCAGCTCAATACTTGAGTTGATTTTTTTTTCTTAGAATTTCTGTAGCACTAAAAACAAGCAAATAAAATTAACCGTAGCAGTGTTGATGACAGAGCACCTTGAAAATCTCATAATCGAGGATGAACTAACTGAGGTGTCAATAAGATGGACCCAGCGAGAGAGGGAAGATGCGAAAAAAAAGTCTATAATTGATTTAGTATCTATATATAACTTATATAAGTAATCTCCACTAAAGATTTCTCTCAACTCTCATGAAGCCACATCATCACCTCCCACTAAAATGCATTAATATACAACTAAAATGCATTAATTGTTATTTTCTCTTTTATGTAGTACACATTTTATATTCATTAGATGTATATCTTATTATTATTTTCTTATCTATTAAAAAGTAACATAACAGTTTATGATTTTCATCAAGAGATAACTCATATGGCTTTCAGGGTAATCTCTATAAGTGCACTATTTGAACGAGCAACTAAACAACCACAATGATTCATATTTTATCGAAAAAAAATTCAAATTCACGTAGCAACGCGCGGGCACTACTACAAAAAACCATTTTAGGAAACACTGCCAAAACATTTTTCGAAACACTTGCAAAATGCGTGCGTCTCCGTTAATGCCCATCATTTTTGGAGGCGGAGACGATCGATTAACGGAGGCGGAGCAAAACCAACGTCTCTGCTAATAAATTAACGAAGGCGGTTTTTGTAACGCCTCCGTTAATACTACATTAACGGAGGCAGTTTTTGTAACGCAACCGTCTTCGTGAATGCGTTAAAAGAAACAAAAGAAAACGAGAGTCTCCCCTCTAGCCCACTCAATCTTATCCTCTCCCCCGTTCTTCCCCCTTCGCGCTCCCTGCTTCCCCGTGACAAAAGCGGCGCCGAGGCGGCCAGCCTCCACCGCTCCGCTCTTCCTCGCGGGTGGGCGCCGACGCTCACCTTGATGCCGCCGGCCACCCCCGTCCGCCGCCTCTCGCCTTCCGCCGCCGGTCACCATCTAGGGTTTCGGGGCTCACATCACCGGCCCAAGGCCGTTCAATCCCCACGCCCCAAGGTCCAACGCCCCCTCCCTTGTTTGTAACCAGCGGGGAGTGGCGGCGGCGGCGCCATGGAGGGCGCAGCTACGGGCGACGACGGCCTGCTCTGCAGGCATGGCTATCGCCACCGAGTCGCGCGGCGGCGAGGACACGGTATGCCGCTCCTCCATCACCTCCCTCCCTCCCTCCCTGGTCGAATCCTGCTGCAGTCATCGTGGGAAGCCTCGGGGTCTCGTCGCGCGGTGGGTCGATTCATGGGATTCGGCGAGCGATTCGTGTGCTGTTAAGAGTTGGTTGGACTTCGTGTTCGTTGCTGAATTAGTGGGGATTTGTTCCACCCATGGGATTTTCCCCATCTCGTTGCCCCTCGTTTCGTGCTCACCATGGAAAAGCTCGTACCAAATACCAATAGCTGAGTAGGACGTGTGTGCGTGTTATGTCAGGTTCATATGCTATGTCGTTAGTACAACACTATCGAGCTACTGCACTAGGTTTGGTTTGCTTTACAAACATATACCTTGCTGCTTTAGTGCTCACCGCGACATGTGTGGTCTTGGATACAGCTGACATTTGCTACTGTGTATACCTTGACATTTGTTATCAAATGACAGTTTACTCTTGAACACTGTTTGCTTTATAAGTAGTCTGGAAGCAACTGGATGAGCAACAACTTGACCATAAAACACAGTTTAGAAACGTCCTTAATCTCATGTTCAAACCTGCAAATATTGTACATACAACACCAACACTCCTTTTTCATAGGTGTCTCCAATCAGCAGTAAAGTCAGAAAGGCCCGGAAATCTGCTGGAGAACACAGCCAAGGTCTCAAGGATACAATTCTTGTTTTATTATCGGGTGCAATATTAGTGTGATGTTTATATTAAGATGTCGTTGCTTTCATTAGTTCTTCTCCATTTTCCTGAATGGCTGAATTGTTTTTGGGAAGCGATGCTTATTGCTTATGAGTAAGTGTGAGAATGTACTAATCTCATATACTCATGCTTGGAACTTGTGCTTTTATTAGTTGTCCATGTACTTGAGACTTGCATAGATTAAGATATATGATCACGTTTTTTCGATTGTCACAGGCTAACTGCAACAGGCATGCAGCGGTCATGAAGCGGCATAGAGCATCAGTGCCTATAGCTTCAGCACTTCTGTGGACTGCATTTATATGCAGGTCAGACTGTTTATTTATTTATTTATTTATTCCGTGAAATTATTTTGTCTTCTTTGTGCTTGCAAGCTTATCTATTTATCTCCATTCACATCGGCTGCCTTGTTTCTCATCATTCGCAGTAGCCGCCCAAGAGTTTTCCCCGTGCCAGGCTTGAGAGCTAATGTTGTTAAATCAATCCTTGGATGTATGAGCCATAATTATTTTTCCTTATTACTTCTTTTCCTACTGTTGATTTAGTGTGCTAGTCTTCGGTGATGGTTAACTTTGGAATTTGGTTACTGATTGTTCTTATGGGATATCATTTTTTGCAGCTGTGGACACTTCATAAAAGTGTGTTGACGCAAAAATCAGGCGGAGACAAATGCGCTAACACACGAGCGAAGGCGTGGCCTTAAAATCCAGGGCATGCCAGTCAATCTGACCTGTTGATTGACAAGGATAAAATCGGACGTAAAATTATCAGATCGAAACGGCAGGATTACCGAATTTCTCCGATTTAAATGTAACAGCTTAATTAAGCCGATACAGAAAAAGACAAACAGCTGGAATTGGCCGATTGTAAACGTGAGCAAATATGAAGAATTACTTAAAAGTAATCTAAATAATGCTACACGGACAACACTTGATAAAGACCTGGACGGCTGTATAATGATGATAATAATGAGTAAAATAAATAGCTGACAAGAATCACTATCAAGCTGGATAATTTGGTGATAAAAACTAGAACAACAAGAATTGATATAAAACTTATAGATCTAGCTAATATCGATAACTGTTGAATAAGTCTAAACGAAACAACAGCGATGCACTCAGATGCTAAAGCTTAGATATTACTCGGTAAGAGTGGAACTTACGAGCAAGCCTTTGGGGATCGAAATCGCCTCAACTTGCCCAGAAGAACCTGAATCCACGCACGTGCCTTGGGGATCGAAATCGCCTCAACTCGCAAGAGAACCCGAAAAGGAAAAAGCTTTGGCGAAGTCGCCAACTTGAAAGTAAAGGTACTGAAAAAAAGAGTTTGTTTATTGATGATGTGATAATTCTTTTACAATAGCCAGAGGTGCATATTTATACCCTAGGCAATCTAACTAGCCACGCACGTACTAAACTTGCAATAAAAGAAATATCTAAACAAAGGCTAATACTAGAATATATGGACTCTAATTTCTATAAAATCCCTTCAAATAATATTGAAGCTTTCTCGTACGGCAATGTCTTAAATCAGTTGCATCTTTTCCTCTGTGTCATACGTGGTCACCCAAAAACAATTCTCTCAAGCCTGAGAAAGAGTCCTCGTAAGCCAACACGTATTAACGTGCGTGGATTCCAGTCCAAGCAAGACCCTTCCACGTATCTATCGCCAGACACGTCACTTTAATCCCAATGGTCAAGCCATACCACATATAATATTTCACTTCTCGAATATTCAGCAAGCCAGACTCTTCTCTATATTAGTCGCTGCTTCTTTTATCTCGAATCTGTCTCGTTTTAGGAAGTTTCCTTGCCTTGCTCCACCTTTTTAATTAACTAGGACTCCTTCTACGTGTCATACGCAAAGTAGACTTCTTTATTCTGTTTTTCAACACAGGCCGATCCGATGCATCTCAGTAGCCGATGCATGTGTCCCTGCCGATCACTAGAGAAAAACCTCTTATCAGTGCCGGTCACAGCGGCCTTAGTGCCGGTCCCTGTGGCCGGCACTACATGGGCGGCACTAACGTGTCGGCACGTTAGTGCCGGTCAAAACGACCGGCACTAACGTGCACAGATTAGTGCCGGCTGGGGTTCCCAGCTGGCACTAACGTGCTTTTACGTCAACCAAAAAAAAAAATTACACGCACTCGGGAGGCACGCGATTTTTTCACGCGTAAATATGCGTACGTGGCCGCGAGGATTCAAACCCACGACCTCTAGCCTCGCGCGTTGCTTTCTTACCATCTCACCTATGCATCACATGTGATTGAGTGAGAGATGGTGTCCTTTTAAATGAACCTGCTCGGGACACGTTAGTGCCGGTCGATAACTACAGCCGGCACTAACGTGCGTCATTTAGTGTCGGCTGGTGTTATTGACCGGCACTAAATGGGCGCGTCACGTTAGTGCCGGTCAATAACACCAGCCGACACTAAATGACGCACGTTAGTGCCGGCTGGTGTTATTGACCGGCACTAACGTGCCACGCGGTCACTGTTCCTCGCTCGGGCCACGTTAGTGCCGGCTCCAGGCTGACCGACACTAAGTGCCACGCACCAATATGAGTTTTTCTGGTAGTGGATGCATCTCGATAGCCGACAATCTCTATGCTTCATATTTCATCGGATTTACCAAAATTCGGTGTCAACACAAGCCCAGATTAAATCGGATTTATCTAAAATCCGGTGTCAACAGCAGCCATGCATTCCAGAAGTTTGCTGTGAAGACTAACATGACTCTTGAGAGCCTATCATCTGAAGGTAGTGTTTTCAACCACTGCACCACCCAGACATCATTTATGTTGCTGATTCTATGCAAGGGGATCATTTCTTTCTAGAAGTTTTGTTTACATATTTTTCTTTAATTACCACTGGTAAAAAATTGATTTTGCTATCCTGGAGAATATGCATATATCAATATTGTTGTGAGTACAACTGCTTGTAGAAGGAGTGCATTTGTTTCACATTCAGGTGCTTGTATTTTGCTTAGAAGTTTGAGAGGACTGATAATAAGAACATGAATTGATGTAATGTGTTTATCCGACATGAATGTGTGTAATATGTGTGGCCCGACAAAATTACGATTCAAAGTTAATTTTTTTTAAATCTGTAAAATCATTAACAGAGACGGTTTTGTTACAAAAAACCGTCTCCGTTAATCGACAATTAACAGAGACCCCAGCTTAGAGACGGTTGCCAAAACCGCCTCCGTTAATGCAAAAAACGGTCTCTGAAAATGTTTTCTGTATCACCTAGTTTTATAATATGCATGACACATGAAAGTGCAACAGTTTGACCTCTACTTTATTTGTATAGTGGGCATATGCGTACATTGTCATTGTCATTTGTTGTCATCTCTCTAATGTTTATGAAACTGTCGTATTGAAAAAAATTCCTGCAGTTAGTTCTAACTATCGTAACGTTATTTTCATTTACCACGCGGCATAAAACCTACATTTTAGCATGAACATGAACAGAGAAACTCCTGCAAAAAACACAGAAAAACATTGGAATTCGTCCTCCATTCTTTTTTAGAATTTCACAGTACAACACAGACGCTCATAACACGCACACACACTCACCCTAATGAATACACGTACGCAAACCCTACCCTTATGAGCACCTTCGAAGGACTGAGCACCCGACAGATCTGGAGATTCTCGAAGTCACCATTGGCGTTTCGTTGTCGACGGGAACGCCGCTTACCACTTAACGCATAACGCCGGTAATTCCTAGAAAATCTCAAGAAAAGGTACGAGCACCAGGACTTAACCCTGGTGGGTAGCGTCACACTGGACCGTCCTATCATTAGACTACAAGCCAATTCACATCCTTCACTCTTTCTAAGCTGATAATAGATTAAGCGGCCCGTTTATAACCCTGCACAACTTTTTCCTAATTTGATATGCTACTATCGAAGGCCCAAGTTTTGTAAACCATAGAAAACTAGGTAATGGGCTAAAAAGTTCTAAGCCAAGCAGCGAATCCGCATGAGGCCAAGCTAGGTAATGCCGTTTGCTTCTCTCAAAAAGAAAAAAAAGGTAATGCCGTTTGCGAGCAAGGGCATAGCCGCATGGGGCGCACCTCTTCTCCCGGGTGCTGTTAGGCTTCACCCACCGCGCGGGTAGCGGATGCTCGTACCCACCGCGTCGCGTTCGTCTCCAACTGCCTCCTGTTTAGTTTGGATGTTTGGCGAAATTTATTTCGAGCACGCTTCCTCACATACATATTAAATGTAGTCGAAAAAATAAGCCATTATATGGATGGAGTGTACTTCGCGAGACGAATCTAATGAGCCTAGTTAGGTCGTGATTAGACAATAAATTGCTACAGTAAACATGTGCTAATGACGGATTAATTAGACTCGTTAAGTTCGCCTTACGATTTACTGACAGAATTTGTAATTAGTTTTGTAATTAGTCTATATTTAATACTTCAAATGTGTGTCCGATATACTCGAAAATTTTTTCGCGTTTCATGCCCTGCGCAGTACGCTGGCTGCGCGGGCGCCGGCTGCACGCACAGGTGTTTGACGAACGTTGACGCAGGCACGCAGCCACACAGCAGTGTCACTGTTCAACGTGATGGATCCTGGAACGCTCAAAGGGCCCACAGTAATATCTAAAATTTTTTAGGCCGTCTCCAGAGGCTCTATCGACTTCGCTAACCGATTGAGAGGAGAGAGAATAGAAAATAAAAAGAAAGATGTATGCCTGTGAGAGGAGAAAGCATGAAACCGTGCGAGACTAGCTCTTGGCTCCGCGCTAGTGCGGCACTTTTTCCCCTGTTCATGGAATAAAAAGGTCTTTGGGCTGGCGACGTAGCCGGCCACTGGAGAGGCCCTTAGAAGAATGCCTTTGGAAGCAAAAGCAATCATACGGAAGACTCTGTTAAGCATATTCAAGATCCGTCAAGATGTTGAAGTGGCTGAAATTGCTCCTTGCAAATTGCAAGGATCTAGGATTATTCATCAGTTTACATTCTTCTCTCAAATTTATATGCCGGGTCAGGGAAATAGGTTGATGTTTCGGGGACAAGAAGGCTAATGAGACAGGGACGGTAGGAGAAGGGTCGATGCTGTAGTTTTTTTAAAAAAAATTATACAGTACAACGCCGATGCTCACAATACGTACGCACACTCACCCCTATAAACACACGTACGCTAACCCTACCCCTATTAGCACTTTCGAAGGACTGAGCACCCGACAGATCTATAGATTTTCAAAGTCACCATTGGCGCTTCGTTGTCGACGGGAAGTCAATTCGCGTCGATGCTCTAGTAGGACCAACACTACCAAAAAAACTCACATTGGTGCGTGGCACTTAGTGCCGGTCAGCCTGAAGCCGGCACTAACGTGGCCCGAGCGAGGAACAGTGACCGTGAAGCCACGTTAGTGCCGGTCAATAACACCAGCCGGCACTAACGTGCGTCATTTAGTGTCGGCTGGTGTTATTGACCGGCACTAACGTGACGCGCCCATTTAGTGCCGGTCAATAACACCAGCCGGCACTAAATGACGCACGTTAGTGCCGGCTGGTGTTATCGACCGGCACTAACGTGTCCCGAGCAGGTTCCTTTAAAAGGACATCATCTCTCACTCAATCACATGTGATGCATAGGTGAGATGGTAAGAAAGCAACGCGCGAGGCTAGAGGTCGTGGGCCGCGTATTTACACGTGAAAAAATCGCGTGACTTGTGACGGCACACGGGTGCGTGTAATAGTTTTTTAATTTATTTTTTGGTTGACGTAAAAGACGTTAGTGCCGCCCATTTAGTGTCGGCCACAGGGACCGGCACTAAGGCCCGCTGTGACCGGCACTGGTAAGAGGTTTTCCAGCCGTGCAACGTGCAAAGACAAATGGATAGTTTTCTTGTAGGAGATAAGATCCATCCTAGGGTTTAGGGATGGTAATGGGCGAGCACATCTGAGTAGGGATGGTAATGGGCTCAACTTCAACTTTTTATACTAGAAAAATTTAAGGATCGAGATCTAAACGGATCGAGCCAAAATTATATACAAATTTGACCTACAAATGATTAGGGTCGAGTTGGATTGTGAAGAGGGCATAAGGGCCATGGACCATTACCATCCCTACATCTCAGCAATATGACTTCCTTGGAACTGTTGCTGAAGTAATCTTTTTGTGAAGTTTTGAGATTCCACGAGACGTTGATAGATTCCTCCAGCAGAGATGGTGATACTACAAATGATACTGAGGCAGAAACTCTGGAAATGTACCTTGCAATGTTGTTTTCATTGATCTTAGGATGCATGAGAGTGGCAACTGGAAGTGCTGAAAATAGAGCTACCGAAGTGCTGAAAACAAACAATAATCATGTCCACAGCTCTGGCGTGATGACGACTGGAAGTGCTGAAAATAGAGCTACGGAAAGAGATAAAAACGAATATGTAACTGATCTCTGATTCCGGCTTGTGTAGAGTGAATTGAGTAAAATTTGCTTAACAGTTACAAAATTTCTAGTGTGAAGACAGGAATTTCTAGTGTGAAAGCATTGTACAGCCCTGAACATTAAGGTATAAATTTGTCCAGGATTCGAGGTACTTCATACTTCTTGTATCCAGATATATTTGAATTCACTTCAGCTATTAATTTTTTTTTCTGTTTAAGCAACTTGAAACACAACGATTACAAGCACAGGTTGCTGCAAAAATATGTTTCTGGGTATTACTTTTCAGATTAGTGAATATTTGTTGAGCTAGCAACGTTCATCAAGCTCAGCTTGTCACACATCATCATATCAGTGGGTTCAAGCGTCCTCCTCCATCCAAACACGTTTCCTGTTGCCTGTTGGGAACCTTGACGTACATAGCATGACCACGAAGTTATAGATTTTTGTTCACTTCGCTAACTGAAAAGGAAAAATGTAGCATTTTACAAAGTAGGCAACTTGGGTCATCTAATAATGTTGGGTTTGGACAGTGCAGAACGGATGCCTTGCTTGCCTGTGAGCACTACGATAATCATAAGGGCCCTGAAGTTTCTCTCTGTAAATGACGTATGTCCTGGTTCAGCAGAGTCCAGTAGGCCTGGATCCCATTTGGTTAGTCCAGTCCCGCGTAATTACTTCCTGCTTTGGTTTTGCTAATGACATGCTACTAATAATACTGGCTTTGCTAATGACATGCAACTAATATTCCGTCGGTTAGACGTTACACCAGTGTACTCCGATTTTTGACGGCCGAGCCCAATCCATCGCTGTTAAGCCTGATACTCGACACGACAGTGTATGTGGTGGTAGCCGCCGCAGACCTTTCTGACCGTGTCTGTGTCAATGGCAGGGATTACCTTTCCTTCCAGGCGAACGCAAAGCAACAGGACATGGCAACCGCCGCGGCTCGACCCACCGGCGCGCTAGCTATCTGCCGCGCATGCAGCGAGCCAACAGGAAAGCTTTTTTTAAGCAGTCTAGCAGACGTGCCGCGCGCACGGGGCGTCACGGTGGCCGGGCGGCGACGCGAGGCGCGCGGGACGAACGGTAAACAGGGGTGGGTCTGCGCAAATTGACGAGCCGTTACGCGCGCGCACGGGCATGGCACACCGGTGGCCGGGCGCGAGTGGGTACGCGTCGGCGCCGCGCAGCAAAGAGTGGCGGCTGAGAAGCTTGTGGTAACTGGTAAGGGAAAGAACAGCAGGCGCCGCGCCGCGAGCGGTGTCCGCGTCTGGGAGGTCGGCTGCCGGATCGCGGAGGTCACCCGGAGAGTCAAACGTGCAGTGAATGGCTGTGGGGTGGCGCGTGGCATGGGACGGTTGATCGTTGTGCGCTTGGCGTCAACGCATTCTTTTTTAAGGTTGACCGAGTGTTGTACGGGGTCAGCGGCCGTTTCATGATTCGTGAACCGGTTGTCGCTGCTCTTCACAGCAGCTGCAGCCTGCAGTGCAGGGGACAGCAGAGGCGCGCGTTAACGTCTAGTGGTTGACTTGGCCACTTTTCCGTCGCGCGTTTTGGCCAGTGCAGGTCAAGATCGGGGTGCCAGGTGACACTACTGCCGTCCCCAGCTGTGTGTGTGAATTTGTGATGAAGTGTGTGACAATCCCGGCTAGTAAGTGACGATCAAATATTCAACCAGTAACACCACTGTCACTCAGACTCAGTTGCCTTCGTGCGCATCATCTTATCTCCGCTCGAATATAGTACAAAAAAACGAGTTGCTACGAATGACTAATACCCGAAGCAGACCCAAAAGGATGTTGATGTATACGTCCAGAATCCAATCATGGTGTGGGAAACCACGGTCCGGATTCGGTCACATTCGCAATAAGATTTGGAAAGGGACACCCGATGGCCCGAATAAACCATGGTGATGGGGGATAAGCTCAAGCATGATTGGGAGAACGCACCACTGCACAAAGATCATGCCATCCACAATCCTGTACTGTAGGGCCGTTGGGAGAACAGGGCATGATGAGCAACACCACATGGCAGTATGGCACTACTCGCGCACCACGGCCTGCCTGCCCAACTCGTGCTCTCCCTCCGTGGATGGATGGCAATTTGTACGCAGAAGCGATGAGCCGTCACCGCCGGGCGCCGGCCCTGCCCCCTACAACAACCGTAGCGATCTCGGCGGCATCCAAAACCTTGAAAGCATGCAAAGGTTTCGCCTTGTTCTGCTTAGGCCTTCGAGCAATTCT
The DNA here is from genome assembly GCA_015476505.1 of Urochloa ruziziensis. Classification (NCBI taxonomy): domain Eukaryota; kingdom Viridiplantae; phylum Streptophyta; class Magnoliopsida; order Poales; family Poaceae; genus Urochloa; species Urochloa ruziziensis. The sequence continues at coordinate 21,816,203 of CM027118.1, forward strand.
CTGGACGTGTAAGAAATCCCCATTTGCATGATTCTCCCTAGCTACTTGCCTGCTTCCAGTAGTATATAGTGCTCGTCGGCTCTTGAGCTGAAAGGGACGCCGGAGGCATGTGGGAAGCGCCAGCAAACGAGCCAACGACACGTTCCAAAACTGGAAGAAACGATAAGAAAGGTCCGGACCCGAGTTCGGTACGCCCATGCCTTTCGCGGCCGTGGCCTACTACCACTGTTTGACGGAATTAATGAAACGGAAAGTTCTGATCCAACTCGAACACATCGATGCAGATGCACTGATGCACGCACGCCAGACGTGGTGGTGGTTATCCTGAACGGCCTGGGTTTTTTGGAAGACGATGCTGTCCGACGTGTCGTGATCGGGAGGCGGGAGGCAGGACCCGCGGTGTGGACTTGGGTTAGCAATAATCCAGTTTAAGCTCTATCCGCCGGAGCAGGGGCCGTGCGGCGAAGGATGCGGTGGAGCCGCGGCGGCGCGGGCTCCCGCACAGGGAAGGAAGCAGTGGCGGCGGTGGTCCGTGGCACGCGATAAGCCTTGACGCCCTGTCCCCATGCTCGCTTCCCTAATCCTCGGCCACGTCGGCCGCTCCGGTTCTTATCCTCTCGAATCAAATCCCACTCATCATCTCCTGCTCCCTTTCCTTTCTCTCCTCTCTGCTCTGGTCCTTGACCTCGAAGTCCTTAGGCTGTGTTTAGATTGTAAAAAAATGATAAAAATATGAAAGTATTACTTTTATGAAATCATGTATAAAGATAGAAATGAACTGACATGGTTCACTACAAAGATAATTTTTTATAAAAATGTGACATCTAAACACGACATTAATTCCAGCGGCTACTTTTCTCCCCCATCGCTCAAATGCTACGGCTGTCAGGCGTTCAATCATTGCCATAAAAATCACCGCGTCGGATCGAACGCAAATCCGCAGGATTGCGAAGATAACGAGCGGCGATCAGATTACGGGTACTGCCAGCGGGTTGTTGTGGTCAGCACCAGGTTACTTACCGGCTTCCACGTGCCAGGCTGCTGGAACCCGTATGCGCCAGGCTTTCATCCGACGCCTCGCTGACGCGACCCGGCGCCGCTGCACGCGTGTCCCCCGCTCCCCGGGGGTCGGTGGCCGCCCGCCCCCCGGCCTCACCGTCCTCCCCTTCCCACCACCTCTATATCCGTCCCACGGCGCCGCGCTTTGCCCCCAACCGCGTCGCGTGTCCAAACCGAAACATTCTGCGGCCTGTTGGAGGGCAGGGCAGCACCAAGTATCATCAGTCCAGGGGTCCTACTCCAGTCATAGAAGTACTTGCGGCCTTGCGAGCACCAGCTAGCTTCCGCACTGTGGCCAGAACCAGAAACCAGAGCGGCAACCTTGCGGCGCCCGCGTAGAGGTGTGGAGCATAAAGCCGGCGCTCCTGCTGCGCCCAACAATCCAATTCCCCTGTTTCTGATCTCATCTGTTCTGTTCTGTGCTGTTCTCCCAAGTAGACAACCAATTCTAAGCCTCCTTCGACCTCGAGCTCGGTCCGTCCATGGCCGCCGCCATGAGGAGCGCCGCGACCCTTTCGCTCGTCTCGCTCCTGGTCTTCCTCGCGGTCCCGTCTCCGGCTCGCGGCTGCGACCGCTGCGTGCGCCGGTCCAAGGCCACCTACCAGGCCTCCTCGCTCGCCCTCAACGGTAAGCAGGCGTCCAGGCACACTGCCTTGTGCGTAAAATCTTTTATTTTGATGGGTGTACTGTCTTAGTTGTCTTTGTTTGCTTGCCCTAGATGCTTGCGCCTTTGATTGCTGCGAGTAGAAGGAACGCGGCTCGAGAGCCTGAAGAGTTAATATCTGAGCAGCTATTCTCTGGATTTAAGGCAAGTGTTCTTGATATTTTTATCCCAATAACTATTTATCACCTTTGCATGTGCTTGCATAATTTTGATGGGTCCTCATTAAGGAGTGCCTAGTCTTTATAACTTATTCCTTGTCAACCTGGGTTTATCTTTATGTTGGGTAGCACTGCTAGTTGCTATACTTGGGTTATGGTGGTTCTAATGAATATTAATGATAAACATGCTTTACTCTATGCTATACCCCTGGTTAAATACAAGAATACTTTGATTTAATCGGAACTGGAGAACCACCCGGGAAAACAGTACAACCATAAGAACTAATGGGCTCTGGTCTTGGCTAATTAATTAGAAAACTCTAGCTTGCGATAGTCTTACCTGTACGGGCAAGAGGGGAAGCGTTGACGGTGTATAGCCCGGCCCTTTTTGGGAGGAAGCCTTTGCTAAGGTGTGCCCATTAGAGAGGGTATGCCTGCTTCGGCTTGGAACCTTAGCGGACTATCACTTGTTAGGGAATCTTTGTAAAGGCCTTGTTGCGTCCCTATGCGGTCACACCTCGGTAGTGTGATACGTGCTTGGCTAGCATAGCGTGGTTGGGTTTAAAGTTCTTTGGACTTTTACGCGACTTATGGTGAAAGTGTACAACCTTGCAGAGTGTAAAACTGATAATAATGCGTGCTCACTGTCAAGAGCGGCCTGGACCCTCACATATAATGAACTGAAGATGGACTTAAATCGTGGTTCTCGTTGTGCCATGGCTTATGGCGCTCTGTTTATATTAATGTGGTTTTGGTATATACTTATATGTTAGTAAATAGTGCTAATAAAAGTTTGGACCAACTAAAATTGCTTATCGCTTTAAACCTCAGCCTTTCCTTGATTCAGCCTTGTATTCATACTTTCCCACACTTGCTGAGTACGACATGTGCTCACCCTTGCTATAAACAATGTTGCTCAGAAGAAGGAAGCTACTGTGGAGTTCACTGAAGACGTTGCTGAGTGCTAGGCGTACGCAACCCCCGCGTGTCTGCTTGTGGAGTTGGAGCCTCCGTTTCCAGGATTTGAGCTGTGTGTAATACTCTGATTCATTTTCTTTTACGTGATATTGTCTCTATTATTCACTTTTGTTCGCCGTATGGGTGAAACTGATCCTGGCACACATACGGTGTGCACCCGTTTTGTTTTTCCAGACTGTGACACTTATCTTGGTAATTATTTTACTCTAATCCCTGACACTGTCTACAGTAATGGTTCACATTTCGAGATATGTGTCGCAGTTGCATTCTAAGATCTCAATTGGACATGTATGTGTTGTGGCCAGCTGGTCACTATGTATTTCTATTGGCATGGTAACTTGAGACCAGGTAGTCAACATATTTCACCATACTAACAATATAACAGATGCATATAGGTTCATAAAATGATCAGATGACAGACTTCTCACCAGGTCAAGAAAATAATGATACTCAAGAGGCAACTTTGTATAGGTAAATCCAGATGTGATATATTCATATGATTGCATCTTGGTCAAGGCTGTTAGCTTGAATAGGTAGATTGAATGAATGCATAAAAACAGGGCATACTAGAAATTGGTTTAAGGAAATTAGGATATAATTGTATCAAGTACATGAAATCAGAATGAGCCCACCATCTGTCGCAGGGCTCCGATTCCAATGCCACCCCCACCCCCTTGCAGATCTAGCAAACATGTTGTGTGATTGCAAAAATGGTCTTTGACTGCAGCCTATAGTCTACATATTGGGGGTGTATTGTCACAGTGTTCTAATTTGACACAAGGCACAATCATCCTTGATTAAGAAACTGATTGATCACTGCTGGCCGGTGGCTGCATTATGTATTGCTATAGGCTAAAGAAAGTGGAAACTGAAAATCTGTAAAGGGCAAACATGTAATTAAATTGCTGATTTTTAGTAAATTCACATCATCTCATTCACCACGACACTGACATTCAGCCAAACATGGACACATGGCTGAGGTTGTTATTATAATCTAATTTCACTATACTGGGAGGTAGAGGCCTTAAGGAATCGTAAAAGGATGGAGGTTAAAGTTTGGCTGGCTGCCTTATTCAGTCAGAGAAATAGGTTAGTTTTGCCACTTTTATTGTGCTTATATTTTTGTAAATTGTTTGTGAATCAAATTGATGGTATCATTTTTGTTTTGTTTTCTCTTTATGAGTACTTGTTCTCATAATCATAATGATTTTCAAAATGGAATTGAAGCTCAATTTTTATATTTTTTTCTTGAGTATCAAGTACTTCAACAGAGGTGGTAGCTAACTGAATGCGGGGCTTAATTTTGAAATCTTGTGTGTCTCTCAAATAAAAGAAGCACTATTGTGCACTCTTACTAACGATGTGTTTATTTGTGCACAGTTGGAATGATTCTTAATTGTGCCCAGGATCTACTGCCTCAGCATGCCTCTCTAGGGGCACTGTTGAGGGCTGCTCATGACCCAAATTCGGGGATGCCAGCAAGGAGGACGCCTGGTTTGCTCTAGGTGATAGTGAGAGAAAGCACGCATTTTTTAAAGCTTCGGATAGCATAACTGCATGCTAATTAATTGTGCTAGCAAGAGTAGTGTGAAAGATTGTTAAGAATGGTGAGAATCTGAAATTAAGTATTTGAAAAATAGATGCAAATTGAAATATGTTGCTTATAATCTAGCCGACGTATGTTTGTTCTTGTTCTGATTTATGGCTACTGCTCCAAGCATAATCCGGCTTCGTATAGGGCTGGGTCTGGCTGGCTGACAAAAGTGGAGGTTCAATCTAGCTTTGGGATCAATTGTCCGGAAAGAAAAGAGCTTGAATGTACATAAATTTGCCATGTGCCTTACTTCCATAGAACTTTGAAGTAGGCCTTGCCACGTAGAGGCGTCTCTGGAGAGGTGCAATGCAATATTACCATATTAGGACATATAACCCATCAGTTCAATTTTGCACATTTTACATCTGTAGAAAAAAAAATGAGATGGTTGAAATGAAGGTATGTGAGGCTGTTCATTATGCACACGGCACATGGTAAGGTTTTCAACGGCAGCCCTTAGACTGGTAATGTACAGCCAGCCTTTGAATTAGAAAGACAAAAGGGATGTGTGGAACCACCAAGAAACTCATGGTTCTAGCAGACCAGCAGATTCAATAGTTGGTACGATCGAAAGATGAGCACAGGTAATTGGTTGCGTAGATTGGGAACAACTGAATGCTCATAATTTTTCAACAGGTACTCCCTCCGTTCCAAAATATAAATCATTCCAACTTTTTAGAAAGTCAAACTATTTATCTTTGACTAAAATTATAAAAATGATCCTAAAGATTTATAATACCGAATAGTTATACTATGAAATATATCTAATAAAAAATCTAATGGTACTTATTTGATATCATAAATGTTACTCGTATTTTATTGTATAAATTTGGTCAAAGTTGAGAAAGTTTGACTCTCAAGAAAGTTGGAATGACTTATATTTTAGAAAGGAGGGAGTAATTAGTTGCATAGATTGGGAACAAATGAAGCTCATAATTTTTAATGTATTATTAAGCACCGGTAAAAATAGTTGCTCCCATTATAGGTTGAGACTCCAATAGCAATTCTTGCTGAGTGGTGTAGCATCTATTTTCAAATGCGCCCCATTGCACATGCTCTAATGTGCTATTATCAGTGCAATCAGTAGGGCATATTCACACATCATAGCAGTTGCTAACGGCCATACCAATTACCAGCATGCAGGACCAAATGCCAGACAGACACTGGAACTTGAGAAAACAGGCACAGAATATCAGGAGATTACAAACAATAAAACATCATAGTTAAAAGGTCTGTCACAGCTCGCGAACTAACACATAGACGTCTTAAATACCCACTGCGCCACATACAGAATAAGTAAATTTGCCTGTGCTTGACAAGGCAACAGACCACTGTGATACTAACATATTTATATCATTAAAAAGATGGCTACAGCTACTTCTTGAGCCCCAAACACAGTCCAATGGCCCCCAAAAGCAATAGGACCCCATGGTATGTCTCTGAGTCTAGAACGGCTCGTGTCGGATCGCCTGCTGCTGAACCTATATAAAAGAAAACAGTATACATTTCAGTTGTGCAACAATACGACAACGCTGCTACATTCCAACATTTCAAGAAAACAATATATTGATTGAGGTACTCACCCCCCTCATGATGTTGTGCCCTCGAGAGGGAACTCCACGCCGCCCGAAGGGCAAAGCCTTTTGCTGTGGCAACTTGGTACTTTCTTCCTCCCAAGCCCTGTAAGTTGTTTAAGTTTAGAGTAAATAGCCGAGAAGAATAAAAAAGTTGAATGCTCCTCCATCTCATACATGCACTTGAGAACGAAAAATCCATGATTAGTTGTGACAGTTCTAGCAACTGCACTAGCAAAGAGTTTCTGGTTTCTATTTGAGTAAGCTACATGTTTTAACATTCCTCCCATCTGGCTCTGGTTCAACATATCTGGATCATTGAAATAAAGCGCATTGACGCTCCTACCAGATTAGTTTGTAAGCAGTCGCCAAGCTTCCCGTCGGCTCATCACAGTTGGACTGGTTAGAGCGCTGAGTTCCAGGGAGTCACTGAAACTCCCATCCCAACCCGGGTTTGAAGAACAGCACAACAAAGTTACCGGGGTCTCCCGTCATGGAGTCCTGGTTGAGCTTTTCCTTAAAAAGATGTTTTTTTTTTTGTGGGGACTTTAAAAAAATGTTTGCCAGCAGTCAAGTACAGCTTGATGGCAATGAATTGGCAGTCAGTTACTACATAGGCAATTCTCTGAAAAAACGAACACAAAAATGAATCTTATACGGTAGGTCTGTCCAAGAAATCACATTGAGTTGTAAATATGCACATATATTTCCAAGAATAAGTGCCTTAAGAAACTACCTAGCCCCATCAATTGTAGATTCAGAAATCAAATAAACATGGATCATATGTCAAATAATTTTTATTTGCAAGGTAAACTTCAATGGCCGTTTGAAATTCTTTTGGACATAAACATTGCATGGATTGCTTTATCACACCTGAAAGCATTAGGTGAATTAGTTACATCCTGATCCACAGAATGTATACCTTCAGCTTCAGATTAAAGGACTAGAGCAATAAGTTGTATTCCCTCTATGTGGGCTTTAAGGATCAAACTGTTACCAACACACAGTACAATTAACTACATTACTGGAACCTGTATCCATAAACTGGACCTTATTTGTATCGATTGTCTTTTGTATAATTGTCAGGGAACCCCTAATCTCAAACCTGCAAAAGTGGCAGATTACCTGGGCACCATATATAGCATTCAGCTGCCAACCATGAACAATTATACATAGTTCATTAGTATATGCACATGCTAATGTTTAAAAGATTCAAGAAAAAAAATTATATTTGAAATTGATGATATATACTTATATAGATATTCTCACAGTTCCAAGTGAATGCTCATCAAGCTAAGATTTAACATAGTCTCAGTGTCAAATTTTATACAAGCTAAGGGTTCTTTCAATCTAAATTTTAATATATTTATCTTCTTTGCTAATTGATAGCAATCACATTCACTCTAATATCTTTTCTCGAAATGCGACACATTCTACTATGACCTTGCGCTACTGAAAAAAAAGAGTTCACACTAGCAGAAAAACATACAAATATCAAATACCTTCACATATGACAGAAGAAGATAACCAACAGTTTGCTCGTGGAACCTTACATTTGTTAACTGCAACGTGCAGGCACTCAAAATCTATTGTGAGGATTCAAATGGATCTGGAGTTCAAACTACTCCACACCAGGTCTTTAGTCGTTGCAGTAACAAGTAGTCAACAACTACATTCACCGTTTAGGGTTCCAGGCACACCCCCTTCTCAACATTAGCATGTAAAGCACAGATTGGTTCACAACGAAATGGAATTTAAGCATCTACCAACAGTTTATTTATTTATAAATTGATGCTTGACACTGCCTTGAATTTGTGTTGCAAATTTGGGATATGAAGGTTAAAAAAAAAATTCCTAGCCACAATCATAAATCTTCTTCTCTCTAACCCTAATCGCAGCATAAAGATGGAAGAGAAAACAACCCTAGCCACAAAGAAGTCGAGGGGAGAAGGGAGGGCACGGACCGTGTGCATCAGACGGCCCGCGCCGCAGCCTGGGCGGCCGGAGACGATCCCAGGCGCGGAAGGAGCGCGGCGGCCGCCTCCTGCGCCCTGCGGCGCAAGATCGCCGGGATCAGCGGCTGGGAAGAGGAGCCGGAAAGCCCCCCGCGGAGCACCCTCGCCGCCGCCACCGCCATCGCCGCCTTCTCCGGGTTTTGCTTGCGCTCGATTTGGCTCTCGACCTCTCTCCCTCTCGCAAGCAGGAAAGCTCTCCCTTTTTTTTTTTTTTTTTTGTGCGAGACAACCCGGAACAACACCGCGCTTTTGCGAGACAACCCGGAGCATGAGGCTTAATCGGGCTCGTCTCTATACAACAGTGTGGGCCCGCAACAACAGATGAGAGCGACGCGCACACGCATCTGGCCCCTGATTTTGCGGCCCAAAACAACGGAAAGTGGGCCGGCCCATTTGATTCCGGAACGGAAACGGGGCCTGCTAAACTCGTGCGGGACGACTCCTGACGAAAAATCGAGCGCGAGAAGACGGCCCTGCCGAAGAGGGAGGCTAATCCTCGACAAAAAAAAAAAAAAAAAAAATCGAGCGCGAGAAGACGGCGGCGAAGGTGCTCCGAGGGGCGCGTCCTGGGTCCTCCTCTCAACCACTGGTCCCGGCCATCCTCCGCCGCATGGCGCGGGAGGGTGCCGCCCAGGGACCGTCTCCGGCCGCCCCCGCTGCGGGCATGGGTCGTCTGATGCACACGGTTCGTCACATACCCTCTTTTCTAGCTCCCTCCTCATTCTCTACGACGGGGTTAGACAAGATTAGTCGTGAGAGGGGGGAGGCTGGTGCCTGGTGGTATCCAGTAGGGGGGGCTTCCTGCTATGTTTCCAAAAAATCAATGCAAACTGTGTGTTCCCTTAACTTTGTGCTGTGATTAGGGTTTAGGGCTTACAGGCTCTTTCTGACAGTCGCTGATTTCGAGCGGGAGGGGGGGTACCATCTAGTTTGCCAACCGCATTGATCAATAAGTAAGATTTAGCTTGCTAAATTGCTAATTGCCGGAACACTCTGCCAAATCATAGCTGATATTATACTAATCGGGTATAGAAAGACAACAAACGGAAGAAAAGTTGCTACGTACTAATTAACTGATTACTCTTTAGTGTTGGCGCGAGTGCTTTGTATCAGATGGTCCATGTGCTTGGATCTTGCTCTGACTCGGATATCCTTGCTTAAACTGAGCTATTTGCAGGGCGCCAACTTGCCTTTCTGGAGGCAAGCTCTGTCCCAACAACGGAAGATCGTAAGGACGGAGCAGTAAGCACCTCATGCACATTACAAATAGTTTGTGTTTATGTGTGTATATAGAAAATTATGCTAGTATGAGTGCAAGATCCATCAAGTACTTACCTTTTTTATGTCTCACTTAGTCACTTCACCAACGGTCATCCAGTTAAGTTAACTGGAATAATGTACACTGATCCAACAACTTTTTCTCATTCTTAGGTCCAGCACACTACGGGAAATCGCCTGTTCGTCGTGTGCCCACGGCAGCACACTACGGGAAATCGCCTGTTCGCCGTGTGCCCACGGCTTTGCCGTGGGCCTCTTCGCGGGCACACGGCGAAGCCGTGGCACACGGTGGCCCCAGGCAGGCACACGGCAAACAGGAAGGCACACGGCAAAGCCACCTATTTGCCGTGTGCCTGCCACGTGACACACGGCAACATGTGGCACACGGCAATCTGGCATGTTTGCCGTGTGCCTCACGGCAGGCACACGGCAAACAGCCCAGACCAAACGGCCGTTGCCTCGGCCGTTAGCTTGGCCGTGCGCCCTGTTGAGGCACACGGCAAAGCCTTCCTGTTTGCCGTGTGCCCTTGCCACGTGGCACACGGCAAACAGGTGGCGCACGGCAACGTGGCCTGTTTGCCGTGTGCCACTCGCAGGCACACGACAAACAGGATACAAAAAATTCAAACTTTGCATCCAAAATTTTTTTGCTAACTTCTTTGTCTATTTATTATTCCATGTTAGTTTTGTGCATGTTTTCCGGTCTGTTTGCTATATTTAATCATTTTATATTATTATTTTTAATTTTGCCGATACGGCAAATTTGAACTGTAACTGTTTCGAATAATGTTATGTAATGTTCAGAAAAATGTTATTCGGATTCTTAAGACTAATATGATGCCATGTCCATTAGATGGAATCAAATTTGAATATATTGCTCGCTTACCGTGTGCCCGCATTTGGGCTCGGTTCGTTTAAAATTTTATAAAATACAAAAAAGGTCAAAACATTATAAATTTTGGCATGATGTCATGTTTTCATACGTAGAGGCTATGGTAAAAAATGTAGAAGGTTTCGAGCAAGTTGACGCATTGCCTCTTTACAAACCGGAGCTTCTTGGGAGAAGATTATAAGAGTTATGAATGAGACGTTGTGATTTGAAGCAACGTGACAATTCAAATTTTGTTTTACCACAAAACTCATTTTTTATAGTCTTCGTACACCTTAGACAGGTCCATACCCAAATTTGGTTATTTTTTGAATCCGTTTGATATTTTTAATTTTTTTCTTCTGTTTAGACAGAAAATGTTTGCCGTGAGCTTTTCCTAGAGGCACACGGCATAGATTGTTTGCCGTGTGCCCCATGGGCGGCACACGGTAAACAACTTTGCCGTGTGCCCAGATGCAGGGCACACGGCAAACAGTTTCAAAATTTCAGAAATTTAAAAAACATGAAACATTTTAAAAATTAAAAAAAAATTTAAAAATTTTAAAAGTAGTATGTTTGCCGTGTGCCCAGATCCAGGGCACACGGCAAAGAATTTTGAAATCAGAAAAATAAAAAAATGTTTGCCGTGTGCCCTGATCCTGGGCACACGGCGAAGCCATCAAATTTGCCGTGTGCCCAGATCCAGGGCACACGGCGAAGCCCCGGCACTTAGCCGTTTTCGGGCATCCTCTCCCCCCCACACACGCACAGCACACACACGCACACACACAGCACACACGCACACACACACCACGCCGTTGCCGTCGCCGTCGCCGCCGCGCCTCCCCCACCCCCGGCCGCGCCGCTGCCCCGGCCGCTGCGGCGCGCCCCGCCGCCGTCTCCCCCACCTCCGGCCGCCGGCCGCGCCGGCGCCTCCCCCACCCCCGTCCGCCGAGCCGCCGCGCCGGCTGCCGCCGCGCCGGCCGCCGCCTCCCCGGCCGCTCCTCCCGCCGCCGCGCCTCCCCGGTCCCCGCCGTCAAGGGAGAGGCCGCGCCGCCCGCTGCCAGGGAGAGGCCGTGGCCGCCGGCTGGCCACCTCCACCACGACCTCACCGGCCAGCCGGTGAGTTTTTTTATTTAGTTGCTTAGTTATAATTAGTTGTTTGATTTAATTTAATTTAGTTATAATTAGTTGTTAATTTAGTTAGAAAAACTTAGATAACATATACTTAGTTATAATTAGTTGCTATTTTAGTTAGAAAAACTTAGTTAGCATATACTTAGTGATAATTAGGTGCTGCCGAAATATTTACATTGACATTTCTTTGGTTTTTTATGTGCAGAAGCCACCGTCCACGGGAGCCCATCTCCGCCTCGCCGCCGTTGAGCCTTTAGGTGAGCCTTGTGGTTTTGGTGGTCAAAGCCTTATGTCCGGCCATCGAGCCGTGTGCTTAAACATCTGTGTGGCCCGACCTTCGTGTCGTGGTTTTTGTTGCAGGTTTGGAAACCCTCACCGTATAGGGGAGGTGATGGCGAAATTTTGAATTTTATATAATCATTTATTTAATATTGCAGAAATCCGCTTCCACTTATTCGACGGAGAGTCAGAGCTGTAGCGGGAGTCGGAGCCGGAGCGGTATCAGGAGCGGGACCGCGAGTCTACACCACGCCGGCCACGCCTACACCGCCGTCCCACCGTAAGCACCGCAATCACGCTCGCGTTACATGCATGTTCGTAGATCACGTAACCCAGTTAGGTGTCTCCCGTTCGAAAGAGATACGGTTGGAAATATGCAGAACTTTGCATATCTACGACCATATCTGTTTCGAATTGTCCACGTTATTTGGAGATACGGTTGGAAATATACAGAACTTTGCGTAGCTAGAGTAGGTTTACATAGTCTACTTCGATCTGGGACAGGATTTCGGCAGCATCTCTCCGGTGTTCTCCGGATACACAATCTCCCTCTGGGACGTGTATTTGGAGAACAGCGGGGAGGTGCTGTCGAAATTCTATTCCAGATCGGAGTAGACTATGTAAACTTACCCTAGCTATGCATCCTCGGGTGGGATTAGGACCTATCTTCACCTAGTAGAGAGTATAGACATCGTGTAGGACCTACACTATGTACATGTAAAAGAATTCCATTTTCATTTGCCGGTGTCATAGATGATGAATGATCGTAGCTGGATGCACACGGGTTGGAACCCTGGGGGTGATGTGAGTGTGGAATGGGTTCGGAGGACCGAGGCTTTTATAGATGAAGCATTTACAAAGGTTAAAGGAATCAACAAGATCACTTGGTGTCCTTGTGATAAATGTGGGAACACGCGTCGAAGAACAAAGAAAGAAATGACAAGTCATCTTTTCAAACACGGATTTACGATAGACCAAACCCGGTGGACCTACTATGTTGAAGGCAATAATCGTAGAAGAGACGAGGCCGTGAGACAACGCATTGAGGAACTTGATTCAGATGCTGGGGTGGCGGACATGTTAGATGACTTTGAGAAAGCTCAGTTTGATGAAGGAGGAAGGGAAGATGAGCCAGAGCCAAGCGCGAAGGCGTACTACGACATGTTAACTGCAGCTGGTCAACCCCTTCACGAGCATACAAAGGTTTCCCAATTGGATGCTATTGGGCGCCTAATGGCCGTGAAGTCCCAGTTTGCACTGAGTCGAGACGCCTTCGATGTTATGTTGACGGTATTTGGCAGCCTGCTTCCGGAAGGTCACATTCTGCCAAAGAACATGTATGAGTCACAAAAAGTCATTCGTGCACTTAAGATGTCTTACGAGAAGATTGACGCCTGTACTAAGAACTGCATCTTATTTAGAAAAGAAACACGAGAATGCAAAGTACTGTCCAAAGTGTGAATCCTCAAGGTTCTTGGAGGTAGACGCTGGTGATGGTCAGAAGAGGCAGCTCGCGATCCCCGCGAAATTCCTACGGTACCTTCCATTCATATCGAGGGTCCAACGGCTGTTCATGAGCGAGGACACCGCAAAACAGATGACATGGCACAAAAATGGAACTCGATACAAACCAGACAAGCTTGTACATCCATCCGATGCTGAATCATGGACCCATTTTGACGGGATCCACCATGTTAAAGCTGCTGAAGCTCGTAATGCGCGTGTTGCGTTGGCGACAGATGGCTTCCAACCTTACGGAATGTCGGCAGCCCCATACACTTGTTGGCCTGTGTTCGTTATCCCTCTCAATCTCCCCCCGGGCGTTATCTTTCTAATACCTGTACTTACACACAACTCTTTTTAATTACAGTGGAGAGACCGCGGAGGAGTACTCGCAGGAGGGCGCCCTCGCCTGTACCCTCTGAGCACAGCTCTAGTGCGGAGGACGACCGAGAGGAGGATGCGGAGCAGGAGGATGCGGAGCAGGAGGGGAAGGAGGAGGCGGACCAGGAGGGGGAGGGAGAGGAGGAGGAGCAGGAGGGGGAGGAGGGGGCGGAGGGAGGCGACTCACCTAAAGTTTGGTTGCGAGGCTCCTCTTCCCTCCCAAGACGACCCATACCTATGGCTCAACGGCCGGTTATTGCACCCGACCCTCCCAGGTAATTAACTTGACATGTTCTTACTAATGTTTGTTCTCATGTTTTCATGGATAATTAAAACTAATTAATTTGTCTTTTTTTACCTTTGGCAGGGGCTTTAAGATTGTGGAGCCAGGCGTTCACTCTTGCCTTCCCAAAGGCATTCTGGGCCAGCTTTGCAGGTTGCACTACCCTGGCGTCATACAGAAAGGGGGCCGAGAGCAGCCGGCGTGGTCGTGGGAGGACTACGCGACCACCTAGGACTTGGAACTAGATGAGAATGGGCAGGAGTTTGGAAGCAAGGCGCGACGGGTTGTGCTCGAGCTGTTTGTAAGTATTCTTCGTGTTACATCACATTCATCAATTATTTTTGAAATTACTAATACATCATGTGATTTGTGCAGGAATTCTACAAGCCGCTGGATGGAACGTTGAACCAGGCGATCGAGATGGCTGACATGGCCTGCCGCAAGCTGGTGGCCGATATGTGGTATGAGACGAAGCTGTGTGCCATCATACAGTGGTGGGCTCACCATGCGCCTAAACGCGAGAGGCGGCGCGTGCCGAAAGTGGAGGCGAGAAGAATGATGCTGACGAAGGAACAATTTCTAAAGGTAAATGTTCAACATTTAATTGCTTTGATCAATTATCGGTGCCTCCGTAGTGCCTTGATGGCGTGCAGGTGCCTCCGTGGTGGCTAGCTAACAATGATCGGTGCTGGTGTATGGTGGTCGACAAGTGGTTGACGGAGGGTTTCACGGAGAAGAGTGAGGGTGGTCGAGTGCGGCGAGGGATGATGGGAGGATCATCACACCACCAAGGCAACAACAACCTCAAGGGATACAGAAAAAAATGGGTATGTGTATTTACTTATTTATTCCAACGCTAAATTCTGCAGAATTTCTAATGAATCTGCCTTTTTCCGCAGTCGCAGGCACATGGCCAAGAAATCAGCATCCTCGGGGCTTATGCTTGCTCAAAAAAGGGGAAGGCGACCTCCGATGTCACGTACAACCCGGATGACCCCCCCCGGCATACAGCAACTCCTCTGTCCACAGCCGCCTGAGTGACTACACCGAGATGGCAAAGACGGTGATTGGGCCGGATTTCGATCCACACACGGAGCCCATTGATGGAGAGACCGTCATGAGGATGGGAGGAGGCAAGAAGCATGGGCGGTACGTTATGGCTGGCAGCGTGATCGACACGGCTAGTACTCCCACTCTCTCGCAACTTCGTGCTCGGCAAACCGACTCCACACCGCCTATACGACCGAGGCGAAGCGCCGTACAGATAGACATGGAGCAATTCAAGGTTATTTCTGTTGCACTCGTCGTTCAAGCGCTTTACACACGTTAGCTTCGTATTCTAACCCATGCATCATATTTTGTAGGCCCAGATGGAGGCGCAGGTACAGGCGACGGTCCAGGAGCAGTTGCGGGCCCAGACAGAAAGGATTGAGTAGGAAAATGCAAGGAGATGGGAGGCCTATGCTCAGTACATGCAGTCCTTGGGCTATCCGCAGCCACCGCTGTCACCGTTCGGTCCACCACCTGGAGCTCGTGGCGGTACTCCGACTCCTGTGAGTGACTTCATAGCCGTTTACTTTCATTTGTTATAGTGACTTAGCACTTTCCAAACTCAGGATACAAAGTAGAAAGACTTAGTATAGAAACCAATGACTTAGTAAAATCACTTAGCTTAACACATTCAATATCTTCAACTTTGGACAGCCTCCATCGGCGGCATCCAATGAAGGGCCAATCAATCCAGATATGTCGCCTCCGTGGCTGTCTCCGCAGGGGATGCAGGCTCGCTCGTGGCACGGGCCGCCGACTCAGCCGTGGCAGGGGGCGTCGCCTCAGTGGGCGTTGCCTCCGTCGTTGCCGTGTCAGCTTCCGCCGTCGTCGTCGCAGGTGCCGCCGCCCTGGGCTTGGGGTATGCAGCCTCCGCCTCCGACCAACCGCCGGCGGACGAGTGAGCGGTATGTATCATGTGGTTTCTATGTCGTGTGCTTTGTATGAACTTGTTCTGGACTATGGACGTTGTATGAACTTGTTTATGAACTTTGGAGTCACATCGACTCGTATGGACTGTATATGAACTTGTTTATGGACTTTGTATGAATTTCTGTGGCCGTGTTATGGCTTATGGTGTTTGTGAGCTGGTGAAGCAATATTTGATTGTCTGTGATGCATATAAACTGCCTGGTATGTTAATTGTAATGTATATGAACTGCATGTGATTGTTTTTGTTGTTTGGGGGACATTTAAAAGAAAACAGCAAAAATTTGGGCAGGGGGAATGATGTTTGCCGTGTGCAAAGGCTGGCACACGGCAAACGGCAGGTGTTTGCCGTGTGCAAAGGTCAAGGCACACGGCAAACAGCCTGTGTTTGCCGTGTGCAAAGGTCAAGGCACACGGCAAACATCCTGTGTTTGCCGTGTGCAATAGTCACGGCACATGGCAAACAGCCTGGTGTTTGCCGTGTGCCAGACACGTGGCACATGGCAAATAGCCGTTTTCCAGGTGTCCACCGTCAGTTACTTTATTTTGCCGTGTGCACCATATGGCACAGTTGTTTGCCGTCGTACGGTTTGCCGTGTGCCATTTTGCACACGGCAAAGCCTTTTGCACACGGCAAACAGCTTTGCCGTGTGCCTTTCAGGCTTCGCCGTAGTGTTTCCCGTAGTGGCAGCAGCATGTCGTACACGGGTGGTCCTGGAGATCTCACGCCACTGCATTTTAGCGCATTGGCCGTTGTATGCGCCCTGGCACTGGGTGCTGCAATCCCAAACAGCAATATCGTGAAGCGTATCAAGAAATGTTTCAACGAGGAGTAGGGCAGTAGGCCCGCGCTGTGCCTATCCTGTTGACGATAAGCCTGGCTGTGTATGGAAGTGGTTTGCTTGCCTTGTCAAGTTATGCAACAACGGCAGATTTTACTTATATTTATTTTGTATATGTGATATATATTGTGGTGCACTGGAAATTTGCAGTATTGCACAGTTGATGTGGCGCTAATGAATCCATTGCTTTCCCGCACCATGGCACTGGAAATTATTGCACAGTTTATTTTGTATGAGGAGTGCGATTTGCAAAATGAATCCACTGCTTTCCCGCTTCTGTCGTCGCATGTACATTCCCCATTGCATTCTTGCCTCTGCGAGCTCCAATAGCTGGCCAAACATTACATTGGCAAACTTGATGCTAGAGGTGCAGCCTGTGGCTGAAGTGCTAACTAGTTCTTTTGAATTGCTCCTGCGTCTAGTTAATTGCGAATGGCCATTCTCTTGGCTCTGTCTGTGAATTTAGTTCATGTGTGTTGGTGTGGCAGTGTATTGCAATGCAATACTGGCGTTTGGCCGTACCTGCTGCGTCATTGTGCTGGAAGATATCTCTGTCATGCACCAATTGCCTTTCCCTCCTTTTTTAAAAAGAAAGAAAGAAAAGGGCTTGCTGCACTATATTTTGTGCCTTGCATATTCGAAAGAGCTTGTCCCATATGAATCACGATATCCGGCTAGCATAGAGTGTTGTTCAGTAAAATTGTCAGCCATTAACTGATCAAGTCAGGAGGATTCGTTGCAATGCGTCGTAGCATGGCGCCACTGATTATGAACTGTTTGTGGTGAGATCACGAGCTCTGTCTATCAATCCAGGTTGAGACGTCCTCCCAAATCCTCTTAGAGAATCTGCAGGTGGCGAATAGGTGCAAATTAAAACCGTCTTTGGCTCCTGCTGACATAGTTGGCATTGATCTTGGTTTGGCCATCCTCGGCACAGCCTACCTGCAGTCCAAAGTCGATTCTGGATTGCTAACATGAGAAGAATTTGCAAGTTTGCTTTGCCCATGGCTGCCAGATCAAGAGTTCGTAGTTTGTGTGTCTAGAGCCTATGAACTGAGCTTGGTAGGCTGATTTTGCCGTGTAATTGCCATCTGTTGTTAGCTTCTAAATGATATTCCTAGTGTGAGGGCAACGTTGCTCACTGCTCTCCAAAGAATGATGAATTCGTGAAAATGTTTGAGAAACTTGCATGATTCAGGTTGATGTCTCTGATCCAAGCTCCTCTTTGCAAAGCTTCCCTTAACCCTCTGTTCTCCTTTCTGGAGATTGCGGCATAGATGCTCGGCCCCAAGTCTCTCGGCCTTTGTTGCCCTTGCACCCAAGAACTATGCCAGAAGGATATCTTGTGACCATCCTCTATGCCTATTGTTGTGGCAACTGCGAAAAGAAGTTTGTCTTTCCTGTTGCACGGGATCTCTGTTCCTACCCAAGGTTTGTCCGTTGCCATCCATTGTTACAATAGCCACATCTAACGGAGCACCCTTGCGAAGCTTTTTAGGTTCAGGATGCCTAGACCTCCAGGAGCGTTTTGGCCTTGCCGATCTGACCCAATTGACTTGACTTCATATTTTCCTCATGAGAGCATAGGCAATGGTTGCATAGGTTGGGAACAAATGAATGCATGCTCATAATTTTTCAATGTATTAAGCCGCATCTGTAAAAATAGTTGCTCCCACTATAGAGGTTGAGGGCTGAGGCACCAATAGCAATTCTTGCTGAATGATGGAGCACCTATTTACTATTATTTTCAAATGCTTCCCATTGCACATGCTCTAATATGCTATTATCAGTGCAATCAGTAGGTCACATTCATCACACTATCATAGCAATTGCTAATGCCCACATCAATCACCAACATATGCATGATCAAGTGATAAGCAAACACATGAGTTGAAGAATACATGCATAGAAGATACTCCATCTATCCTGAAATATAAGGCATCCCGAGTTCATCCTAAGTCAAACTTTTTAAGTTTGAGCAAATTTATAGAGCATATATGCCACAAAGATGGTTCATTTAGAAAATTTCACACATATTACTAGTCGAAATGACCATGTTACCCCTAATTACTGATGCACTGAAACTAAAAAAAAATAACATCAATTAAGTATTTTATTGACTTCATTCGCTTCTCTATACAATTTTTTCTTGGTACTTGGTGTTGATTTAATTAGGTGGTTCTCAATAGAAGCTATAAGAACACTCTTTGTGAGACAAATTTTGAATTCTAAACGAACTGTCTTTATGGGACGGAGCCACAGAGGGAGTAATACTCCCTCCGTTCTCGAATATATGACATTTAAGACAACCAATTTAGTTCATTTTTGAGCTAAATAGTTTGTCCTAAATGTCATATATTCAAGGATGGAGGTAGTATTTATGAAAACTGCATCAACATAGTAAATTATAAAAAAATATATTCCATAATGAATCTAATGATGCTCATTGGATATCATAAATATTATTGTTCTCTTCTATAATGTTGGTCAACCTCTGGCTAGTTTGACTTAGAACAAACTCAGAATGACTTTATTTTAGGACGGAGGGAGTATAGTAGGACCGGAGGTCCAGAGCTTGTACCAATAAGAGCTCGCTTATTGCTGTGCCACATAGTTAGACAGGTTGGTCACAGCTCGATTGCTGATGCTTAGACGACTTTAGTATATCCAGTGTGGCACATACAAAACAAGTAAAAACTGCCTGTGGTTCACAAGGGCGAACTGACCGATTTTTTTGCGAGTTTGATCAAAGCAATACTAACATATTTACCATTGATATACCATGGCTACAGCTACTTCTTGAGCCCCATTGAGCTCAAAGCCAGTCCAATGGCGAATGCAAAGGCAATAGGAAACCACGGTACATACATGCCTTTAGGTTCAGGCCCACTCGTGAAAGACCGCCTGCTGCTGAACCTACACGTGAGAAAAACATTATATGAAACATTTTATTCGAGCAACAATACGACAGGCAGTGCTACATTCCGATATACACCGTGAAGCTAGTGTATGTCGTCTGGCATGAAAAAAAGTTGGGAAATTTTCCATCTTTGGATCAGCATGAATGTTGATAACTATTTGATTGTGTTACTCACTGTTGCATGCTCAAGGTATTATGTCCATGAGAGAGAGCTCCACACCTCCCGAAGGGTAAAGCTTGCTGCGGTAACATGGAACTCACTCCCGAGCCCTGTAAGCCGTTTAAGTTAGTCAGAGCAAAATAGGCGAGAAGAATAGTCAAACGTTGAACGATAGCTCTCCTCCAAGGCTCCAATCTATACATGCAGTTGATAACGGAAATTTTCTTTTGGTAATAATGCTGTGAAAATTAGTTCTTGCAATTGCATTAGTACTCCTACTCAGGAAGGAAAATTAAAGGATGTTTCAGCAATGAGCACTGACTTTATGGTGATTAGTTGTGTGTCAGTCGTCGGTTCAGGGTAATTATTAAGTTACATTAATTACACATGCTTCAAAATTCCTTTAATCTCTGGTTCAATCGAATATATATATGCACCATTGAAGCAAAACACACACGCTTCTACCGGGTTAGTTTGTCAGCAATCGGCTGCTTTGATGCTCATGAATTGGCAGCGTAACCCTAATCACATTCACAGCAGATGATACGGTATAATTATTCTCTGATAGCAACTTGGCAGATGAGTTACAACTACTCTCGCCCTCTCCTCGAGAGGCTCTGAGAATTAGAGATAACTTCTGCTTGGACTCTCCTATCTGCCGAGACAGATATATAAAGGCCTAGTGCCCAACTAAATCTAGTCGGTTGAGTTATTCCCGACCCTAACAAACTCCTATCAACTTAAATTATGCCGAAGGAAAAGATACAATCCTAACTAACTATTGCTGCACGCCTCCTTGGACTTCTTCCTGCGCTGGAACTTGTTACCAAAGAAGGAGTCCACAACACTCCCCCCCCCCCCCCCCCCCCCGGGCAGAAAAGCTCGTCCTCGAGCTTGAAAGCTGGATACCGCTCCTTGAAATCCTGCAACTCCTCCCATGTAGCATCAGCAGAGGAACGGCCTTCCCACTGAACCAGAATATCCCAGGACGTCAGACTCGGTTTGGCACGCACAACCTTTGCAGGAACAGGAAGCACACGACCATGAACCATCAGTGGCAGAGGAGTAATGGACGTCGGGGGGTCGCCCTGGAACTTCTTGAGGAACACCACGTGAAAGACGTCGTGGATGCGGGCTTTATCAGGCAGACGCAGCCGATATGCAATAGACCCAATCCGTTCAGTCACCAGAAAAGGGCCGTAGAAGCGAGGAGCAAGCTTGGCATTGGGTTTGTCACGAATACCCACGGCTGAGCGTTGGTGCAGGCGCAGCCATGCCCACTCCCCTACCTCAAACTCAAGATGGCGGTGGCCTTTATCATGGGCAGATTTCATGTAATCCTGGGCATGAAGTAGGCGTTCACGAATCTCCGCCAGGAACTCGTCACGATGCAGCAATTGCTTGTCGAGCGCTGCGACCCGCGCTGCACCCGGCTGGTAGGACAACAGAGTCGGCGGATCACGGCCAAACACCACTCGGAAGGGCGTCGTCTCCAACGCCGACTGGTAGGATGTGTTGTAGCAAAATTCGGCCCAGGGCAACCAGCGAAGCCAACTGCGAGGACGATCACCAGCGAGGCAACGCAAATAAACACCCAAGATACGATTGGTTACCTCCGATTGTCCATCTGTCTGTGGCCTGAAAGCGGAGCTGAGCCTGAGCTTAACGCCGGAGAGCGTGAACAACTCCGTCCAGAGGGCGCTGGTGAACACCGGATCACGGTCGCTCACGATCGAGCAAGGGAACCCGTGAAGCTTGACGACATGGTCAAAGAACGCCTGTGCCACCGTGAGAGCAGTGTACGGGTGGCTGAGGGGAATGAAATGCGCCATCTTCGAAAAACGGTCAACGACGGTGAGCACCACTGAACGCCCGCCGACCTTGGGGAAACCTTCCACGAAGTCCATGGCGATGTCGCTCCAGACTGTGGACGGAACATCAAGCGGTTGCAGTAAGCCGGCAGGATGGAGGTGCTCCGTTTTGTTGCGCTGACAGACGAGGCACCCCTTGATGTACTCGCGCACGAGCTTCTGGGCTGCCGGGTTGTAAAAAGAGGCGCGTAGTCGGTGGAGAGTCTTCTGCGTTCCCTCGTGTCCTGTCCCGTGTGCAGTGTCCAGCACCTGAGGCCATAGAGCAGAGGATGTGGGGACGAAGACCCGGCCTTGATGCATCACGAAGCCATCAGCAATGGACCAAGCTGCGCCTGCTGTCCCGTCCGCAATCTCCTTGCGTTTGGCCACAATCTCCGGCAGTGTGTCCGATTCCCGGCGGAAATCATCGAACAGGGCGAACTCTGGCCGTGAGAGCGCATGGACGCGGCCGAGACCATCAGCGGTCGCCTCGTCGCGACGAGACAAGGCGTCGACAGCGGCGTTCTGCTTCCCGGGCTTGTACTCCACCTGAAAGGAATAGCCAAATAGCTTGCTTACCCACGTATGCTGTGGTATGGTGGACAAGCGCTGATCGAGGAGATGTTTGAGGCTGCAATGATCAGTGCGGACGATGAACGACGTGGCCCATAAATACGGCCTCCAATGGCGAACTGCGTGCACCAGCCCGATGAGCTCGCGTTCATATGCAGCAAGCTTGGCATGTTGGGGGGCGACGGTCTTGCTGAAGAATGCAATGGGGCCCTGTCCTTGATGAAGCACGGCCCCAAATCCAGTGCCCGAGGCGTCACAGTCTACCACAAATGGCTTGCTGAAATCCGGGAGCTGGAGCACTGGACCCGTCGTCAATGCACGTTTGAGGGCGTCAAAAGCGTCCGTCGCTGCTTGAGTCCACTGGAAAGCTTCTTTCTTCAGCAACGCCGTGAGGGGAGCCGCGATGACTCCACAGTTGTTGATGAAGCGACGGTAGTAGCCGGTGAGGCCTAGGAAACCCCGGAGCGCCTTCACCGATCGTGGCTGCGGCCAAGCTTGTACTGCATCAATCTTTGCAGTATCCATTGCCACCGCATCATTCTCAATGACATGGCCTAAGTACTGGACGCGGCGCTCACCGAAAAGGCACTTGGACTTCTTGAGGACCAGGCCGTGTTCGCGTAGAACCTTGAACACAGCGCGGAGGTGCTGGATGTGCTCTGACCATGTCCGGCTATAGACCAAGATATCGTCGAAGAATACCAGGACGAAACGGCGCAGGAACGGCTGGAGAACGGAGTTCATCAATGCCTGGAACGTGGACGGCGCGTTCGTCAATCCGAACGGCATTACCAGGAATTCGAAGTGTCCATGGTGCGTCCGGAACGCTGTCTTGTGAATGTCGGCCGCATGCATCCGAACCTGGTGATATCCACTCCGCAGATCCAATTTTGTGAAGAAGATTGCTCCTTTTATCTCGTCCAGCAACTCCTCGACGATGGGGATGGGGAATTTGTCGCGGACGGTCATGGCGTTCAAGGCCCTGTAGTCGACGCAGAAGCGCCACGTTCCATCGCGCTTGCGCACCAGCAGCACGGGGGAGGAGAACGCGGACGTGCTCGCCCTGATGATGCCCTGCTCCAGCATTGCTTTGCATTGCGCCTCGATTTCATCCTTCAGCAGCTGTGCGTAGCGGTAAGGGCGCACCAGCGACGGGTGCTGCGTCAGGAAGCAAGTAGGATGCGATGCTCGAACGTCCTTGGTGGCGGGAGGCCAGTTGGCGTGGCGAACAGATCTGCGAACTCGTGCAGCAGCAGCTGGAGCACGTCGCGGACGTCGGTGGCCAGCAGGCGTGGCGACGGTACCCCACCGAGTCCATGCCACTTCACCCGATGGTCAACATGCCAAAAGGCCATGGTCATGCGCTTAAAGTCCCAAAGGACCGGCCCCAAGGTGCGGAGCCATTCACATCCCAGGACCAGATCATAGCCGCCTAGCGGGATGACGTATAGGTTGATGGCGAATTCCTCTTGGCCAATCTGGATTGGCACCCCAGTGCAGACGCCCGCCGAAGGTACACGGTCGCCATTGGCCACGCCAACAGTGAGACCCGGACGTGGAGTTGGCACCAGGCCAAGTTGATGCGCCGCGGCTTCACCGATGAACGAGTGTGTCGAACCGGAATCCACGAGCGCGGTGAGGGACGCGCCATGGATGACGGCGGCAAGCTGGAGCGTGGAACCCGTGTCGACGCCAGTGAGAGCTGCCATGGAGATCCTCATGTCATCCTCGGAAGATGAATCTCCCGAACCGTCGGCTTCTGCTAGCTCCAAGAAATAGATGCCCTTCATGGAGCATTGCTTGATGTGTTCGCGCGAGAACTTCTCGGGGCAGTTGTAGCACAGGCCATCCAAGCGGCGTTGGGCCATCTCTTCCGGCGAGAGCCGTGTGAAACGTGCGCCGGCCGGCGCGGCGACTTTAGCAGGAGCACCGGGCGTTGCTGATGTAGAGCCCATTGTGGCCGGCGTCTTTGGGGTTGCTGGAGTTGACGAGGAGGAGCGCAGAAGGAGGGGCGTGCGGCCTTTGGAGCGAGCCGCCTCCTCGACTACCAGGTTGCGGCGCTCATACGCACGCGCGAACGCCATCGCATCGTCCAACGTCTCCGGCTTTTGCATCTCGACATCGATGCTCATCGGCTGCTGAAGGCCGGCGGTGAAGATGTCAATCTGCTGTCGTTCGGTGACCGCCGTGCGGCGTGCTAGTAGCTTGAGGAACGCCTCCTGGTACTCATCCACCGACCCCGTGCGGCGCAGCTGCGTGAGCTCGCCAAAAGTGTTGCTGCGCACGGGAGGCCCAAAGCGCTTATTGATGCCGTCGACGAACTCCTGCCAGGACGGTGTGGAGCCACGATTTTCCTTCAGGCGGTAGTACCACTGGCTCGCCGCGCCGTGCAGGTAGAAGGACGCCGTCCAGACCTTCAAGTTCTCTGGCGTCTCGTGTTGGTGGAAAAATTGCTCCCCTTTTGTGCAGCCAATCCAACGGATCGTCCAGGCCGTCATACTTGGGGTAGCGGAGTTTGTGGACGGGTGGCGGCGGCGGACCGCGGCCCCCGTCGCTGGCGGACGAGCTGGACGAGTCGAAACGTCCTTTGCTGGCCAACACTTGCGTCTGCACATTGTTGATGGAGGTGTTCAACCTGGCTACCTCGGCGCGAAGGTTGCCCAGCTCGACGTCGTTCTTCTTGGTGATGTCGGTCATCTGTTCCATCATCCGCTGCAGAGCGTCATCCATGGCCTTCTCGATGGCGGCGTCGAGGTCGGCCTTGGTGATCGGGCCATCGTCCATGGTGGCTGTGGAGCGGTGGGTTTAGCGGCGCGCAGGGGAGAAGGGGGATGGGACGTGGGCTGCAGAGCGTGATCGATCTGCAACAATGGCGCAGGAGAGACCTAGCTGATACCAGAGTTGATACGGTATAATTATTCTCTGATAGCAACTTGGCAGATGAGTTACAACTACTCTCGCCCTCTCCTCGAGAGGTTCTGAGAATTAGAGATAACTTCTGCTTGGACTCTCCTATCTGCCGAGACAGATATATAAAGGCCTAGTGCCCAACTAAATCTAGTCGGTTGAGTTATTCCCGACCCTAACAAACTCCTATCAACTTAAATTATGCCGAAGGAAAAGATACAATCCTAACTAACTATTGCTGCACGCCCCCTTGGACTTCTTCCTGCGCTGGAACTTGTTACCAAAGAAGGAGTCCACAACAGCAGAAGATGAAGAGGAGAAAAACGTCGAGGGGGAGAGGAGGCACGGACCGTGTGCATCAGACGACCGACGCCCGCATCAGCCAGGGCGGCCGGAGACGACGATACCGGCCTTGGAACGAGCGGGGCCACGCCCTCCTGCGCTCCGCAGCGGAAGATCGCCGGGATCGGTGGCTTGGAGGAGAAGCCGGGGCGGGCACCGCGGAGCACCTTCGCGATCGCCGTCGCCATCGCCGTTGCTTGCTATCTTGCGCTCGATCTCGCCTTCGATTTCTCTCGCTGGACGGACACGTGCCCTTTTCTCTCTCTACCTACTTGTCCCTTCCTGTGCCGGCGAGGCCGACTTTCCGACTCCAGCAGGCCCGTTTGTTTCCAACTCGGCATCAAATGGGCTGGCCCATCGTCAGCTTACTCTCGATTTCCCTTCTTCAAGTGGCGGCAGCCGGATCCACGTTTCCCCGCTCCTGGAGAGATTCTGCTCAAAAAAAGAAAAAAAAAAGCAGCTCCTGGAGAGATCATTGGATAACGAGGCAGCGCTGTGTCGCTGACTCGCAGTTGACCCTTGAATCCTTGATGAAGAAATCGGGGAAGGAGAAATTAATGGGGAATGTAGGATTGAGGAAGAATATGAATATAGGGCTCTCCCTGTCTTCATAAGTGTTTGCGGATCGACAAAGAAATACAATACTTGATCCTCATCCCACTTGTCTATTTTTTTTTGAAAGAACACTTGTCTATTTTATTGAGCACCCCTTTTTATTTATTCACCGTGTTTAATTCTCCTTGCAACAATATGTTAGCAGCGACTTGGCAGATCACGCGACATGCTGTGAAATCTGTTGAGAAATTAATTAGATCAATTCCTGTAATTAATTAGTTAATTAGTGGATAATTACAAGGGAGGAAGTCGGTTCCCCAAAGGGTGCCTCCAAAGAGCCAAAGTGCCTCTTCGTCTTGTATAAATGTACACATCCCATCATCCCCATCAATGAGAACAATCTATTCTATTCCAATCATTCCATTTATCTCTCTCACTTTGACTTCACAACACGTTATCGGTCGCTTTTGCTCTCTACTAGGCACGAAGAAGAAAAGAGGGAGGCCTGAAGGCCTCAGGACCATGGCAGGGGAGGATTCTGGACACAGAAGGCCTGCACAATGAGTAAGAGTGGTCCCAGAACTTACATTTCTTTACAATGGAAGACAATTTTCTTGTCTCCTCCTTTTCACGGTGGCCGGAAATGGTGTTCTGGACGTTGTCATGAACTCCGTCGAGGCACGGGAGGCCACGCCATGGACGAGGACCCCTCGCTCCACCACTGGACCACACGCCAGCGGCCCAGCCTCTTCATGCCGACACCACGCCTTCACCTTCCGCACCAGCGGCCTCTCCGCGGCTGCATCTTCTTCACCGACGGCGGCGCCTTCGGCGACCACATCTCTGCACTGGAAGCCAAGCCAACAGCGCACCTTCGGCGCGTCAAGGCCGGGAACCACAGTCCCAGCATCAAGAGTGGGACTTGGATCCCGCCGCGCTGGGGCTCTTCTCTGGCCGGTGAAGGGCCGGCCATGGATGGCCGCCGGCAACAACCGACGTTCGGGGGCGGGCGGAGAAGGAAGAAATGGAGAGGGGGAGGATGGCTCAGATCCGGCGGGGCTCACCTCACCAGCGGCTTCAAGCGGCAGCGGCGCCATCCAGCGGCGCGGCCACCGAGCGGCAGCGACGGCGGCTACTGGGGGCGGCGGTTAGGGTTGCAACCCTAACCAGCCGCGCGCCCCCTTACCGGCCACCAGGCCAGGCCGTCGTGGGCCGGCCTGTCCACCACGGGCTGCAATGGGCCACTAACGGCGGCCGAGCCAAGCAGGCCGCCAGCAGGCCAACCGAGCCGGGCCAGGCCATCGCCGGCCGAAATGGGCTGCCAGCAGGCCGATCAGGCCTGATCACCCTGGCTGCGTCTCCCTCCTCTGAAAATTTACAATAAGGCCCTCGGACTTAAACATAATTACATATTTTAGAATTTCAGTTCTACATGTTCAAAATAAGTCCCTGGATTGTTTTGTTTAAGTCCTCAGACTATGTAATATTTGCATATTTGTTGTAAATAGCTATATAGACTATCAAGTTTAAGTACCAATGCACTATAATTACCGCAATAATTATACATTATGTGATCCGCAGATTCACATGGTTATGCAAATATTATTTCAGAACAAATTTTTCATGTGTCATTTATTTAATATATTTCTACATGACATTTAAATATTATACTACATCAAGTAGTATCAAGCAAAATAAAATAAAATTAAGGTATATTAATTTATAATTTTGGAATAACACAAGGTGATGGAGACCTAGGCGCTGGCTGCAATAAATTATATAGAATTGTAATAAGTTCTATAAGAATTTATTTGCCCTAAGACCAGGATTTTTAGGCAGCAAATCACTTGCTCATCACTGAGAGGTCTACATCTCATGATGATTACCTACAAAGTGTATATCCAAAATTACTCTATACAATGATGGAGTCCTAAGCACTGGCTGCAATAAGTTCTATAGAATTGTATCAAGTTCTATAAGAATTTATTTGCCCTGAGACCAGGCTTTTAGGCAGCAATATCTTTGCCCATCACTAAGAGGTCTACATCTTATGATGATTACCTCAAAAGAATATATCCAAAATACTATATACAATAACAATTGTATAAATTTTGACTATCAAGTCATCAATTCCCACAGGAATACAACTAAAACAATTACATTGTTTATACCTTAGTACATGCAAGAATCATCTTGATTTTAATATTTTGCTACTTACAACACCACATGCCATTTAATTTACCACAATAAATTAAATCTATACATGATTTGCTCATGTAAGAAAATTGGCATATCATACCAAATATTACAATTTGGAATGGTCAAAGGTCTCCACCTTTTTATTTCGGTAATCACTTTGATTCATATTCCATATTGGCCATACATAAGTAGTATAATCATACTATTATGGTATGTACACTATCAAATAGTGATATATCATACCAAATTTTGAATATGAATTAAATAAGGCATATACTAACATGGTGATTACCTACCAGTGTAACACATGAGATAGTGGAGTCTAAGGCATCTATTGCAATCATGCCAAACTATGCTTATAGCAACGAGTTTTGCGTTCACTACTTTAAGATCGACACCATTTTGGTGACTATCTTTTGATGTGTTCAGACACTAGTACATGATGATAGAGTCTATATCAGTGAAAATTCACACTTGATAATAGCAGTGATTTCGTCACCTATCAAATATGATGCCCACACTACTTGCAATTCCAAGATATAAGATTTTGTGTATATTAATTCAAGACTCATCTTGAATTCACAAATCAAGGGCATCTACTTTGCTTAAATAAATAGTAGAAAATTATGCAATATTTTTTTAGTGACTATCTTCTATCAGAAAGACAATCAGAAAGACAGAAACTATATTTTGGAAATTGATCCTTCGATCATCTATTCTCACAAGAATAGAGTCCAAAACATGTGCAACAATTTTGTCGTCTGTCACATTCAGAATAGTCCACTTATAATCAAGTATCAACTTGAATCAATGATTTGCACATCAATATTTTCATGCTATATAATTTACTCTTCGAGTAAATTATTAAAATACATGATCTACTCATGTAGGACATGACTAATGTTTTTGAAATAAAATTTTCAAAATTCTCATTGGATAGGATTTATTCTCCAATATGGGTATTTGATATGAACAATATCATTGGGAGACATATGGCATCATTGCCACTTTAGTTTTACCCTAATCAAAGACCCAATCTATCCTTGAAATTGCCACACATACACCTTGGGTGTGACTACATTTCCTCCTCTCATGTTTTATAAAACTGAGTATCAAAATGAGGAAGATCCATTTATTCTTTATAACTCTCAATTGAGTTATCAACCAAGAATAAATATTGCCCAAACTTTATCAGAACTTTCAATTCCATGGCAATATCCAACATAATGGATCACATACATAAAATGTCATTTTATCAAAAGTGATCATAATGACAAATTCAAGTTTGTCTAAAGTGTGATTGTACATTTCATGTACATATTATTTTCAAATCAAATGTTTGGTTCAAGAATACCTCAACTCCATCGGAGATAAGAGCATTCTAGGGGATTAAGTTTGAAGCTCACTTCGACTAATGAGACCTCCATAAGTCTCCAAGTTATCCCTAGAATAATCATTAGTCTAAAACTATACTGTAATGTGCAGTACATTGTCCATCATTAATATCATGTATCTCGTACATGGTACCCATATGTCATACAAGTCAAAACTTGTACTAGAGTATTTTAATACTCTATATACATAACCATTTGGGATTCAACCAATCAGAAAAGGAATTTCATTTAGTGGATCAAAATAACCACTATCAGAATATGAGAGATTTCAATCTTCTCATGAGTATTCAATTATTAACCATAGATACACTCATGTATCTACATCATGTAAATATGTTTTCAACATATTCGTTTATGGTTTCATACTGAAACCTATTACTGAGAGTCATTATGACATATCAACACTCTATTTATTATAATGGATATATGCAAACTGAATAGTCATTTGAAAAATCCTAGATATTATTCGGTGTTGGCGGCGCAAACGCACACCAAGATTCACCGCAAGCGCACGGATCATCGTAGCCTTTCCCTTAGAGCATTCTTCCAAGGTTATCAATCCGTGGATCGGCAGCGAACTACCTAGGGTTTTCTATCTAATCTAATGGATCTAATCCTAACATGAAGCGTTGATTGCATAGAGAGGGTAAACCTAATATATATGAATGTTGTATAGGTTCGATCTCATCCACAAGCGTAGGCAAACTCCATCGCCTTCTTTCCAGTCTCAGAAAGTAAGGTCTCAAGTTCAGCCACTCTATCCTTGGACTCTCCTAGCAAAGACCTAAACTCCCTCTTCTCCTTGTTGGTCTTCCTAAGCACATCATCGCGGTTATCGACCAACTCCTCTAGTCTAGCAATTTCCTTACGCAGAGAGGTGGGATCAGTCAATACCTCGCCCTCGGAGTCGGAGTCGGAGTCGTCCTTGCTCTTCACGGAGTCGTGCGCCATGGTGCAGTAGTCGACGGCGGTGAAGGAGATGCCGTTGAAGTTGCGGTTCAAGCTCTTCTTCTCCTTGCGGTGGCCGCGGTCTTCATCTTTGCTGCTTGAGCTTGACGACGTGTTGGTGGAGCTTGTGTCGATGTCGCTCGCATCTGCCACCATCGCTCGAGATCGGTTCTTCTTGTGTCCACCGTGCTTGTTCTTCGACCTTCTCTCGTTCTTGTTCTTGTCCTTGGAGCGGTACTCGTCCTTGGACGGTGCTTGTGGTCGTCTCGCGGGCGGTGCTTGCGGTTGTGGTCGTTCTTGATCTCCTCGGGGCACTCGGCGATGAAGTGGCCCATCTGAAAGGACCTAGATGTCGCCTAGAGGGGGCGTGAATAGGCGAGATGACCGATTAAAAACTTGCAATCACCAAACTTATCCTTGCTGCCTGGGTAAAACCAATCTGATCGGTTCCAAAACCGTTCAGACCGGTTTTGCCAGGGAGGCTGCCTTGATGATGCTCAATCCCCTTTCTTGCTCTTCTAGCACCAAATGGACTTGGGCTCTGTTTGTACAAGTGTTTCCTAGCAAGTTCACAAAGTCCCTGCACACAAATAAAGTATACCCAAGTAGATCGAAGCGGAAGCAAATATAAGGCTAGAAGTAAACAAATGAGACACGAAGACACAAGAATTTTTTCCAAAGTTCAGACCCACTGCATGCACACAACGAGCAAGCTCAGTGGTTCCTAGTCTCCGTTTGAGGCACCCCGCAAGGCTACCTCGCCAAGGTGTATACACGCCACACCTTAGCTCTTCACTAAGAAGCAATGGTTCCCTTAAGGTGGAAACCAACCTTTACAAACGCCTGGTCGCTCACCACACAAATGGTAGCTCACCGGCGACGCCTAGCCGTCTAGGAGCGAAGCTCCAAGAGTAACAAATGCCACACAAGCTTTCTTGACGTCAACCACAAGTGCTCAAGCTAGGAATGCTCTCAAGGTGCTCTCTAATGCTCACACACAAAGCTTCTCTCAACCCAACTCAAAGATTTCACTCAAATCAAGCTTAACTCACAAAGAGGTGTTGGGGAGAGCTTCTCAGTTCAAGAAATGTGAGCTGAAGGCTTGGGAATCACAAAGATCCAGCAGCCCTCAAAGGAGAGGGCTAAGGGGTATAAATACCCCGTCCAACAAAAACTAGCCGTTGCTGTCAGCTCAAAACCAATCAGATCGGTTTCCAAACCAATCAGACCGGTTTTTCAAAACTACTAGCCGTTGGTCATGTCAGACTTCAAAACCGTTCAGATCGGTTCCCAAACCCATCAGACCGGTTTTGACCCAGTTAGCACTTTTCACTCTCTTTTGTGTTAACTCTCAAGGATATCTCACATAGGTCAACTATTGAGCACTTTTCTGGTCTTTTGTCGTCTAGCCAATGCAACATCCCTCTTGATAGTACGGCATACCTATACTCAAGAATAAACATAGAACTAAATCATCCACTTGAGCTTGTATGTCTTAAATCATGCCATACATGCATATTTCTTCATCTTGAGGAATGTCCACATTGATATCATTGAGCAATCCAACTTGAGCTAGTGACTTGAACCTTTGTCTTGGAATGAAATCTACTTCTAGTTCAATTCTCCTTCACTTACTAAATTTGATACTTGTCAACATGAAAACCAAATGTGACCAAGATTCATCAAGTTGAACCCTAAGAAAGTTTCGTCACCCTAGCAAAGATCCCATGACTCAAGTCTCAACTTGATCACGCATTGCCGGTAGCTTGAAACACCATCCCGAGCCAACTCTTTATGCTTGCATCACATAGAGTTCCACATAGACTTGTATCATAGAATGAAATCCATTCATTGTTTTGACCATCAAATATTATCCAATATATTCATGTCTTCTTATGCAAGTCATATATCAAATATATAGAGCCATGATGTCCCATACCATCATTTCTCTAGCATAACTTCCTTAGCTTGCATTTCTCAATTTTATCCAACCATGATCCAATAAAATCCCATTTATATGTCAACAAGCCTTTACCAAGTTAGGGACCCATTAATCACACATGTCATCATGTCTCTTTCTTTGTTTCACCATAGCTTGTCTATATGAGCACAATGGGAATAATCACTTCTTCATATATGTCTATACGAGCCATACACATTGCATTCAACTAATGACCAATAGTGTATCATAAATATACAATTTAATTCCTGCTCATAATCTTTAACAAACACGTTAGTCCTTTAATCGTTTTGTCATTCAACTCACCAAAATCCACTTAGGGACATAGATGCACTTTCAATCTCCCCCTTTTTGGTGATTGATGACAACCCAATTAAAGCTTACAAATAGATCAATGAAAACATTTTAGTTTCTCAGATATAGCTAGAGCTCCCCCTTAATATGTGTTTTGAATTGAATTCCAAAAATTTGGCCTCACATGCCAATTACACATATAAGCAAGATCAACATGAGAGCTCCCCCTATATCTTAGAATCCGTGGAGTGCAATAAGTGTGTAACTAAAATAAAGCAAAACACATGATGCATATGACATGTATAATCACTTCAAGAAACAAAGAAGATGATTGTGTGCTGTCAGGGCCAAACCGGTCAGATTGGTTCTGAAACATATCAGATCGGTTTTAGCCTGACCAGCACACGAAACAACAAATCATCAACCATTCATGCATCAAACTATCACAAAGTCACTTAGATACATAAATAAGTTCATCACACCCAGTAGCACACATTACAAGTTCTCAAGCCCATAAAGAGATTAGATTCAACATTATTACAGACCCATGTTCTGAACACACCAAAACCGGTCTGATTGGTTTGGAAACCAATCAGATCGGTTTTCCCAGACATACTAAGACAAGAACTAAAATCGAAGCTTAATCCACTCTTCTCCCCCTTTGCCATCTATCATCCAAAAAGGGCCTGAAGAAGAGCTTTATGTAGCAGTCCACTAATCCTCGGCGCCATCTCCGCTGCCGGGCATTGAGGAGTAGTTCATAGTGGGACCTTCATCAATCCAATGCAATGGAGGATTTAGATATAGAGTATTTGACATTGTAATCTCAGAGAAAGAAGCTGTGACTCTATTGGTGCTAATAGACATACCCGTGGTGGTAGGAAAAATAGAATCAGACAAGGATTGTGCCAATTCTTCACCAGCACTAGAAGCTCTGGGAGGAGGATATGTAGCTACTGCAGAAGAAGATGCTCCATGATCAAAACCAGTAGCAGATGAAGGATGCATCACTCCCATAGATGTGGATGTAGGAGCAAAGGAGGCAGTGAAGGCCTCAGATCCAGTGGCTTCATATGATGGGAGAGGAGAAGGTTGTACTGCTGTTGTTGCTGCCTGAGAAGGATTCACATAGGAACCATCATCATATCCGTACACTGTGTGCCCGAATGACTCATAGTAACCTTGTTCTTGAAATCCTTGAACAAATTCATTAAGTGGAGGAATCTCAGGTGGTGTTTCAGCTGGAGTGATGGGAGATGGGGGATCATTTGGAAACATAGCCATATGCAATTTCTTAGTTGCATCCCTTGCCTTCTTGTTATCAATTTTCTGTTGCCTCAACTCTACTTGAATGTCCCTCTGACTCTTGCACAGACCAGTGAGGAAGTTAAACATCTTTTTCATTGGAGAAGTGGGCTTCTTGTGCACATGAAGGGGATCACTTTGCTGTTCAGGAGGAAACCGGTCAGATTGGTTCCTGGAACCGGTCTGATTGGTTTCAGGCTGGGCAGTACCATGTTGTTGTTCGTCAACTATTTCGGGCTGCCCATGTGCCACAAGTGCTGGTTCTAATGAGGGAGATGGTAATCTTGGATTCTTAGGAATCCTAGGCCTCAGAGATACATGCTTGAAGTCCTTTTGAATAGGAGGCAATTGAGTGCAAATCTTCTCAATAATGAACATGATGTATGGTGCATAGCCCAATCCATTTTGGGGATGCTCAGATGTGTACTTCAGCTCCTCCCACAGAAAATCTACAACATTGAACTGCAGAGCACCCTCACGCATGTACCATAAAAGGTTTCTCATATGACGGGACGCATCAGTGGTATTTCCACCACGTGGAGAGATTGTCTTTCTAAACATCCGATAGAGCACTCCATAGTATGTGTATAGCTTGTTAACCTTGCCCAGCTCAGAGATGGGAGTATTTTTGGGATACATGAAGTACATCTCCTTTGGTTCCAATGGCTTGCGGTTATGGATGACATCAGGATTGGTAGCATTGTCAAGCTGGAACAACCCACAGAAGGCCTGAAAAGTGAGAAAGTAGCGACGTCCCTCTGTCCTCCAGAAAATGGCTCTATCATTCTCGTGATATCCAAAGAAAATGGTGGCATAAAACTGTGCAACCAATTCTTTGTTCCAGTGATGCCTGAACTTCATCAAGTGGTATATCCCTTGAGTCTTGCAAGTGTTATATATCTGAGTGGCAATCGCATTCTGGTGATTCTTCAAAAATTCCATGTCCACCCACTGAGCACTCATAGTAATGTCAGACTTCCTTAGAATAACAGAGCTATAGACATCTTGCTGAAATACAGTCCAAAATCTGTAGTCTGAGGCTGTGGTCTGCTCAACCATATGAGGATCCTCCTTTCTTAGCCTTCTAACATGCTCAGTCATTCCTTCTCTGCTATAGTCAGTAGGCCTCACCCAAATATTGTAATTAGGTGGATTAGGCTGTGGATAGATCTGTCCCTGAGCGTCACCCTGGGCATCATTATCTGAACTGCCATCCTCATCACTCTCATCATCTTCACCATCATCCCCTGCAGGTGCCTCATCATCACTATCATTATCAGCAGGCTCTTTGCCATGAGGGTCAGCCTGAAAGGTTTCATCCTCTACATCCTCCTCACTACTGCTAGTAACAACCCTATTCTCCTCCTCATCAACATCATCCAATTGTTGCTCAGTGGCTCTTTTTGGTTGTCTAGGCCTTAAGCTTCTGCCACTAGGATCGCTCGAGCTAGAACCCCCTTGAGATAATGGATCATGTCGACTTTTCTTAATCCTCTCCGCATGCCTCCCAGAAGGCATCCTGCTGCTCTTTCTGAGTTCAAAAGGATAAGAAAGTGATATAAGAACTCAGGAGATTTGATAGAATCTAAGAATGATTAGGAGCAACAAAATTGAAAAACTTGCAGCATCTTTGTGTAAAACCGATCAAATTGGTTCTGAAACCAATCAGACCGGTTTCACCTAGAAATATAGCAAGTGTTCAATCCTGCCAAGCCAAGCTAATGATGATAATAGGTGATGTAGAGATGATAGATCATAGCTCTGAGTGTATATGGGCTTAGCAAGGCATCTAGAAACTGACAGTATAAGATAAAAGTTGATTCCAACAGATCCTAGATAAATCATGATGGGTTTAAGTTAAGATAAATATGGAGGGAACAATCCTAGAGGGATAAGGCTTGAATACATGACTTAGGATTATGACCTTAGTCCTGACTGGGCAAACCGGTCAGATTGGTTCCGAAACCGATCAGATCGGTTTTGCACAGTCAAAACCTAGATCAAGATTCTGAGCAATGTAACCAACGAAATTGATTCAACTTCTAGGATATGCTACTATGGGCTAAGCCAAGATGATTCACTAGAGGAAATTCAAATCTATGGACGGAGTGAGTAGATCGATGAATAGTTAGATTTGAATACCTTGGGAGAGATGAAAACAGGATTAGCAGCACAAGACCGGTTGGACACCCGGTCAGATCGACATGGGCACCTGAATCTCTGAGAAAACTGAGCTTTCCTTGGTTGAATCCTTAAATCGCCATGGGAAGGAGAGAGCTCGGTGGGAGAGTCGAATATGAGGAGTGAGAAGGTGCTGGTGGTGAATGAGGGTGAAAGGATAAAGATTGGCCACTGTATACTCACGGGAGAGTGTAAAAGGTAACTTCCAGGAAAAAACCGGTCAGATTGGTTCCGAACCGATCAGATCGGTTTCAGCCTGAAAGCTGAGAAAAGACAGATTTGATAGATTTTGATCTCAAAACTTTCCTTACTTGATAGATATGAGATATAGTATGGATGTAATCCAAATTTGCTCATTTATCTCAAAACAAAAATGTTTCTCCAAATATGTCATATTTTCTTGTCTCTTCCAAGAAGTATGGATGGGTATAGATGGATCTTGGAGACTTGAGAGAATCTCACTACTTGTGACCAGCCAACACTCAATCAATTTGAACAATGGTCACTAGTAGATCAACTAGGTCTTGACGACCAAAAACAAAAATTTTAAATAAAGCACACTTCCTATCATGCTAGTAGATGATTTTCAAAAATCTATCCTATGTCACAACAAGTATGTGGTAGTCCAAAATAAAGTCCAAGTCGGCATATTTAGTTCATATCTTACACAAGAGCAAACATTTGACCAAAGTCAACATTAATAGGAAGACATCAACTAAATATCCAATAGACACACAAAGTGAGATTTAGATTGGACTACACACATACAAAGGCCCACTAGCATGTATGAGTGACCTAAATGATTAAAAAAAAAACATGAGTTCATGGACACATACCTTGGCCATTTAAGTCATCCATTTTGTGCAATACATCAATTTATAGCTCAAGGCTTGCTCTCTTATTAGAAACTCTAAGAACCCAAGCATCAAGAGAGAAAGCATTAAATAGCACAAGCACTAGCTTCACTTTTAGCAACCCTTTGAGTTGGATGGCATATAGGTCACTAGAAGTGAAACCTCATAACATAGGCTAAATTTCCTTTCCTAGTCTACATGTAGAAGTATCTGTAGCATTTACCTCACATGTACAAGGTTGATCACAAGAGATCATGCAAAGGAATTTAAACTATATTATGGTGAGTAGCCATGTGAGAGTTAGTAGCATAATCCAAACTTGAAATA
Organism: Urochloa ruziziensis; assembly: GCA_015476505.1. Taxonomy (NCBI): domain Eukaryota; kingdom Viridiplantae; phylum Streptophyta; class Magnoliopsida; order Poales; family Poaceae; genus Urochloa; species Urochloa ruziziensis. The sequence continues at coordinate 21,853,562 of CM027118.1, forward strand.
TCACACTTTACCACTTTGGATTAATGTATGAGGCATACTCCAATGAGAGACATACTCTCGAGAATGAGACTACAAGTTCACTAGAAGAAAAATGTTAGTCCCATAAGGACACAAGTTTTAGAATGAGCTCCCCCTCAATTAGTGCTTAAGATATTTGAATTTCTCATTGATGCACTTTCAATTCTATTAGGAACTAGAAGAGGCTCACTCTAACACTTGGTCAAGACACATAAATATTTGCAACAATGAACGTGTGTCAAATGTACTTACTGTTATATATGCAAGATAACATGTTTCAGACAAACTCCAGGTCGGATCATCTGAGTCAGAGCCAGATCATCCGAGATCATGCAGAGCCTACCAGAGTGGTCCACCGGATCATCTGGCATAGGGTCGGATCATCCGATCTCTGCCAGAGCCAACTTTCCACTTCACTGGGCAAAACCGGTCAGATTGGTTCTAGGATCAATCAGATCGGTTTCCACAGGAAGACTTCAACTTTCATTTTCTTGCATATTTCTCTCAATACTTGTTTGATTCATTCAAAATGTAATCCCTGACATTGAATAAGAATATGCTCTACCAGGGAGCCATTAAAAGCAACGTGTGGAATGAATGTGCAAAAAAAATGAGAATGCTATAGTCACCAAAGAGGATATCACAAGCACAAAACTTGTGGTACACAAGTGTAAATCTGAGAGTGACTACAGCATGACAATAAGCATCCATTACTGAGATGTCATTGAATGTGAAGATATGTCAATATTCATTCTTATTTGGCCATATAGTCATTTCTCACACCAATCCTTGATTAGCCAAATATTCAATGCATCTCCATGTTCCTGCAAGCTCAGCAAGCTAGTTTTGGTACCCAAATCATGTTGGGTCCTTTGAGGTTAGTCACAAGGTGCTTACGAACCCAAATGGCTCTCACACTAGTTTGGGGCGAGTTAATCACCTTAACAGTGCAAGTGCCAACTTTGTGACTCCCAAGCTCAGTAAAATCATATTGAACAAGGTTTGACTTCGAAACCTCACCATTTGAGCAATCCTTACTCATATGCCCCTTTTGCCGACACACGTAGCATCGTCGGTGAATGTTCTTGCTAGGTGGTTCCTTGTCCTTGTTATCCATCCTTTTATTGATCCTTGAACTTGTGTTTGATGGAATGACTTGCTTGCTCTTGATTTGAGAGGGTTGGACAGTTTGGGCCAGAACCAATCTGATTGGTTTCTGAAACCGATCTGATCGGTTTAGACCAGAGTCCACTTCACTTTGTGGAATTTTGCACTCATTGACCAAATGTCCCTTCTCTTTACACCTGTAGCAGACTCTATGTTTCTCTTTGTGTTTTTGTCTGCTAGCAAGCTTTGTTTGACTCTTGACCTTGCGAGAGCTCTTGTGTGAAGGATTTTCCAAAGATGACACATTTGATTCCTTCACTTTTTCTTGAGTCTTGTACTCCATGACTTGGACTTGATGAGAGGTTGAGTTAGTGGCAGTGGATCCCTTCTCAAGCTTCTTCACCATGTTGTCACAGTTATCTTGAGAAGGTTGCACTAGACTCTTCCCTTTTATCTTGATCAAGTCACTTTTGAGCCTTTTGACCTCTTGCTTGAGTTCATCATTTTCTTTAACAATGAGATCATCACATGACTCTACAAACACATGCTCAATGCTAGATTGGCTTGCTTGAGAACAACAAGGTTTAGCACAAGATAATTCAATATTTGCTTGTGAGCATGTGCAAGTGTGTGTTAGAGGTTGATAAGAATTTACCGATGTGATAACAACCTCATGAGCTACTTCTAGTAAAGCATATAGATCAACAAGCTTCTCATGAGAATATTCAAGTTCTTTATGAGTGTCTTGCAAATCCATATGCTCACTAGTGAGCTTGTCAAGTTGAGCTTTGAGCACTTCATTGGCTTTCTCTAATTGTGCCACACATGATAAAGAGTTAGTAGCACATGCATAATCATTTGCCAATGAATCATACTTACAAACCAAAGAGGCATGAAATGATTTGAGAGCCTCTAGTTCCTTCGTCAAGGAACTATCTCGCTCATTTGATTGATCATTGCTTCTCTTGGTCTTCTTCTTTTTCTTCTTCGTCTTCTTGGCCATCAAGCACACAAAGCCCTCTTCACTGGAAGATGAGATTTTTGCAGTCGAAGCTTTGCTTGAGACTTTGCTTGTGCCTTGAACGGAGCTGGATATAGGCTCCCAGCCAGAACCGGTCTGAACGGTTTCGGAAACCGTTCTAATTGGTTTCTGCACAAAAACCATGTCATTCTTGTTTTGCTCCTCTTCCTCCAAGGATGGGATACTTTGAGGCTCATCACAAGTTGTTGATGTAGTTGTGCATTCCTTAGGTGATTCCACAACTTCTTGCTCTTCTTCATCATCACTTTCACAATCTTCAAATATCTTAACAACGAGACACCAAACGAGATGTGCATCTCTTCGGATTTCCTTCTTGCTAGAGATGATGCCCCATAAATCTTCACACATAGCACTTCGTAAGAAGTTAGTAACACAAGCATTGAGTTGTGTACATGCTAACTCCTCTTGAGTGATTTTTGATGAAATATTGTCATAATCAAACTTAGGAGGTAGGATGCTAGCAACTAAAATATGTTCAACCACAGGATCTATATTTCTAAGAGTAGTATGAACATTAGCTGACCAAGAAGAATAGTTTGAGCCATCAAGCTCGAGTGGCTCAAAATGTACCTCAAACGACATCTTTTCTTCACGGCGGTTAAGCTTGGATGTGAAGCCTCGCTCTGATACCAATTGAAAGGATCTAGATGTCGCCTAGAGGGGGGGTGAATAGGCGAGATGACCGATTAAAAACTTGCAATCACCAAACTTATCCTTGCTGCCTGGGTAAAACCAATCTGATCGGTTCCAAAACCGTTCAGACCGGTTTTGCCAGGGAGGCTGCCTTGATGATGCTCAACCCCCTTTCTTGCTCTTCTAGCACCAAATGGACTTGGGCTATGTTTGTACAAGTGTTTCCTAGCAAGTTCACAAAGTCCCTGCACACAAATAAAGTATACCCAAGTAGATCGAAGCGGAAGCAAATATAAGGCTAGAAGTAAACAAATGAGACACGAAGACACAAGAATTTTTTCCGAAGTTCAGACCCACTACATGCACACAACGAGCAAGCTCAGTGGTTCCTAGTCTCCGTTTGAGGCACCCCGCAAGGCTACCTCGCCAAGGTGTATACACGCCACACCTTAGCTCTTCACTAAGAAGCAATGGTTCCCTTAAGGTGGAAACCAACCTTTACAAAACGCCCGGTCGCTCACCACACAAATGGTAGCTCACCGGCGACGCCTAGCCGTCTAGGAGCAAAGCTCCAAGAGTAACAAATGCCACACAAGCTTTCTTGACGTCAACCACAAGTGCTCAAGTTAGGAATGCTCTCAAGGTGCTCTCTAATGCTCACACACAAAGCTTCTCTCAACCCAACTCAAAGATTTCACTCAAATCAAGCTTAACTCACAAAGAGGTGTTGGGGAGAGCTTCTCAGTTCAAGAAATGTGAGTTGAAGGCTTGGGAATCACAAAGATCCAGCAGCCCTCAAAGGAGAGGGCTAAGGGGTATAAATACCCCGTCCAACAAAAACTAGCCGTTGCTGTCAGCTCAAAACCAATCAAATCGGTTTCCAAACCAATCAGACCGGTTTTTCAAAACTACTAGCCGTTGGTCATGTCAGACTTCAAAACCGTTCAGATCGGTTCCCAAACCCATCAGACCGGTTTTGACCCAGTTAGCACTTTTCACTCTCTTTTGTGTTAACTCTCAAGGATATCTCACATAGGTCAACTATTGAGCACTTTTCTGGTCTTTTGTCATCTAGCCAATGCAACATCCCTCTTGATAGTACGGCATACCTATACTCAAGAATAAACATAGAACTAAATCATCCACTTGAGCTTGTATGTTTTAAATCATGCCATACATGCATATTTCTTCATCTTGAGGAATGTCCACATTGATACCATTGAGCAATCCAACTTGAGCTAGTGACTTGAACTTTTGTCTTGGAATGAAATCTACTTCTAGTTCAATTCACCTTCACTTACTAAATTTGATACTTGTCAACATGAAAATCAAATGTGACCAAGATTCATCAAGTTGAACCGTAAGAAAGTTTCGTCACCCTAGCAAAGATCCCATGACTCAAGTCTCAACTTGATCACGCATTGCCGGTACCTTGAAACACCATCCCGAGCCAACTCTTTATGCTTGCATCACATAGAGTTCCACATAGACTTGTATCATAGAATGAAATCCATTCCTTGCTTTGACCATCAAATATTATCCAATATATTCATGTCTTCTTATGCAAGTCATATATCAAATATATAGAGCCATGATGTCCCATACCATCATTTCTCTAGCATAACTTCCTTAGCTTGCATTTCTCAATTTTATCCAACCATGATCCAATAAAATCCCATTTATATGTCAACAAGCCTTTACCAAGTTAGGGACCCATTAATCACACATGTCATCATGTCTCTTTCATTGTTTCACCATAGCTTGTCTATATGAGCACAATGGGAATAATCACTTCTTCATACATGTCTATATGAGCCATACACATTGCATTCAACTAATGACCAATAGTGTATCATAAATATACAATTTAATTCCTGCTCAAAATCTTTAACAAACACATTAGTCCTTTAATCGTTTTGTCATTCAACTCACCAAAATCCACTTAGGGACATAGATGCACTTTCAGGGCTGGAGCCCCCTCTACCCCCACGGACTCCATGGAGCCTCCCGAAGCCCCCCCACAATTTTTAGACATAGATCAAGAGGAGGAAGAAAAAGAGGAGAAAGAAGAAGAAAAAGAGAGGAGAAAGAAAGAAGAGGAGGAAAATGAGCACCCCTAGCTTAAATAAGTTCATCACACCCAGTAGCACACATTACAAGTTCTGAAACCCATAAAGAGATTAGATTCAACATTATTACAGACCCATGTTCTGAACACACCAAAACCGGTCTGATTGGTTTGGAAACCAATCAGATCGGTTTTCCCAGACATACTAAGACGAACTAAAACTGAAGCTTTAATCCACTCTTCTCCCCCTTTGCCATCTATCATCCAAAAAGGGCCTGAAGAAGAGCTTTATGTAGCAGTTCACTAATCCTCGGCGCCATCTCCGCTGCCGGGCATTGAGGAGTAGTTCATAGTGGGACCTTCATCAATCCAATGCAATGGAGGATTTAGATATAGAGTATTTGACATTGTAATCTCAGAGAAAGAAGCTGTGACACTATTGGTGCTAAAAGACATACCCGTGGTGGTAGGAAAAATAGAATCAGACAAGGATTGTGCCAATTCTTCACTAGCACTAGAAGCTCTGGGAGGAGGATATGTAGCTACTGCAGAAGAAGATGCTCCATGATCAAAACCAGTAGCAGACGAAGTATGCATCACTCCCATAGATGTGGATGTAGGAGCAAAGGAGCAGTGAAGGCCTCAGATCCAGTGGCTTCATATGATGGGAGAGGAGAAGGTTGTACTGCTGTTGTTGCTGCCTGAGAAGGATTCACATAGGAACCATCATCATATCCGTACACTGTGTGCCCGAATGACTCATAGTAACCTTGTTCTTGAAATCCTTGAACAAATTCATTAAGTGGAGGAATCTCAGGTGGTGTTTCAGCTGGAGTGATGAGAGATGGGGGATCATTTGGAAACATAGCCATATGCAATTTCTTAGTTGCATCCCTTGCCTTCTTGTTATCAATTTTCTGTTGCCTCAACTCTACTTGAATGTCCCTCTAACTCTTGCACAGACCAGTGAGGAAGTTAAACATCTTTTTCATTGGAGAAGTGGGCTTCTTGTGCACATGAAGGGGATCACTTTGCTGTTCAGGAGGAAACCGGTCAGATTGGTTCCTGGAACCGGTCTGATTGGTTTCAGGCTGGGCAGTACCATGTTGTTGTTCGTCAACTATTTCGGGCTGCCCATGTGCCACAAGTGCTGGTTCTAATGAGGGAGATGGTAATCTTGGATTCTTAGGAATCCTAGGCCTCAGAGATACATGCTTGAAGTCCTTTTGAATAGGAGGCAATTGAGTGCAAATCTTCTCAATAATGAACATGATGTATGGTGCATAGCCCAATCCATTTTGGGGATGCTCAGATGTGTACTTCAGCTCCTCCCACAGAAAATCTACAACATTGAACTGCAGAGCACCCTCACGCATGTACCATAAAAGGTTTCTCATATGACGGGACGCATCAGTGGTATTTCCACCACGTGGAGAGATTGTCTTTCTAAACATCCGATAGAGCACTTCATAGTATGTGTATAGCTTGTTAACCTTGCCCAGCTCAGAGATAGGAGTATTTTTGGGATACATGAAGTACATCTCCTTTGGTTCCAATGGCTTGCGGTTATGGATGACATCAGGATTGGTAGCATTGTCAAGCTGGAACAACCCACAGAAGGCCTGAAAAGTGAAAAAGTAGCGACGTCCCTCTGTCCTCCAGAAAATGGCTCTATCATTCTCGTGATATCCAAAGAAAATGGTGGCATAAAACTGTGCAACCAATTCTTTGTTCCAGTGATGCCTGAACTTCATCAAGTGGTATATCCCTTGAGTCTTGCAAGTGTTATATATCTGAGTGGCAATCGCATTCTGGTGATTCTTCAAAAATTCCATGTCCACCCACTGAGCACTCATAGTAATGTCAGACTTCCTTAGAATAACAGAGCTATAGACATCTTGCTGAAATACAGTCCAAAATCTGTAGTCTGAGGCTGTGGTCTGCTCAACCATATGAGGATCCTCCTTTCTTAGCCTTGTAACATGCTCAGTCATTCCTTCTCTGCTATAGTCAGTAGGCCTCACCCAAATATTGTAATTAGGTGGATTAGGCTGTGGATAGATCTGTCCCTGAGCGTCACCCTGGGCATCATTATCTGAACTGCCATCCTCATCACTCTCATCATCTTCACCATCATCCCCTGCAGGTGCCTCATCATCACTATCATTATCAGCAGGCTCTTTGCCATGAGGGTCAGCCTGAAAGGTTTCATCCTCTACATCCTCCTCACTACTGCTAGTAACAACCCTATTCTCCTCCTCATCAACACCATCCAATTGTTGCTCAGTGGCTCTTTTTGGTTGTCTAGGCCTTAAGCTTCTGCCACTAGGATCGCTCGAGCTAGAACCCCCTTGAGATAATGGATCATGTCGACTTTTCTTAATCCTCTCCGCATACCTCCCAGAAGGCATCCTACTGCTCTTTCTGAGTTCAAAAGGATAAGAAAAGTGATATAAGAACTCAGGAAATTTTATAGAATCTAAGAATGATTAGGAGCAACAAAATTGAAAAACTTGCAGCATCTTTGTGTAAAACCGATCAAATTGGTTTTGAAAACCAATCAGACCGGTTTCACCTAGAAATATGGCAAGTGTTCAATCCTGCCAAGCCAAGCTAATGATGATAATAGGTGATGTAGAGATGATAGATCATAGCTCTGAGTGTATATGGGCTTAGCAAGGCATCTAGAAACTGACAGTATAAGATAAAAGTTGATTCCAACAGATCCTAGATAAATCATGATGGGTTTAAGTTAAGATAAATATGGAGGGAACAATCCTAGAGGGATAAGGCTTGAATACATGACTTAGGATTATGACCTTAGTACTGACTGGGCAAACCGGTCAGATTGGTTCTGAAACCGATCAGATCGGTTTTGCACAGTCAAAACCTAGATCAAGATTCTGAGCAGTGTAACCAACGAAATTGATTCAACTTCTAGGATATGCTACTATGGGCTAAGCCAAGATGATTTACTAGAGGAAATTCAAATCTATGGACGGAGTGAGTAGATCGATGAATAGTTAGATTTGAATACCTTGGGAGAGATGAAAACAGGATTAGCAGCACAAGACCGGTTGGACACCCGGTCAGATCGACATGGGCACCTGAATCTCTGAGAAAACTGAGCTTTCCTTGGTTGAATCCTTAAATCGCCATGGGAAGGAGAGAGCTCGGTGGGAGAGTCGAATATGAGGAGTGAGAAGGTGCTGGTGGTGAATGAGGGTGAAAGGATAAAGATTGGCCACTGTATACTCACGGGTGAGTGTAAAAGGTAACTTCCAGGAAAAAACCGGTCAGATTGGTTCCGAAACCGATCAGATCGGTTTCAGCCTGAAAGCTGAGAAAAGACAGATTTGATAGATTTTGATCTCAAAACTTTCCTTACTTGATAGATATGAGATATAGTATGGATGTAATCCAAATTTGCTAATTTATCTCAAAACAAAAATGTTTCTCCAAATATGTCATATTTTCTTGTCTCTTCCAAGAAGTATGGATGGGTATAGATGGATCTTGGAGACTTGAGAGAATCTCACTACTTGTGACCAGCCAACACTCAATCAATTTGAACAATGGTCACTAGTAGATCAACTAGGTCTTGACGACCAAAAACAAAAAAATTTTAAATAAAGCACACTTCCTATCATGCTAGTAGATGATTTTCAAAAATCTATCCTATGTCACAACAAGTATGTGGTAGTCCAAAATAAAGTCCAAGTCGGCATATTTAGTTCATATCTTACACAAGAGCAAACATTTGACCAAAGTCAACATTAATAGGAAGACATCAACTAAATATCCAATAGACACACAAAGTGAGATTTAGATTGGACTACACACATACAAAGGCCCACTAGCATGTATGAGTGACCTAAATGATTTGAAAAAAAAAACATGAGTTCATGGACACATACCTTGGCCATTTAAGTCATCCATTTTGTGCAATACATCAATTTATAGCTCAAGGCTTGCTCTCTTATTAGAAACTCTAAGAACCCAATCATCAAGAGAGAAAGCATTAAATAGCACAAGCACTAGCTTCACTTTTAGCAACCCTTTGAGTTGGATGGCATATAGGTCACTAGAAGTGAAACTCATAACATAGGCTAAATTTCCTTTCCTAGTCTACATGTAGAAGTATCTGTAGCATTTACCTCACATGTACAAGGTTGATCACAAGAGATCATGCAAAGGAATTTAAACTATATTATGGTGAGTAGCCATGTGAGAGTTAGTAGCATAATTCAAACTTGAAATATCACACTTTACCACTTTGGATTAATGTATGAGGCATACTCCAATGAGAGACATACTCTCGAGAATGAGACTACAAGTTCACTAGAAGAAAAATGTTAGTCCCATAAGGACACAAGTTTTAGAATGAGCTCCCCCTCAATTAGTGCTTAAGATATTTGAATTTCTCATTGATGCACTTTCAATTCTATTAGGAACTAGAAGAGGCTCACTCTAACACTTGGTCAAGACACATAAATATTTGCAACAATGAACGTGTGTCAAATGTATTTACTATTATATATGCAAGATAACATGTTTCAGACAAACTCCAGGTCGGATCATCTGAGTCAGAGCCAGATCATCCGAGATCATGCAGAGCCTACCAGAGTGGTCCACCGGATCATCTGGCATAGGGTCGGATCATCCGATCTCTGCCAGAGCCAACTTTCCACTTCACTGGGCAAAACCGGTCAGATTGGTTCTAGGATCAATCCGATCGGTTTCCACAGGAAGACTTCAACTTTCATTTTCTTGCATATTTCTCTCAATACTTGTTTGATTCATTCAAAATGTAATCCCTGACATTGAATAAGAATATGCTCTACCAGGGAGCCATTAAAAGCAACGTGTGGAATGAATGTGCAAAAAAAATGAGAATGCTATAGTCACCAAAGAGGATATCACAAGCACAAAACTTGTGGTACACAAGTGTAAATCTGAGAGTGACTACAGCATGACAATAAGCATCCATTACTGAGATGTCATTGAATGTGAAGATATGTCAATATTCATTCTTATTTGGCCATATAGTCATTTCTCACACCAATCCTTGATTAGCCAAATATTCAATGCATCTCCATGTTCCTGCAAGCTCAGCAAGCTAGTTTTGGTACCCAAATCATGTTGGGTCCTTTGAGGTTAGTCACAAGGTGCTTACGAACCCAAATGGCTCTCACACTAGTTTGGGGCGAGTTAATCACCTTAACAGTGCAAGTGCCAACTTTGTGACTCCCAAGCTCAGTAAAATCATATTGAACAAGGTTTGACTTCGAAACCTCACCATTTGAGCAATCCTTACTCATATGCCCCTTTTGCCGACACACGTAGCATCGTCGGTGAATGTTCTTGCTAGGTGGTTCCTTGTCCTTGTTATCCATCCTTTTATTGATCCTTGAACTTGTGTTTGATGGAATGACTTGCTTGCTCTTGATTTGAGAGGGTTGGACAGTTTGGGCCAGAACCAATCTGATTGGTTTCTGAAACCGATCTGATCGGTTTAGACCAGAGTCCACTTCACTTTGTGGAATTTTGCACTCATTGACCAAATGTCCCTTCTCTTTACACCTGTAGCAGACTCTATGTTTCTCTTTGTGTTTTTGTCTGCTAGCAAGCTTTGTTTGACTCTTGACCTTGCGAGAGCTCTTGTGTGAAGGATTTTCCAAAGATGACACATTTGATTCCTTCACTTTTTCTTGAGTCTTGTACTCCATGACTTGGACTTGATGAGAGGTTGAGTTAGTGGCAGTGGATCCCTTCTCAAGCTTCTTCACCATGTTGTCACAGTTATCTTGAGAAGGTTGCACTAGACTCTTCCCTTTTATCTTGATCAAGTCACTTTTGAGCCTTTTGACCTCTTGCTTGAGTTCATCATTTTCTTTAACAATGAGATCATCACATGACTCTACAAACACATGCTCAATGCTAGATTGGCTTGCTTGAGAACAACAAGGTTTAGCACAAGATAATTCAATATTTGCTTGTGAGCATGTGCAAGTGTGTGTTAGAGGTTGATAAGAATTTACCGATGTGATAACAACCTCATGAGCTACTTCTAGTAAAGCATATAGATCAACAAGCTTCTCATGAGAATATTCAAGTTCTTTATGAGTGTCTTGCAAATCCATATGCTCACTAGTGAGCTTGTCAAGTTGAGCTTTGAGCACTTCATTGGCTTTCTCTAATTGTGCCACACATGATAAAGAGTTAGTAGCACATGCATAATCATTTGCCAATGAATCATACTTACAAACCAAAGAGGCATGAAATGATTTGAGAGCCTCTAGTTCCTTCGTCAAGGAACTATCTCGCTCATTTGATTGATCATTGCTTCTCTTGGTCTTCTTCTTTTTCTTCTTCGTCTTCTTGGCCATCAAGCACACAAAGCCCTCTTCACTGGAAGATGAGATTTTTGCAGTCGAAGCTTTGCTTGAGACTTTGCTTGTGCCTTGAACGGAGCTGGATATAGGCTCCCAGCCAGAACCGGTCTGAACGGTTTCGGAAACCGTTCTAATTGGTTTCTGCACAAAAACCATGTCATTCTTGTTTTGCTCCTCTTCCTCCAAGGATGGGATACTTTGAGGCTCATCACAAGTTGTTGATGTAGTTGTGCATTCCTTAGGTGATTCCACAACTTCTTGCTCTTCTTCATCATCACTTTCACAATCTTCAAATATCTTAACAACGAGACACCAAACGAGATGTGCATCTCTTCGGATTTCCTTCTTGCTAGAGATGATGCCCCATAAATCTTCACACATAGCACTTCGTAAGAAGTTAGTAACACAAGCATTGAGTTGTGTACATGCTAACTCCTCTTGAGTGATTTTTGATGAAATATTGTCATAATCAAACTTAGGAGGTAGGATGCTAGCAACTAAAATATGTTCAACCACAGGATCTATATTTCTAAGAGTAGTATGAACATTAGCTGACCAAGAAGAATAGTTTGAGCCATCAAGCTCGAGTGGCTCAAAATGTACCTCAAACGACATCTTTTCTTCACGGCGGTTAAGCTTGGATGTGAAGCCTCGCTCTGATACCAATTGAAAGGATCTAGATGTCGCCTAGAGGGGGGTGAATAGGCGAGATGACCGATTAAAAACTTGCAATCACCAAACTTATCCTTGCTGCCTGGGTAAAACCAATCTGATCGGTTCCAAAACCGTTCAGACCGGTTTTGCCAGGGAGGCTGCCTTGATGATGCTCAACCCCCTTTCTTGCTCTTCTAGCACCAAATGGACTTGGGCTATGTTTGTACAAGTGTTTCCTAGCAAGTTCACAAAGTCCCTGCACACAAATAAAGTATACCCAAGTAGATCGAAGCGGAAGCAAATATAAGGCTAGAAGTAAACAAATGAGACACGAAGACACAAGAATTTTTTCCGAAGTTCAGACCCACTACATGCACACAACGAGCAAGCTCAGTGGTTCCTAGTCTCCGTTTGAGGCACCCCGCAAGGCTACCTCGCCAAGGTGTATACACGCCACACCTTAGCTCTTCACTAAGAAGCAATGGTTCCCTTAAGGTGGAAACCAACCTTTACAAAACGCCCGGTCGCTCACCACACAAATGGTAGCTCACCGGCGACGCCTAGCCGTCTAGGAGCAAAGCTCCAAGAGTAACAAATGCCACACAAGCTTTCTTGACGTCAACCACAAGTGCTCAAGTTAGGAATGCTCTCAAGGTGCTCTCTAATGCTCACACACAAAGCTTCTCTCAACCCAACTCAAAGATTTCACTCAAATCAAGCTTAACTCACAAAGAGGTGTTGGGGAGAGCTTCTCAGTTCAAGAAATGTGAGTTGAAGGCTTGGGAATCACAAAGATCCAGCAGCCCTCAAAGGAGAGGGCTAAGGGGTATAAATACCCCGTCCAACAAAAACTAGCCGTTGCTGTCAGCTCAAAACCAATCAAATCGGTTTCCAAACCAATCAGACCGGTTTTTCAAAACTACTAGCCGTTGGTCATGTCAGACTTCAAAACCGTTCAGATCGGTTCCCAAACCCATCAGACCGGTTTTGACCCAGTTAGCACTTTTCACTCTCTTTTGTGTTAACTCTCAAGGATATCTCACATAGGTCAACTATTGAGCACTTTTCTGGTCTTTTGTCATCTAGCCAATGCAACATCCCTCTTGATAGTACGGCATACCTATACTCAAGAATAAACATAGAACTAAATCATCCACTTGAGCTTGTATGTTTTAAATCATGCCATACATGCATATTTCTTCATCTTGAGGAATGTCCACATTGATACCATTGAGCAATCCAACTTGAGCTAGTGACTTGAACTTTTGTCTTGGAATGAAATCTACTTCTAGTTCAATTCACCTTCACTTACTAAATTTGATACTTGTCAACATGAAAATCAAATGTGACCAAGATTCATCAAGTTGAACCGTAAGAAAGTTTCGTCACCCTAGCAAAGATCCCATGACTCAAGTCTCAACTTGATCACGCATTGCCGGTACCTTGAAACACCATCCCGAGCCAACTCTTTATGCTTGCATCACATAGAGTTCCACATAGACTTGTATCATAGAATGAAATCCATTCCTTGCTTTGACCATCAAATATTATCCAATATATTCATGTCTTCTTATGCAAGTCATATATCAAATATATAGAGCCATGATGTCCCATACCATCATTTCTCTAGCATAACTTCCTTAGCTTGCATTTCTCAATTTTATCCAACCATGATCCAATAAAATCCCATTTATATGTCAACAAGCCTTTACCAAGTTAGGGACCCATTAATCACACATGTCATCATGTCTCTTTCATTGTTTCACCATAGCTTGTCTATATGAGCACAATGGGAATAATCACTTCTTCATACATGTCTATATGAGCCATACACATTGCATTCAACTAATGACCAATAGTGTATCATAAATATACAATTTAATTCCTGCTCAAAATCTTTAACAAACACATTAGTCCTTTAATCGTTTTGTCATTCAACTCACCAAAATCCACTTAGGGACATAGATGCACTTTCAGGGCTGGAGCCCCCTCTACCCCCACGGACTCCATGGAGCCTCCCGAAGCCCCCCCACAATTTTTAGACATAGATCAAGAGGAGGAAGAAAAAGAGGAGAAAGAAGAAGAAAAAGAGAGGAGAAAGAAAGAAGAGGAGGAAAATGAGCACCCCTAGCTTAAATCATGGATCCGCCACTGGTCACGTCCATTGGCAGCCACCGCACAGCTCCACTGCTAACGTTCATCACGTGCCAAATGCTGAAATGCCATCGGCTTGGACGGATCGCGGTGGGCTCTAGCATCATCAAAAGCCCCTGAGAAAAAAACTTGGAGCCCGTTCCAGGTCCGTCCATTCACGTTGGGCCCAGCCCAAATACCACGAAGCAGAGAAAAGAATGGGATCAAAAAGGGACCATCATATTCTAAACAAAAAAAAAAAAATCAAAAAGGGACCATCATCCATGCACACAAGGAAAAGTGATGTGGTTCTCCTTTTCGCCACTTCCCAATATTTTTATCTGTTATTTTTATCCTCCCTACTCTAAAGATTTGCCATAATTTCAAAAGATTGCCCCGTAGCTTCACCACATTATCCTACTGCACACTCGTCACTTAAAGTAACCAAAAGAAATCGCCGGCGGACGATGTGCATTTTTTCGAACAGGAATCCACCAACTCACCCCGTACTTGCAGCCCTCTATTTTACGCTCGCCAGACGCCAAGGCGCGTCGCCATCGAAGGCTCGAAGCGCCTCGCTTCTCGGCAGGAAGCAATACAATATCATCGTCACGGGCGCGCACGAGCTTAGTCTCCGTAGCTCCTAACGCACGGCCGTACGCTCTCGTCCTCGTCCTGGTCGTCGTCAACAACTCGACACCGATGCCCAGGTAAGTTGGACGCACGCGGCGTCGGATCGGAGATCGCATCCACATCCACCCGGCGGAGGAATCCGGCTCGAACGGCCAAAATCCAGGCCCAAATCAGACAAGACAGCAAATGGTCTTCCAATCCACTCTAGGATCCCAACGTAACCATCGAATGATCGATCGGCACTAGATTAGTCAATCAGTCAGTCCAAGACGCGCTCCCCACTACCGCATTCGTACGCCCGTCGTAGATTCGGATTTTCCCCGTTCGTCGTCCGCGAGAACATGGGAGGTGGACGGATGCGTCCAAAGCCGCCCAATTATCAGACCGCAACATCCCATCTAGCCATATCATTACTACTCCTACATCATATGATCGACCATCCTCCTCTCCAATAATTTCCGTCGCCCCGGATCGCAGGGAGAGAGGCTCAATTATTTTCGCAGGCCAACCGCACCGACGCGCGCGCGCGCGCGAGCCACTGCGACTGTACCGCTAAGATAATTGGTTGCGACTGTACCGCTAAGATAATTGGTTGACTGGAACCTGAGATTAGAATGGACAAGCCCTACATCAAAAGTGAGCTGCCACTTTTTCCCTTGGTGGGCTAGTGTTCAAACAGACGAGCCCGGTAATGCGTTGCTTTCGCCTTTTTTAGCTCGTACGGGCGATCTTCGTGGCCGGGCCAACTGATGGTTGAGTCGGTCTGAAAGTCTGAAGCGAGGTAGTACAGTCTGAATGTCTGACTGGCTGGTATCAGTACCAGTCCTTGCATGTATTCAGAAAACACAGAGTTCTTGCATGGGCGAGAAATGTCAGGGAAAAGTTCAGGCAATAATATGCTACTTGTGCATGTGCATTATATGTGGTTTGTGAAAGTTACATGTAGCTAGAAGCTACTATAGATCAGTAGCAGATGTGATTATATGTGGTTTGTGAATGTGATGTGCCATGAGCCACACTACCGGCAATCAGTTCAGGATCGTTCTGGCTTCTGCAACTCCGAAAGTCTGGAACTCGCTGGCAATCGGCAAGGGTTCGGGTTTGCACGGCGAAAATGCAAGCGAAGCGAGGCTTAATGCCTTAATTCGGTGAGGGCCCGGGGCCGGATACATGTCAACCTCCGCTCGCTACAGAGAGAGAGAGAGAGAGGAGAGAAGAGGAGAGGAGAGGAGAGGAGAGGACAGAGGAGAGGTGGGCGGCTGCATCACTGGAAAAAGGGTTTGGTTTGGTCAGCCACTCGTCGCCCCAGCGTGGCACATTAACTCCGCAGATACAAGTCCATGTGACGCCGAACCGAACGAAAAGACCACAGGACCCCAAGGATCTCCGCCGAATCAATGCCTCCGCATGGCAATGTTCCATGCTCGGCAAGTCCCCGTTCCGATTCCCATGCACGCTGCGCCCGTGCATCCGAGAAAGTGAAAGAGCGACAGTGAGATGGCTCTCAAGACAGTATCAACGGTAGTCCTTGCACAAGTGGTTTCACATTTCTTCCAGCGGTCAAAGTGGAACAACAATCTCTCTTCACACTCCAGAAATACAGTGTCGAATTGAAACAATTGTGCATTGCTCACACAAGCGAGAAAACTGAAAATTTCAAGTCCGTTTGGGCAACCAGTACCACGCAGAAATCCAGAGTTTTTCTCAGCTAATTGCAACTCCTTTCGCTTTACAATCTGGAGGAGTATTTACAGCATTTACACACCACCGCAAACGAACCAAAGTGATGGAATCCTGGGCACCACTAATAATCCCTCAATAAAGAATTCTCACGAGGAAGAAGAAGCAGCAGCAGCTAGAATGTGGGCGTGAGCAGGTTGAGCAGGGAGACTCTGGCGTTCACGAGCGCGCGGTACACCTCCTCGCAGCCGGCCTCAGCGGCGTCGACGCACTCCTCGAGCCCGCGCACCCTGCCCATGGCGGCCTTCCGCTCCTCCTCCTCCTCGTTGCACGAGTCCTCGAACGACACGGTCCGCCGCCGCCGGAGCAGGTCGGTCACGAGCCACATCGGGCTGGCGGGCGCGCGCGCCGGGGAGTAGGGCGTCGGCGTCCTCGGCGACGGCGCGGCGCTGGCGGCGGACTCCGCGGAGGCTGTCGACACGCCGGCGAAGACGGCCGACGAGGCCGCGGACACGGCGGCGGTTGCGGCGGCGAAGGCGTCGGCGAGCGTGGCCTCGTCGGACTCGTCGTCGGGCGCCGCGCGGTGGGAGAGGTCACGCGCTGATGACGCCAGCCTGGAGACCTCCCTCGCGGAGCGCCGCTGCGCACGGAGCGCGGCGGCAAGGCGGGACCCGTCGCGCCTGCGGAGCGCGGCGTGCGTCTCGGCGAGGAGCTGCTTGAGGGAGACGAGCGACTCGCGGAAGCAGCCGTGGAGGTCGGCGAGGAGGAGGAGGTCGTCGAGGAGCTGCTCCGTCCAGGGGTGGCGCCGGAGCGCGTCGCGGGCCTGCGGGTGGTGGAGGAGGTCGGCGAGCCCCGCCAGGACGCGCCCGGCGCGTGCCGCGCCGTCGGCGACCCAGGCGGGACCCGTCTGCGCGGGCGCGTCGGCCCAGGACAGGAGCGCCCGCGCCGCGTCGTGCAGCGCCGCCGCCAGCGGGTGGAGCCGCACGGGGAGGCTGGTGGAGCGGACGCGCGCGTAGGAGAGCTTCTTGGGACGCGCGCAGTCCAGGAGGAACGACGGCGCCACCGACTTGGGCGACGCCAGCGTGGTGAGAGTCCGGCGGAAACCGACTGCCATCGCGTGTCCTGCTCTGCTCCCGCTGCCTTGGCTGTTGCTCTTGCTCTGCTTTGGTAGAGGAGAAGAGGCGCGGGATGCGGTGGTGACTTTGGGTGTGGTGGTGAGCGGGGGGAGGCGGGCGGTGTTTTATAAGGGGGGTATGCGTATGGTGGGGCGATTGTGACGTGGACAATGGATGGATCCCCCGGCGCGCGGGCGCGGTAGACTGGTAGTACTCTGCTGGTAGGACGTAGGAGGCGAGAGAGAGGGAGCGGAGCCCGCACGGGTGGGTGTTGGCTGCGCGAGTGGGTGAGTGGAACACGTTTGACCGGGGCTCGGCTTGCCTCGGACGGAGGAGGAGTTCGTTGGCTTGAGGCCGAAGGAAGATGCTTGCGAAGCCAGCTTATCTTATTGGACAAGATACTGATACTCCCTACTCTAGAGCCTAGCGATGGGGAGTGGGGGAAGTGCTGCAGCTGGAAAAGACACAGCAGGCTCAAGTTACTGTTTGTTGAACATCACTTTTGCGCAGCTAGACAGTGTGATGACGTGTTAACTGAGCCTAGCTAGCTAAGGCCACGCTGTCCAGTGTACTGGTCCAGGATCTCACGTTGGCTGCAAACAAGGAATCTATCTCATGTGCAAGGAATAGTGTAGCAAATGGATTGTTGATCAACTAAAGTCATATAATATGTGGTCCTGAAAAATATCATATGATGTCGTCGTCCTTAAAAATGCATATGGTGTTCGTAATACTTGCTGATGCCTTTACAAGTTCTTTTATAAGCTATAAAAGTTTGCTTTTATGCAAATATCAATGGCGCTAATTATCCCTCTCTCCCTTACTCTGCACTGGTGCCTCGAACTATCATGGGTGGTTTAATTTCAACGCTTTACACCACTACTTTAAAAAAAATCTTAGGCACCTCCCTACATTATCATAGATGGATCATATAATCATCCACGTGGGAAGCTTGTGGGTCGATGGCTGTTATGATTCTTTTTCTACCTTAGATTGATAACCATTCTTTCACATGCGTCGATCACAGAATAGACATATAAATAAATGGGTTACTACCCTCTTTTGAATACATTTCTTGTAGTATGCATCAGTGAGTTATACAATTTGGATAGGTTCGCCGGGCAAATAAAAAATGGGGATGAGTTTGATGATAGTCCAATAGACTAGGAAGCCTCAAGATAACCAAAGGGGCTCTATACGTGCTCCCCAAATCGCACGTCGTAGATAGACAAATTAAAGCCAGCTTGGCAACGATGCGTGTCTCCAAATTTCATCACCTGCACAGCATTAATACCACCATCCTGGTGCGGACACGTGGCTCGGGATCAGGGAAGGCACAGCGTACTGTGCCTGTGCGCCGCCGGTGCCCGGCGTCGGAGGCGATCCCCGGTCACATGGACATGGGCAGGTCCCAGCCACGCCCGCCCACCCGGCGTGGCCCTGCCGCGGGACGCTGCCCACCTCCTCACTGATTGGCGTCCCCCCAGTTCGGTCCGGACCGAACCGATCGATCGATCGGGTGATCCGTGCTGTGCGTAGGCCTGCGCGCATTGATCCGTGCTGTGCGTAGGCCTGCGCGCATTGAATGCGCGGCGCGCTGCTCCCCCCCTCTCCCGATCGATCCATCGCCTTTTTGGCTAGCGAGGCGAGAGCGAGTGGTGGGCCGGCTCGCTCGTCCCCGGTTCGGCGACGGACGGGCGGACGGGTGCGCTGCACTGCACCAACAAAAACAAATGATTGATCCCATCCATCCGCTCGGGGGGTTTCGTTTCGCTACAGATGGATGAATGCGGGTGATGGGATGCTGGGGGACGGGCCCCGTGGCCGTGGGGCGCTAAACTTCCGGCGAGCGATGGCGACGCGAGTGCGCGCGCTTTGCTTTTGCTTAGGCGCTTGATCCCCGTTTGCTAGGCACCCGGCCCCGGCGTCGATGGCATTCGATCCATCACGTGTTTTAATTCAGTGCGCGCGTGGTGGCTAATTGGTTCGTCGTGCATCTGAGGAGGCAAAAGCATCTGATGGCTGGGCGCCTGGGCCAGCGCCAGGGGGCGTCGCGCCGTACGGGTCCATGCACGAACCGCTTTCCCTCTGGAGCTGGGTGCGTGCATCGGCATCGGCGGCATCGCCCCATGCATATATGGATCATTGCCATCTCTTGACGGGCTGCGCGTGGATCCATCATCCATGGGTCAGATCAGATGCGTTGCGCTTCAGTGCACGCACGCATGGAAACGGTACTACTAGAACGTAGGAACCGGTCTCTCTCCCCTGGCGAGAGACGACTGCGAGAGTACTGTACGAGACCGGCCGGTTCAACCACGGTACGTGGCACAACCGCCGTGACGTCGCTGTCGACTAACGGCCGGCCAACATCGAAACTGGCTGGTCAGACCATCTCGTTCACTAGCTGCTGGCGTCAGCAGGTACGCAACGTCGAAATGGTAACGTACGACGGTGTAGCTCGCATGTTGCTGTGGCGGAGTACAATTTCTAAATTGACCGGTCCAACCTTTTCAGCCGCGAGAGCTAGAGCTTTGGTTCACCGTAGATGTATACTGGCCGCGTTTAGATGTTTCGCGAAAAAAATTTACAGTATGTCGGACACACATTTGAAGTATTAAATATAGACTAATTACAAAACTAATTACAGATTATGTCAGTTCATCGCCAGACGAACCTAATGAGTCTAATTAATCCGTCATTAGCACATGTTTACTGTAGCAATTTATTGTCTAATCGCGACCTAACTAGGCTCATTAGATTCGTCTCGCGAAGTACACTTCATCCATATAATGGGTTATTTTTTTCGACTACATTTAATATGTCATGTATGTGAGGGAACCTACTCGAAAAAAATTTCGCGAAACATCTGTATATGCCTGCGTCGTCCCGTGCCGTCTCGTCGTTTGCAGTGACGCGCGAGGGCCGCTCCCGGTTTTTAATTATCCCCTGATCGACGTAGACACACTTGGGGTGCGATCAAGAAAAGACTTCAAGATCAAGAGGTCAGAGTAGACACATACTTATAATACAAGAAGAGTACGTAAGCAGCAAGTTAATTAGATATCACAAGCTGAGAGTTGAAGAGTTTGGAGCGCGACATATGAAATTGACAGACTGAACTAGACGTCCATCCCAGCTAGTCTCAAGTCAAAATCGGCCAATTAATTAGAACGGGCAGCACCGGCGCACATTCAATCGACTGCCCGGTCAATACTCTTGTCCAGAATCGCCCGGTCACTCCTGAAGTCGGTGAAACATACCGTGATGCGTGATGTCATGGATTAGTTCAGGAGATGTTCCGGACCTCAGCATCGCTGTGATATACATACAGATCAGCAGGTACGTTATGTAGTGAGTGGCTCAGATAGGGATCGGAGAGAGAAAAAAAAAGGTCGCTGAATTCTGAAAGCAATACACACGTCCAAAAATGTCCCAGGCGATTACACGTCCACGTCCCCTCGGAGCAAGTCAGGGGCGCACGATGCGTAGACTTTTCTTTCTCGAACGCAAATATAAGATACAACTACAGTACGTGTGTATTAGCATTATTAGTGGTACGTGTCATGTCTGCATTCATCTCAGGGTGCCAAGTTGCCCAACGTATTCCTGATGACGGCGGCACACACTAGAAGAGAATGAGGCATCCGCGGACGACATAAACAACGGCCATTTTTGGCCCCGGTGCTAATGGAGTATTAGCACCGGGTCCAACGGCTAGCAGCCGCGCGCAGGCGCGCGCGGCGCGCGTTGGTGGGGGGGGACCTTTAGCACCGGTTGCATCCAGCAACCGGTGCTAAATCCACCCCTTTAGCACCGGTTGCTGCCTGCAACCGGTGCTAATTCTGGAGCAACATTTAGCACCGGTTCTAGCTATGAACCGGTGCTAAATCCCCGATGTTAGCACCGGTTGCAGCCAGCAACCGTTGCTGATTATCTACCTATATATTCCCTCCTTCCTCCCCACGCCCGAGCCAGCATGAACACTCCGAGCTGTGTTCATGGTGTGCTCGGGTTGAGGGGAGATTTTGCCAATTTTTTTCAAAAATTGTGAAGCTTTCCTTCTTTTGAAGCATTCTACGAGGTACACAATTTCATCCTCTCATGTTCTTGTTTAGTTTCTATTGTTATTATACTTTATAAATATGAAATTTGTAAAGGAAAAAAGAGAAGAGAGAGAAAGGGTTATATATGTGTGTTCATAGTGTTTTAAATTTAATGTTAGGTATGTATTGGAGAAATTTTGTTAGAAATCCTTTTTAGTATGCTTTTTAGTATTTTATTTATAAATGAAATATAATGATTTTTAAAAATGTGTTATGTAATTTTTTATATTAATTGGAGATATGTGAAATTGGTTAGTTTATTTTGACAGAAGTTCGTATGTTGTAATGAGTATTTTTTCAATAACATTTATTGTTTTTTGAGAAATAAAAGCCTTGTGGATATATCGATATGGCTACTGCTGGAGGAAGTGGGACCGGTGATAGTGATCGTGGTTCGTCTCGCGGGAAGGGCAAAACTACAGTACCACCTCATGATAAGTCGAAAAAACCAGGACCTTGGGTGAAAGCACAACTTAAATTTTTGATTAAAACACATGAAGAATGTGTTGCAAGGGGTGAGGAACCTGGTTTTGATCTTCAAGATCTGTTGCGGCGCTACGGTCCAGCTCCACCATCTTCTGCACCAGGAAAAAATATATCAGAGCATCCTACTTTCCCACCGAAGGATGGTTAAAGATATAGGTCATGTTGCATGTTGGATGTGGAGAAATTTATGTACGACAGCTTGAATAAGTTATGAACATTGGTCGTGTTTCATTATGACTTTGAGAAATACAATTTTATTTTCAATTAGATCACTTTGTAATGTATGAATAAATTATGAACCTTGGTCGTGTTGGATATTTCGAAATAAGTTATGAACATTGGTCGTGTTTCATTATGACTTTGAGAAATACAATTTTATTTTCAATTAGATCACTTTGTAATGTATGAATAAGTTATGAACATTGGTCGTGTTTCATTATGACTTTGAGAAATACAATTTTATTTTCAATTAGATCACTTTGTAATGTATGAATAAATTATGAACCTTGGTCACTTTGAAATGTGTATGAATTAATTAGATCACTTTGCTAAATGTAGATGAATAGGCAATGGATGCACTTGGCGGACCAACGCAGTCAGGAGTGGGTTGATGGCATGCATGCTTTTCTCGATGTGGCGGAGGACAACAAGTCGCCGTCAGGTGACATGTTTTGTCCGTGTGGGCAATGTAAAAATCAGAAATCGTACAAATCAAGAGGGGTTCTTCACTTCCATCTGATGACCCATGGTTTCATGCAAAACTATGCGGTTTGGTCCAAACACGGTGAAAGAGGAGTCATAATGGATGACAATGAAGAAGAGGAGGATGATAACGACATTCAATATGGTGCCTTTGCGGATGTTGCAATGGATTATGCAGATCAGGATGGTGCTGACCAGGAAGATGTTGCTCCACAGAATGACCCTAATGATGCACTTGGTCAAATGTTACGTGATGCCGAGCAAGGCTGCGACAATGACAAGGAAAGGAAAAAGATAGATCGTATGTTACAGGACCACAAAACTGATTTGTACCCAAATTGCAAAGAGGGGCTGAAAAGGTTGGGTATCACGCTTGATTTTTTGCAGTGGAAGGCATGTAATGGTGTTACTGACAAGGGTTTTGAGGAATTATTGAAACTCGTGAAGAAGATTCTTCCCGAGGGTGACGAATTGCCATCAACAACGTGGGAAGCAAAACGTGTTGTTTGCCCTCTTGGTTTAGAGGTGCAGAAGATACATGCGTGTCCTAATGACTGTATCCTATATCGTGGTGCTGAATACGAAAATTTGGATTGTTGTCCGGTTTGCAAATGCACACGCTACAAGATCAGGCGAGATGACCCTGGTGAGGTTGATGGGGAGACTATTAAGAACAAGATTCCTGCGAAGCTGGTGTGGTATTTTCCTTTAATACCACGTCTGAAGCGTTTGTTCAGGAACAAAGAGCATGCCAAGTTGATGCGATGGCACAAGGAAGAACGTAAAAACGATGGTATGTTGAGGCACCCCGCCGATGGATCCCAGTGGAGAAACATTGACCGAGCATGCCCAACGTTCGATGCTGATGCAAGAAATTTAAGGCTTGGTTTAAGTACTGATGGCATGAATCCATTTGGTGAAATGAGCAGTAGTCATAGCACTTGGCCTGTGACTGTATGTATCTATAACTTACCTCCTTGGCTATGCATGAAGCGGAAGTTCATTATGATGCCGGTGCTTATCCAAGGTCCAAAGCAACCTGGCAACGACATCGATGTTTATCTAAGACCATTGCTTGACGAACTTAAACAACTGTGGAAGGAAGAAGGTGTTACTATGTGGGATGAGTACAAACAGGAAAGTTTTAACCTTAGGGCACTACTTTTCATCAACATCAATGATTGGCCTGCACTAAGT
Source organism: Urochloa ruziziensis (assembly GCA_015476505.1). Taxonomy (NCBI): domain Eukaryota; kingdom Viridiplantae; phylum Streptophyta; class Magnoliopsida; order Poales; family Poaceae; genus Urochloa; species Urochloa ruziziensis. Next base: position 21,877,531 of record CM027118.1, read on the forward strand.
AACCTGTCCGGACAAACAAACAAAGGATATAAAGCATGCACACATTGCTTAGATGATACTGAAAGCATCTATTTGAAGCATTGTAGAAAGGTTGTTTACATGGGTCATCGTCGATTTCTTCCTTCAAAGCACGAACTACGAAAGAAATGTCCACACTTTGGCGGGGATGCGGAGCACCGTACAAAGCCGATACACCGCAATGGACAAGATGTATTTGATATGGTGAAAAATGTAGAAGTAATATTTGGAAAGGGAGATGGAAGCCAACCTGTCAAGGCAGGTGAGGATGGGCGTGCCGCGATGTGGAAGAAAAAGTCTCTCTTTTGGGAGCTTCCTTATTGGAAATTGTTAGAGGTCCGCAACGCAATTGATGTGATGCATCTGACGAAGAATCTTTGTGTGAACTTGATCAGCTTCCTTGGTACTTATGGGAAGCCAAGAGATACACTGGAAGCACGACAGGAACTTAAACGTTTGAATCTACGGAATGATCTACATCCAGAAAACAGAGACAAAGGACGCAAGTACCTGCGTCCCGCTAGCTTCACTCTCAGCAAAGAGGAGAAGGCAAGTATGTTTGAATGCTTGAACAGTATCAAGGTCCCGTCAGGCTATTCCTCCAATATTAAAGGAATAATTAACATGAAAGATAAAAAGTTCTTAAACCTCAAGTCTCACGACTGTCATGTGTTGATGACCCAACTGCTTCCCGTCATACTGAGGGGTGTGCTACCAGTTAATGTGCGGAAAGCGATTGTGAAGCTATGTGCATTCCTTAATGCGATTTCTCAGAAGGTGATCAATCCTGAAGATTTGGATAGGCTACAGAACGACGTGGTCCAATGTCTTGTCAGCTTTGAGATGATATTTCCACCATCATTCTTCAATATTATGACACATCTATTGGTTCACGTCGTCAAAGAGATTCGTATACTGGGCCCGGTATTTCTTCATAACATGTTCCCTTTTGAGAGATACTTTGCTGTTCTGAAGAAGTATGTACGTAGTCGTGCTCGTCCAGAAGGATGCATTGCTAAGGGATACGAAACAGAGGAGGTGATTGAATTCTGTGTTGACTTTATCGAAGACCTCAAGCCGATTGGGTTGCCTGAATCACATCATGAGGGGAGACTTGGTGGAAAGGGCACACTAGGAAGAAAGACGATGGTAATCAGAGACATGCTGACATTTCGTAAAGCACATCTCACAATTCTGCAGCAGTCAGCCTTAGTTGCTCCATACATCGAGAAGCACATGAAGATTCTGTATGAAGAAAATCCAGGAAAGACTGCGACATTTATTCAACGTCAACACAATAGTAGTTTCGCAGATTGGTTGCGAGAACATCTGATGGCTGTTGTGGGTATTGATGCTCAACTAGCCTTTCTAGCTAGGGGTCCATCGACCACGATCTTAAAATTTCAAGGCTACGACATAAATGGGTATACATTTTATACAAGAGCCCAAGACAAGAAGAGCACCAACCAAAATAGTGGTGTCCGGATCGATGCGACCGACAGCAATGGCAATAAGAACTCATACTATGGTGTCATAGAGGAGATATGGGAACTGGAATATGGTCCTTTAAAGATCCCACTGTTTAAGTGTCAATGGGTGAAACTGACTGCAGGAGGAGTTACAACTGATGAGTATGGGATGACTATAGTGGACCTAAACAAGATTGGGTTTCTAGACGAACCGTTCGTCCTAGCCAAAGATGTGACACAAGTTTTTTATATAAAAGACATGGCTAGCAAGCCAAAGAAAGGGACGAGCAAGCAATCGGACCCATCAAAAGACGAGCCAAAGCGTCATATAGTTCTTCCTGGAAAAAGAAAAATCGTAGGAGTTGAGGATAAGACAGATGAAGATTATGATATGCTCGACGGTCGACCTCCATTCTCGGTGGCTGCTGACCCAACCGTCCTGTTAGCAGCAGAGGAGACACCCTATCTACGTCGCGATCACAATCAAGGGACATTTGTTAGGAGAAAGTTTGTTAGCGTTCAAGTAAACAATGATGCTGTATAAGTTAATTGCACTATGATGAAAACTGTAATATTTTAACTTTTTTTCTCTTTCATTTCATATATAACAAATATATTAATTTTTTATATATTAATTGCACTATGACGTGGCTAATAATGTTTTAGTTATAATCTAAATAAATAAGACTAACTACAATCTAAATAAATAAGACCAAGTATAACCTAAATATATAAGACTAAGTATAAATTAAATAAGTAAGACTAAACATTTAGATGTAATATTATTTTAACTTTTTTTCTCTTTCATTTCATATATAACAAATATATTAATTTTTTATATATTAATTGCACTATGACGTGGCTAATAATGTTTTAGTTATAATCTAAATAAATAAGACTAACTACAATCTAAATAAATAAGACCAAGTATAACCTAAATATATAAGACTAAGTATAAATTAAATAATAAGACTAAACATTTAGATGTAATATTATTTTAACTTTTTTTTCTCTTTCATTTCATATATAACAAATATATTAATTTTTTATATATTAATTGCACTATGACGTGGCTAATAATGTTTTAGTTATAATCTAAATAAATAAGACTAACTACAATCTAAATAAATAAGACCAAGTATAACCTAAATATATAAGACTAAGTTTAAATTAAATAATAAGACTAAACATTTAGATGTAATATTATTTTAACTTTTTTTCCTCTTTCATTTCATATATAACAAATATATTAAATAACACTAACTACAACCTAAATAAATAAGACCAAGTATAAATTAAATAAATAAGAATAAACATTTACATGTTATATTATTTAGCACCGGGTATTTGCAAAACCCGGTGCTAAATATAAAATTGCGCCAAAAAACTGGCGCCAAACGGAACTGGGGCACCTTTAGCACCGGGCGGATCTAAGACCCGGTGCTAAAGGTCCCCAATTTCGTTTGGCGCCCCGGCGGCTGACCTTTAGCACCGGGCCTTGGCTGCGCCCGGTGCTAATCTTAAACCTTTAGCACCGGGTCTTGGCTGCGCCCGGTGCTAAAGGACCTTTAGCACCGGGCGCAGCCAAGACCCGGTGCTAAAGGTCCGCCCTATATATAGAACACTTAGAAATTTTCGCGTCTTCGTCTTCTCCACTCCCCAGTTCGTCTCCCCGCCACCGTCGTCCCCAACCGCCACCGCGCCGCCGCCGTCGTCTCCAAGCGCCGCCGCGCCGTCGTCCCCAAGCGCCGCCGCGCCGCCGCGCCGCCGTCGTCCCCCATCGTCGCCGCGTCTCCCCAACCGCCGCGCGCCGTCGTCGCGCCCATCGCCGCCGCCTCTCCCCAACCGCCGCCGCCGTCTCCACCCCCGGCGCCGCCCCTCCACCGTTGCCGCCGCCGTCTCCAACCCCGGCGCCGCCCCTCCACCGACGCCCGCGGCCTCGACCCCGACGACACGCGCGCCCCCGCTCGCGCGCCGTCGCCGGACGCGCCGCCGCCCCCGACGCGCCGCCAGGCCGCCACCCGCGCGCCGTTTGGCCGCCCCGGACGCGCCGCCGCCCTCCATCAGCAGCCGCCGCCGCCGTCCCGCGGCCTCCCGCCGCCCCGCCGTCGCTGGCCGCGCCGCCCCGGCCCGCCCCGCGCCGTACGTCGTCGCTGGCCACCGCCCCACCGTCGCTGGCCGCTCCACCGTCGCTGGCCGCCCCGCCCCGCCCTCTTGCCGCTCGGACGCCCCCACCGTCGCCGACCGCCGCGCGAACACGAGCTCGTTTGAAGCCGGCCACACGTAAGCCCTTTCCGACGTGCATGGAGAACCCGACAGCTGCATGTGTATTAATTTTATAGTTAGTGTAAATGATTAGGGTTAACGTTAAATTTACTAGAATTTATTTATTTGACTTAGAATTATTTCTTTAACGTACAGTGATTATTTATTTGGCGTAGAATATTTATTTAACGTACACTAATTATTTGACATAGAATACTTATTTAACATACAATAATTATTTATTTTACGTAGAATATTTATTTAACATACAATAATTATTTATTTGACGCAGAATATTTATTTAACATACAATACTTATTTATTTGACGTAAATATTTATTTAACATACCATAATTATTTATTTTGACGTAGAATATTTCTTTTGCGTACAATACTTATTTATTTGACGTAAATATTTATTTAACATACAATAATTATTTATTTGACGTAGAATATTTATTTAACATACAATAATTATTTATTTGACGTAGAATATTTCTTTTGCGTACAATACTTATTTATTTGACGTAAATATTTATTTAACATACAATAATTATTTATTTGACGTAGAATATTTATTTAACATACAATAATTATTTATTTGACGTAAATATATTTCTATAGCGTACAATACTTATAAGTATTTATTTGACTAGAATATTTTCTTTAACGTTCAATAATTATTTATTTAACGTAGAATATTTATTTTTGAAGATGACGATCCACGAGGAGGATAATGATGAATTCTTAGCAGCTCAGTTTCATTTGGGTGGAAACACTGATCGGCCACCGAGCATGGAAGAAATAATGCAAGGTATTTCTGGTGGCGATAATTTGGACCAGGTGCAACCTAATCCAAGTCAACGTAATAGCGATGAGCCCACGTCTAGTCAGGTGCTAATATTTCTCATAAACATTATATACATTATCTTAACCTAATGTTGTGACTAATTTATACGTCTAATTATTCTAGCCATCCACGGTGACAACTGCCGCTACGAAACGCCCTGGAAAAAGAAGTACAACTAAGAGGCTGAAGGAGGTCAAATTGCACATCACCAAAGTGGAGGATGATGGCGAGCCAACTGAGCCCAAAGAAATTGCCAGAAAATATGTCTCTCAAAGTGGGGTTATTGTTCGTGAACGCGTTCCCATTAGCATCAGGAAATGGAGATCTACGGACCCCAATGAACCGTATGTTCTGGCTAATACGGAGAAAGAAATGATATGGACTGATGTGAAAGAAATATTCGGATTTCCTTCAGATCTTGAAGAGAAATTGAAGGATTGGACGCTGAAAAAGATGGCAACTCAATTTCAAAACTATAAGACAAAATTGTGGAAGAAATATCTCAAAACAGAAGAAATTCCGGATTTTGACAATCACCCTACCATAAGACCTCATCATTGGGACGCGTTCGTGGAGTACAAACAGTCCACAGAAGGATCTGAGATATCCGCAAGGAACATCGGCAATGCGGAAAAAAAGAAGTACACCCATCGAATGGGTTCAGGCGGTTATAAAGGCAGCGTCGACAAATGGGACAAGATGGAAGAAGATCTCTATGCTAAAGGCATTCGTCCAGCGACACATGACTGGCCCTTACGATCCAAGCATTGGTATTATGGTCATGGAGGCACTCTCAGTCCAATAGACGGATCTTTGATTTTTGGCGAGGACTTGCGAGACCTAGCTCACCGCCTCCTTGAAATCATAAGGTAAGCTGAGGCCGGAGAATTCATCCCTGACAGAGAAAGAGATGAGCTAACCTATGCCTTAGGAAACAAGGAGCATCCTGGAAGAACGCGCGGAGTAGGAACTTCTGTTTCTTGGAAGTATGCTTTCAAGGAGGACAGCTCCTCCTACAGGAGCCGTAAGCGGAAGAAGACCGAAACAGAGAACAGGATGAGGGAGCTAGAGGAAATCGTAGCCGCCCAGGGCGCACGGATACAGGATATGGAGGGAGAGATGGAACAGCGAATGAAGCTAGCACTTATTCAGATGACACAATCTAGAGGAACAGAAGATCCTGCTGCTTTGGCTACCCCTCCACAACAACGTAGCAGTCACGCTTCCACAGAGCTTCCGCCAGCTCAATCAGAACCGGCCCGTTACCCTGTGGATGAAATATCTCAGCGCACCGCTTGCGAGCTTCATTCAACATTGAAGAACATATCAGTGGTGGTACGTATAGTAACAATGACTTAAAGTTAGTTTACATATGTTGAACATATTATTGTGTTATTAACTTTTCCGAATATATTAGGTTGCATACGGCACGGCTAGACCATTGGAAGAAGGACAAACAGTACACTCCAAGGAGATTCCATATGGCTACGCACCAGTCGAGGTGGAACAAGTTGTCTCAGACTACAACGGCTTGCAGCTTGACATCCCCGGAGGTGATGGGGAAACACTTCTTGGACAGTGTTGTCACGGCATCATTCTATGGAGCAAGCGTGACATCATCATACCTGGTGTGGAAGCAACAACCTCGACAGGTCCGCCAGGTCCACCGTCTCCGCATGACGATGATCCTCCGGCAAATGATCCTCCGGCAGATGATCCTCCGGCTGATGATCCTCCGGCAGAAGAAGATTGGTCTCCACCGGCGAGGCCAAAAAGGAATCCGCCCAGAAAGAAAACTGCGCCAACAAGTCCTCCACCACCAAAGCGGCCAACTAAGCAAAAGAAAGTGCCGACAAAGAAGAAATTAGCTTACGAGCTGACGGAAGAGGAACTTGACGAGGTAGTCGCCGCAGAAGTACACGCGCATTTTCACAAGAAGAAAGAGCCTGAGAAAGAGTTCGTGGTTGACCCTGTCAAGGCGGCGAGGTTCTTACAAAATTTGACCAGGGCAGAACAGAAAAAAGCCGAAATATCTGACTACGACCGCTCATTAATAAAATCTTTTCAGAAAAGGAAGAGAGCTGAGCAGGCTGAGCGGTTGGCATCGCCTAAGTCAAAAGTGAAGCCGGCATCGCCTAAGTCTAAAGTGAAGCCGGCATCGCCTAAGTCTAAAGTGAAGCCGGTAACGCATAAGTCGAAACGTTCTACTATTCCTCAGCTCGGCGAACAACCTCAGCAAGGATTGACTCAGTTGCCAGATGCGCACGAACTGATGATCCAACGTCAAATGGAAGAGACAGGTCTCAGTAGAGCGGTCCTCACTGGCCAAGAATCCCCGCCCAAAGCTAAAGTGACTAAGTGGCATTTTGAGCTTGGCAAGTCGTTCGTCCCGCCAGATGATGTGAAAAAGCTACAAACAAAGATGTATTTATTGCATGGATGGTACATGGTTCAAGCGTCGAAAGGACGAGACATGTTCGGGTGTCGCGTGAAGGATGAGGATTTTTTCAATGGAGAAGATACGATTTGGTTGGAGTTCAAAGATATCTACGAAATCTACCAACGAGACGCCCTGGACATGTCTTTGATTCAAACCTGGGTTCTGTAAGTGATTCTTATAACAATTTCTTTATTGTCATTTAAAAAACTCTATGACTGACGGCGCTACTTTATTGCTTATTATGTAGAATGGAGATTCAAAGATGTCGGAGGGAGCGTATTTTTGACGTTGGTTTCATGGACCCATCAAAGGTAAACCAAGAAATGATTTATAAAGATCCAGAGGCGACATATCAGAACTTATTCAAGTATGTGGATAAGCAAAATTTTATGGACTCCATACTATTGCCATACCACTTCGGGTGAGTGCTAACACTTATATTATCTCATTTTATTTTTTAATTTCTTAATTTCTTTAAATTATCTCATTATGCTAAAACACTTATACATATGTATGTAGTTACCACTGGGTGCTCATAGTACTGAATCCTGATAGAGGTGTGGTTAACGTCTTCGATTCGTTGAGGAAACCACAAGAACAGGAAATCATTGACATGTTTACAAGGTTGTATATATAAGTAAATTTCAACAATTCAAATTTTTCTATATACTTACATTATTGACTTATTTTATTTGAACTCAAATTTGAGACTAACAACATGATTATGTAATTGTAGGATGTGGAACGAGATTCGTGAAAAGCACCCCGGTATTGGATATGAAAAGCTCGTATGGAATACTGAATTCCCGGTACGCATGCAATTTATACATATACGTCTTTGCTAATCAACTTAAAAAATTATCTTTAACTTTGTTTTCGCCAACAGTGTCATCAACAGGGGCCGGGCAATAATTTATGCGGATACTACGTTTGCGAGTACATGCATAGCTGGATTAAAAAAATATATACTAACCATGATATTATGGTACGCAATATCTATTTACAAGTTTCTAATTCAACTTCACCATTATTATACTTTAATTTTAATTGTTTGCAATTCGTAGATGATGTCCATCTCTAGTAAAAGCCTAGAGCAGCATAAGATCGACGCAGTTGCAGAACAACTTGTTGGATTTATTTGGGACGAGATCATCAATGTGAATGGAGAATTTCATTATGATGATGCATGGGACAATACGGACACCTCAAGTCTTCGTTCCTCCGTCGCTGGTCCTAGATCCTCTGCTCGTCCTAGTTCATCATCAGCTCGTCGAAGTGCAGGATTGTAATTTATGGATACTTAGAAAACTTAACTCTTTTAGCACTATGAGATGATGTAACTCTTTTGGCACTAAGATATGTAATATATGTCTTTTTTATGTTTATACAAGCCTTATACAAATACTAGTGCAGTGTAGTACGACATCCGTATTAGAACAAATACGTAGACGAAATACGTTGGCAAAATACGTATACAAACAAATAAATATGAAGGCTGGAAAAGGGGAAATTATATGGTTCCCCTTTAGCACCGGTTCTAGCCACAAACTGGTGCTAAAGGGGCTCGCGCAGGGGCCATGTGCGCGGCCCCTTTTAGCACCGGTTGGTTTCGGGACCCGGTGCTAAAGGGGGCCTTTAGCACCGGGTAAATGACCCGGTGCTAAAGGTGTACCCCTTTAGCACCGAAAGATCCGCACCGGTTGGGAAACCGCTGCTGAAGGGGGTTTCCCAACCGGTGCGGATGCCTCATTCTCTTCTAGTGACAAGCCGTGCAGACTGCAGAGCCTTGATCAACAGAATGGTTTCTGATCACCGTACCTGGCGGTGTTTAGTGCCTGTAATTTTTTTTTCACCCATCACATCAAAGAGAATTTTACATGCATGAAGTACTAAATGTAGACGAAAAAAATAATCCATTACATGGATGTAGTGTATGTCGCGAGACGAGTCTAACGAGCATACTTAATCCACGATTTGCAACAGTAATACTACAGTAACCGTCCGCTAATTCTTAATTAATTACCCTCTAATTACCCGTCATTAGATTTGTCTCGCGATTTGCTGGCTAGATCTGTAATTAGTTTTACCAATAGTTTACATTTACTACCCCTGAATGGTAAATTTCCTTTGATGTGACATCTCAAAAAATTTTCACTCTCCCGTCTAAACACGGCCAGGAGCAAGGTAGGCAGCTAGCACGAGTCAACCCTTTTCATTTTACTTACTGCTATAAATAATAATAGGAACGAGGAGGTTGCACTTGGACTCGGACGCACCTCTGAAAGCGTCAGAGGTGACTATGAACAAATGGCTAGCCGTTTCGGACAGAATTGAACCACAGGGGAGTCTCGATTCCAGATTTACCATTAGAGCATCACAAGAGTCTCTCTAAAACTTGCTCTCTAAATTATCATTTAAAGAGTCATTTACACAAAAATTATTTTTTATATCTTTCTGTTTTTCAACAACTTTTCTATATCTTGCATGCACTCTAGATAGCTATTTTCTTTTCTGTATTTAGCTAGCGAGAAATCCGAAATAGACAGTGACTATGTTTGAATAATCAAATAGAGAGGTTGTGTTGGAAGATACCATTTTAATTAAAATCTATAAAACTAGCAATTAATTAAAAGGATTTAGAGAGTTACTAGTGATTGAGAAGTCTTTTGGAGCATCCATATTGGCCACCTCACTACCTCAATAGCCTAGTCCAGTTCACAAATCTCAAGTCCGTACACTACAAGAAAAACGCTCATTGGTGCCATACACGTTAGTGCCGGTCAGCCTAGAGCCGGCACTAACGTGGCGCGCCCACGTTAGTGCCGGTTAATAACACCGGCCGGCACTAACGTGCATCATTTAGTGCCGGCTGGTGTTATTGGCCGGCACTAAATGGGCGCGTCACGTTAGTGCCGGTCAATAACACCAGCCGACACTAAATGACGCACGTTAGTGCCGGACGGTGTTATTGACCGGCACTAACGTGTCCTCTGCGCGTTACTTTAAAAGAAAATTATCTCTCACTCAATCACATGTGATGCATAGGTGGGATGGTAAGGAAGCAACACATGAGGCTAGAGGTCGTGGGTTCGAATCCTCACGACCGTGTACTTGTGGCTTGCGACGGCGCACGCGTGCGGGCCTCCCAGGCGTGTGAAATATTTTTTTTATTTTTGGTCGACGCACGTTAGTGCCGGTCGCTGCCGGCAAATTAGTGCCGGTCACAGCGGCCGGCACTAACGTGCCGTATGACCGGCACTAATGTGCAATTTTTATGCTGTGGTAAAGTACTGATGCCACACGCTGTTCTGTTCGTTTGGCAGGACTGGGCTGAAAAGTCTATTGAATTTTGATGATTCTAAGCTGATTTAATAGTGTTTTGTGAGGGAAATGTATTGCTAAGCTGATAAGCCAAGCGAACTAATAGATGGCTCGATTAGTTTAGACATTCCTGCACCGCTGCCCTTATAGAGTTGAGAATCGAGATACATCAGCCGGTACATCATCGAAATTCAAAAGCAAGGACTTCGCGTCTCCGTCGATCGTCTTCTACAGGAGGGTCACAGGCGCAAGAATGGGTGTGGACTTTCTTGTACTCGTGCAGCGTCGCTCATGGGCCTTGTACGTATGCGTTGACACGGCAGGGCGCCAAGTTGCCGCAGGCGTCCACACTCGACTCCGGTTCGTGGAAATGTCAACGGGACCGGGACGACGGCTGCGAGTTCGCAGAGCCTTTACGCCGAGCAATGAACTTGTGTATGGCGCCCACCTGCACGCTGCTTGTATCTTGTTATCGGTCAATCTAGCAGCATGCATCTAGAGCAAACCGTGAAGTCAACCGTCCCTGTCCGTGTTCACGAGACCCAGCTCGATCGCTGCCCCATTTGTGCCAGCCGAGCCAGCAATCGTACGGTGGGACGACGCTGATCAGCGCGTATTCATTGGGCGTGTTTAGTTGAGACAAAAAGAAATGAAAATGTGAAAACTTTTTGTATTGAATCATATGAAAAAAAAAGAATATGCAAAAAAAAAAAAGAAATGAACTGGCACTGTTTTCTACGTGAAAATTTTTCACCCTCTCTTCTCAGCTAAACACCCCATTGTGACGCCGAGGACAAGGAGCAGTGGGCACATCGCTACCCAGACTCAGGTGATGCAAGTTATCCACCCCCTCGGTGATGTTTTCAAAACTGAGGGGTTCACGCTACCCTCCCGCATTCTGCCCATCAGTTGATTCCGTGAGGCCCATTAAGAAGTAACCATTTCATTCCGTGAGGCCCATTAGGAAATAATCATTCCGCAAGGCCCACTAGATAACGACTGTTTCTACGAGTTGTGCGGGTTTGGAGAGAGGCAAAATATTAGGCATGCAAGTGAGGACGAAATTGATGACATCATCTGCATGCATAAGTTTAGTTTGAAAAAAAATCCATAAACTCTGAACTGATTGTCTAAATTAAATTCCGATTGCACTATTAGATTCGTTGCGACAAGATCTTCGAAACAAGATCCCACTTGACTGTATTTGGATAAAATGTTTTATTCATATTTTTTAATCAAGACTGCATTTTGTTTACGAGTCACGTGCACGTGTAACAAATTAATGAACGATCATAACAAAAAAAAGTACTCACGCCGAACAAATTGTATACACTTATAGAAAAACATGTATATACCTCGAACAGCTCAAATTGTATACACTTACAGAAAAACATGTATATACCTCGAACAGCTCGTATGAATTCACGGAACAAACAAATATATAACTAAAAGAGATTGTATAAACTCACATAAGAAACACATATATACTGAGGAAAAAATAATTATTCACACCGAATAAATTCTATGAGCTTAGAGAATAAACATGTATATACTAGAACATATTTTAATAAACTCACAAAACAAACACATATACCCAGAACAAAATAATTATTCACATAGAACAAACTGTATTAACTCACAAAACAAATCTGTGTATACTTAGAACAAATTGTACACATATATAGTAATGAGTCTAAAAAAAGAAAATAAAAAAACATGGTATGGCTTGAAAAATATAACTAATATAAATAAGTTTGTACTTTATAATAATGATAAGTGCCATGATGGTGAAATGATAGTTCACTATCCATTTAAGTAGCAAGTCTCTAAGTTTAATCCTTCACGCTGGTAAATTTTCTAGCCGCTAGAAAACGGCAGACTGAAAATGGATAAGGAAGAAAATAGACGAAAGAAAAGAAAGATTGAAACGAAACAGAGAAAAAAAAGGAAAAAAGAAAAAGAAAAACACGTGTCTATGGCACGTGCCCTTCTGCTAGTAATGATAAGTGCCGTGATGGTGCAATGATAGTTCACTATCCATTTAAGTAGCAAGTCTCTAAGTTTAATCCCTCACACTGGTAAATTTTCTGGCCGCTAGAAAACGACAGACTAAAAATGGATAAGGAAGAAAATAGATGGAGGAAAAGAAAGATTGAAACGAAACAGAGAAAAAAAAGGAGAAAAAAAAGGGAGAAAGAAACCGAAAGAAAACGACGGAGAAAAAAGAAAGAAAGAAACGGGCACAAACTGAACGGAGCGAAAAGAAAAAAAGTGAAACGAATGGGCGAACGGAGGAAAAAACAGTCCAACCATAGAACACGGATGGCTTTGTGATGGAAACATTAACGGAAACAAAAAAAAAATCGTAATTCAGGCTAAGCTAGTTTTGTGGGCTGAAAGTAGCAACAGAATAGCCTCGTGGGCCGAAATTGCTGTCGCCACCCGCACCCAACCACCCACCACGAGGTCGCTTCGGTGACAATTTGATAGACGTATAATGATAATTCAAACTCTTTTGATAGTCCGGTGCATGAGATAGTTTGTTCATACAAATTTGTATACATGCAGGTAGAAATGCAGGTAGAAAGGATAAGAATGCTGACGTAACCCACATGTGTGCAAATTTAAAACAAAAAGTCATAAATCTCAAACGGAAAAACACTATACTAATAGAACGTTCTCGACTGTGGCGATTAGTCATTTTGTGCTAACCATATTCCACTTTGCTTCATATATAGTTGTTGACGCCTTTTTTGACACGCGTCAAAGCCGACGTCAAGGAAAAGAGTCGGAATTGGATAGGAGCATATGAATCAAATCGGATAATACGATGGGTTCAGAATCGGAAAAAGGTAGTCAAGGGTGTCCGATTCAAAGACAAAAGGATTGTGGCGTCGATTGCTTGGTGGAGCTTCAACTGGGCCGATGATGGCCCGTTTTTATAGTATCTTTAAGTAGTTGAGTCCTAGTCTGTTACAAGTCGTCGATTTAGAAAGTTTTTTTCTTTTGCGTCAAGTTTGTTTGTGTCGTAATCGACAAGGAGTTGTAATTCTAGGGTATAAATATAAACCTTGAGAGTCATGAAAGAGCATACACATCAATACAAACGAAACCTATACTACTTGCTTTTACTACTCGTAATTTTTATACAAGTCGGCGACTTTGTCATCCTTTTTCGTTTTCACGAGTTCTCTTGGGCGAGTCGAGGTGATTCAGATCTCCAAGGCCTGCTCGTGAGTTTTGCTTTTACTGAGTAATTTCTAAGCTTTAGCATCGGGCGCATCGCTGTTGCTTCGTTTAGATTTATTCGACCGTTATCGACATCTGCTAGATCTACAAGTTCTTTTCTTGTTATTTTTAGCTTTTGTCACCATCTGTCCAGCTTAGAATAAGTTGTAATCGGCTCCCATCAAAGCTTAATCTTGAAATTATCCTGATAGCTGATTAGGTTTGTTATAAGTGTTGCCCTACTAAGCTTTATTAGATTACTTTTAAAGTTTTCTCTTACTGCTTAGTTCTCAATCGACTTTTAGCTGTTTGATCATCGGAATCGGCTTTCTAGCTGTTTCTCTGCATATCAGAATCGGCCATTCACTGTTTGAATCTAATTGTGAGAAGAATCGTCTTTTTGGCTGTTTCTTATATCCGATTTTGTCATTGTCAATCAACAACTCCACTAGCATCACATTCTAGCTCAAAAGTCTTACCAAAGTTTGGAAGTTGCAGCAATGGTGCGTGTGTAAGCTTGTCCTTCAAAGTCGCAAAGGACTCCTCTTGTGCTTTCCCGCAATGAAAGACCACACCTTTCTTCGTCAACTCGTGTAATGGCGCAGCGATGGAGCTGAAATCTTTGACGAAGCGGCGATAGAAACCTACAAGACCAAGAAAACTTCTCACCTGTATGATGGTTTGAGGAAGCGGCCAGCTCTCAATGGCTTTAATTTTCGTCTCATCCACCTCAATTCCCTGTGGAGTAACAGCATTGCTAAGGAAAAAAACTCTATCGGTGCAAAAGATACACCTGTCAAGGTTAGCAAACAAATGCACAACTCACAAAGCATCAAAAACAGCACATAAGTGTTCCATGTGTTCATTCGAAGACTTGCTGTAAATTAATATATCATCAAAGTAAACCACCACAAATCAACCAATAAAAGCCCTCAAAACCTCATTCAAACGCATGAAAGTACTAGGTGCATGCATTGGTTAAACCAAAAGGCATGACTAACCACTCATACAACCCAAATTTGGTTTTAAACGCTGTTTTCCATTCATCTCCAAGTTTCATTCTTATTTGGTGGTAACCACTACGCAAGTCTATCTTTGTAAAAATTATAGAACCACATAATTCATCAAGCATGTCGTCTAACCTAGGAATAGGATGACGATATCGAATGGTAATAGTATTGATAGCTCTATAATCAACACACATACGCCAAATACCATCTTTCTTAGGAACCAAAAGCACAGGAACAACACAAGGACTAAGGCTTTCACGTACATACCTGCGGTCCAAAAGTTCTTGAACTTGTCGCTGAATTTCCTTTGTCTCCTCGGGGTTAGTTTGATAAGCAGCACGGTTTGGCAAAGTTGCACCCGGAATCAAATCAATTTGATGCTCAATCCCCCTCAAAGGTGATAGTCCGGAGGGTAGCTCATCCAGAAAAATATCATCATACTCCTGCGAAATGTTAGTGATAACAGGAGGTATCGAACTAGCAAGCTTATCAAGTGAAAACAAGGTCTGCATGCAAGCCAAAACGTAGCAAGCATCATCATCAGAAATTTCAGCAATGTCACATTTTCTAGCAAGCATGACACCACCCGCCAATTTAATTCCGTTTTCCTTAGAACTAGCAACTTGCTGATTTTCAGATTTAGCATCATTTATAGTAGCAGCGCGTTCTTTGTCAGCTTGTACAATTTCAAGCAGGGGACAAAGGTAGCAAAGTAATTTTCTTTCCTTTATGCATAAAAGTGTATGTATTACTTCTACCATGGTGCATAGCATCATTATCAAATTCCCAAGGACGACCCAACAAATGTGAACAAGCTTCCATGGGTACCACATCACAATCAACATAATCAACATATGAACCAATGGAAAAAGGAACTCTGCAAGTTTGTGTTACCTTAGCTTTCCCAGCATCATTAAGCCATAGAAGGTGATATGGATGGGGGTGCCGGCGTGTGGGTAGACCCAACTTTGTGACCAAATCTGAACTCACCAAATTATTGCAACTACCTCCATCAATGATGACACATCCCCTGTGCTCGTGGATGACAAAGAAGGTCTGGAATAAATACTGACGTTGAAGCTTCTCTGGTTGCTGTAATTGGGTGCTCAGCACACGGTGAACAATGATGCTTCTAAAGGCCGCCATATGTTCCCTACCAAAGACAACTCCTTCCTCAGTAGGGTCATCTTCTTGCTCATCTTCAACGTTAGAGGTGCTGATGTAACCTCCATCTTCTGTGGCAATGTATGCCCGCTGACTTGGGCAATCCCTCTGTAGATGACCAAAGCCCCTGCAGTGGTGGCACTGCATGGTGGTGCGTCTCGTGGAAGCTACGGAGGAAGAACTGTGTGCTGGTCCCTGCAAAGAATGTTTACCTGAATCCGAAGGTCGTGCAGGCAGTGTAGGCAGTGTGGAAACTCTCGCATCAGCTACTCGCTTGCTCATGGGAGGCGGCGCCCGAAAAGTGGATGGCTTGGTCAATCCGGAAGATGGCGCTGAACGCGGATAATATGTGGTGCAGACCTTGCTCTTGCCTTGCAAAGCACATCCCTGCAATTCTTTTTCTGCAAACATAGCCAACTAAAACAACTGGTTGATAGAGTTAAAGGTCTTATAATCCACTGTCTTGAATATCGCGCCGCAAACCCGAATAAAAGCGACAAATAGCATCCTTATTTCCCTCCACTATGCCACAATGCGTCAAACCCTTTTGAAGCTCACCATAGTACTCTTGCACATATTTATCTCCCTGTTCTAAGCGCATCAAATTCTTACGCAATTCTCTATGATACGAAGGGGGAACAAATCTATCAGCGCATAGCAACCTTAAGATCGTCCCATGTAATTGGTGCAACACCTGCTGAAACTAAACCAGTCCACCAAATGATAGCAAAGTCTTTAAATTCACTAGTGGCTTGCCTAACTCTATGTTCTTCAGGGACAAGATGTGCACTAAATTTCTGCTCGACCGCCGTCTCCCAATCAAGATATCCCTCAGCATCATAATGTCCAGAAAATGAAGGTATAATAAATTTAACCTTAGCATAAGGTTCATCGGGAGTACGGTTACCACCCATACCTTGGGTGTTGGTGCGGAGTCGACGTCGTAATTTCTTAGCCTTGGTGGCGGTCACATCGATGTTACCATGAGCATCATACACCACATCCTCATTTTCATCCTTAGTTGATGGTCGAGTCTCCACCACAATTATCTTGTCAGTTAACTCCGAGATCCGTCTATCAAACCTCTCAACAGTCTCACCCAACTTGAGGTCCTTGATTGGCTGGGTGATTGCCTTGGTGAGAGTATCCGTCATCGTCTTCTGCCCCAACTCAAGGGACTCACGTAGTTGCTCTTGGCTCACACACTCATTGAAGTCAGTAGGACAACCACCCCTGGCGTCATCACCTGGCATTGTAGACACAAAAAATAGGACAGACAGTGAAGGTTATCCCTAATAATCTACTACGCGGAAACAATGGTGCGTCTCAATCAATACTGCAAATGGAAACACCTTACCAAGCTCTTACAAGGTTCTTACCAGCAAGGCAAAGGATACCGAGGAGGCGTGCTCTGCGATTGCAAGGATCAAATATCTGTTGTCCAGAAGTAATATGTGGAGCTCTAGGAAGGAGGGCCAAATATGTGAGTGGAACACAATTCAAAAACAGATAGTAACGCTGAATAAATGTCCAAAGATACGAGTCATTAATTGCTGGTATGCACGTGTCCTTAGAACAATAGTGATAAGGAACAAGGATGATTATGAGGACCAGCAAGGAAAATATCAGCAAGGAATTCACCAACAGGCACAAAAACAGCAATTTCAGCAATTGATGCACCCCTGTTTTGTCTTTTAGCACTAGTGTAGAAATCAGATTTTTTTCTCTTTTTTTGATATTTTTTCTCAACCAGGGGCACAAAAATAGGAACACCACAAAGTATCAGCTCAAACCGATGAAGGATTTGATCGGTTGAAAATCACGAAGTATTACAAAAATAGATGCTGAAACTTCAGAGCTCAAATCAGGTGCCTTCTGATTTTTTTTGGCTTTTTTCAGAATTTTGCTGATCAGCAAGGTGGTGAATCGTATGTGCAAAATTTTAGAGCTTTCTGGGAAAAAAAAGAGCACCTCAAACGGAGTTTTGAGCTAAAAGTTATGCCCGTTTTATCGAGGACCCTCCGAGTTATTGTTTGGTGATGGCTGAAACGAAAGCGGATGCAAATCGGGTGGGAAGAAAATGGCAGCGGACAAGGGAAACACAACCGATCTAAAGCACGAACTAAACCAGCAACAAAGATACAAACGAGGACACAAACTCAACACTACAGACTCTGAAAGAGAATTCTGCAAATGGCTAAAACACGGTTGTAGGACGGTAAATTTTTTTTCTGGCTTTTCTTTGGACTCTAGGATGAAGGCGAAATAAATCTAATATAGGGTAAGGGTGAACCTGACGGTAAACCTGTCTCCTGAAACCACTTGATGGGGACTAGGGTTCCCGATCTTCCAAAAGGTTCTGATAGCTCTCGATTTGGTGGAGTCACTACACAAGAAGATCCGACTTCCGAACAACGCGCCCTGAAGCCTCACAATCGAAGCACAACGTCTCCTCTGGTTATCGACCGGTGGTGCTCAGTCAACCTCATCAAAAAGGCTAATCTCTGCCTGCGAATCGAAGAACACAAGCAAGAACAAGGAAGAATGCAACCAAATTTGCTGATGAATGATTAATCTCACGAGTTGGGGTCTCATAGACCGATGTATGACGAAACTGTTCTTGACAGATTAATCTAAGAACAACCCGAACCGTAACTTGGGTGATGGCAACTGACTTATAGGTGTTAGGGTCGTGGTCGACCCTCTGGATGTGCCCCTAATGGGCTCAACGACGATACACGACCCAAAGGCAAAAAGACAGCGACGCAGCGCTGGTGCAGATTCTGGGCGTCATCTTCTTTCAACGATTCCCGTTGACTCAGACCTCATTTGGACGTGGAACTGGTGTCATTGGAAAGTATATGAAATTATGTTTCCACTTTCCAACCATATGTGGATCGTCGAAATTGGACTCCGTATGCGGCCTGCGTGTCCAATCTAAGACAGACTGCCCCTAGACTCCGAGGTGGACTCAAAGTTGACTTGAATTGGGCCTCCACCTTGACTTGCACGCCCTCACTGGTCCTCCACGCCTCCAAGTCCTTCTTCAAGCATTCCCTGGCCCTCTCCATGGTTCCTAATCACAATATAATCACTAGGTAGCAATCTATTCTCACAATCATAAATTGAAATGCTTAGGAACGATCTCATCTCTAAATTCAATTGTCGCGCGTGAGCCCTAGTGGTTGGATCTTAAATATCCAGCGGAGGAGCATTGTGTTCATCCGAAGGAGTGATGTCCTCATCACATAGACACCCCTAGAGAATATTAGTTGTGCTTATCCTAGTATTTTTGAAACTCGTAGTTGTATCAAAGCACTAACCTTGCAGCTAAGACGATCTTCCACTTCTATCATAACCGGCAAGCAAGGCTAGGACTGAAAACATGTGAGCATGGGGAGTAAAGGCCAGGACTTAGAATTTCCACTGAAATGTGCGTGATAAATTCTTTACATAGGAACTTCTATCATTCGGGTATCCTCGAGACACTAACCATGCATGAGTACAACATCAACACAAGAACAAGAAGAAGGGCTTCACAGAGGACAAATTAGGGGAAAAGACATCATTGATGCAAGCGGAACAATGTAATCAACGCGAATCAATGGAACCACCAATTCCAGTGATAAGAAAGGTATGTCACTCAGGTAAGTCCATCCCGACTTTATAAAATGGTGCTTAGCTTGGTAAAGTATGGTTTAGGCAAAGGTCAACTAGTTGACCCAAGCCAACCCAACTATTTCTTGGGCCTAAGAGCGTTTGCACACAACGGGTACACATTTCCCAAGTCTACTTGACACGTACACCGAAGCAACGGGAGGCCCAATAGAGCCCACCAAGGTTCGGTCGAACCCCAGGTTCGGCCGAACTAGGGGGAGCACTACTGCCTCCTAGGTCTCGTGCACACGCTTCTCTTAACGTTCTTTTGTCTCTTCTGCGGTGTCTCGTTGAGTTTGAGTGGCGGTGGAGAGGGATTTCGTCCTCAAAGCCTCATCCTACCCCTCTCCTCTCTTCATTTGCCACATCTCTCCCAAACTCACTCAAGCTCCACCACTATTCCCACCATCCTTCCTTGCAGCTTACCATGGCTGGCCAAAGCCCAAATCCTTCCCTTGTGTGCAATTCCACCCTCGATCAAATCGAGAGCATTGCTTTAGCGAACACCTTCACCCCACTTGACAATCAGAGGGATATGGAAGATCGTTCAATGGAGATTGAGGCATTGGTCGTGGGATCACCTCATCAGAGAAGCAGGGGCGTGAGTGGCGCTGCTGGGGGTTCAACCGAACCCCTAGTTCAGCCAACCCAGGCTGGAGTCGCCTCGGCCTGTCGTTCGTCGTCACACCCTACCATGCCAAGGGGTCACAAGACCAGCGCGCATGATCGACAAGTCCTCACAGGAAGCTCCAGTACGACAAGTACCCCAGGCCCCCTCTAATGCCCGGGGAACGCTATGTTGGGTCGTTATTCTCCAAGGATGGTGAGGCATTCTGCTACCGCCACGAGTAGAATGGTTGGGTGGAAGAATTGCTTCCATAGTCCCGTGTTAGAACCTTTGGGGTTTGTACAGCAACTGGCGGCAACGAGACCCCAAACCATCCCGCTCGCCTTTGGAAAGGGAGTTGGCTGAAATGCTTGATCTCACGCCCTAGGGAGGCTCATTAGATGGCGCTCCTCCCTCTCGGCGATCTCCTCTCGACGAATAGCCATGGCAATATCTGATCTTCCCCACCATGAGTGGACTCTTCGACCTGGATTTTAATTCAGGTTTCGAATTCCAGCAACCTGGTGCGGCAGCGCTTCTCTTCCCAGGTCAGTTTTTCCCCCTCCCCATCTGCCTCGGAGTTCTGGCTGGTCTGCTCCTTGGCAGATCCGTGATTCGCCTCAATGTTGATTCAGTTGGTCTGATTCTTCAATCTGTCTTGGGGGGTATTGACAAGGATTTCAAAGTTTTGCATCTCTCCGGATGGATGTTTCGATTCTGGTTTTTTCAAAGAATGTTGGCCTTATGGTGTATAGGCTGAATAAGTGCATCTGTGATCATTTTAATCTCTTTTTTGCACTTTGGGGCAATGGTGGCCCAAGCTGCAGGAAGGAATATAGCCTCTGGTGTATTGAGTAAGCATCGAAATGGACAGTGGTCTCTCACTAATCGAAGAAGAGCTATGCTCAAGTTGTCCGTTCGTCTCCGACTAAATCTAAATCAGTGTTTTCTCACCTCTCTTTTCCGGAGGATCATGATCAAGGCTTGCATCTCGGCCTGTTCCACATCAAAAGGTTGCCTCAATTTTTTGTCGACTTCGTTATCCTTCAGATTATTTCTCTAGGAATTTCTCTTCTTTTCCCAGCGTGTTCTTCGCTGGCAACGAAAAAAAAGCGTAATCAACGGGATCCCTTTCCCCTGGATTTGGCGGTTGGAAATGTTTAGAATTTATAGGAAGCAGGCCGACTCGTCTTGGGCCCTTGCGTTAGGTGTTTGTCCCATGGGCACAAGAAAGGAAACTGCAAATCTGAGATACGCTGCCTTCGGTGTTTTGGGTATGGTCATCTTCAGTCTCGTTGCTGGGCCAACATTCCTGGGAAACAAATCTTTCGCCCGAAGCAGTTCCCGGTTTCCAAGGAATCCACCCGATAGGATGAGCACAATAAATGTGATTCCCATCCATCTCCGCCGTCTCCCTCTCTCCAGAAGGTGCCTCTTCGTCTCTAAGCTCCTGCCCCCAAGAAAACCCCACTCCGCCCCCACCGCCGCCGCTGCCTGTCCACCTCACGCACGCCATGGCCAATTTTCCTGTGGATCCCCGCCCCTTTGTTCCTCCGGGTTTCGTCCTCCAGCCCCGTGAGATCGTCAGAGAGCCTTTGAGGATGAGGAGTTTCATTGCCTTCTCCCTCGAGAAGCTGAACGAAGATCTGGCCATTGCGGTCACTGAGCCAAGAATCTCCAAGGATGACTTCGGGCGTTTCGCAGAGGCGCTTCGGTAGTACCTGCTGGAGCATCATGTTCGCGATCCAGAGATTCAGCTTTGCCCGATGGGGGAAGCTTATGTCAGGTTTGATTCCCCAATGCAGCGTGGATCTTTTATCCTTGGGAGTCCTAGGTAGTTCAATGATTACCAGATTAGCTTTCTGCGCCATGATGAGGGCCCGAACATGAGAGATCTTGATTTGGATAGATCTGTTTGGCTTATGCTGTTGTGCTTTCCTTTTGATGCCAAAAATCTACTTAGCTTGGTAGACAAGAGTTTGTATGGTTTTGGTCAACTGCTGTACCTTCACCGCACCAGTAGTGCTTCAAGATTGGTGGTTAGAGTTCTAGTCAACAAGGATGCAGATGTCCCTGATAGTGTCACAGTTTCAGTTAGTACATATCCTCGTGTGCGCACTTGGACGGTTCCTGTCTAGCTGCTTTGTGCAACTGATGTAGTGCTGGGGGGAGATGAGGAGCCTCTCCCTGCTGATGGACCCACTCATTGTCTGCCTCACCTTGCTCCTGGTTGGATGGGACCTCTTGGTCCCCAGCATGGTGGTGGTGAAAATTTGGGTGATGCAGGATCTGATAATATGGTTGAGCAGGTGAATGTCATGGAGGATATGGATGCAGAAGTGCAGCACCATGGACTAGATGACCTGAACCTGGGATAGAGAGTGGCACCTGTGGTTGTTTCACCTGTTCCTGTGCAGCCTTTACCTGGGGTTTTTGTTCAAAGGGATGGGAAAGAAAAAGTGTCTGATCAGAGCCCCTTCTCAAGTGCTTCGGCTAATTTTGCTACATCACGGGGTGTCAAGGAATCTCCCATCAAAGGTCCTTCATCCTTTCTTAATCAGGTGATGAGCCTCTCAATTTCTACTTTGCCTCCAATATCTATCAGTTCCTGTCCTTTTAAAACATTATCTATGTTTGTGATTGATCTCTCCACACTGCTGCCTCCTTATTTGGCTACTGATCCTATTCGTTGGTACTTGGCAATGGTGCTGGTGGGGACTGATGAGGCCAAAGTGCCAGCCAAGAGATGTCTAGAGATGGAGGTTAACTATGAAGAGGATGAGCTCCGCATCATCTCCAGGGAGGAAGCTACTCCCAGGAACAAGGAGGCTAAAAAGTGCCGTGCCAAGAAACCCCGTGCTCCACTCAGGAAGGAGTTTGTTCATCGTAGTGTGAGGCTGAACAAGGACCTTGATGGCAATTGCACCAAGGAGGCAAAGCAGGCATAAGAGGTGGCCATGGAGGATGACATAACTGAGGTGGAAGCTGAAGTAGCCATGAACCCGACCCCCTTGGCCATGGTCCCGGCTGATTCCTCTGCATATGTGTTGGCACTCCTTAGCCTAACTAAAATCCGCAAGCGCACGGAGTCCGATGTAGCCTTTCACCAGGGGAGTAAGAACCTGGATATCGAATCCAAGGAACGGTAGACGCGACTAGCCTAGAACTTTTCTAACCGGATCCACCAAGGAGAAAAAGGATAAATGGGTAGAGAGCTTGACTTTAGTTAGCTACTCGTTACCCCAGACAAACTATCGATACCTAACCTGATCTGCTTCGACGGCTAGAACGGGAAGAACTCAGAACGGGGTGAGAGAGGGGTTCTTCCGGCTCAGCACTACTGTTATGAGTACACCCGAACGTGGTGGAATACAAAGGACGGACAGGGCTGTCACCACCTGCCGCCTACCACTGCAGTTCCGTGGGGTGCAACACAACCTGAGATGACTAGCCAGCACAGGCACCACGCCTAAGCTTTCAATCACTGACCTCCACCCAACGCGAAGGGCTATAGAGGAAACCCCAAACAAGAGTCGCTGTCACTCGCGCAGACTCAGGTACCCGCAGATCAAAGATAAATATGATACTTGCTGAAAGTAAGTTGTAAACTAGCGAAGTACTAAAGACAAGGGACCGAGGACTTACTGAAGATAACTCTTGAATATATTCCTCGGGGGCGGAAATGTCGAGACGAGACCGAGAGAGAAATCCCGGAATCTCTCTACAAAGCTCGGCTGTCACCCGAGCAACTCACCCACTCTCTCCCTACTCTACTCTAAAGATGAGAACTCAAACTCACTAAGCTACTCTTCTCTCCTTTGGATGAATTGATGGATGATTTCTCAAGGTGAAGGAGGGTCCCTTTTATAGCTTCCAGGGCAGTTGCAGGCGTCAAGTGTAAGCTAATGCTCTGCTTAACTGCCACGCGAAGGGGGACAGGTGGCAGCCTCTGGGGGAGGCCGGCCGGCCTAGGCCAGGCCGATCGGCCTGGCCTTGCTGCCCCGTGGCACCGCCTTCTTCAGGGACGCTCTGGATTGCACCCTGAGGTCGGTAACGGTTGCGTTGGATTGAGGCTGTCTGAGAATCCCATGTTGGTGGGCCCTTCAATCCATGCAAATGTAGCTTAGGCCTTTCGGTTCTTTGGATCAAACCGACGTTGATCGCACGTCTCAGGATCATCTGACTTGTGTTTGTGATCATCTGGATCAAGGACGTGGCAAATGGCCACAGAAGGGGGCCGGCCGGCCTGGCATAGGCCGGCCGACCTGGCTTTGTGTCAAATCTGGCTCAGCTTTTGCTTGCTTGCTCCTGCACTCACAAATTATACAAAACTTGTGGAACTCATTAGAAATAATCAATTTTACTTTGTTATGAGCAAGATGAGCCTGAAATGTGACGGAATGTTGGTGGTGAAACCGTATCGTAACGACCACCAACACGCCCCCCTACCTGAACTTTGCTAGTCCCTTAGCAAAGAGTGAATTAAACAACCGGGACTTCCGCAAGGTCAGGGTCATGAGCTCAAGGTATACACAAGTCATATTTCTGAGTTTTCTTTCATACCTTGGATTCTGGTGGCTAACACCCTCATCTTCATTAATTGAGTCTTAGAACAACTCATTGATTGGTCGAGCACTTCTTCCTCTTGGCATTTGGAGTTTTTGATAATTTTATAAAGAAAATGAGGCATTCCCTTGTTATTTCTCAACATCTCTCAATCACTCATAGTGTTTAGATCCTCACCTGGGCTTAGAATCAAGCCTCTCTATTTTATATGGTGGAGTTGTGGAGATGTTGCTCACTCTTCTTTATTTATTTTGCGAGATCGAAGAACTTGTCTAATCATTCCTACTACTCATACATCTTGGCCAAGTGCATGTGTACTTTGATGGTTAAGTCCTTGTTCAAGCATCTTTCATCTTTCCCCTTTCTCTCTCTCTCTCTCTCTCTTTTTTTTCCTTCTGAAGATAAGGAGTGTATCATTCCTTTCTTCATCATCTTTTTTTTTTCAGGGGGATGAGGAGCTTTCGACAATTTGGACTTTATTTATGCTCGTGTACGTGTATGGCCATGATGAACAAGATAGCACGAACGTGAAGGCAAGTAATTCGAGCAAGCTCAAAATTTAGAAGGTAGCTATGTAGAAGTTTCAACTTGAACTTGGTATATGGCTCTGGATAGGACATTTCAAGTTGATGATAACAAGGGTTGCCTTAAGTTTTATTTTCAAAAACAATCTCCAAAACCTTGAATCGGATGGCTCAACTTCTCAAATCATTATATCATAAGAATCAATTAACAAGAGTCAGGCAATCCTAATGAAAGTTCCAAGGCAATGAAATACGTTCTCATGAAATATCACAAGTATATCCAAGGTGTCATGCATAGGGGTTCACTTTCATGAATTTTGATCAAGTTTTAACATTATTTAGCCAGGAATTTTATTTGGATCAAAATCACGAAGGGATCAAATGTAGGGGTTACAAACCGTGTCCTGGAGTCGAGTCGACGACGTTGGCCTCGGGCCCAGGCCGATCGGCCCAGTAGAGGCCGGCCGGCCTGGCCTTGCAGCCAAACGTCTCGATTCAGGTTCCCCGTTCATGTGATTCGCGAGATTACGCAGTGGGCACGGGATCTCCTCGAACGGCTTCAGCAGGGGGCCGGCCTGGCCTGGCATTGTGCCAGGTTTGGTCGTGCCTTGGCCAGCGGCCAGTACAGCTCCTGTACGTCAGTTTTTCTGCGTGCTTCACTGAAAAATCAGTCCGAGGGTTTGGTTGGCACACAAGTGTGTACCAACCATTCATTTTTTTTCTTTTATATATGAGCTTCTTCTTTAAAAATAAATCAATTTATTTCATTCAAACTTAGGGAAAACAAATGTGGGGGTGCTGCATACAAGGGAAAAAATGAATGAAAGAAATCAAAAGGGAAATCTAAACTAGCACCCAAAATTCTAAACTAATTCTAGACCTAACTAATCCTCCTTTGGGCGGTAGAGGTGTTCATTGCCAGTTGCCTTCGCGAGGCGCTTGACCTTGGAGGCCATCGCCTTGCGAAGGATCTCTATCTTATCATCGGCCTCCATTTGCCCGATCACCGCCTCCGCCACGCGCTCATCCATGTTGTTGACCCTCAGCTGCAGTGCGGCGAGCTTCCTCCTCAGCACCTCTACGTCCTCCTCCTCCTCCTCGTCGGACCACTCCATCAGTCCGGGAGGTCCTTGGATCGGAGGGGGCGTCATGAAATGCTTCCTCCCCTCGTCGGGCTTCTTAGGGGCTAAGAAAAGCCCCTTCCCGATGCCTGGCCCTTCCCGGCGTGGAGGGCTAGGACTTCCCGGGGTGTACTGCGGTGAGTACCCCGGTGAGGTGGAGATGAAGAGCGGCACGATCTCCTTCTTGAGCAGCGAGGAGACGGGGCGCTTCCCGATGGCCTTCTTCGGGGACAAAAGTCCCGTGGTTGGCCTTCGGGGCGTCTTGGGCTGCGAACTCCCCTGACCCTCCTCCTGAGGATCACGGAGGGAGGCCCTGCCCAAAGGCGAGCCAGAGAGGCGGCGAGGGGAGGCCGGCCGGCCTGCCCCAGGCCGATCGGCCTGGGGGTGTGGCCGCCGGGCCTCCGGCTGCGCTGCGACGACGTCGACGAACGCCGCCCTCTCAATGATTCGGACGCTGCTGGAGTTGGAGGATCCCGGTGTCCCCTTCAAGGACTCGGACGGGGAACGGCTGTCGTGAGAGGCCGAGTTGGAGTCTTGGTGGCTGGATTGCGAGGCCATGGCTGAGATCTCTCAAAGGAAGGGACGTTTCTAGAGAAGAAGGCTCGAGTGTTCTGAGGGAGAAGAAGAGCGGGGGCCTTTCGTTTTAAAACGACGCTCCTCCCTTTGAAACCCCACAGATTCTCGGAAAGGATAGCAGCGAGACTCATTCAAACGAGGAGCGTCTCGAGTCGAGCTGGTGCTAGGCCGGTCGGCCTGGGTGAGGCCGGCCGGCCTGGCCTTGTCCCGAGAGCCCACGAAATTTTTCGTGCAAGCTTCCTTTGCTCTTCTACCAGAAAATCTTTGTGGTTTGGCTAGAAAAAGTTTAAGAAAAGAAAAAGAAAAATAGAAAAGGGAAATCTATCCTAGATAAGGGTCATTTTTAGGTCCCGCCCGGACCTGGACTAGGTATCTCGGTTAGCTCGTAGACGTCCATCTCTCTGAGCTCCGGCATTTCGGATTCGAGAAATATTTTCAATCTTTGGCCATTGGCCTTGAAAGTATTTCCGTCATTATCCTGGAGGGTTATCGCGCCATGATCGGCGGCATCTAAGACGCTAAAAGGACCTTCCCACTTACTTCTAAGCTTACCATGACCAAACAAGCGAATACGGGAGTTAAAGAGTAATACCTGATCTCCCGCTTTGAAATGCTTGGTCTTGATGCGCTTGTCATGCCATCTCTTTGTTCTTTCTTTATATAGCTTGGCGTTGTGGTAGGCCTTTTCCCTCCATTCATCCAGCTCGTCCAATTGCATTCTTCTTTTGAGTCCGGCCGTCTGGAGATCCATGTTCCACATCTTGATCGCCCAATGGGACTTGAATTCTAGCTCAACCGGTAAGTGGCATGTCTTGCCATATACCAGCTGGTAGGGAGTCATCCCTATCGGTGTTTTGAACGCTGTTCTATATGCCCAAAGTGCTTCCGGTAATTTTCGCTTCCACCCTGTCCCCATTGCATTGACCGTCTTTTGCAGAATGTTCTTGATTTGTTTGTTTGATGTTTCTGCTTGCCCACTGGTCTGGGGGTGATAAGGTGTAGCCACTCGGTGGTCTACTCCTAAGTCGCTTAGGCACTTCCGGAACGTCTTGTCGATGAAGTGTGATCCTCCATCACTGATCACGACTTGAGGTACTCCAAAACGGGGAAAGATGATCTCTTCGAACATCTTCCTTGAATTTTTCGAGTCGGCTGCCGTGCACGGAAGTGCCTCCACCCATTTGGAAACATAATCGACTGCCACCAGGATATACTCACACTGCTCGGATGCAGGGAAAGGACCCATAAAGTCTATTCCCCACACGTCGAAAATCTCCAACTGAAGGTTATTTTGCAGTGGCATAGCGTCACGGGCGTTGATATTCCCGTGTCTCTGACACCTGGCACATCTCCGTACGAATTCCTTAGCGTCTCCATACATGGTTGGCCAGAAGAATCCACTCTGCCAGACCTTTGCATGGGTTCGGAAAGTTCCGTAATGTCCTCCGTACGGTGATGAATGGCAACGATCAAGGATCTTATGTGTTTCCTCATGAGGGATGCATCGTCGGAGCAACCCGTCAGCACAAACTTTGAACAGATAGGGGTCATCCCAAAGGTGAAATCTGCTGAGGTAGATTAGCTTCTTTTTGTCTTCTCCTGGAGGCACATATCCAGTCACCATGAAATTTACCAAGTTTGCGTACCATGGACTGGATGTGGTGACCTTGAGGAGAGTATCATCTCTGAGATAGTCATTGATCAGAAGATCCGACCCTTGAACCTGCATTCTTGAGAGATGATCTGCCACACAATTATCTGTCCCCTTCTTGTCTCGTATTTCTAGATCAAACTCTTGAAGGAGCAGAATCCAACGGATGAGTCGTGGCTTAGCATCTTTCTTGGTCAAGAGGTACTTTAGTGCAGCATGGTCTGTGTATACTATCACCTTGGCACCAACCAAGTAAGATCTGAACTTGTCCATGGCAAACACCACTGCCAGGAGTTCCTTCTCCGTTGTCGCGTAATTCAACTGAGCTCCGGTCAATGTCTTGCTTGCATAAGATATAGCGTAATGCTGTTTATCCTTGCATTGACCGAGCACTGCCCCGACTGCATAGTCGCTAGCGTCGCACATGATCTCGAATGGAAGATTCCAATCGGGCGGTTGTATGATGGGAGCTGAGCTAAGTGCCTTCTTGAGGGTGTAGAAGGCGAGAAGGCAATCTTCGTCGAAGTTGAAGGGTGCTTCTTTAGCCAGGAGGCTTGTAAGAGGTCTGGCTACCCGGGAGAAATCTTTGATGAATCTTCGGTAAAAGCCAGCATGACCCAGAAAACTTCGCACACCCTTGACATTCGTCGGGGGTGGTAGTTGTTCGATAACTTCTATTTTTGCCTTGTCAACTTCTATTCCTCTTTCTGACACCTTGTGTCCCAGCACAATTCCTTCTCTGACCATGAAGTGGCACTTTTCCCAATTTAGGATAAGGTGATGCTCTTCGCACCTCTTGAGAACTCTTTCCAAGTGCTCAAGACAGTTGTCGAAGGTTTTACCATATACGGTAAAGTCATCCATGAATACTTCCATGATCTGTTCGATCAGGTCAGAGAATATCGCCATCATACACCGCTGAAATGAAGCAGGTGCGTTGCATAGGCCGAAAGACATCCGCCGGTAGGCGAATGTTCCGTAGGGGCAGGTGAAGGTAGTCTTGCTCTGATCATCGGGATGAATGGGAATTTGATGATAACCAGAGTATCCATCAAGGAAGCAGAAAAATGAGTGGTTTGCCAACCGCTCAAGCATTTCGTCGATGAAGGGGAGAGGAAAGTGATCTTTACGGGTAGCTTTGTTAAGCTTCCTGTAATCGATACACATCCTCCATCCAGTAACGGTCCTCTGAGGGATAAGTTCATTCTTCTCGTTCTGGATAACTGTCATTCCACCCTTCTTCGGCACAACTTGAACTGGGCTGACCCATTCACTGTCTTGCACGGGGTAGATTATACCCGCGTGCAGAAGCTTCAACACTTCTTTCTTGACTACCTCCCTCATCGCATCATTCAGCCGTCGTTGATGTTCTCTAGACGGCGTATGGTCCGGCTCCATAGGTATGCGATGGGTGCATAAACTGGGGTTGATCCCCTTCAAGTCCTGTAGAGAATACCCGAAGACAGACCGGTACTTCTCTAGGACTGTGATAAGCTGCCGAGTCTCATTCTCTGTCAGTTTGTCACTGATGACGACTGGCGAGCGTCGGTCATTGTGGAGGAAAGCGTATCTAAGTCCAGGAGGCAGCGGCTTCAACTCAGGAGGGGGGTGTTGTGGCTTTTCTTCCTCGTTGAGTTTTATAAAACCGTCCGTTTCTGCCTCTTGGATGAAATGATTAGCCTCTTCAGCCTGTGAGGACTGAGCTTGCTCTTCTTGAGCGGAGCTAACTGCTTTCTCCACTGGGTCTGTCTCGGATCGGGCCTCTGCGATAGTGTTCACTGACCACACAAGGCTGACCGGGATGATCTCTTTACCAACCTTGAACTGTATCGTGGCTCGATCATGGTTCGGGTTGGCAAGGTGCTCTATTGGCTATCCGATCAGGAAGAAGTTGTCACCTCTAGGGATATCGAAAATGTGGAAGTCTAGGAAAATCCTGTTGCGTCCCATGTGTACGGGCACAACACGGATGATTCCTCTACATTCCATCATCTGGCCGTCGATCCACTTGAGGTGCTTACGGGAGAAGGACCGGGGTTCGTCTGGTTGCACTTGTGATGCGAGTGCACTTGATATGATATTACTCCCGACCTTCGGGTCGTAGGCAACTTCCTGAGAGTCAGTTCCCTCAATAGCGCAATGGAGTACTCTGAAGTTGCGGGTAATTCGGATGATGTCTTCGCAACTTTCAATTTCCTCCGTCCATTCCTTGCTCATGATCGCAGATATACCCTCGATCTGCGGTACGGCTTCTGGAATGAACGCCTTAGACCTTGAACTTGCGCACACTTGTTCCATGGGCATACGTGATGTATTGCCGATCTCCAAGTACTCTTCTTCTGTAAAGAGCTCGGGAATGAAGTGCGGCAGATCGTCAAGAATAATTTCATGGTCTGAGGACTTGGGGTGCTCGAGCACTTCCTCTATGATCGGAGGAGGCGGATCGAATGTGAGGGCGAGTAGTGGCTGCTTGTCTGTGGGGTTTGTTGGTGGTGTTGGTGGGTCGTCGAAGACGCCAGTGTACTCGGTAGAGTTGAGAACCTTTTCCAAGATTTCTCGTACCTCATCCACTGTCTTGTATAGCACTGACCCTGCGGAGGTGATGTTCAAGAACTGTGCACTCTCCGGCTTCAATGCACCAACAAAATGCTGCATAAGCATTTCCTCTGGAATGTTATGCGGTGGCCCTGAGTTGGCCAATTTTATGAACTGCTCCCACGTGGCTCCAAGTGACTCATTGCCTTGCTGATATGTCATCAACTCAACTCTGAGTTTCAAGATCTTGGAGACAGGGTAAAAGAACAGACAAAACTCGTCCTTCAACTTGATCCAATCTCCGCTAAATCCCCTTGCAGTCCGGTCGTACCAAGATTTTGCATTTCCCATCAGAGAAAATGGGAAAAGTTTCCATCGTATAGTGTCTTGGTTTACGCCGGGTATAATCAGAAGAGAGCAATTCTCCTCGAAAACCTGCAAGTGAGCATAGGGACTTTCGTCCTTCGTTCCACCGAAAGACTGTGCATGAACCATGGCAACGAGACTGGGACGGATCTCGAAGCCATGAGGTGGTATGGGGTGGCAAGATGAAGGCGGTTCCAAATACTCGCTAGATGGAACCGTCGGGTAACTAGGAGAAAACTCCATGTGGTAGATGGTTATGGGGGTAAAAGTGTACGGCTAAAAAGATCCTACACTAGTGTTGCTACCGTTCCCCGGCAACTGGCGCCAGAAAAGCTTGTTGGCACTCCTTAGCCTAACTAAAATCTACAAGCGCACGGAGTCCGATGTAGCCTTTCACCAGGGGAGTAAGAACCTGGATATCGAATCCAAGGAACGGTAGACGCGACTAGCCTAGAACTTTTCTAACCGGATCCACCAAGGAGAAAAAGGATAAATGGGTAGAGAGCTTGACTTTAGTTAGCTACTCGTTACCCCAGACAAACTATCGATACCTAACCTGATATGCTTCGACGGCTAGAACGGGAAGAACTCAGAACGGGGTGAGAGAGGGGTTCTTCCGGGCTCAGCACTACTGTTATGAGTACACCCGAACGTGGTGCAATACAAAGGACGGACAGGGCTGTCACCACCTGCCGCCTACCACTGCAGTTCCGTGGGGTGCAACACAACCTGAGATGACTAGCCAGCACAGGCACCACGCCTAAGCTTTCAGTCACTGACCTCCACCCAACGCGAAGGGCTATAGAGGAAACCCCAAACAAGAGTCGCTGTCACTCGCGTAGACTCAGGTACCCGCAGATCAAAGATAAATATGATAACTTGCTGAAAGTAAGTTGTAAACTAGCGAAGTACTAAAGACAAGGGACCGAGGACTTACTGAAGATAACTCTTGAATATATTCCTCGGGGGCGGAAATGTCAAGACGAGACCGAGAGAGAAATCCCGGACTCTCTCTACAAAGCTCGGCTGCCACCCGAGCAACTCACCCACTCTCTCCCTTACTCTACTCTAAAGATGAGAACTCAAACTCACTAAGCTACTCTTCTCTCCTTTGGATGAATTGATGGATGCCCTCTCAAGGTGAGGAAGGGTCCCTTTTATAGCTTTCAGGGGCGGTTGCAGGCGTCAAGTGTAAGCTAATGCTCTGCTTAACTGCCACGCGAAGGGGGACAGGTGGCAGCCTCTGGGGGAGGCCGGCTCGGCCTGGCCTTGCTGCCCCGTGGCACCGCCTTCTTCAGGGACGCTCTGGATTGCACCCTGAGGTAGGTAACGGTTGCGTTGGATTGAAGCTGTCCGAGAATCCCATGTTGGTGGGCCCTTCAATCCATGCAAGTGTAGCTTAGGCCTTTCGGTTCTTTGGATCAAACCGACGTTGATCGCACGTCTCATGATCATCTGACTTGTGTTTGTGATCATCTGGATCAAGGACATGGCAGTTGGCCACAGAAGGGGGCCGGCCGGCCTGGCATAGGCCAGCCGGCCTGGCTTTGTGTCAATTCTGGCTCCTCTTTTGCTTGCTTGCTCCTGCACTCACAAATTATACAAAACTTGTGGAACTCATTAGAAATAATCAATTTTACTTTGTTATGAGCAAGATGAGCCTGAAATGTGACGGAATGTTGGTGGTGAAACCGTATCGTAACGACCACCAACACAGAGCCGCCCGGAACTTTGGGTCGGATCTTCCTGCCTAAGTTCCGACGCACAGAAAACTTGTGAATGGAGGGTTTTTGTGTGTTTGTGTCTCTCGTGTGTATATGTCATCTCAAGTATAAGCACTTCAACAATCTAAACTCGTCAAGCACGCCCCCCTTGATTGTACGGTGATCCTATACTCAAATTCGAATTATAAAATAAATTTAAATCGTCCGATAGACTTCGTCACCATACGAATAAGAATTGGGGACCTTCCTTTCACCTTTCTTTTCTTTTCTTTTGATTTTATTCCTGCACAACTCATGCAAAGCATTATATCCAAATTTACATTGTCATTAATTACCAAAACTAGATTAAGTGCCTAGATGCACTTTCAATCTCCCCCTTTTTGGTAATTGATGACAACACAAATTTGGCTCACAAGATAGAAATAAAATTCATGTTTTTCATCCAAATAGAATTGGCGAAGCTCCCCCTAAACATGAGCATGTATAACTCAAATGGCCTCAAATGCCAATGCTCATGTTCATGTAAGAACTCCCCCTTGATCATTGCATACATGTGCATAAGTGTGATAAAATCAACGTGATGCATATGACAAGATATTCACATCAACAAAAGTGAGAAATAACAATTCACCATACATAAGCATCACAACCAAATTATTAACCAAGTTCAACATCACACTAACATCACAACCACGATTAAGTCTTACAAATAAAGGTTCTCGCTTGGCACACATCAAGCATAACACAAATCACAAATAAGTTCTTACATGTCCATGAACTAAAACATGAATAAAGATAAAAGATGGTGGTGAGGGTCTCCCAAAGCCCAAATTCACTCCCCCTTTGTCATCAAAGACCAAAAAGAGAGCTACTCATCGTCTTCATCACCATCGTCCTCCTCATCATCGTCCTCCTCATCGTCCTCTTCCTCTTCTTTTTCCTCGGCTTCTTCTTCTTCATCTTCCTCTTCCTCATCTTGCTCCTCTTCTTCTTCAACTTGAGAAGCACCAAATATATATCCTTGAGAAGTTCCCTCCCAAGGATTATAGAAAGATGGTGGTGGAGGAAACTCCCTAGGCGCACGAACGGGAGAATGTGGAAGATTGTCCTTGGTCATGATTTCTTTTTGCCGACGCTCAAACTTAATCATTTCTTCATCCAAAAATTGGCGAGTCTCACGAATGTCTTGAGCGTTTTGCTTGCACATGTTGAAGCAAGCAAAGACTCCTTGGAGAATAGAGTCAAGCTTGCCCTTCTTCCCGGTGCCGCTAGTAGATGGAGCAAAAGAAGGAGATGGGGCCGGCGGTGCTTGTGCTTGTGCTTGTGAAGAAGAAGCTCCACGAGATGGTGAGGATGGGGCTTGAACCGGCACATAAGGCTTGTTCTTGAGTTTGAGAAGTTGTGCGATCTTGCCCGGGGAGGAGTGATACGGTGAATGCACTCGATCGGCTAGGATGTTGACACCACTGGCATTCTTGATCATGTGAAAAATGTATGGTGCATAGTGGCAACCGCTAGTGGCATCATGAGAGCAATAGATGATTTCATTCCAAATGAAATTGAAAACCTTGAACTTGGGCTTGCCGGGAGCCATTTGGAATAGCAAGTTCTTGGCTCTCTTGGAAATGTTGTCCACATCTCCGGCTCTAGGATATAATGTGCCTCGAAAGAGTTGGTTAAGCAACTTGTAAAAGGGTGAGAGACCATGATATTTACCAAGTTGCACATCTCCATAATCTCCATCATACATGAACATCATCTTGGTCTCCTCAAGCTCCAAGCCACGGTGAAGATCCACTTTGCTACGATCATTTCTAGTATGAGCATAAGCAGTCTCCTCCGCTAGTCCAAACATTCCGGCAAACTCAAACAATGTCACTGAGAAACGTTTGCCATTGGTCGTCCAATGCATCTCATCTCGAGCTTGATCAATCCAAAGAGTGGCATAGAATTGAGCCACTATTTCCTCGTTGTACGGACACTGAAAACCCATGATGTTTGCCACATCCATCTCCACACATCTCCTATGCACATCCCATATCACCGGTTCAAGGGGACCGGTGATGCCATCGATGTAGTGCCAGTCAACCCACTTCATGGGTGTGCAAATGTGACCAATGTGCAGAATCAGTGACTCATACCAATCGGCCTGATGCGGAAGCCAAAAGCGAGGATCCCCCTTGAGCTGCTTGTGAGGGATGGATCTGGGGTCCTCATGCTCACTGAACCTCATAGGCTTCATGCTATTGGCCGCTAGCCGAAAGTTCACCAAAGGTGGATCATCAAGAGCACGGCTAGGAATCCCAAGACTGATGATGTTCTGAACAAGAAAGGATAGATCAATGTTGTCATTGTAGAGAGGCCCTTCTTGTCTTCGTTGAGTGTTTGATTTGGATCTGCTATAGGTACGGAGCTCCTTGCTCTTTCCCTTAGCGGCACCCCTGCCGCGTACACTCCTAGAAGACGATCCTTGTGAGGTTCTCTTGCTCTTCCCAACCTCCCTAATCTCCTCATCGGACTCGGTCTCCGACTCTTGTGTATTGTGCCTCTTCAAAGGTGCGGGAGGTGGTGGCTTCTTGCCGGAAACCTTGGTACGACCCATCTGGACAGATATAAGAATTGAGGATCAATAGATGAATCAAAGTTGAATGACTAGAAAGAATTGTCATGCTCTCAGCCCTGTCGGATCTTCCGGCTATGCGTCGGATGATCCGACGGGCGGATCTTCCGACGCATAGTCGGATGATCCGACAGGCCCCGAGCAGAAACAAAAAGTTCATGGAATCGAAGTTCTAGCCCATCATCTGAGATAAGATTCTAGGCATGAGTTCTAGGCATGTATTCAAGATGATTCACCAAAGGAAATCCACTAGAACATCCTACATTGATAGATCGGGCAAAAGGGAGTTTGAATGAAAACCTAGAGTTCATGGAATCGAAGTTTTAGGCCACCAACTGAGATAAGATTCTAGGCATGAGTTCTAGGCATGTATTCAAGATGATTCACCAAAGGAAATCCACTAGAACCTCATACATTGAGAGATCGAGCGAAAGGAAGTTTGAATGAAGTTTGAATGAGATACCTTTGAGATTTCCCGCGAAAACTCCGGAAGATCCGATGGGAATCGAACCTCCGATGCTTGGGGAGTCTAAAGGTGCTTGAAGATCACGAATCCCTTGGGTGGAATCAAAAATCGCCGCGTGCAGTGGTGGAGAGAGGGGAGCGGGCGCCGGCGGTGGAAAAAGAAGGAACTGTGGGCTGAACGGTTAAGTCCCGATATTTATAGTTGAGGCACTGGCCGTATGATCCGACGTAGGGTCGGATGATCCGATGGAGCAGAGATACCCGGAAGATGCCGCGTAAGATCCGGCAGACTGATATGGACCGGATGATCCGGCCATGGGTCGGAAGATCCAGCGAGGTGATTTTCACCGGAAGATGCTGGGTAAGATCCGGATGGCTTATATGGACCGGATGATCCGGCTAAGGGCCGGATGATCCGGTGGACAGGAAAACTAGAAATTTTCTAGATGAGATTCGAACGATGATTTTGAGAGATTTAGCTTATGGACATATAAGAACACTTGCCCCAAATTGATCAGCCACAATCATCATTACATAACCATGACCAATTTGAGACAAGAAATGATCCAACGATCACAAATCCAAATATTTTTGAAAAACTCACACAAAAATCGTTTTAAATCTATTCTAGGCAACAATCAAGGTGCATGCAACATGTCAAGCCAAGTAACGAGAATCCAAGATATTTAGCTCACTCCTTAGAGAACAAAACCTTTGCTCATCAAGAGGCTTTGTGAAGATATCGGCTAGTTGACTTTCGGTCCCTACATGGCTTAGGGCGATATCTCCTTTGGCTTCATGATCTCTAAGGAAATGGTGTCTAATGTTAATGTGCTTGGTTCTTGAATGTTGGACGGGATTGTTGGCTAGTTTTATGGCACTCTCATTGTCACACAAGAGTGGAATATTTTTGAACTCACAACCAAAGTCTCTCAAAGTTTGTCTCATCCATAGGAGTTGGGCACAACAAGCACCGGCCGCGACATACTCGGCCTCGACGGTGGATAGCACAACGGAATTTTGTTTCTTAGAGCTCCATGACACCAAGGACCGACCAAGAAATTGGCAAGTCCCGGTAGTACTCTTTCGATCTACCTTGCAACCGGCATAATCCGAATCAGAATAGCCAAGTAAATCAAAAGTGGAGCCCTTAGGATACCACAAGCCAAGGTTAGGAGTATGCACCAAATATCTAAAAATTCTCTTTACGGCCATTAAATGACATTCCTTAGGATTGGCTTGAAATCTTGCACACATGCACACACTAAGCATTATATCGGGCCTAGATGCACAAAGATAAAGCAAAGAACCAATCATGGAGCGATATACCTTTTGATCAACTAATTTTCCTTCTTCATTGAGATCAAGATGTCCATTCACCGGCATTGGAGTTTTGATAGCTTTAGCCTCGGCCATGTCAAACTTCTTGAGCATATCACTTGTATATTTGGTTTGACATATGAAAGTTCCGTTCTTCAATTGCTTGATTTGAAATCCGAGAAAGAACTTTAATTCACCCATCATAGACATCTCAAATCTTTTGGTCATGATCCTACTAAACTCCTCACAAAACTTTTCATTAGTAGAACCAAAGATAATATCATCAACATATATTTGACATACAAACAAATCTTTGTCTACTTTTTGAGTAAAGAGAGTAGAATCGGCTTTGCCCATTCACAAATCCGTTCTTGAGAAGAAAATCCTTAAGGCATTCATACCATGCTCTAGGAGCTTGCTTGAGCCCATAGAGCGCCTTATGGAGCTTGTACACATAGTCGGGGTGGTCAAGATCTTCAAATCCCGGTGGTTGCTCCACATACACTAGCTCGGAGAGAGGTCCATTCAAGAAATGCACTCTTGACATCCATTTGATAAAGCTTGAAATCATGATGTGTGGCATAGGCTAGAAGAATGCGAATGGATTGAAGCCTTGCCACCGGAGCATAAGTTTCACCAAAATCTAGACCTTCAATTTGAGTATAGCCTTGAGCAACCAATCTAGCCTTGTTTCTTGTGACAATGCCATGTTCATCTTGCTTGTTCCGGAAAACCCACTTGGTGCCAATCACATTTTGCTTGGGCCTTGGGACTAATTCCCAAACTTCATTTCTTGTGAAATTGTTTAATTCTTCTTGCATGGCCACAATCCAATCCGCATCACCAAGAGCATCTTCTACCTTAAGAGGTTCCAAAGAGGAAACAAACGAGTAACATGCACAAAAATTTGCTAAACGTGAACGAGTGGTTACCCCTATTCGGATGCTCCCAAGGATATTATCAACGGGATGATCCCGTTGTACACTTTGATGTACTCTTGGGTGTGAGGATGTTGATTGACGTTGAATGAATCCATCATCATCTTGGTCATGAGAATCATCAACTTGAGCTTCATCACCTTGAACTCCCCCTTGATCATTGCCATGATCATGATCGTCACCATGAACTTGATCTTGATCTTGAAGAGAGCTTGGTGCTTCAACTCTTGTTGATGATGATGGATCAATATTTGTATTCGCCGGAACTTGATCCTTGTCTTGAGCTTCTTGCGGTCGCACTTCACCTATACCCATTCTCATAATAGATTCGCTTGGAGGCTCTTCATTTTCTACAAAGTCATTCTCAACTTGCTCTACTTGAGAGCCGTTTGTTTCATCAAATTTCACATCTACCGTGACCTCAACACAACAGGAGGTTTTGTTGAAGACACGATAGGCGTGTTCATGAGTTCCATAACCAAGTAAGAAACCTTCATCTACTTTAGGTGCAAATTTAGAGCTCTTGGTTTTCTTATTAAGTATATAACATTTGCATCCAAAAACTCTAAAGTAATGCACTTTGGGTTTGTTACCGGTGAGTGCTTCATATGGAGTCTTGCTCAAGTACTTGTTTAGAAAGAGACGGTTAGAGGCATGGCAAGCCTTGTTAACCGCCTCGGCCCAAAATATATCCGGAGTCTTGTATTCATCAAGCATTGTTCTTGCCATCTCAATCAACGTCCGATTCTTCCTCTCAACAATGCCATTTTGTTGAGGAGTATATGGAGCGGAAAGTTCATGCTTGATCCCTTCTTCATCAAGTAGTTCTTCAACATTTGTATTTCTAAACTCCGAGCCATTGTCACTTCTCATGTGCTTGACCTTCAACTCAAATTCATTTTGAGCTCTTCTAATAAATTTCTTGATAATCCCTTGAGCTTCACTCTTGTCCCTCAAGAAAAATACCCAAGTGAATCTTGAGTAATCATCCACAATCACTAGACCATATTTGTTTCCACCAATACTAATATAAGCAATTGGTCCAAATAAATCCATATGAATCAACTTCAATGGTCTAGAGGTAGTCAATATAGTCTTGGGTGGATGAGAAGCACCAACTTGTTTCCCGGCTTGACAAGCGCTACATAACCTATCTTTCTCAAACAAAACATTTGTTAATCCTAGAATGTGTTCATCCTTTTGAAGTTTGGCCAAGTTCCTCATGCCAACATGAGCTAGCCGGCGATGCCAAAGCCAACCCAAGCTAGATTTTGCCACTAAACAAGTCTTCGGTTCCACTTTAGTGGTTGTGAAATCAACCAAATAAAGCTTTCCCTTAAGTTGACCCGTAAAAGCAATAGAGGAATCCTCCCTTCTAAGAATGTTCACACCCTCATTAGTAAAGAGACAATTGTAGCCTTTCTCACAAAGTTGTGAAACCGACAACAAGTTGTATCCCAAAGAATCAACTAAATAAACATTTGAAAGAGATGAATCGTTTGAGATAGCAATGTCACCTTGACCAACAACATCACCATGATTGTTATCACCAAATGTAATTCTTTCAATGGGTGAGTCATATTCTTCTAACTTGGTAAACATACTCTTCTCTCCGGTCATATGATTTGAACAACCACTATCAAGCAACCATGAAGAACCACCGGAGGAATATGCCTACAAAACAAGTTAAGCTTTGTGTTTAGGTACCCAAACGAGCTTGGGTCCTTGGGTGTTAGAACTAGGCAACTTTGGCACCCAAACACTCTTCATCATCTTCTTGGCATGAATACCAACATACTTGACAACCATTCTCCCATTGTGGTCCCACATGACCGAATAATCAATAGTGTAGTTGGGAGATGGCTTGTGCTCATTGATCTTCTCACTTGTCTTCCCGAAGTTGAGCCCTTCGCACCCTTGCTAGGGGTCACAACAACGGGCTTTGCTATTGGGGTGGTCTCCCTTGACACACCATGAGCAAAGTTCATCAAATCACAAAGGTTGGCACCTTGAGTGAACAATGGCACATCTTTTCCTTGGATCCTTTTCGTGCCATTTGCTTTTCCTCCTCTAGTGTATCCAAGTCCATACTTGATGTTAGGATATCTCTCGGCATGATAAGCCGGATGGGACTCAAATACACTCTTCTCTTGAGCCTTTCCTTTGCCCTTGCCAATGACCTTGTTCAACTCTTTGAGTTGAGTGTCTTTTGCCTTGATCTCCTTCTCTAGCTTGACAAGGTTAGCAACACAAGAATCCACATCTATTTTATAACATCTTGAGCAACCTTTGCTAGTGGAGGCATCGGAGTCAAGAGTGACTTTGGAGTCGGCCTTGATGCTTTTCCGAAGAATGTCATACTTAGCTTCACGGTCTTTGTACTTGACCTCAAGGCTTGAATGCCTTTGTTGAAGCTCACTATGAACATTCTTTAGATTAGCTAGAGAGTCATTTGCCTTGGTCATTTCCTTAGACATCCTCTCATTTGAGTCCTTAGCCAATGACAAGTCAACGGCCAATTTCTCCACCTTAACCTTCTCCTCATCTAGAGCTTTCTCAAGAGCAAGGTTTCTCTCCTTTTCAAGGATGAGCAAGTCTTCTTGCCTATCAAGAGTAGCTTCTCTCTTATCCAATTTCTCCATAAGCTTTTTAATATGCTTAGCACCTTTCTTGCCAAAAGCATTTACTAAGTTCTTATCATGTTTAGCTTCTTCATCTTCTAGATTTTCTATGTCACTAGGTGTTGAGGGAGTAGATGATGGAGGAGTGGGATCGATTAGTACCTTAGTCCCTTGTGCCATGAGACACATGGGAGCTTCATCATCATCATCACTATCAAGGTTCTTGAAGAGTCTTGGTGTTGGTGAAGAATCATGAATGGCAAGAGTTGCCACACCTTCCTTGTCGGAGTCATCACTAGAATCCCAACCTTCACCAACATGAGCATGTCCATTCTTCTTCTTGTAATCATTGCTCTTCTCCTTGTACTTCTTGTCATAGGACTTGTCCTTTGACCTCTTGTCTTCCTTGCCTTCCTTCTTGTGAGGGCAATCCGCAATGTAATGCCCTCTCTCACCACACTCATAGCATCTTCGTTGTGAGACCGGCTTCTTAACACCTTTTCTCTTGATGAAGTTCTGTATTCTCTCACCATCATAGCGGTTTCTTCATCGGTGGTTGCTTCATCACTAGAGTCTTCCTTCTTGCGAGACTTGGAAGGCTTTGAAGGTTTGTCCTTGATTTCACTCTTCTTGCTAGGCTCGGCCTTGAATGCAATGGCCTTGACTTCTTGAGGCTCACTAGTCTTGACCTTGACTTTCTCCACTCTATGTGACTCATGATATTGCAACTTGTTGTATAGGTCAATGGGAGTCATGAGCTTGAACTTCCTCTTGTCTCTAATCATGGTAGCAAGGTGTGGGTCTCTTGGGGCATATGCTCTAAGCATCTTCTTTGTGACCTTGTGCTCATCCCAATCATCACTACCAAGAAGTCTAATTGCGGACACAAGAAGCTTCAATCGATTGTACATGGCTTCCAAGTCTTCATCATCTTTCATTGTGAAAGCCTCGAGTTCTCCTTGAAGTGCATCCATCTTTCCTTCCTTGATAATCTCATCACCTTCATGTGACCTTCTAAGCTCATCCCAAATTTCTTTGGCTACCTCAATTCCCCTAACCTTGTTGTACTCATATGTGCTCAAGCAACTCCTAAGAATGATGACGGCTTGAGCATTGCGGTAGTTGTCATGTTCTTGTTCTCTTGTGAGGGGTGGCTTGGCTTTCTTGTCGATGCCCACACATGTCACGGTCCAAAGATGTGGATGAAGA
Source organism: Urochloa ruziziensis (assembly GCA_015476505.1). NCBI lineage: Eukaryota > Viridiplantae > Streptophyta > Magnoliopsida > Poales > Poaceae > Urochloa > Urochloa ruziziensis. The sequence goes on from CM027118.1 coordinate 21,919,796, forward strand.
CCATACAAGTACATCTTCATGTCATCCTTCCATCGAGAATAATCATTTCCATCAAAGTGCGGAAACTTGCCCAATTGAACCGATGAGAATGAAATTGCATCCGGATCTTTCTTGGATGAGGATGAGGAAGTATCATCATACTTGTGAGGAACATTGTGAAAGCTTGCAAGAACTTCCTTTTCTTTCATCTTCTCTTTCACAATCTTGAGAGCTCTTCTTTCAACTTTTTCATCAAACTTCTTCTTGAGCTTCTCTTTTCTCTTCTTGTTCTTCTCGACCTCATCCAAGGTCTCTTCAACATCACTCACATCAAAATCATCGTCGCTTGACACGATCACTTCATGAGTGTCTTCCTTGTTTGAACCGCCAACACCGGAACCATCCCCGGAAGGAGCCATAGTGTTTTCTCTTAGGTGATTAAACCTTAATCAAGAGAACCTGCTCTGATACCAATTGAAAGGACCAACACTAGGCCTAGAGGGGGGTGAATAGGGCCTGTTAAAAATCCTGAAAAATTCTTCACGAAATTGTCAGATGGTCGGATGATCCGACGCAGTCTCGGATCTTCCGGCTCCCGGAAGATCCGACACTGTGTAGGATCTTCCGACACAGAGAGGAGACTAACTTCGAGATTCAAAAACTAACAAGCTATTCAAGATTCTATTTGAATACAAAGCTGCTAGATGAAGTAACTGAGCACCTAAGTATGATCTCTAAGGTCGAACAACACCTAGCACATGGATCGGGCACAAATAAGGTGAAGAACAACAAGAACAATAGCAAGAACAAAGAGACACAAGATTTGTTCCCGAGGTTCACTCCACAAAGGAGCTACGTCCCTGTTGAGGGGTTCACAAAGAACCGGGTTGTCACTAACCCCTTGCCTCCCTCAATCAACCACAAAGGAAGATTGAGTCACTTACTATTGCTCTCACAAAGAGAGGGGAAATACAAACTTTCCGGTGCTCAAACTACAAAGGAATGGGAGCTACCGGCGATGCCTAACCGTCTAGGAGCAAAGCTCCAAGAGTAACAAACGTGGATCGACGAATCAAGCTTGCTTCAAGTGCTTCTTGAGATGAACGAATCAAAGCTCACAAGTGCTCAAAGCTCTCACACTCAATCTTTTCCTCTCACTCAAACCCTAGGTGAATCAAGGCAAGAATCAAGCTTTTGGGTGGAGTAGAGGAGTGCAATCAATGCTCTTGGAGTGTGTTTGGTCGTGGAGGCAGCAGCATTGAATGAGGGGGTGAGGGGGTATAAATACCCAACCCCCAAAAACTAGCCGTTATGTGTTCTGCGAAGGGGTACCGGATCTTCGGCGTAGGGCCGGATCTTCCGAGATTTGAATTCATAAGGCTGAAACACTGAAATATGGCTAAGTCATGAAAGTTCCGACACAAGGGCCGGATGATCCGGTGGAAGTTCCGATGTAAGTTCCGACACAAGGTCCGGATCATCCGATGGAAAAATATTAGAGACAGAGCCGACCGGAACTTTGGGTCGGATCTTTCGGTGGAAGTTCCGACGCCTGAGGGAGAGACGCAGAAACATGAAATTTGGCTAAGTGTTGGAAGTTCTGAAGCAAGGGTCGGATCTTCCGACGGAAAATTAATTTCAGACAGAGCTGCCCGGAACTTTGGGTCGGATCTTCCGGCCTAAGTTCCGGCGCCTGAAGAGAAGACACAAAATCTGTCTAAGTGTTGAAAGATCCGGTGCAAGGGTCGGATCTTCCGGCGGAAAATTAATTCCAGACAGAGCCGCCCGGAACTTTGGGTCGGATCTTCCGGCCTAAGTTCTGACGCACAGAAAACTTGTGAATGGAGGGTTTTTGTGTGTTTGTGTCTCTCGTGTGTATATGTCATCTCAAGTATAAGCACTTCAACAATCTAAACTCGTCAAGCACGTCCCCCTTGATAGTACGGTGATCCTATACTCAAATTTGAATTATAAAATAAATTTAAATCGTCCGATAGACTTCGTCACCATACGAATAAGAATTGGGGACCTTCCTTTCACCTTTCTTTTCTTTTCTTTTGATTTTATTCCTGCACAACTCATGCAAAGCATTATATCCAAATTTACATTGTCATTAATTACCAAAACTAGATTAAGTGCCTAGATGCACTTTCAGATAACTCCTGAAGTATATTCCTCTCGGGTGGAAATGTTGAGATGAGACCGAGAGGAAATCCCGGGCTCTCTCTACAAAGCTTGGCTGTCACCCAAGCAACTCACCCACTCTCTCCCTAATCTAACTCTAAAGATGAAAACTCCTTACTAGACTTCTCTTCTCTCCTTTGGATGGATTGATGGATGCTTTCTCAAGGTGAAGGGGGTCCCTTTTATAGTCTTCAAGGGTGGTTGCAGGCGTCAAGCTTAAGCTAACCCTCTGCTTAACTGCCACATGAAGGAGGGCACGTGGCGGCCTCTGGGGGAGGCCGACCAGCCTAGGCCAGGCCGATTGGCCTGGCCTGGCTGCGCCTTGGCACCGCCTTCTTCAGGGATGCTCTGGATTGCTCCCTGAGGTCGGTAACGGTTGCTTTGGATCAAAGCTGTCCGAGAATCCAAAGTTGGTGGGCCCTTCAATCCATGCAAGTGTAGCTTAGGCCTTTCGGGTCCTTGGATCAAACCGACGTTGATCTCACGTCTCAGGATCTTTGGTGTTGTATTTGGGATCTCCTGGATCAATAACGTGGCAAAGGGGCCCAGAAGGGGGCCGGTCGGCCTATGCTAGGCCGGCCGGCCTAGCTTTGTGTCCAAAGTTCTTCGTCTTTTGCTTGCTTGCTTCTGCACTCACAAATTATACAAAACTTGTGGAACTCATTAGAAATAACCAATTTCACTTTGTTATGAGCAAGATGAGCCTGAAATGTGACGGAATGTTGGTGGCGAAATCGTATCGTAATGACCACCAACATGCCCCCCTACCTAAACTTTGCTAGTCCCTTAGCAAAGAATGAATTGAATTATCAGGACTTTAGCAAGATCAGGGTCATGAACTCAAGGTGTATCAAGTCATATCTCTAAGTTTTCTTTCATACCTTAGATTCTGGTGGCTAACACCCTCATCTTCATCAATTGAGTCTTAGAACAACTCATTGATCGGTCGAACACTTCTTCCTCATGGTATTTGGAGTTTTTGATAATTTAATAAAGAAAGCAAGGCATACCCTTGTTATTTCTCAACATCTCTCGATCTCTCATAGTGTTTGGATCCTCACTTTGGCTTAGAATCAAGCCTCTCCTATTCCTACATTTTGAGGTGGAGTTTTTGGGATCGGAGTTGCTCACTCTTCATTTATTTTGCAAGATCGAAAAGCTTGTCTAATCATTCATACCACTCATAAATCTTGGCCAAGTGCATGTGTACTTGATGTTGGAGTCCTTGTTTAAGCATCTTTCATCTTTCCCCTTTTTCTTTCTTCTTTTTTTCCTTCTGAAGATAAGGAGTGTATCATTCCCTTCTTCATTTTTTTTCTCTTTTTTCTCAAGGGGATGAAGAGCTTTGACAATTTAGACTTTAGTTGATGCACGTGTGCGTGGATGGCCATGATGAACAAGATAGCATGAACGTGAAGGCAAACAATTCGAGCAAGCTCAAAATTTAGAAGATGGCTATGTGGAAACTTCAACTTGAATTTGATATATGGCTTTGGATAGGACATTTCAAGTTGATGATAACAAGAGTTGCATTAAGTTTTATTTTCAAAAACAATCTCCAAAACCTTGAATCGGACGGTTCAACTTCTCAAATCATCATATCGTAAGGGTCAATTAACAAGAATCAGGCTTTCCTATAAAAATTCAAAGGTAATGAAATAATTTCTCAAGAAATATCACTTTCATGAATTTTGATCAAGTTTTAAATTTATTTAGCCAGGAATTTTTCTTGAATCAAAATCATGCAAGGATCAAATGTAGGGGTTTCAAACCGTGTCCTGGAGTCGAGCCAGCGAAGTTAGCCACAGGCCCAGGCCGATCGGCCCAGTATAGGCCGGCCGGCCTGGCCTTGTTGCCAGACATCCCGGTTCAGGTTCCTCGTGTATGTGATTTGCAGGATTACGCAGCGGGCACGGGATCTCCTCAAGAGGCAGCAGCATGGGGCCGGTCGGCCTGGCCTAGGCCGGCCGGCCTGACATTGTGCCAGGTCATGCCCTGCCTTGGCCAGTGACCAGTAAGGTTTGGGCCTCAAAACCAAGGACCGAGGACTCGACGAGGCGAACTTGGGCAGCTGGGCCGTGTGGGCTGACAGGGGCGGTTTAACCGCCCCCCAGGGCCGGTTTAACCGCCCCCCCTGGGCTGGCCCAAGAACGGCGTCGAGGAGCTTCGATCCGGAGGACACGCGGCGTGACTGCAAGGCTTGCGTCGGAGGGAAGCTAGCTTGCAGTGGAAGGTGCCCGAGCCGGAAAATATCTGAAGATCAAATGTCAAATTTGCCCCTGAGGGGTATGTATCACTTAGGGGTAGTTTAGTCTTTAGGACACCACCACTTGGACTACTAATAGGCCCCTTCAGGGCTGGTGGCTGTTATCTCTCTAGTTATCTCTTTAGTTTTTCCTTTGAACTAGTTTTCCCTTCATCCCCTCTACCTAGAACTACTACGAATCATTCCTAGTTTGTATAGGTGAATTCATGGTTATGTGATTGAGTTTGTGCTGCTCATCTTTGTGCCATGATTTGATTTCCCGAGCTCCCTTTCCTTTTTCCATTTTCGTGGGTATTTTCGGAGCTATTTTTGGGGGATTTTCGTTCTTCTTGTTCTAGGGCGTTTTCTCTCGGATCTCTTTGGGGGATTCACATATGAGTGCCTTGTGCCTCTTTTGCTGGTGAACCCTTGCCCCCAAACGCCGAGAATCGCTCTGGATTTGAGATTTTCGGGATGAACTCGAGGTCATGGTGTTCTTCGCGAGATCTGCGATTCCGGGAGTTGTACTGAGTTAGAGGCCGAGATCTTTTGGGAAAACACTCCACTAGGAGGTCTAGATCATCTGACCAAAATCTCGCCTCAAGAGCTCAAGCGGTTTGGGAGATCCACTTTTGTTTTGACTTTTTCCCGAGCCACCCAGGCCCGGGCGGTTTAACCGCCCCCCTGGCCGGTTTAACCGCCCCCCTGGGTGTGTTAGATCAAGCCGCGTTTCGGGTCGTTTTGGTGTTCGTTTCGATTGGTTCGAGTTCCGCTGCTCGTTTCTTGTTCCTAGGGTCAGTAGCTTGACAGTGGCTACGTGATCTTGGCAAGATTGCTCTCGGAGGTTTCGGAGTTGTTTTGGGAGAATAGCCGGATCGATAGGAAAGAATTTTTATCGGCTCCCATTCACTCCCCCCCCTCTCTGGTCGCCGTTTCGGTCCTTCACTCTAGGTTCGGTAGGTCAGGAGTTGCTTCAATGTTTATAATCTTAAAGTACCCTGTGCTTAAGCCAAAACTCAACAAATCATTTGAATAAGTTGGCATAAAAGAGAACTCATACCATGGTTCCACGTGGGGCTGCATTGATTCACGTTTTGGGCTATTGAGAGCTTGAACGGTCATCTCTAAAGTATTTCCTGCAACTTTTCAGGTTCCATCTCGGAGATATGAATTTTTCAAAAGATGGTTGATTCATTCCCCGATGGTACCCTCGAGTCACTCAAGGTGTTTAATCCTCACTCTTGGTCGGGATTGACCAATGTTTCCCTACACTAAGGCTGAAGTGGAGTTGTAGGTAGGGTAAGAGTGGCATACCTTGGTTACTTCTGTTGTCGAGTCGAAGAGTGGTCCGCGAGCGATGGTACTCGTAAAATTCCAGTCTTTGGAATTCATGGGGTTTGAATGGAGAGGGAGAAGGTGTGATGCTCAAAGGTCTTTGGACTCCTCATTGTTTCTCTCTCTCATATTTTTGAGATGTTTCTCTTTTTTTTCAGATGGAGCATTTGTCTCCATTTTTTTTCTGAATACATCTCTTCTCTCACTTTGGTAACAGAGAGGGATTCAGCTTTGTATGGAGTATTTGAGGACCTTTTGGGGTGAGCTTTGTGATGAGATGAGTGTATGTCATCGACGGTGGACGTCAACCCCGGAGCGGGACTTTGACTAGTCGGACATTTTGAGGCTGAGGTGGATGGGAAGACCGGTAAATGTTAAGTACCTTCTGCAAGCGGACTTCACCATTCGACAAGACTCAAAGCAACTCAAGATAGCATATGGTAGTTTCAACGAATGTATAACTGTTTAGGCTCTGGATAGGATATTTAAACCATCGAGGAAGATTCACCATGTAACATTTTATAAAAACTTCCGAGAGGTTCCTTACTAAGCATGCAGTTATACCTTGAAACAAACCATATCAAAACTCACAATAACTTAAACAATGAACAAGTGCTCTTGCTCCCACAGTTTTATCATGGCGGATCCTTAAATGCCAACGAACTCAAATACTTAAGAGTTAAGGATTAAGTACGGGGCACTTAGAGGGCATAAACAGAGCAACCATTCATCATTCCAGAGGTTCTCAACCATAGTTCCATACATAAAGACATCTTTTTGGAGCTTTTATTTTATTTTATTTTTATTATTTCTCATTTTTTTTTCTTTTTATTTATTTTATCTAGCATTTTATTTCATCATGGCACGGCAAGGCAAAGGCAAGGCAAAGGCATCGGTAAGGCAACGGCAACGGAAAGGCAACGGTAAGGCAAACGGCAACGGCAAGGCAAACGGCAACGGCAAGGCAACGGCAAGGCAAAGGCGACGGCTTTCGACATACCTGCGACTCCCCCAAGCTTCGATGAAGCTCACTGGTAGTACTGGTCGGGGTCGTAGTGCATGTAGTTGAAGAAGCCGTGCATGTCGGTCTGGATGGATGTGGTCATCCCCCAGTTCTGCTGCGTGAGATCAGTGTTGTGTGCAACTGCATCTCTGAGTTGCTGTTGTTGCAGCGTCATCGTCTCCATCCTGGTATTCAGATCAGCGATCCCCCAGAAAACCGGGTTCTCGTAATCATACCTAGCGGAGGCGGATGGTCCGACCTGCGGGCCGTAGCATGCTGTCCCTTGGTGGTAGTCGAATGCTTCCTCAAAGTTCATGTTGGCTGTGGGGTTCTGCTGGTAGTCGTACTCGGGCTGCTGCTGGTAGCGGTACTCGGGCTGTGGCGCGGTAGAAGTTCCGGCTTCGTCATCATGCCTGGCCCGCCTGCCACGTGTTGCGGGGCCTGCAACACTGTGGCGAGCGGGTTCCCTCCTTCTGAGCTGCATGGTTAGACTTCTCACTGATCTCAGCGACAAAGCTGGGCATGGAAGCTCAACTTCATCGATGAAACCAGGATAGCACATGAAAAGAGTGTTGCCAGGGCCCTCACGCATCAAGTGACCCTGGACGAAATGGTCTAAACCAATGCAGTACTGATATTCTTGTGTAGTTGGAAGGAAAGTGACTTGAGCGCCCTGCAAAGCACCAACATGGCTGGCGATGCGTGTGACTAGCGAGGTTATGTCAATTGTGGCTCGGCCACTGACTAACCTTTGCCAGTTCTCAAGCATGCTCATGACCGGAGAAAAGCGAATTTTCTTGACCATGGCATACAGGCACTCTAAATCAGGCAAAAGACAGAGACGCAAATCAGCGCGCGGGTGGACCACCATAGCGATCCACTTCGCTAGGAAACGAAGAGTGGGGTTGTGAATAGCGGTAATGCTATTTTTCCCCGAGGATGGCTCCCCTGTGATGTTATCCCACCATGCGGCACGGTTGTACCGGTGGTTAGTCACCAGCAGGTTGGCATCAATGATGCATCTCTTGTTAAAACCAAGAGCCTCACTGAGTTGTTTCGGGGTCAAAACAAAATCCTCGTTGAAAAATCGAAAGCAAATGTTTGTCTCGTTGGGACGAACATCGATTTTCAAACTCATCAAAAATTCCATAGTAAGAAAATGCGAACCTGTTTCCGTGACGGGGTAGAAGTTTTGCCATCCGGCATTGTTAAACGCCCGTTCCATGTCTCTTTCGAGACCGGTCTTGATCAGCAGCATGGGGTCGAAGTACTTGGCGTTTGTGAAGTAGCGGTCCTGGAGCTGGTCCAGCACCGTTCTCTCGTCTTCGGTCCGAGCAACGATGTGCTCGACCCGAGTCATGATCCTGATGCGGAGCCTGTTTGTCGGTGATATGATCTCCGGCAGTCTTCCACGGGGTAGCCCACGGAAGTGATTTGTGATGCAGGGAAGATCGCAAAGATCGGAAGCAAGATGGTTAGGATGGACAGACACAGGGGTTTATACAGGTTCGGGCCGTCGACTCGACGTAATACCCTACGTCCTGTTTTGGGGTGTTGTATTGCGTGTTGAGTTGTTGTCTGGTTATCCGATGCTTTTGAGGGGGTCCCTGCCCGCCTTATATACCGGGGGGCAGGGTTACAAGTCGGTTTGTATCCGATCCTATCTCTAAGAATCCTTTCCTTCTTTACAACAATTCCTATTCCAACTAGGACTTCTCCTTCTAGATCCTTCCTCCGTGCGCCGACTTGTCCCGCACGTTTCCAGGTCCAGAACGATGAGGTGGGCCGCCCCCTTTTGGTGGGCTGCCAGGCTTGCTCGTGAGGTACCCGGGTACTATATCCCCCACAGTAGCCCCCGAGCACTTCTTGGCCGATTGTTGGCTGTAATTGTTCCATCTTTTCTTGCATGATTCGAATGCTCCAAGTTGTCTAAGATCTCATCCGAGCGGTTTCGAAGAAGATCCGAGTGGTTTCGAGGAAGATCCGAGTGGTTTCAAGGAAGATCCGAGTGCTTTCAAGGAAGATCCGAGTGCCTGCTCAGACGTTCCTGAAAATAATTCTTCAATTACAGTCAAAATGAGGGGAAGGAGTGCTCTTTTTCACGACGCGACAGCGAAGTGAATACACTTAGCCCCCGGACTTTGGGCAATTTTAGTATGAAATTGGCCAAAGGTCTCCAACTTTTATCCATCTGTATCTTGATCTTCAATGGTGTGCACCTTCAGGTGCACCCATTGGGTGTAGCCCCCGAGCCTTGAGCATAATAGAATATTCTGGTCGAGGGTCAAAAATAAATATCATGATTCTCTTTTTGAACTTGATATATCAATGGCGTGCACCTCCAGGTGCACCCATTGGGTGTAGCCCCCGAGTCTTGTTACGACTCAGCATGATCGTGTCAAGACTCTGAAAGCCATGAATTCCGACTGATTTTTCAGCCCCCATGCCTCTGGACATGGATTTTAAATAATCTTTTCCTTCAGGGGCTTTTTTGTTTCCCCTTTATAAGGATTTCGTCCTCGAGTTCTTTGAACTCGGCATGACTCCCGAGTCGTGTCCCACGACTCAGCTTGACCATATGGTAAGCCATCTTCTCACAAGATTTATACTTATCAGCATTTGACCCAGATTTCTGAATCAATTTAGCAATAGTATCGCATGTCTTACGTAAAAATCAGTTGCAAGGTCGCAATATTAATTGCAAAATCGAGTCTGGTCGTCGACTAATTTTAGCCTCATGACCGAGTGGTTTCTGCCCCTGAACCCTAGCTCAGGAACCCACAAATTTATTATCGTAACAGAACCGAAAGGTCGTGCTATATTTCAGCCCATTAGGCCCATTATTTTGGGACCCGGTGCTAATACTCCATTAGCACCGGGGCCAAAATGGTCGTTGTTTATGTCGTCCGCAGATGCCTCATTCTCTTCTAGTGTGTGCCGCCGTCATCAGGAATACGTTGGGCAACTTGGCACCCTGAGATGAATGCAGACATGACACGTACCACTAATAATGCTAATACACACGTACTGTAGTTGTATCTTATATTTGCGTTCGAGAAAGAAAAGTCTACGCATCGTGCGCCCCTGACTTGCTCCGAGGGGACGTGGACGTGTAATCGCCTGGGACATTTTTGGACGTGTGTATTGCTTTCAGAATTCAGCGACCTTTTTTTTTCTCTCTCCGATCCCTATCTGAGCCACTCACTACATAACGTACCTGCTGATCTGTATGTATATCACAGCGATGCTGAGGTCCGGAACATCTCCTGAACTAATCCATGACATCACGCATCACGGTATGTTTCACCGACTTCAGGAGTGACCGGGCGATTCTGGACAAGAGTATGACCGGGCAGTCGATTGAATGTGCGCCGGTGCTGCCCGTTCTAATTAATTGGCCGATTTTGACTTGAGACTAGCTGGGATGGACGTCTAGTTCAGTCTGTCAATTTCATATGTCGCGCTCCAAACTCTTCAACTCTCAGCTTGTGATATCTAATTAACTTGCTGCTTACGTACTCTTCTTGTATTATAAGTATGTGTCTACTCTGACCTCTTGATCTTGAAGTCTTTTCTTGATCGCACCCCAAGTGTGTCTACGTCGATCAGGGGATAATTAAAAACCGGGAGCGGCCCCTCGCGCGTCACTGCAAACGACGAGACGGCACGGGACGACGCAGGCATATTATACAGATGTTTCGCGAAATTTTTTTCGAGTATGTTCCCTCACATGCATGACATATTAAATGTAGTCGAAAAAAATAACCCATTATATGGATGAAGTGTACTTCGCGAGACGAATCTAATGAGCCTAGTTAGGTCGCGATTAGACAATAAATTGCTACAGTAAACATGTGCTAATGACGGATTAATTAGACTCATTAGGTTCGTCTGGCGATGAACTGACATAATCTGTAATTAGTTTTGTAATTAGTCTATATTTAATACTTCAAATGTGTGTCCGACATACTGTAAATTTTTTTCGCGAAACATCTAAACGCGGCCAGTATACATCTACGGTGAACCAAAGCTCTAGCTCTCGCGGCTGAAAAGGTTGGACCGGTCAATTAGAAATTGTACTCCGCCACAGCAACATGCGAGCTACACCGTCGTACGTTACCATTTCGACGTTGCGTACCTGCTGACGCCAGCAGCTAGTGAACGAGATGGTCTGACCAGCCAGTTTCGATGTTGGCCGGCCGTTAGTCGACAGCGACGTCACGGCGGTTGTGCCACGTACCGTGGTTGAACCGGCCGGTCTCGTACAGTACTCTCGCAGTCGTCTCTCGCCAGGGGAGAGAGACCGGTTCCTACGTTCTAGTAGTACCGTTTCCATGCGTGCGTGCACTGAAGCGCAACGCATCTGATCTGACCCATGGATGATGGATCCACGCGCAGCCCGTCAAGAGATGGCAATGATCCATATATGCATGGGGCGATGCCGCCGATGCCGATGCACGCACCCAGCTCCAGAGGGAAAGCGGTTCGTGCATGGACCCGTACGGCGCGACGCCCCCTGGCGCTGGCCCAGGCGCCCAGCCATCAGATGCTTTTGCCTCCTCAGATGCACGACGAACCAATGCAATTAGCCACCACGCGCGCACTGAATTAAAACACGTGATGGATCGAATGCCATCGACGCCGGGGCCGGGTGCCTAGCAAACGGGGATCAAGCGCCTAAGCAAAAGCAAAGCGCGCGCACTCGCGTCGCCATCGCTCGCCGGAAGTTTAGCGCCCCACGGCCACGGGGCCCGTCCCCCAGCATCCCATCACCCGCATTCATCCATCTGTAGCGAAACGAAACCCCCCGAGCGGATGGATGGGATCAATCATTTGTTTTTGTTGGGTGCAGTGCAGCGCACCCGTCCGCCCGTCCGTCGCCGAACCGGGGACGACCGAGCCGGCCCACCACTCGCTCTCGCCTCGCTAGCCAAAAAGGCGATGGATCGATCGGGAGAGGGGGGGGAGCAGCGCGCCGCGCATTCAATGCGCGCAGGCCTACGCACAGCACGGATCACCCGATCGATCGATCGGTTCGGTCCGGACCGAACTGGGGGGACGCCAATCAGTGAGGAGGTGGGCAGCGTCCCGCGGCAGGGCCACGCCGGGTGGGCGGGCGTGGCTGGGACCTGCCCATGTCCATGTGACCGGGGATCGCCTCCGACGCCGGGCACCGGCGGCGCACAGGCACAGTACGCTGTGCCTTCCCTGATCCCGAGCCACGTGTCCGCACCAGGATGGTGGTATTAATGCTGTGCAGGTGATGAAATTGGGAGACACGCATCGTTGCCAAGCTGGCTTTAATTTTTCTATCTACGACGTGCGATTGGGGAGCACGTATAGAGCCCCTTTGGTTATCTTGAGGCTTCCTAGTCTATTGGACTATCATCAAACTCATCCCCATTTTTTTATTTGCCCGGCGAACCTATCCAAATTGTGTAACTCACTGATGCTACTACAAGAAATGTATTCAAAAGAGGGTAGTAACCCATTTATTTATATGTCTATTCTGTGATCGACGCATGTGAAGAATGGTTATCAATCTAAGGTAGAAAAAGAATCATAACAGCCATCGACCCACAAACTTCTCACGAGGATGGTTGTATGATCCATCTATGATAATGTAGGGAGGTGCCTAAGGTTTTTTTTTTTAAAGTAGTGGTGTAAAGCGTTGAAATTAAACCACCCATGATAGTTCGAGGCACCAGTGCAGAGTAAGGGAGAGAGGGATAATTAGCGCCATTGATATTTGCATAAAAGCAAACTTTTATAGCTTATAAAAGAACTTGTAATGGCATCAGCAAGTATTACGAACACCATATGCATTTTTAAGGACGACGACATCATATGGTATTTTTCAGGACCACATATTATATGACTTTACTTGGGCCGTGTTTAGTTCACGAAAAGTTTTCGTGAAAAGATTTCGGGTATTGATTTTACCAATTTAGGAGTAGTAAATGTAGACAAAAAGGTGAAAAGTTATATGGATAGGTTGGAAATCTCGAGACGAATCTAACGATGGTAATTAGAGGATAATTAATCCATAATTAGCAGATGGTTACTGTAGCATTACTATTGCAAATCATGGATTAAGTAGGCTCATTAGATTCGTCTCGCGATTTACAGCCCATCCATATAACTTTTCACCTTTTTTGTCTACGTTTAATACTTCATAAATCTAAGATTCCCCTTTGATGTGATGGGTGAAAAGATTTCGGGTGGGAACTAAACACGGCCTTGATCAACAATCCATTTGCTACACTATTCCTTGCACATGAGATAGATTCCCCTTGTTTGCAGCCAACGTGAGATCCTGGAGCAGTACGTTGGACAGCGTGGCTAGCTAGCTAGGCTCAGTTAACACGTCATCACACTGTCTAGCTGCGCAAAAGTGATGTTCAACAATTTCCAGCTGCTGGCCGTGTTCAGTTCCCGAAAACTTTTCGGTGGAAAGATTTCGAGTTATGATTTATCAATTTAGAAGTAGTAAATGTAAACGAAAAAAGGTGAAAAGTTATATGGATAGGTTGGAAATCTCGAGACGAACCTAACGATGGTAATTAGAGGGTAATTAATTCATAATTAGCGGATGGTTGCTGTAGCATTACTATTGCAAATCATGGATTAAGTAGGCTCATTAGATTCGTCTCGTGATTTACAGCCTATTCATATAACTTTTCACCTTTTTCGTCTACATTTAATACTCCATACATCTAAAATTCTCCTTCGATGTGATGGGTGAAAAGATTTCGGGTTAGAACTAAACAAGGCCGCTGTGTCTTTTCCAGCTGCAGCACTTCCCCAATCCCCATCGCTAGGCTCTAGAGTAGGGAGTATCAGTATCTTGTTCAATAAGATAAGCTGGCTTCGCAAGCATCTTCCTTCGGCCTCAAGCCAACGAACTCCTCCTCCGTCCGAGGCAAGCCGAGCCCCGGTCAAACGTGTTCCACTCACCCACTCGCGCAGCCAACACCCACCCGTGCGGGCTCCGCTCCCTCTCTCTCGCCTCCTACGTCCTACCAGCAGAGTACTACCAGTCTACCGCGCCCGCGCGCCGGGGGATCCATCCATCGTCCACGTCACAATCGCCCCACCATACGCATACGCCCCTTATAAAACACCGCCCGCCTCCCCACGCTCACCACCACACCCAAAGTCACCACCGCATCCCGCGCCTCTTCTCCGCTACCAAAGCAGAGCAAGAGCAACAGCCAAGGCAGCGGGAGCAGAGCAGGACACGCGATGGCAGTCGGTTTCCGCCGGACGCTCACCACGCTGGCGTCGCCCAAGTCGGTGGCGCCGTCGTTCCTCCTGGACTGCGCGCGGCCCAAGAAGCTCTCCTACGCGCGCGTCCGCTCCACCAGCCTCCCCGTGCGGCTCCACCCGCTGGCGGCGGCGCTGCACGACGCGGCGCGGGCGCTCCTGTCCTGGGCCGACGCGCCCGCGCAGACGGGTCCCGCCTGGGTCACCGACGGCGCGGCACGCGCCGGGCGCGTCCTGGCGGGGCTCGCCGACCTCCTCCACCACCCGCAGGCCCGCGACGCGCTCCGGCGCCACCCTTGGACGGAGCAGCTCCTCGACGACCTCCTCCTCCTCGCCGACCTCCACGGCTGCTTCCGCGAGTCGCTCGTCTCCCTCAAGCAGCTCCTCGCCGAGACGCACGCCGCGCTCCGCAGGCGCGACGGGTCCCGCCTCGCCGCCGCGCTCCGTGCGCAGCGGCGGTCGGCGCGGGAGGTCTCCAGGCTGGCGTCATCAGCGCGTGACCTCTCCCACCGCGCGGCGCCCGACGACGAGTCCGACGAGGCCACGCTCGCCGACGCCTTCGCCGCCGCAACCGCCGCTGTGTCCGCGGCGTCGTCGGCCGTCTTCGCCGGCGTGTCGACAGCCTCCGCGGAGTCCGCCGCCAGCGCCGCGCCGTCGCCGAGGACGCCGACGCCCTACTCCCCGGCGCGCGCGCCCGCCAGCCCGATGTGGCTCGTGACCGACCTGCTCCGGCGGCGGCGGACCGTGTCGTTCGAGGACTCGTGCAACGAGGAGGAGGAGGAGCGGAAGGCCGCCATGGGCAGGGTGCGCGGGCTCGAGGAGTGCGTCGACGCCGCTGAGGCCGGCTGCGAGGAGGTGTACCGCGCGCTCGTGAACGCCAGAGTCTCCCTGCTCAACCTGCTCACGCCCACATTCTAGCTGCTGCTGCTTCTTCTTCCTCGCGAGAATTCTTTATTGAGGGATGAGTGGTGCCCAGGATTCCATCATTTTGGTTCGTTTGCGGTGGTGTGTAAATGCTGTAAATACTCCTCCGGATTGTAAAGCGAAAGGAGTTGCAATTAGCTGAGAAAAACTCTGGATTGAAAAACTCTGGATTTCTGCGTGGTACTGGTTGCCCAAACGGACTTGAAATTTTCAGTTTTCTCGCTTGTGTGAGCAATGCACAATTGTTTCAATTCGACATTGTATTTCTGGAGTGTGAAGAGAGATTGTTGTTCCACTTTGACCGCTGGAAGAAATGTGAAACCACTTGTGCAAGGACTAGCGTTGATGCTGTCTTGAGAGCCATCTCACTGTCGCTCTTTCACTTTCTCGGATGCACGGGCGCAGCATGCATGGGAATCGGAACGGGGACTTGCCGAGCATGGAACATTGCCATGCGGAGGCATTGATTCGGCGGAGATCCTTGGGGTCCTGTGGTCTTTTCGTTCGGTTCGGCGTCACATGGACTTGTATCTGCGGAGTTAATGTGCCACGCTGGGGCGACGAGTGGCTGGCCAAACCAAACCCTTTTTCCAGTGATGCAGCCGCCCACCTCTCCTCTGTCCTCTCCTCTCCTCTTCTCTCCTCTCTCTCTGTAGCGAGCGGAGGTTGACATGTATCCGGCCCCGGGCCCTCACCGAATTAAGGCATTAAGCCTCGCTTCGCTTGCATTTTCGCCGTGCAAACCCGAACCCTTGCCGATTGCCAGCGAGTTCCAGACTTTCGGAGTTGCAGAAGCCAGAACGATCCTGAACTGATTGCCGGTAGTGTGGCTCATGGCACATCACATTCACAAACCACATATAATCACATCTGCTACTGATCTATAGTAGCTTCTAGCTACATGTAACTTTCACAAACCACAATATATAGGCCATGTTTAGTTCCCATCCGAATATTTTCATCCATCACATTAAAAGAGAATATTTGATGCATGAAGTATTAAATGTAAACGAAAAAGGTGAAAAGTTATATGGATAGACTGTAAATCGCGAGACGAATCTAATGAGTCTACTTAATCCATGATTTGCAACAGTAGTGCTACAGTAATCATCCGCTAATTATGGATTAATTACCCTCTAATTACCATCGTTAGATTCGTCTCGAGATTTCCAACCTATCCATATAACTTTCCACCTTTTTCGTCTACATTTACTACTTCTAAATTGATAAAATCAAAACCCGAAATCTTTTCACGAAATGTTTTCGCGAACTAAACACGGGCATAATGCACATGCACAAGTAGCATACTATTGCCTGAACTTTTCCCTGACATTTCTCATCCATGCAAGAACTCTGTGTTTTCTGAATGCAAGACAGGACTCTGATACCAGACTTGTACTACCTCGCTTCAGACTTCCAGACCGACTCAACCATCAGTTGGCTGGCCCGGCCACGAAGATCGCCGTACGAGCCAAAAAAGGCGAAAGCAACGCATTACCGGGCACGTCAGTTTGAACACTAGCTAGCCCACCAAGGGAAAAAGTGGCAGCTCCCTTTTGATGTAGGGCTTGTCCATTCTAATCTCAAGTCCTGATCGAACTACCCAACCAATTATCTTAGCGGTACAGTCGCAGTGGCTCGCGCGCGCGTCGGTGCGGTTGGCTCGCACTCGAATCCGACGCGACGCGACGCGAGGCCGATCACATGAGCCGAATCAATGTTAGCCTGCGAAAATAATTGAGCTCTCTCCCTGCGATCCGGGGCGACGGAAATTATTGGAGAGGAGGATGGTCGATCATATGATGTAGGAGTAGTAATGATATGGCTAGATGGGATGTTGCGGTCTGATAATTGGGCGGCTTTGGACGCATCCGTCCACCTCCCATGTTCTCGCGGACGACGAACGGGGAAAATCCGAATCTACGACGGGCGTACGAATGCGGTAGTGGGGAGCGCGTCTTGGACTGACTGATTGACTGAATCTAGTGCCGATCGATCATTCGATGGTTACGTTGGGATGCTAGAGTGGATTGGAAGACCATTTGCTGTCTTGTCTGATTTGGGCCTGGATTTTGGCCGTTCGAGCCGGATTCCTCCGCCGGGTGGATGTGGATGCGATCTCCGATCCGACGCCGCGTGCGTCCAACTTACCTGGGCATCGGTGTCGAGTTGTTGACGACGACCAGGACGAGGACGAGAGCGTACGGCCGTGCGTTAGGAGCTACGGAGACTGAGCTCGTGCGCGCCCGTGACGATGATATTGTATTGCTTCCTGCCGAGAAGCGAGGCGCTTCGAGCCTTCGATGGCGACGCGCCTTGGCGTCTGGCGAGCGTAAAATAGAGGGTTGCAAGTACGGGGTGAGTTGGTGGATTCCTGTTCGAAAAAATGCACATCGTCCGCCGGCGATTTCTTTTGGTTACTTTAAGTGACGAGTGTGCAGTAGGATAATGTGGTGAAGCTACGGGGCAATCTTCTGAAATTATGGCAAATCTTTAGAGTAGGGAGGATAAAAATAACAGATAAAAATATTGGAAAGTGGCGAAAAGGAGAACCACATCACTTTTCCTTGTGTGCATGGATGATGGTCCCTTTTTGATTTTTTTTTTAGAATATGATGGTCCCTTTTTGATCCCATTCTTTTCTCTGCTTCGTGGTATTTGGGCTGGGCCCAACGTGAATGGACGGACCTGGAACGGGCTCCAAGTTTTTTTCTCAGGGGCTTTTGATGATGCTAGAGCCCACCGCGATCCGTCCAAGCCAATGGCATTTCAGCATTTGGCGGGCGCCGCTAATTTGCGCGCGCCGTGCGGTCGCCCGCCGCGACAAAGCGGCCCCCCACCAGCCTGCATGCATGCAAGGGTAGGCTATAAAGAGGACAGGCAGGCGGGCCCCATCCATCAGAAAAAATATTTTTCTTCTAAAAATCATTTTGAGAAGAAAAAATATTTGAAAGAAAAAATTATACAGCACAAGAAATTTGTCATAAAAACATTTCACGAAAAAAAATTTGCAACAAAAATCTTGAGCGAGCAAACTTTTGCTTGCTTATTTGTGACAAAATTCTTCAAAATTTTTTGCAACAAAATTTTGTCAACAAACTTTTGCTTGCGACAAAAATTTTCAGCATCAAAATTTTGTCAACAAACTTTTGCTTGTGACAAATTTTTCAGCGTCAAAATTTTTCAACAAAATTTTGTCAACAAACTTTTGCTTGTGACAAAAAACTTTAGCGCCAAAATTTTTGCAACAAAACTTGCGATAAAAATCTTCAGCGCCAAAATTTTTGCAACAAAAATTTGTTCAACCAACTTTTATTAAGTCCTACCAACACTCAGGCCACAAAGAGGAGTCCTCGCGCACGGGGGTGGGGGAGCGAGGAGCGAGCGCACGGGCCAGCCGGTGCGCTCGCCCCTAGATTTGGGATCGTGGCATTTGGCACGTGATGAACGTTAGCAGCGGAGCTGTGCGGTGGAACGGAATCCGAACTTTACAGGCGCGCGCACGGCGTTCTCCTCGCGCTCGGGCCTCCCGACCTCCCGTGCGCTCCGCTGGACGGGCCCCATGCACGCGTCGTCTGTCCCTCCCTGCGGGGGCCTCCCACCGCACATGGTGAGCCCCACGTGCAGCCGTGCAGTTCACACAGACTGAGTGCTTGCTCCCTCGCGTGTCGACAGAAATTTGTTGCAAAAATTTTGACGCAAGTAAGCAAAAGTTTGTTGCAAAAATTTTGACGCAAGTAAGCAAAAGTTTGTTGATAAAATTTTGTTGTAAAAATTTTGGCGCTGGAGCATTTTGTCGCAAGCAACCACAAGTTTGTAGACAAAATTTTGTTGTAAAAATTTTAGCGCTAGAATTTTGTCGCAAGCAACCAAAAGTTTGTAGACAAAATTTTTATTGAAAAAAATTTTCACTGAAGAATTTTGTCACAAACAAGCAAATAAAAGTTTGTTGACAAACTTTTTTTTTACGGATAGCGTGCACATGCAGGGTGTATGTAGCACTGTGGTGGATGGAGGGCCCGCCGGCTGCTGTTTTGTCGCGGCTTGCGCGCGCACAGCGCTTTCTGTGCGCGCGCGCAGATTAGCAGCGCCCACGGTGGCTGCCAATGGACGTGACCAGTGACGGATCCAGGATCTTAAGCTAGGGGCTGCTCATTTTCCTCCTCTTCTTTCTTTCTCCTCTCTTTCTTCTTTCTCCTTTTTTTCTTCTTCCTCCTCTTGATCTATGTCCAAAAATTGTTGGGGGGCTTGGGGGGCTCCATGAAGTCCGTGGGGGTAGGGGGGCTCCAGCCTCCCTAGCCCCCACGCTGGATCCGCCCTTGGACGTGACTGCGACTCGGCGAGCACTATGGCTTTGGGTCCGAAAGCACTGCACGCAGCGTGTAATTGTGGTGGATGCACCTTGTGTAGTAAGTAGTAACGGATAGCCAAAGGTCCTCTAGTCTAGTTGGTTAGAGAGGCTGAAGTATGGTCTCACTAGTAGACTTTGGATTGATTCCTTAGCCGAGGTTCGGAGGTTTTTTTAGACCCGGAGAAAGTTGCTTCTTCTTAATGAAAAATGTGGGGCTCTTCACCCCATGGGTCTAGTGTAGTAACGGATATGGTAAAACGATCTGCACTTTTGGATCGAGAGGTCCAGGTCCTGAATCTCTCTCTACACGCGTTAACCAAGCGCGCGACACCCACTCCTTCAACTTCGCGTCGGAACGACCCCCACCCTTCTTTTTTTTCTCGGCAACCGGCGTCGTTCTTCTTGTCCAGCTCACCGTCGGCTCTGTCTGCTCTATTGCGTCCTCCTTTGAGCCCGCCACCGCCCACCGGCTACGGCGGCTTGGCCGCTTCCGCCGCCGCTACCACCCTAACCCTACCCTGGAAGCCCTCGCCCACCACCGCCTCCCCCGACTCTAGCAGCCTTCGGTCGGCTCCGTCGCCGCCCGTGCTAATCTGAGCTCACCGTTGCCCCCGTCGGCCGCCGCAACTGCTGCCGCCCGAACCAATCCCATCTCCACGCCCCCGATGGCCATTACCACCCCTAGCTCCAGCGGCTTCCGGCTGCCACCGCACTAACCCATCCCACCTTCTTTCCCTTACCTGGCCAAAACAATAACACCCTTCGTTGCTCGCCGGTTGTCTGGCCCTGCCCGGCCGGCGGCACGGGCTGCCAACCAACCTGTTTCCACCACCGGGCCATTGCCGCTCCCCCTCCTTTTAATTCTGCTGACCATGGAAACCGTCGGCGACCCGAAACCCTAATCCACTAAGGCCGTCTGCGACTACCACCCCGCCCCGACAGCGACCTCGCCACCGAACGCTCCCCCTGCCTCCCGCCCGCCCTTCGACCCTAACCTCTTCGGGCTTCTCACCAGCGGCGCAGGCAAGCGGGCAAGGCCACGGGGAAGAAGAAAAAGATCGATGGCCTTGTGGACCCGTACAAATCTCAAAGCTACCAGGTCGTGCGGCCCACTAACCTCTAGCCGGGCCGCAAGCAGGTCATGCGGTCGCGCCGTTTCGCGTGACCCATCGCGCGACAGACTTATTGGTGTAGTCGTGAACTCTGCTGAGGGAACGCGTTGTCCAGTTCCAGTCAGCCCAAAAGTCCATATCAGGCCCAGGTATTTCAGTCTCCATGGAATGGCCTCTTTTCTAGTGGGCTGTGCTGTGAGCAGTTTGACAATTGGGCAGGGACGGGCACACCTGGTACACAAAGGGTCTTCTTTGAATATTCATTATTTTGGCAAACAAACTAAGTATATGTAGTATGTTCATGTATTTGTATTATTCTAACAAATGGAAAAGGTAATAGGATCTTATGGTATTCAACATTTAGTCCAACATCTATCTCTTCCTCAAAGTAGGCTGTTAATTTTTTTTGCATCCTTTAAAATTTTTGAATACCCAAACTCAAAATCTTGAGCCCGCCCCTGCAATTGGGTTATCCAGTTCCACATCTGGACTTCATTCATGGAGGAAGCCAACAGGCAAGCAAGAGCCAGGAATTTTCTTTTAAAAAAAGCGAGAGCAAGGCTAGATTGGATGATGTTGCGGTCTGATAATTGGGCAGCTTTTGGACTCATCCGTACGTCCACCTCCCATGTTCTCGCGGACGAACGGGGAAAATCCGAATCTACGACGAATCGACGAGCGTACGAATATGGTAGTAGTGCCGGTCGATAATGCAGTTTCATTCGGCGGTTGCATTTGGAAGGCAGAGTGGAATGGAAGACCGTTTGCTGTCTTGTCTGATTTGGGCCTGGATTTTGGGCGTTCGAGCCGGATTATTCCTCGGCTGGGTGGATGTGGATGCGATCCGATCCGATGCCGCGTGCGTCCAACTTACCGGGGCAATCGGTGTCGAGCTGTTGACGACGAAGACGACGACCAGGACGAGGACGAGAGCGTACGGCTGTGCGTTAGGAGCTACGGAGACTGAGCTCGTGCGCGCCCGTGACGATGATATGGTATTGCTTCCTGCCGAGAAGCGAGGCGCTTCGATGGCGACGCGCCTAGCGAGCGTAGAATAGAGGATTGCAAGTACGGAGAGAGTTGGTGGATTCTTGTCCGATTGCGTGCACATAGACTGCCGGCGATTTCTTTTGCTTTTTCAAGTAACGAGTGTGCATTAGGATAATGTGTAGAAGCTATGAGGCAATCTTTAGAATTCTTCGCCAATCAGTTTGTCAGTGTCAAGAGATAGAAAAAGGGAGGATAAAAAAGAGAGATAAAAAAATTGGAAAGTGGCGAAAGAGAGAACCACACCACTCACTTTTCCTTAGTTTTAGAAAAAGATACATAATAAAAATGCCTAATGTAAGCAGAAATAATTATATATGATAAACATTTGAAGACACGTTTCATAGATAGATGAGGTAAAGCTATAGTAAAGCTAAAATCGATACAATGTCATTCAATTTAATCAAATTACAATATTGAGTCGGTGAATTGTATTGCCCAGTCAATGCATATAGATGCAATCCAAATATCTGCAGAAGGCCATTTGCTCTAGAAAATTTAGGACCACTGATAACTTTAACTGGAGCCACCTGAAAACACGATATATATTAAAAAAAAAGAAACAACCACTACCTCTACATGTCTCAACGTACTTTCTTGTTCACTAAACAAGAGAACCAAACCACTCACTTTTCCTTAGCAAATTATACCACCACTTGTCCACTTGTGTGCATCGATGATATCCTTGATCCCTTTTCTTTTTCTCTGCTTCGTGGTGCTTTGGGGTTCGGCCCTACTACGTGAATGGACGGGCCTGCAACGGGGGAGTCGCTCTCTAACTTTTTTTCTCAGGGGCTTTTGCTGGTGCTAGAGCCCACCGCGATCCGCAGCGCACGGGATGGATCGATCCATCCAATTGATGGCATTCGGCACGTGATGAACGTTAGCCTAGCAGTGGAGCGGTGGGGCGTGTTTGCGACTCGGCGAGCACCATGGCTTGGATCCTAGAGCACTGCGCGCCGCATGTAATTGTGGACTTGTGGTGGATGCACCTCGTGCAGTAACGGATATGGCAAAAGGTCCGCACTTTCGCATCGAGAGATGCTGGATCTATCTCTCTGGTTTTTGTTATAGAGAGACAGAAAGGAAACAGATTGGAACTTATCCAAAGTTTATAGTTACTTTGACTTTTTCATCCAAAGTCTGACCATTCGTCTTATTCAAAAAATTGTACAAAATATAACTGGCATGTTTTGTGGGTGAATAAGTTCGCTCGCTATGGTTGATTTTGGCCTGTTTCAATAGTATTATGTGATGGAGAAGAAGATAAAATAAACCAGAACAAGCTCGTTGTGGCTGAATAACGGATAAGCAGAACGGGATGAACATTTTTTGTTGTGGTTTGATTTATTAATAAAGTTTTAAAAAATAATTTAAATTGACTATTTTGCACAAACTTTTTAATAAAACAAGTGATCAGATTTAGAGTAAAAAATGTTAAACAAATTATAATTTGAAACTAACAGGAAACTGGAACTCTACTGTAACGAAGCTGCTAATGAATTGCTAAGGAAACGCGCTGTCGAGTCGGCCCAAAAGTCCATAACAGAACCGCCGGTTTGAGAGAAAAAAAAGGTCGATACCAGGCCCAGGTATTTCAGTTTCTGCATGGAACGGCCTATTTTCTGTTTTCTGGTGGGCGTGTGTTCGAGGAAGGGCCAGCGCGAGGAGGCCCAAAAGAACCACTAGATTCGATTTTTTTTATTTTTATATATTTTTTACGATTTTTCAAAAATAAATACTTGGGAAAAATTTAGCAGATCTGGTCTTATGTCGCCGTTTGAAATGGCTATCGCCGGCCCAAACGACGAAAAATTAAAAAATCGCACCCTTTTGCCGCCCCATCCGGCGAAAAGGAAAAAGGATGGGCCACGTCAGCTGTCGGTGCGGTCAAAGGTGAGTTACCGAGGTCAAAAAAAATCGCCGGCCCATCCGGCGAAAGGCTGTCGGCGCCATGGGCCCACGAAGCCTTTCGCCGCCCCATCCGGCGAAAGGCCCTTTCGCCGTAACGTTCAGCGAAAGGCTCGAGGCCTCGCCGTTTTCCCCGGCGAAAGGCGCCCCCACCCATAAAACCCAGTGCGCGGCTGAGAGCCGAGCTCTCAGCACCCATTTCAGCGCCGCCGCGCCCAGAAGGAAGAGGAGAGGAGAGGGAAGGGGAGGAGAGGAGAGGGAAGGGGAGGGGAGGGGAGCGAAGAAGAGGGCAGCGAAGCTCTGCCAGATCTACACTTCGCATCAGGTAAAATTTTATTTACCTTGCAGTCAATTTCATTTATATTTTTAGATAGCTATTTGTAGATGCTAGCTTTTAGATATAGTTAGCCAGCCCGTGCACACGTAGATTTTAGTTTTAAATTGAGTTTTTTTAGATATGAACTAGGGCATAAAAAAAATTAGTTTGTAGATCTAGACTGCTTTATAAATGTTAGGTGTAATTTTAGATACTAGGTTTTAGATTTAGTTGTGCACACGTAGATTCAGCTCAGCAACAATGTCTAGAGGGTCAGGTAGTGGCAAGGGTTTGAGGCTTTGAGCTTTGGGAGTGCAAAGGGGGAAGGAAGGGACCTCTCATTGTGTGGGACGATGTCGGGTCTCTTGGTCCTGATTACTTTGGGGAAGCAGTGTATGAGTTTCCAGTTCAAAGCAAGCATGATTTCACAAAGGACACTAAGAGTAAAGAAGACTGGCCAAAATGCATGCATGGCGAAGATTGCTTAGTGCAGATGAATACCTCCGATCTGAATGGAGGTCGTCGTTTCTTCAAATGCCCAAGAGCATGGGTAAATGTTACTAATAATCCTCAGTTAATTATGGTTGTCTTAGTTTCACCATCTTAGTCGAGTTATTTGATGTAGGCTTCTGATGCCGAAGAAAACTGTGGGTTCGTTAGGTGGGTCGATCCTCCTCCTCTTCTTCCCCATCATGAGTTCATCGAATATCTGCAGAACCAAATCCAAAATCTAGAAACCAAAGTTCAGCACTATGAAGAAGAGGATTACAACAAGAATGAAGCTGTGTCACAGGAGGCGCCGTGCAATGACCTATATTGCAGCTGCCCCTGTCACCAAAAGAAGGCTGCGTCGCCGCCACCGCCGCCTTCGCCCCCTCCTCCGCCGCCGATGGGAGGATATTATGGAGAAGGTGCAACACAGTTTGCTATGTGGGGAGATTACTAGGACCATTCAATGGAGTTGTCCTAATTATTCCGTTTAATTACCTAAGGCATGTTAGGATTAGGTCGGCACATCATACATGTGTCGCACGTGCCACTGCCACTTGTGTAGTTTGAAGGTGAATGGCGCAAGCACGTTGCATTAAAATGTACCGTAGTGTATGCAACATTGCTACATGCACCATGACTTTCTTTGTCATGTATTCCAAATTCGTTTTAATTTAATGAAGTCATGTACCTTTGTATCCAAAGACTCAACTATTTATCAGACTTCTTTTATTAACCCTACCATCCCAGGCCAGGGCATCCAATGTGGGGAATCCAGTGCCGCTTTTCAGACTACTCTGATGAACCATAGCATCTAGTGCCGCTTTTCAGACAACTCTGATGAACCATAGCATCCAAGGCTAGGGCATCCAATGTGGGGAAGCAAGGCATCCAATGCCGCTTTTCTGTGATACAGTGTCTCGCGCAGAGCATGCACTGAAGACGACGTTGCGAACTTATCCGCTTGCATTGGATTCGATCTCTTTTTATGTACAACACATCCAAAACATCATGGACTCGGTCTATGGACCAACCCAATCATTCATTATATATGGCATGCCATTGCTATTGAACTTGTGCAGTGTCTCAGTTAGAAACCATGGCTTGTTCAGATCCAGAGCTCCTCAAGTGGAGGAAGGTGAGAGTTGCCATTCCACAAGGGGTGCATGTGCCAATGTGCTTCTGTGGTGACCTTTGCAAGCTTGTGCAGTCAAAAATCTTGGGTGACTACTATGGCATGAGATTTTTCATGTGTGACAACTTCGAGTATGATCCACCCAAGGTGTCTGCCAGCATGAGAGCCAAGGTATTCACTAACCCTACCATGTTTTTCTAACCATTTCATGTTTCGTATTCTTACTTTGGGGAGTTAAAGACTCCCCCACCTCTCTGTGATTTCTTGCAGTGGCTAGATACAGAGCAGTCCGATGAGGACAAGGCTCATGTTGAGCATGAAGCAGCCTCGGCAAGAGCAAGGTGGCAACGAATGATGCACGAGGAGGAGCAGGAAAAGAAGCGCAAGAAGGACCAAGAGGAGATCCGCAAGAGGTTCGAGGAGGTCGAGCGTCAAGAGGCACAGGAACGTGAAGCTGAAAGGGAGAGAAAGAGAGAGAGGGCACGTCGTGCAAAAGCAGCTGGCCCTGAAGCCATTAGGAAGGAAAAATATCCCTGTTGTACCCAGTAAAGCATAGGCTTCACACCCGGCGATTTAAATTACCCAAAGGCATGTTAGGACTAGCAGTAGCACATGATACCGTTATCAATGTGGTACACATGCCATTGCACCTAGTAGTAGATTGTTTAGATCAGAGGAGGTGCTCGACACCTTTACCTCCTGATCATTTCATTTCGCTGAAATGCATCTATGCATTCAAGCCGGGTTATGCAATTCTAATGTTTCAAAAAAAGTTCTTTGTTCTACTAGTTAAGTCGTTTTCTTTACATATAAAAAAATCCCATACATAAAACTCAAAATTTAACTATTGCATTTCGGTAAAAATGGTTAACCGGAAACGTAGAAAGTATCATAAACAAATCTACGACATTAAACGGTAGAAAATTTAAACGGTAGCAAATATAACCGAATAAAATTTATGCGTCAAAAACTACGTCAATTCATATTATGGAACCAAATTGAGCGGAAAAAATATATCAACTATTAATCAACATAAATTAAATTATTCACCTTTTTGGCATAAAATAAAAACAATTAAACAAATATAGCCGTTTCAAACGGCTATAGCCGTTTCAACTGGCTATAGCCCCAGCCCCACCAGCGAAAGCGTGGGAGGGACCTTTCGCCGTTTCAAACGGCTATAGCCGTTTGAAACGGCTATAGCCGTATGAAACGGCGAAAGGGCCCACCATCGTCAGGGGAGGCCCTTTTCGCCGAATGAAACGGCGATAGCCGCTTCAAACGGCGACATAAGACCAGATCTGCTAAATTTTTACCCAAGTATTTATTTTTGAAAAATCGTTAAAAAATATAAAAATAAAAAAATTCACTAGATTCAGAGTGCGATCCCCATGTGCTTGCTGCAGTTTGATCAAATGGACAACCTACAAGGGATAAAAAAAAAAGAAAAACACAGTGAGAGTTTGGTTCTTTCCTTTCATCCACGAACATCTGGGCTTCCTGGAGTAAGCCAACTGGCAAGAGCCAAGAAAGACCAAGGAGTAAGCCAACTGGCAAGCAGCAACGAGTTCAGTACCATAGTACAGTGCTGCCCTTCTATCACCACTCACCAATGTTCGACTGTTCGCCACGAAGTGTTCGTCCAGGGCTCCAGCATCCAGGCCACCGATTGCAACCGTCCAAAACCAAGCTAGGCAAAGCTGGGGTCTATAAATGCTCCATGAAATGCTGTTTTCCGTTGAAACAATTACGTTCACTGTTATCTCATCCCTGCTAGCACTATCGCCAGGACATTTAATCAGATCGATCGACACAGCCAAGCGAATTCCGGCCAAGAAGTCGTCGTCATTTCAAAGCCGAGTGAAGTCAAGTCAACAAGCTCTAGTCTTCGTTGGTCAGTTTTGTTAGTTCGTAGATGCATGATTATTGTGTTCATGACTCTAGACAAAATTGTCCCAGTCCATCGATCACTCCTGCAAATTTACAGTACTCTGCTCTGCCAGTTTGGAACGCCGAAAATTTCATTAAGGTTTCTAAGAACCTCAACTGTTTTTAGGAAAATTGCTATCCCCCCAAAAGGCCTTTAACTTTCATTTCTCCAACGGAAATAATTTCGGGGATCAGATTCGTGTGGCCTTGAAATAAACCACAATTTCAATCTTTATCATTATACTGCAAGATGAGGAACAGGTCGGTTCCCTCATATTCACGGCACATGGCAGTCACTGTACCTTACTGTCACACTAACAATTTGGCTTCACACATTTTACTGGACATACTGCAGCTGAACTCATAGCCCTGCCTTCTGTTTAGGTGGGCATTAACTAACGGATGAATGTCGTGTGCAACGGGGAGGATGTCCAATCCATGTCCAGCCTAGTACAGTCCGATTCTTTGTCAGCATCAATCCGTCGCTGCTCACTCATAGTCCATACATATGTGGATGTTTGGTTAGTTCAATTAGTGTGGTTCACACAACAGATGCATATCATGGGAGACAGGTGTTAATCCTTTGACGTGCTTGATTTTTATTAAGTAAAAAACTGTACTTGTGTGTGATGACTGAAAAGTAAATAAGTCCTGTGAAATTTAGACACCCCCGTATTGCTCATATCGTTTTTGCGACTTGCTCTTAAGCATATTTCATTACAGAGTTCAACCGAACGGATGGAGCATTTATCGGCACGTGCCCATGGAACCAAAGCTCCACACACACACCTCTGAGATCCTTCAAGTTTCATCCATGTCTCCATCTTGCATTTGCCTTGCTGGCTACCTCGCCGTGATCTCCCTCCTCCATAACTGGCTTCTTTGCTCTGTTACTGCCGACGTCGACTTCCTCTACAACGGCTTCCAGCACGCCGCCGACCTGAGCCTAGACGGCTCGGCGTCGATCTTGCGCGGCGGGGCGCTCCAGCTCACCAACGACAGCATCAACCTCATGGGCCACGCCTTCTTCAACTCGCCGGTGCAAGCTCTCAGCGGGCACGCCGTCATCTCCTTCAGCACGGCCTTCGTATTCGACATCGTGACCGTCGGCCACGGCGGCGGCCACGGCCTGGCCTTCGTGGTTGCGGCCTCCAAGGTGTTGCCCGGTGCGAGTGCCGAGCAGTATCTTGGCCTCCTGGGAAAGAACAACCTGGGCAACTCTAGCAACCACGTCTTCGCCGTGGAGTTCGACACAGTGCAGGCGAGCGGGCTGCTGAACGAGACGAACGGCAACCACGTCGGCGTCGACCTGAACAGCCTCGTGTCAAACGTGTCGGAGCCGGCCGGGTACTTCACCGACGACGGCAGGAACATCTCCGTGACGCTCGAGAGCGCACAAGAAATCCAGGCCTGGGTAGACTACGACGGCGGCACCAAGGTCCTCAACGTGACCATATATAGCTCCCGTGTCCGTGGCAAGCCGGCCTCGCCGGCCGCTCATATCGTACTCCATCGACCTCCTGCCGATCTTCAAGCAAGACATGTATGTCGGCTTCTCGGCAGCGACCGGGAAGTTGGCGAGCTCACATTACATCCTTGCTTGGAGCTTCCGTACCGGAGGAGGAGCTGCGCAAGCCATCGATCTCTCCCGGCTCCCGAAAGTTCCGAAGCCTCCAGCTCCTCCACCTTCCATGTCCACCGTCATCAAGATCGTGGCCGTTTCCTGCGTGGTCACGCTCACCACGATCCTTCTGGCGATTGCTCTTGCACTCTGGCTGCGGCGGCGGGCCGTCCTCGCCGAGACGCTCGAGGAGTGGGAGCTGGACCACCCTCACAGGCTGCCGTACAAACAACTGTACAAGGCGACCAAGGGGTTCAAGAACAGTGAGCTCCTCGGCGCCGGTGGCTTCGGCCAGGTGTACAGAGGCGTGCTCCGGCCCTCCGGCGACGTGGTGGCCATCAAGCGGATCTCGAACAACGGCACGCAGGGGATGCGCGAGTTCGTGGCCGAGGTGGCGAGCCTGGGGCGCATGCGGCACCGGAATCTGGTGGAGCTCCGCGGGTGGTGCAAGCGCGGGCAGGACCTGCTCCTAGTCTACGAGTTCATGCCCAATGGCAGCCTCGACACGCACCTGTTCGCCGGCCGCGCCGGCGCCGGCACCGGCAAGCCCCGGGGACCATCACCGGCGGCGGCGCCGCTGCTGACATGGGAGCAGCGCGTGAGGATCCTGAGGGGCGTCGCGTCCGGGCTGGTGTACCTGCACGAGGAATGGGAGCAGGTGGTGGTGCACCGCGACGTCAAGGCCAGCAACGTCCTGCTCGGCGCCGACATGGCCCCGCGGCTCGGAGACTTCGGCCTCGCGCGCCTCTACGAGCACGGCGCCGACCCCGCCACGACGCGCGTCGTCGGGACGCTGGGGTACATGGCGCCAGAGATCACCGTGACCGCCAAGGCCACCAGGGAAACCGACGTGTTCGCCGTCGGCGCGCTACTCTTCGAGGTTGCCTGCGGCCGCCGGCCCATCGACCCTGCCACCGGCGTGAACCTGCTGCTGTGGGTCCGAGACCACGGCGCCAAGGGCGACCTGGCGCGCGCCGTGGACGAGAGGCTCTGCGGGCGCTACAACCTGGAGGAGGCGAGGCTGGTGCTGTGGCTGGGCCTCATGTGCAGCCAGTCGCGGCCGGAGGTGAGGCCCAGCATGCGGCAGGTCTGCCAGTACCTCGACGGCGAGGTGGAGGTGCAGGAGGAGGCCGCTCTCGTCTTCTCGGACGCCGGCGGCTCCTTCGACTTCGGGTCGTTGCCGACCCTGACGTGGTCGTCGTGCTCGTGCAACACCATGTCCGTGGGTTCGCTTCTGGGTGGCCGGTGACCATGGTCGCTTTGCTGGTCCTCCGTCGCGTGCCTCTACAGTGTTCCCTGATGCTTTTCGGACGAAACTGGTGCCGTGCAATCAAGTGTGTTAATGTTTTTTTTTAATCCTGGTTCGGACTGAAACTTGGGACTTTCAGAACTCAGGACATTTTGAAACTCGACATGTGCCTTAAAATTGTTAGAAAGTTTCAAGTTTCATGTATTGGTAAGTTAACACCATTTTGATTGGTGTCCACGGAACAATGAAAGAGTGAAGAGTGTGTGGAGAGTTTTATTGTACAATTAACTAGACTCAGACCAGATAACTGTAGAGTTTCATGGGAACGAAACTCCTTTTCACATCTGATGAAACTCCACCTATTAGAGCAAGTAAAATAAGGTCCACAGTCAGCAGGTTGAGAGACGGCCCATATCATAAAAATCTTACGAAGAAGTGAGAAGAGAGGAGAGAGAACAAAGCTGACGCATGCATTGATTTCCTGCTTTTAACGCCCTCTCCCACGGCTCCTGTCCATTCTATTGGGCATTGATGCTGCCCGCATTGAATGATGCATGTTCTTGGGTGAATAAAAAAGGATCACATGCTATGAGCCAAATGACATGGCGCTTGTTGCAGCTTGCAACAGACGTAACTATTAATTTTGCTATTAGTTTGTTGTCAGTGGGAGTTTTATGGGAATTAAATAGACTGTCATGTCAACATTTTTAGTGATGTGACAGTGTATTAACGAAAATAGATGTGAAATGAGTTTTATGGCGATGAAATCCTCCCTACAGTTATTACATCCTCCCGTCTTCAACCGTGGGATAAAGAGGAGAGTTTAAAAAAATTAAGCCTGACAAAGTCTATTATTATGCTTTCATCCATGGCTCGCAAACAATTCTAAGGCTACCATCTCCAAATAAGTGTTCGCCTTCATGAATAGCTCCTTTGTCTTCTCACGCTGCAATATTATCAAAATCATAGCCAATAGGTTCCCGAAAATAGCCTGCATAAAGCATGAGTGTTTAGTGTTATCAAAGATAATACCATTTCAAATCCACCAGGGTTCAAATCCTGGATGCTCGCAGCCTTTATTTTTGGATTTTTCAGGATTTACCGGCATTATACGTTAAGTGGTAAGCGACGTTCCTGTCGACAACGAGGCGCCAATGGTGACTTCGGAAATCTCCAGATCCGTCGGGTTTTCAGTCCTTCGAAGATGTCCACAGGGGTAGGGTTTGCGTACGTGTGTCCATAAAGGGGAGTGTGCGTGCGTGTTGTGAGCGTCTGCGTTGTACTGTGTAACTATCAAAAAAGAAAAATAATACCATTTCGACAACACCATATTGCTCAACATAGAGCCGCTGCCTGTGTTATAATAGTAATGACTTGTTGAGCATTAAAATTTTGAAGCCAATTACCTAGCATGTGGGTTACTGATCTAGGTGGGGTTAAACCAGTAGCAACTTGGACAATTGCAATAGGTGTCTAATTGTTTTATTACAATTGCAGTAGCTACACTTTTGACTGCCTTTTCAGTTTTTTCTCAAAAGATAACCCCTTTTAGGTACCAAAGGAAAATCTTAATTTTTAAGGGAATTTTAAGTTTCCAGATCAATTTATGACGGAAGGGGGAATTGTGATTGACCTGTTGAAGGTACATAGAGCGAATTGTAAATTGTCCACTCTTGGTTAAGTGTCATACAAAAGTATTCCTTCCTTGAGTTAAATTGAAATTGGAGACTTGCGCTACTAATCTTAGCCATTTATTTAGTTTCTCGCCCATCAACGCTCTTCTTAAAGAGATGTTCAACGGTGTTGAACTCATGACATTTGCCACCATAGCATGTGAATGGTGACATATGTTGTATATGTTGGAGTAGAGGTTTTTGAATGACTAATTGATGCCATGTATCTTTCTAAAATCTTGTTTGTGTTCCATCCGTTATCCAGAAGGATCCATTAGCTAGGATCTCTTCTTTGATTTTCATAAGCCTATAAGGATCTAGATGTCGCCTAAGAGGGGTTAATAGACGAGACGACCAATTATAACTTCTAATCCAATTCTCAGCCTACTGTCAGCAGTGGGCGGTTAAACCGCCCCTAGGCAGTGAACTACCCAATAAGTTGCTCGACCCCCTTTTTGTTCTTCTAGCACCAAATTCACTTGGGGAACTTCATGTACAGGTATAACTAAGTAATATCTTCAAGTTCCTGCACACAACTAGAGTATACCCAAGTAGATCGAAGCGGAAGCAAATATAAAGCTAGAAATGAACAAGTAAAGTAAAGTGAAGAGGAGACACAAGGATTTGTTTCCCGAAGTTCAGACCCGCTGCAAGCCCCAAGCTAGTTCAGCGGTTCCTAGTCTCCGTTTGAGGAACCCTGCAAGGTTGTCTCGCCAAGGTGTATACACGCCACACCTTAGCCGTCCACTAAGATGGTCCTTTTCCACGAAGGACGAAAGACCAGAATTTACAAAGTTTCGGCCGCTCACCACACGAATGGGAGCTCACCGGCGACGCCTAGCCGTCTAGGAGCCAAGCTCCAAGAGTAACAAATGCACAATGAACTTTTACGCCAACCTCAAGTGCTCAAGCTATGGATTTGCTCTCTAGTGCTCTCACAAGATCTCTAAGCTCACAAAGCTCTCAAGCTCAGACACCAATGTTTCTCTCAACCCCAACTCAAAGATTTCAACCAAATCAAGGAATCACACAAAGAGTGATTGGAGAGAGCTTCTCTGCTGTTAGAATGTGTCAATAAGGCTTAGGAATCACACAAAACCAGCAGCCCTCAAAGGAGAGGGCTAAGGGGTATAAATACCCCATCCAACAAAAATTAGCCGTTGGAAATATGCTCTGGCCGGTTAAACCGCCACCAAAGGCCGATTAAACCGCCTGTTAAAATAAACTAGCCGTTTGAGCTGTCAGAGGCCAAGGGCGGTTAAACCGGCCCCTGGGGCGGTTAAACCGCCCTGGGTCAGTGAGCACCCACTTGCTCATCTTTTTAGTTAACTCTCAAGGCTATCTCACTTAGGTCAACTATTGAGCACTCTTGTGGTGTTAAGTCATTCATTCTTTGTGACATCCCTCTTGATAGTACGACACTCCTGTCTCAAGAATGAATATAAGACTAGATTGTTCACTTGAGCTTGTACGTGTTCAACCATGCCACACATGATCACTTCTTCTTCATGAGGATTGTCCCTAATGTTCTAGCTTGAGCAAAACCATCTTGAGCTAGTAACTTGATCCTTTGACATAGAATAAAATCCACTCCTAGTTCAAGTTACTTTTCTTCGATAAAGATTGACACTTGTCAATATGAAACCACATGTGATCATGACCCGTCAAGTTGATCCGTAGAAAGTTTTGTCACCCTAGCAAAGAATCCATGACTCAAGCCGCAACTTTATCACACATTGCTTAGTCCCTAGAAACACCATCCCGCAATCCAACCTTTCTTTCATGCTTCACACATAGCTTCACATAGGCTTGTATCATCTATGAAAACTAATTCATGATTTGCAATTTATCAACGATTTTATCCAACCATGATCATGATGTCCCATATGCATGTCAACAAGTCTTTGTAGAGTTAGAGACCAAGTCTCTTTCTTTGTTTATCATTCACTTGTTGTTCATCACTTTTTAACACAATGAGACCCATCACTTCTTGCTTATGAGCCATATTCCATGTCTTACACAGATGATCCCTCATGTATCACAAGTATACAAATTTAAATCCTGCTCATAAACTTTACACGACATGTTAGTCCTTTAATCGTTTTGTCACTCAGTTCACCAACACCCACTTAAGGGACTAGATGCACTTTCAAAGCCCTCTCTAGAAATGAGAGTCACCCTCTTTGGTCTCAACTTGCGTTAGAGATTTGAAACTTAGGTATTTATTCCTAATCAGCGTTTGCCATGTCTCTTTGGTATTAAGCAAATTTATTATTCATTTACGTACTTAATAAAGCTTTATTCTGGACAACTTGTGTCTTGCATGTAATCTAGGATACAACAAGAGATGAAACTATGCATCGAGAGAGAGTGTTTCATCATAGTTTCAAACATTGTTTAGATGACATGTCATTCTACATAATTGTGTTCATGAAACTCCCATTAAAAATGACCTTAGTTACCTTGCCATGTCAGCAAAATTGCTTATGCGACATTGAAATTAATGCTTATAAAACTCCTATTAAGACTGGCCTTATAGATCCTTGTTTGGCGCCTCTTTTGCAATATTAACATCTGCTAGGTGCTGTAATTCCGTGAGGAATTTTGCGACCGTGGCCCATGCATTGCAGATGCCCTTCATCATGTGGATGATGGCATACTCGTTAGCAGAGCAGGGGTTCTCTGGTGGTGGCGGGCACGACCACTCGCAACGTGGTGGCCCGTCCTCGTCACCCTTGATGTAGGAACGGATGACGTCACGTATGGCTGCCGGGTTCCTCGGCTCCTCCTTCGCTCCTTCCAGCTGCTCATTGACCTCCTCGACGGAACTCTTGCAGTGCAAGATGACCGAAATGAGTGCCGGTCGTGGCTTCATTGTGGCATTCAGCTTCATCCCCAAGACCACATTGAAGGCCTCGTCCGTCGTCTTCTTCAGCGCCGACAGCTCGTCGATGCATTTCTGAGGCTGTGTTTAGATTATGAAAAAGGGGTGAAAAGTACGAAAAATACTGTTTCTAAGGAAGCGCGCGTAGAGATAAAAATGAACTGATACGGTTCTCTAGGTGAATAATTTTTCATGAAAAGGGGATGGTTTTGAGGAATCTAAACAGGACCTAGGCTCTTTCATCAGCCCGCAGGTCACGTGGAGGACGCCGCTGTCCATGGACTTCTCCATTGACGCTGCCATGCTTGGTTTCTTCTCCCGACCGGTGTCGAACATCATGAGTAGGTACGCCAGGTCAATCATGGCCGTAGTGGCAGCCCCTAGCTTGCTCACGGCGGCGGCCTCGTCGACCGAGCAAGGCTCCAGGCATCTGCAGTATTGGCAAGGCAAGTCCGGCTCGTAGCTCTGGATGATCAGCACATCGAGGTAATCCTTGAGCTGCACCATGGTGTCTCGGCCACCCGCCTCCGCGTCGGTGGCGTTGGACATGGCCGCGTCGAGGACCTTGGCACACTTGAAGATGCAGTGGCCGCTCTTGAACTTGCCGGCGGCGAGCGGGGGCCTAGCAATCACTGCTCTCGTCTCGGCCAGGATCTTGGACATGGCCTAGCAGCTTGACGCTGCACCTCTTGGGCGTTAACGTGGCACTGCAGGATGGATATACCTTGATCATCGCCGGCTTGGGGGCAGCAGAGTCAACCACGGCCGCCGTGAAGGTCATGAAGATGGTGACCACCATGAGATCCATGTTAATTTCTCTTGATGTAAACACGCAACAACTTGTGACTTGTATCGTCTGGTCTGAGAATACGTCTGTCGTAGCTCTGTTAGAAATTCAGAGATACAAAGACTACTGTAGTAGAGGGGATATAAAGATCATTGTAATAGAGATTCCTGATCAGCTCTCCAAGTCCTTGGTCTGACTCTGTCTTCTACCCCTCCTTAGGGCTTGTTTGGGTACAAGAGGATTGAGGTGAAATTGGGGTGGAATGAAGGGGATTGATCTATAGATGAACTAAGTTCCACTTCAATCCTCATTCCACCTCATTCCACTAGTTTCCAAACAAGTCCTTAGGGTATGGGGTACCGATAGATGCTTCGAGCACGATTAATTAAAGTAAGGCATAAAATTCAGGATTATTTGATTTCTTGGCGGTGCTCAATGCCTCAACTCACATGAAAATCTCAAGTCTCAAGAACAACACCGCCACAATTGAAGTTAAACACAACACAAGAAAGAAGTTGCAGAGCAACATTTGATTTGCCAATTCAAATAGACAAATACACATATGAAGAAGGAGACCTGCCAGGGAAGAGGAAGGTTATCGCGGGCCGAGATCTCCTGGTGGACCGAAATTAGCTTTCAGTTTGTATGTTAATGAGCCTTCAATGCTGGTTTGTAAACCATCATTGAAGTGATGGATAACAATTGCTCTCCATCGCACCTCGGCACCAGCTGTAGCTGACGCGTGAGGCAGCGGCGATGAGATGGACGCTCTCGGCGGGCCAAGTGTGACAGCCCCAGGGCTTAATATGATTGATAGAATACTCATATCAACAAGTTGCAACTTCTTTTCCGGAAGCTCATCTCGAAAGAACTCCGGGATTAAGCGTGCTTGGCCCGGAGCAATTTCATGATGGGTGATCGACCGGGAAGTCCTTCCTGGGTGCACATGAGTGAGGAAAAAGTGCGCAGAAAAGACATGTGTTGGTCTATGAGGATAGTCTTGAGGTCCTAGAGAGCTGCCAGGTGTAAGCGGGCCTGGCTTCAGGGAGGCGGGACGTTACACCAAGCGGCTTCACTGTCGCAGGTCGCCGCCTTCGTGTGTTAGGGTTAGGGTTTGGTGACGGAGGGGGCGAACGGTGGGTTGTGGGCGGCGGCGGGCGGTGAGGTCGCTGCCAGCAGTGGTTGGCGATGGAGGCGGCAGAGATTTATTGCCTAGGGTTTCCGGTGGTAGCGGCAGCCGAGATCTCCAGCGAGCCTACGGGCTTTAGATAGAGGGCTTGGGGCGGTGGTGGTCCGACGGAGGTGGCGGTTCGACTAGCGGCAGAGGGCGCAGTGGCGCAGGAGCAGTGCCGACCGGGTAGGGCCAGACCCCGTGAAAGCATCTTGGTCCCTAATTTAGATTTTGATAATTAATGACAACTATCGTGGACTAACAATTTAATTGAGACATGAGCTTAGGGGCCTGATTGGATGGCTGCATACCGTCTCGTCCTGGCTCAACGCATGCAGCCGGATGCTTGTACGAGTCATTGGGCTTGGTTCTCGAGATGCAACCAGCACCTTTTAGCCAGGCTCGCGGGATGCGGAAATTTTCCACGTTTCCGCGCGGCCAGGCTCGCGCGGTGCGAGCAAGTGCATGGACGGGTGTGTTATGAGAGAAAAAGTTAACTGATTCAACGCTGAACAGGTGACCAAACGCTATCGCCCACTAGTCTGGCTGAACACAAACGCAAACCGAACACAACCCTGCCGCATCTAGTGAGCCAGGCCAGCGGGAGCCTGCCTCTGTCGTGCGAGCCAGGCTGAGCTCATCCGGTAACCAATCAGGCCCTAGGTTACTCCCGGAGATGGTTGAGCCTCGATAAGTGCTATGGTAACATTCTTGGTGAATTCATTTTGGATGGCACAAGGCAAAGGTATAAGATAGAGCATTTCTATTTACCGGTCAAGAGGTGATTAGTGGATGATAATTGACCGGATTAATAGGCTAGATAGCCGTACTATCAAGAAGGGACAATTTCATTTGCGTGACGGTTCTATGGTGCCACTTTGCTCAAACAATTGCATTGCATGCATTTAGGAAAAACGTGTTTGAAAAAGTGGAAAGACCGGAGAAGAAACACTTCTTGTAGTTGGCTAACTGCGCTTGAGAGGCGGACGGTCTGCCATTGAACGGCGGACCGTTCATTTGACTTAGCCAAAATTCAAGTTGTCCTGTCGAGCTGAAAAATGTATGGGTGGACGGTCCGTTCCTGTGGGGCGGACGGTCCGCCCGTTATATAGAAACCAGGACAAAAACTTCATGTATTTGACGAGCTGACTAAGTTACATGGCGGACGGTTCGACCCTGCTGGACGGACGGTCCACCGGTCAAGTAATTTGCATGGACATGAACTGTGTGTTTCTGTGTAAGTTCATGAACGGTGAACGGTCCGGCACTGTTTGGCGGACGGTCCGCCCGTCTTTAGCGAGTTTTGGACAGGAACATCTTGTCTCTGAATAAATGGT
The DNA here is from genome assembly GCA_015476505.1 of Urochloa ruziziensis. NCBI lineage: Eukaryota > Viridiplantae > Streptophyta > Magnoliopsida > Poales > Poaceae > Urochloa > Urochloa ruziziensis. The sequence continues at coordinate 21,957,744 of CM027118.1, forward strand.
AAACTTGAACGACGGACAGTCCGGCCAACTCGGGCGGACGGTCCGTCGGCTAACTTTCAAATCGAGACAGAAACTTTTAGTTTTTGTGTTGGAGTTGTTTTGAACTGTGGACAGTCCTCTCCTTGTGAGGCGGGCATTCCGCCCATGCTGTAACAGTTGACTCTGACACAGTTTGACTTTGGAACTAGTCGTTGGGTTGAACTGCGGATGGTCCGGTCCCTGTGAGGCGGACAGTCCGTGAGTACCCTGTTTTGACACATTTTGAATGCAATGGATAGCTACGGGGGAAGGCTGTATAAATACTTGAACCCCGGCCATGGAGAAGCTCTCTTGGCACTTTGAAAAGCTTCCTTGACATATTTGAGCCTTTTTACTCCTCTCTCTCTCTCACTCACTTGGCTTAAGGATTGCATCTTTGTGAGTTTGGGAGCATCCTAGTGCATTGCATCAAGAGTTTGAGCTTTGTGGCACTAGGGAGTCTTCAAGCAAGCGTCATCGGCTTGTTACTCTTTGTGGTTGCCGCCTCCTAGCGACTTGGAGCTATGGAAACCGTTGCGCTATTCAAGAAGATTGTGAATAAGCCTTCGTTGTTCTTGTGAGAGGTCTTGTGCTCACCTCGCCGGAGCGGTGAAGGGCAACTCTAGTGGAATCGAGGTTTGGAGAGGTTTGTTGATTCAAGCCGGCTCATACATCAAGTGTGACTTGATAGAGTAGCGGTTGAAGTTTTGAATCCACCTCAACGTGGATTAGGGTGACCGACAAGTCATCGACACCACGGGATAAATTCGGTCTCTTGTGTGATTTATTATTTCTCTTACTCGTTTACTTTCTAGCAATTTATCATGAGCATTTACATTCCTAGAGATTGAATTGATTCTTGTCACCCTAGGTTGCAAACCTCCTCCTAGAATAGAGTTGAGTAGAAATAGGATTTATCTTGTGTTACTAATCAATTTTTATTAGTGTTGTGATTTAGTTCAAACTGTCTATTCACCACCCTCTAGTCCGTATCCTAGATCCTACACCCCGGCGGGCCGCGGGCGGCGGCGGAGGTGAGATGCCTGGCAAAGTTAGGAAGGGCGGGGTAGGCGGGCGGCGGTGGAGGATGTGCGGGTGGCACGGAGGCGGGCCAGCCGCCGGGCGGGACAGTGGAGGAGGTGGCGAAGTTAGAGACGGCCGGCGTCGAGAGGTTGAAGACGACCGCGGCATTGGAGGTTGAAGACAACCGGCGCGTGAGCCTTCGGCGATGGATTGCTCGGTGATGTACAACATCACCCGCGCTGGAGCCCGAAGGACGAACTCTTTCTCGGATGGGGTCGCGGGTCACGTGGGTTCAATCTCGACCACGCGCCGCTCTGCTGCAGTTGCAACTGCGACCTTGCGAGGAGGTCAAGAGTCAAGACCATGGAGGAGCTGCAACCAAGGGCAGCAACTCGTTCTAGTGGCGGTTGGACGTACGCGATGAAGCCGGAAAGGAAGTTCCCAGACACTGCTAAAAAATGGCCTTTAGTACCGGCTCCGCCCAGCCGGCACTAAGGGAGAGGGATGGAAGGTCCTTCTTCCATAGCGAGAGAAGTTTCTTATGTTCCAATTCCAAGCTACCTACCGTCTACCAGACCCCGAAAATAAAAGAAGACGGCCCGTCGGCTACAAAACGGGAATGTCGTTCTCGCAGTTCACGTGTTGGCTTGGACACCAGTCGAGAAGGGATTCAATTGGGCCTGCTGCGTGCGTCCCGGTCCATTTTGTTTTTGGGTTGACTTTGAACATGTCATTCGATATCCTTTCGTTCTTCATGCTCTCAGTCGTCGCGAGACACGGAATGCCGTCTAAGGGACTGGTTGATTCAAGAATGCGGTGAGTTTGGTAGGAGGGCACATTGCATCGATCGTTTGTGTTAGGCTGGCACAAAATAACCTAGGAGCAGCACAACAAACAATGGTGGTACAAGTACAAGCGCTTCCCATTTAGCACATGGTACCATTTGATTCTACGCGCTATCGTGAGATAGATTCAAACGACCTGGATTTGACTTTGTGTTTTCCCTCTTTTACTGAAAGTATAATAGACAAAAAAAATCTACGAGAAGAAACCGTTCAAGGTGTGAGCTTAGTTAACTAACGTTTATGCCTTTTCGACTCAACACATAATCATGTAAACCTGTTTGATGAGGAGATTGGAAAACCCTAAGACCTAACCTCCACCACCCTTCTAGTTCTTCCCACATGGCGCCGCGATCCATATCGATATTACAGCCATCCTCTTCATTTTTTTTCTAATAAAACGCGCTCGCTGTCGATCCCCTACCACCCGAATGTGTGAAAACTAGCCACAACGATGGGCAGCACCGATGCTTGAAACAAGAAAGTGAATGTTTCAGCATCGGAGAATCCACTGCAACTGCCGATGCCGAAACAAAAAAATCACAGCATCGGGGTACGTAGATGATGATCCGATGCCCAAACAAAAAAATCACAGCACCAGGCATGGAGGGAAGAGTAAAACATCTTACAAACCTTAGGCCCACCTGCACTTCAGCTCTGAGGAAACCTGGTATTGACATCTAACTGTCAGAGATTTGTTTCAGCACCGGTGACCGCTGTGGACAGTCAATCTCATTTTCAGCTTGGACTCGCTCCCCGCCGATCCTGCCTGATCCATCATCGTGTGAACCTATTTGATGAGGAGATTGGAAAACCCTAGGACCTATGGTCGGAAAAAAAAAACCCTAAGACCTAACCTCCACCACCCTTCTTCCCACATGGCTAATTAGCCACAATCACACCAACAAATCCAAGCTTCGTGCCACACGGCCACCGGACAGGTTAGTCCACAAACACCACCAGCCGCGCACGGCGTGGAAACCCCCAAACCCCGGACCGAACAAAACCATGCCCAAAGAAAGCGGGAGCAAGTTACAAAAACTGTGTCCTCGCCCACCCAACCCCACGCCACGCGCACACGCACACGAGCACACCTGCAGCGGAAAGGGAGGGGACTGGCCCAGGCCGCAAGGCCGCACGCCTTTCACACTTGATGGGTTGCTGCCGCTCCTCGCTGCGGCCGGGGGCGGCGGCGGGGCCCGGGGCCGGGACCCACGCCGCGGAGAAGCCGCCCCGGCACCGCTCGCCGCCGCCACAGCCGGCGAACCGCCTGTCCCTCAACGCGCACCAGGCCGCGCCCTCGGCCCGCTCAGGCGGCGGCGGCGGCGGCGGGGATGTCCCGGCGTTCGCAGAGTTCTCCCTGGCGGACCTTCGCGCGGCCACGGGCGGGTTCGCGGCGGGGAACATCGTCTCCGAGAGCGGCGAGAAGGCGCCCAACCTCGTCTACAGGGGCCAGCTGAAGGGCCCCGGCAGCGCCCAGCTGCGCGCGATTGCGGTGAAGAAGTTCGCCAAGCACGCGTGGCCCGACCCCAAGCAGTTCGCGGTAGGCGAGCACGACGGCCGATTGCCCTTTTGGCTTCGCGGAATTTGGGGCCTCGGGGGTGCGCGGATTCTGACGGGTAGTTGATTGATTTGGCTGCTGCAGGAGGAGGCCAAGGGGGTGGGGAACCTGCGGCACCGGAGGATGGCGAACCTCATCGGCTACTGCTGCGACGGCGACGAGCGCCTTCTCGTTGCCGAGTTCATGCCCAACGATACCCTCGCCAAACACCTGTTCCACTGTGAGTTCCTCTCGTTCCTATTCAATTCGTTTCCTGTAGAATTTGATCATTTCCAAAGTTTGGGACTCGTTTCAAAGCAAATGTTGTGCAATTTTGGTGAACGGTAAGCAAGTGAGATACCTGACAAAAGACAGGCGAATCGTTCTGCTTTGATTGTACACTTGCTGCTTTTGTCTGTGCCAGCTGCTCTGCTTACGATTATTGCATTAGTTTAAGAGTTTAGTTCGAAGGTGAAAACAAATTGAAATTCGTGAGTTTAGGAATTGAAATGGAGTTTAATAGCTTATTTTCTTAAACTTTAGCAAGGTGGCCAATGCTGATTGCATCTACCAGGTGTTTTACTTGATATATATGAACAAGCAAGGTACTGAGAATAGCATTTGACTTCTTCTGATTTATTTGTCACTGTGGTTTTGCTCATGTGCAGGGGAAAACCAGACTATAGAATGGGCCATGCGTTTAAGAGTTGCATACTACATTGCTCAAGCATTGGAATATTGTAGTACCAAGGGGCGCCCTTTATATCATGACCTGAATGCATATAGGGTCCTCTTTGATGAGGTAAACGGGCAATCTGTGCAGTTTGTTTAAATATAGAGAACCACGAGTGTTGTATAAAGCCGATTATTGTCTTGTCTTGTTGATGACCATGTGGCATGTGTCCTTGATAATATCATTGAATAGTGATGACATTTTAACAAGTTATATTCATTGTGTCTGGGCGTCTGGCAATATCATCATTAGTATTGTATTGGGATTGCAACTTGCAAGTCTAGATCTCTGCCTCTTACTAAACCAAAAATTAGAAGTTTAGGACCAGTAGCTGTCTATTCGCTATTTGTTCTTTCCAGCTGTTGGAAGATGGGCTAGAAGTTAAAAATGCCAGCTGACTCCTCCGCTGTGTTGACTAGAAGGGTATAGAAATGCCTAAAGAAACCTATACAAGAATTGCATACTAGAACTTTTATTGGACTTAGTAACATGTCATGTATTATGTTCTTTTGTTATCAATTTCATAAAGTATGTTTTAGAAGATGCTAAAATTGCTTCCAGCAGTTGAACTTGAACATGTCATTCTGTACCAATTAACTTATTTTCAAACAAAAGTTTATGGTTACAATAAACTTCTGATTGCAGAATGGTGACCCTCGTCTGTCATGCTTTGGTCTGATGAAAAATAGCAGGGATGGGAAAAGCTATAGCACGAACCTAGCATATACACCTCCAGAATATCTGAGAAATGGTACCTATCTCTTCACTTTGATGCTTTTTCCTGAAAGAAGTTTTCAGTTTCATGTTTTAGTTATGAACTTTTTCGCGGTTTTAGGTACTTCAGTGGTTTCTCTTAAACTTAGTTCTTTCTGACTGCGATTCTTGTGCTACATGTACATGGGGAATTATTTTCTTCTCTGCTTGCTCAACACTCAGTACAACTGATAGATTCCAGCGGAGAAACCCTTTTTTTTTCCTTTGTTGTTGTTGCTACTGCATTAGCAATATTTCTATTCAAGAAAACACTGACAAGATTTCTTGAGTTCTACAAATATAGTGTTTGTTGTTTTCTTTTGAAAGACAAAATATAGCGTACATTTGGAATTTAGCTTCTTAGAAGGACCAACGACTTGGTTTATGGTTTTCTGATTCATTTCATAAGTGCTATTCAAATTGACCATATTGCATCCTTTAAGGCAATTACCAAGTGCCGTCACATGGTCTGGTCAGTGGACTGTGTATTAATATTATTTCCTCCGCGTTTTACCAAACGAAACAGCAAGAAACACTTCAAGAGTACTTTTTGAGGCAAGTTATATTCTTTCAGGCAGGGTTACTCCAGAAAGTGTCATAGTTCAGTTTTGGCACTGTACTCCTCGACCTTCTCAGTGGAAAACGTATACCTCCTTCACATGTAAGTTTCTTGCTAGAAATGCCTTGTGCTTTCTTAGATACAAGGCCTGTTTTGGCAAAAACAGAAATATGCATGGTTGGATACCAGTGAACACCCATGATTGCAAATTGCAGTGATTTTTTTTTCTCAAACTGAATTTCTGCCACATCTTTAGCTCATGTAACTTGAGCACAACTTGCACTGTGGAAATTATACTTTGCATAATTCACTACCCAAGCATAAAACCGAAAAACACGTACGGTAGATGTATGTATGCCACTGGCTATAATGCATATGTGCATTCCTTGCACTCAGGCACTTGATATCATGAGAGGCAGAAACATCCAAGCAGTAATGGATTCACATTTGGAGGGGAACTACTCAATAGAGGTGGCCACTACACTGGTGAACCTTGCCTCTCAATGCCTACAGTATGAACCAAGAGACCGTCCTGACATAAAAAAGTTGGTTTCCATACTGGAACCTTTACAGACAAAATCAGAGGTAAGCATATTTGTTCTTCTATATTTCATATTTGACTAAGTCTTTTCGAAGGACTAGCGGAAGGGCACGTGCCACAGACACACGTTTTAAAAAAATATTAAATTAGTGATGTAGTAAATATGGATTCTTTAGATTAATCTAGAGCGTTCGATCATCATAAAATCCGACGGTGCAGGAGTAATGTAGTCAACATGGACTCTTTAGATTAATCTAGAGCGTCCAATCGCATCATAAACTCCAACGGTGTTGGAAGGGTAAGAGTAACATGTAAGATTTGGTACGAAAATTTCGTCGTCTTTTTTAATATAGGTTATATTTAATATCCTAGCATCACGCATAGCTCATGCTAATGACTGTGTTCCAGAACTACTGTGTGATATTGCTTCATTCCTTGCCCTGTAAAAGAAAATAATTGGCATGATGTGTCAATTAAAGTGAATACAGAATAGAGAAATCCTCACTGTGTCCAATTTGTCAGGCTGTATAGATGTTTTCGTGCACCACTGCACAGATAGATTATGGTACACACGTGTTCATATACTATATTTGCAAAAAGTGTACGGTTTACCACAAAGTTTCAATGGCCCTTACGGTTGCTGCTGTTTTCTTTGCAAAATATGCAACAGGTACCGTCCTATGTGATGCTTGGAATTCCAAAGCCTGTGGAAGAACCACAGGCACCTCCTGCTCCACAGCGCCCTCTTTCTTCCATGGGAGAAGCCTGTTCCAGGATGGACCTAACTGCCATCCATCAGATCCTATTCACGACACATTACAGAGACGACGAAGGGTCCAATGAGGTAAAAGAAAGGAGTGCACTCTGGTTCCAATCTTCCTGTTCTGTATGATCTGTGACACTGACGCCTGTTATCATTCTCCATGCTGCAGTTATCTTTTCAAGAATGGACACAGCAGATGAGGGATATGTTGGATGCAAGGAAACGTGGCGACTTTGCTTTCAAAGACAAAGATTTTAAGGCAGCAATCGATTGTTACAGTCAGGTGGGCATGTGTTTATTCTTCATGAAAACCCTTATTGGTGTCCTCAGATGTATCTACTCAATGCAGCTGATTCATCCTTTTCCTGTGTTTCACAGTTTGTTGATGTGGGGACAATGGTGTCACCAACTGTATTCGCCAGACGAAGCTTGTGCTACCTTATGTGTGACCAACCTGATGCTGCCCTCCGTGATGCCATGCAAGCACAGATCGTCTCCCCTGATTGGCCAACAGCATTCTACATGCAGTCAGTTGCGCTATCCAAGCTAAACATGCAGAGCGATGCTGTGGACATGCTGAACGAGGCGTCACAGCTAGAAGAGAAGAGGCAAAAGAGCACAAAGGGTCCTTGAATGACAAATCTTCATCAACTCATAGAAATGGCATCCCTTCCATATATATGACATAGATTTTCTTTATTAGTATATTCCCCAACCTTTTCCCCAGTAGAAAGTGCTTGTTATATTGCGTGGTTACAACTTAGATGGTCAAATTGTAGGAGTTAGGAAACCTCTGTGGACAAGTAGAGACGAGCCTTGTGGTCAGGACATCTCATTTCGTCTGTCGCCGCGATAGGTTCTGCATTTTTTGGGCCCATGTATATAAGATCTGTTGCATGAGGCTTAGAGTTTGCCAGTTTGGAACATGATGATATAGGTGCTGTCGTTCAGATGGGCCCTTTAGCCGAAGCTAATAAACATGTCTTTGTGCAAAACTGGTTATCTGGGAATCGATTCCATTGATACAGATTTGACTTCGTGGCTGCGTTACTCTATAAAACAACTAGCAAGGTGTGGCCCGCGTAAATTTGCGCGGGTAGCTAGTATTTATATATTTATATAGTAACAATGGGATATTTTTTAAAAAAATTAAACAAATATTTTTTGCTTAGTAATGTTATCGTACTTTTTTTATCATCATGTTCTGCGACACATTCTTTTAAACACATAGAATTCAGAAGAAAAAAAGAAAATACATAGTTAGAACATATTTTTTTAAATATAATGTTTTTTATTTTTTAACACTTTAGTTCTTTGTCCGCCGTCTACATGTTTGTTCGAGAGCTTTTGTATGCCTTAAATTTTTAAAAGAAAATTCAGATAAGTATCCACCAAAGACTATCATAATTAAATTTGAGCTTGTATCTACACAAGGAATGTCGCAACATCATCTTTTGCTCTTTTCATATTCAAGTCTCTCTTTTTCTTTAATATCCTATCACCAATTGCTACGGCTCTATGCATGCATGCATGCTCTCCTTGCCTAACCATCCGTACCTTTGTTCCCACTACGGATTATTATATGTTGCAGCCAGCAAATTTACTTTTGAGCTAGCAAGATATATTATTTTTCTAACCAATTTGAGGTTGTTGTACTCTATATTTTATTAGCTTCACGTGTTGTGGATTCTGTCCCAAACATTATAGCTACTCCAAAGTTAGAAACAACCAACCCCAAGGATATGGAACCTCTTTAGTTTATTTTAGTGGATTTAGAAAGGAGTAAGAAGATGACGGAGCTACCCCACTTTAAATTTTTCATAGCACAATTAAAAAAATAGAGTGAAGCATCTCTCTCGTCCCCTCCCCCTCCCTCCACTACCTCTACTCCCAAGAAGCGTCCCTACACCGCTGAGGATGTGCCCCTAATGGCTCATGTTGTCCCCTCTCATCAAACACTACTTGCATCAAGCCATGGACCGGTGTGCATACCAAACATATATTTTGATGTTTTTTTTTGGTTTAAGATCACGTCACCACTATGGCATGAGTACATTATGTCATCACGCTTTACTCCTGAACTTTTTAGCTTTCAAAAGGCCTTATCAATTTTTTTAGCCTCAAGGGGTTTCTTGCAAAGCAACCTCATCTATGGTTGTACAGTAATGTGGTGGTGGCGCCAGCTCTACTCGTCGACCTTGCCGGTGCTCCTGTGGCTGAGGTTCATGGGGGCAGACGATGTAGGGGGTTGGTGACCTACAGGGCACTCTGTTTCTACGTTTCGTCGCCGTCGAGGGCCACAACATAGTGGCAGCAATGCTCGATCCAGACGGCATGGGAGCGGCGGCACGACTAAGGGCATGGAGTGAATCGGGTCGTATGGTCCTTGTAGATTGACGACTCAGCAGCTCAGGCCCAATGGGCCTTGGCATGGTGGTGCTAGGCAGAGATGGTGGTGAAGACAGGCTGAGGGAAGGTGACAAACGGAGATGGGTAGTCTCGCGCCTGGTGACCTGCTGCGTGAGCTACATAGGAGACGCAACTGGGTTCCATGATGGGTGACTCAGAGATTGTTGATGACGTTTTTTGACACGTGTTAGAGCCGGCGCCTGGGGAAATTTAATGAGGATTGAGTCAGAGTGAAGGATGGAGTTTGAATTGAAATTGGATCAAATTTGTTTCCGTGGTGGGGTCGGAATCGGACTCAAGACTCCAGAATCGGATCGGACTCGGGAGAATTGATCAAGGGCGTCGCGAGCTTTGGACTGGATTGGGCCATGATGGGCCAATTTTCTATCATTATTAAGAGTCTTAGTTAAATAGTTTCCTTCTTTTGCGTCAAGTTTGTTTGTGTCATAATCGACTGGAAGCCTGTAATTCCAGGGTATAAATATAAGCCCTGAGGGTCGTGAGGAGTTTACATACACATCAATACAACAAAACTTTTACTACTTTGCATCTACTTTACGCAATCTACTTTCAAGTTGGCGATTTCGTCAAGCTTTTTCTCTTTCACGAGTTCTCCTGAGCTAGTCGAGGCGATCCAGATCTCCAAAGCTTGCTCGTGAGTTCCGCTTTTACTGAGTAATATCTAAGCTTTAGCATCGGTCGCATCGCTGTTGCTTCGTTTAGATTTATTCGTCAGTTATCGATATTTGCTAGATCTGCAAGTCTTTTCTTGTTGTTTTAGCTCTTACCACCACTTATCCAGCTTAGAATATTATCTAATCGGCTCTATCAAAGTGTTAATCTTAAGATTTATCTAATAGCTGATTAATCTTGTTCTAAGTGTTGTCTCACTCAGCTCTATCGGATCACTTTACGGTTGTCTTTTATTGCTTAGTTATCAATGGACTCTTCGCTGTTTGACTATCGAAATCGGCTCCCTGTGTTGTTTCACTATATATCGGAAATCGGTCCTTCGCCGTTCGATTTTACTAACGAGAGAATCGACTCTTCAGCTGTTTCTTAACGTCTGATTTTATCCTTGTCAATCAACAGGTCAGATTGACTGGCACGTCCCGGATTTCAAGGCCACGCCTTCGCTCGTGTGTTTGCGCATCTGTCAAGTCCCGATTTTTGCGTCAACAGAGATGAACAGTGGATGTGGACTTATGGGCAACCTATTCTTTTCCGACCGCACTTAAGAACAAATGGATGAAAAAAATGGATAGAATGGCACTGGGATAAATCAATTTTTAATGACACTCAAGGGATTTTCTATGTCACTAAGGAGATTTTCTCATTTATAAGTGTCTTGTGTTGAGAATGCAATGCACATTTAAATTTGATGCGAAACGTAGACTCCTTCTTTACTATCTTTTATTCGAAATTTTTAATTGTCTCTTTAAAAAAGCTGAATATTTTGGATTCATGTAGACCGTGTAGAGGTCAATTTTTTTCTTTTTTAAATTCCAAATTCAATCCGTGTAGAGATCAATTTATTTTTACTTTTTAAAATTTCAAATCCAATCCGTGTAGAGATCATTTTTTTTAAATTTCAAAGCCAATCCGTATTGATGTTAATTTCTTTCTTTTTTTTTGCTTTTTAGAATCCTGAATTTAATTATACTTGTTATTAGTAGTATTTGACTTGAACTCTTTAGGCTAATCTAAACCGTCAGATCTTCATAAAATCCGACGGTCTAAATCCTTCTCCTTTTAGATTAACGTGGGATTTTCTAGGCCCTCTCGGTGAATCTGGTGGCTCCTTTTGCTTCTGCTTTATTAAGACTAACAGAAGGGCACGTACCGCAGGCACATGTTTTAGGAAAAAATACTAATTTAGATGTGTAATCTACATGAACTCTTTAGATTAATTTAGAGCGTTCAATCATCATAAAATCAGACGGTGTAGGCTCAAAGGTGAGATGTAGTCAATATGAATTCTTTAGATTAATTTAGAGCGTTGGATCGTCGTAAAATCTGACGATGTGGGATATAGATGACGACGGACGAAACGAAAATTTCGTCGTGCTTTATAGTATAATAATAGATAGATTGCAGGGTTTGTGCAAAGATGTGCATGTGTTAGTGCCTACATTATTGCCGTACTCTGAGGACAATCTATTGTACCCGAGTAGGGATGAAAACGATCGGAAACGATCGGAAAAGGCCTAAATTGTTTTCAGTTTCAGATTTTTTGGCGGAAACGAAATCGAACACGATATTGTCGGGAACGAAAACGACACCGGTATTACGGTAACATCGGAAACGAAACTATTCGATCGAAAACATGTCGATATCGATCGGGAATCGATAATTCATACTTAATAAAACGATAACAAAAACATCATTACGCATGACCTTTCGCTTAAAAAAACTTTAGACATGACCATACTAGCATATCATTGCCATAGTACCATATTGTCACACGACATAACTTATCAGTTTATCACCCAAGTAGCAAGTTCACACGAGTGCAGAATATATAATAAATAGTATAATAAATATTTAAGCAGTCTTCCTCCTACATGTGGCCGCCTACAGTTGAACCTCCGGCATATCATCATCATCACCCGCCACATCTGTGTCTTCCTCCTGCAATTTCAAATAAATCAGTGTTAGTGCAAACATCAGATTCAGGTATATTCAGATTTTAGATTAACATTGTAGATATTAGTTCATACCTCGGATTCAGGAATATCCTTCAAGTTCTCACGAATCTCTAGATCTGCAACTATTGAAGAAACTTTCCTAGAGCCTGAAAGATAGATAGGATCACATAAGTGAGTTGTACTGTGTACAGATATACCTTTTTTGAATAAATAAGTCAAAGCAATAAGACAAACTAAACTCAAACTCACCTTTTTTCTCTCCAATTATCCAATCTCTAGTGCAAACCAAAGCCTGTACCATCTCAGGATCAAGACGGCTGCGATATGGATCAACGACTCGACCACCAGCACTAAATGCTGATTCGGAAGCAACTGTTGAAGCTTGCATGGCCAGCACATCATGAGCAAGTTTGGAGAGGATAGGATATTCATCTTTCTGAAGTTTCCAATATGATAAGACATCAAATGTGTTCTCATTCTCTTTGCTAACCTTAAATTTTGGTTCATGCAAGTATCTATCCAATTCAGTTGCTTCCTCTGAACTGCCATGCAATTCATTTTCATTTATGTAGTTCTCAAGTTCATCATCGAGGCTGTCTACCATTTGCTCTGCAGCTGATGGAACCACAGATGTTCTTTGCGAAGATGGACTGGCAGCAGCATAACAGTGATACATCTTCTTAAGAACAGCATTAAATTTGTCAAGTTCCACTTGATATGAATTGCCATACAACTTTTTCAAGTAAAACTCAACAATTCTTCTCTTGAACCTAGGATCAAGCACATTTGCTACAGCAAGGGCAACATTGGACTTCTTCCAGTACTTGTCAAATTTAACAATCATTGCATTGGCCATCTCACTAATAGTGGGATCACTACTACGACACCAATCTTTGAGCATGATCTTAATCTCACAAAAACCTCTAAAGAATAAGTTTGCAGTTGGATAGGAAGTACCAGATAATATCTCAGTAAGGTCATAGAACTTTTTCAAGAATGGAAGTAAAGTTTGTGCCTTGTTCCATTCCTCAGGAGAAGGAGAAATATGCTCATACCTGCGACGTTCATATGATGTGAGCCTCTCAAAAGCAAGCTTATAGTACACAGCATCCCTCAACATCAAGTAAGTTGAATTCCACCTTGTGGAAACATCAAGTGAGAGTCCAGAGTTAGTGTCCAATCCACACTCACTAGCACACTTTACAAACTCCTCCCACTGCACAGTAGATCCCTTTACAGCCACTACAAATGCTCTTATATTTTTTGTTGCTGATGTAATCACTCTCATGCCATCTCTAGCAACAAGATTAAGAATGTGATTGGCACATCTGACATGGAAAAATTGACCATCACAAACTAATGGACTATGCTTCTTGAGTTGTACAATTACATCCTTAACAGCAACTTCATTGGCAGATGCATTGTCCAAAGTAAGAGAAAACATTTTTGTCTCAACATACCATTTTAGGAGACATGAAGTCAGAGTATCAGATAGCTTCTCACCCGTATGCCGTCCTTTCACATGGATGAAATTGACAATTCTCTTCTGAATTTTCCAGTCATCATCAATCCAATGGAGAGTGGCACACATATAGCCCTTGTTCTGATTGGACGTCCACATGTCCATAGTTGCACTAAAGCGGCAGTTCACTGTTTTGAAGTATGCATAAATCTTATCCTTCTCTTGTGTACAGAACTCCATTACTTCTTTCCTCACTGTGACACGACTCTTCAAAGGATAATTTGGTCGCAAGGATTTGACCCAATCTTGAAAGAACTCATGCTCAGCCATATTGAAAGGATACTCATGCACGACCATTGCCTTGTAAAACTTCTTCACACTCTCTTCTTGATCATACTTGAAAGGTTTTACAATGGAGATGCCTTTCTCATCAGCAATTCCTGATTTCAATTGTGTCTGGCCCTTAACAATGTTATGATAATGCCTTAAGTGAGACCAGAAGCCTGTAGTTCCAAATCTGCTCTCACATCTACCTTTGCTAGTCCTGTTTTTGCACCCTTGGAATTTACATTTTGCCCAGTGCTGCCTATCCTCCTTGCCATCGACATCCACTGTCAACCAATACTTTTCAAAGTACTCCCAAACCTCTGATGTACACTTCTTTCGCCTCTTCCCAGTAGGCCCTACCTCTTCTTCATCACTCCCAGTCCCAGACCCATCTCCATCTTCAACATCAATGGCGTCTTCAGCATGTAGGCCTTGTGTCTGTGTTCCACTCCCATCAGTGGGAGCACTTGCCACTAACTCCATCCCGGCTGAAGATGCTGCAAATGTCCCGGATGAAGCAGATGCACCAATCCGACTGACATTTGCATCTCCACCTATCAAATAAGATGGAAAATGGAATGATCATGTACTGAATTTAGAATTTTAGATGACGACATACACCTGACCTACTGAAGCAAGATCACGACATCAAGAACATCAAGAATTTTAGCATACATACATGTACTATTTCCGGCTGACGGGATCTGAGATTGAGATGCAGAGCGAGGTGGGGGTGGCTCCATCAGTTGGTGTAGGCGCTTGGTCTTCGACTTGGTCTTGGCCTTGGGCTTGGTCTTGGATGAGGAAGCTTTGTTCCCAGTCGGAGCCATTGCTGTCTCCGGTGGCCCTCGTACGCCGCCGAGTCGCCGACCTGTCGTTGCCTGTGTGGGATGGCGGCGCTACGAGAGGGGGATGGCGGCGCCGTTGCTGCCAGTGTGGGAGTGGGGGAGACGGTGGTGGCGGCGTCATTGCCTGTGTGGGATGGCGGCGCTACAAGAGGGGGATGGCGGCGCCGTTGCTGGTTGCTGCCAGTGTGGGAGTGGGGGAGACGGTGGTGGCGGCGGGCAGATGAAAATGACTAGCGTGTGCTAGCCTGCCAGGGTTGGAGACATGTTGTTGTAGTGGCCAGATGGGCTGCGTTGCTACAACTTGGGCTGGGCCGCTAGCACTTGGGCTAGTTGAGGTTTTAGTGATGGCAGGTAGATACGGTAAAATACCGGCGGTAAATACCGGCCTAATATGGTAATACGCGGAAACGATCGGAAGGAGGCTAAATCGTTTTCGTTATCGCTTCCGTATTTTTTTACCGTTATCGTTCCCGTATTTACGGTTACCGCTACCGTTATCGTTTTGGCAAAAAAAGCGAGAAAAAGTCGGAAACGAGCTCCGATAAACGGGAATTTCCGTTTTCGTTTTCACCCCTATACCCGAGTACCTTTGGTGAATTACTGGCTGCGCTGACGTTTCCATAGCTGCCCCAGCGACGATCTACGTGGTTGGTCTGATCCCTCCGCTGCTCAACTGGGCAACTGGTAGGGATGAAAGCGGATCGGATCGGAGCGGATAATACCTTTTCCACATCCTCATCCATATTTTTTTGTCGGATATGGAGCGGAGCGGATATCTTACGGATGCGGATTTTTTCGGATGTCGGAACTGGTGCGGAGTCGGAGCGGTTTCGGAGCGGATGCGAATTAATATAGTCGGATAATATATGCTTACATATAGTTTTTAAGTGACAAATAATTTCTAAACCAAACTATAATTTAGCAACGTAACACGAAAAATACTTATCTTTGTGGTTCATGAACCATGACATAGTTTATGAGTGTCTCGTTATTTGAGCTGAGCTCGATTTGTAGTGTGATGACATGGTGAGCTCGTTAGATTAGTCGGATATCCTATTATAAGCCTCGGATAATCCGCGTTCAATTATCGGATAATCCATATCCATCGGATTTCGCTTAAACCATATCCTACTCCGCATCCACACACAATCGGATTCAGATTATCCATATCCGCACGGATATCAAAAATGCTTCTCCATATCCGCAAAAATCGGATTCGAAGCGGATCGGATGCGGAAATTATCCTCACCACTTTCAGCCTAGCAACTGGCCATCGCCGTCCAGATTGGCGCGCGTCTCGCTGACGTTTCCAAAGCTGCCTCAGCGACCATCTACGTGGTTGGTCTGATCTCAACTGGCCATCCGGCACTGCTACACTGCTCCAGATGGGCGGCGAGACGCGCGCCAGACCGTAAAGGATACTCGGAAGTCTTTGTGCCGTCCTGGCCATGCGGCACGCTCCCACGCCCCGTGACTTCACGTGAAAGAAGACAAAATTTCTTATTTAACACTTAGAAAATGACTCAATTACTTATTTAACACTGAAATTTTTTCCATTCCGATCCTTACATGATACCAAATTATAAATTTCATTCCTTATTTGACATTTTTATCACTTTTTGTCAAGTTGGTGAAATAACCACCAAATCACCCAAAAAAAAACACGAAACTTTTTCTGGTCATAGATTAAATGAAGATCAAGCCATTTTGCTTGAAAACACACAATAACCTTTATGGTTTTAAAACTAAAATTCAACAAATTAAGTTACTTTTTAAACTTATCTAATTTTTATGGAACCAAAATATTTTCCAAAAATAATTGTAAAATAATTAATATTTCTCAAATAGAACATAGTAATTAAAAAAACTATTTCCATCACAACTTACATAGATAATTATGATGTTCTTTTAAATCATTCCCAAATTTTCCGTTTCTCTATGCAATTTATGGTACAAAATAATTTAGTAAATTGTTGTATCTGCCAAGTGGAATACATGTAATTTTTTCATAATTTTTAAAGAAAATTTCGGTGTGACAAAAATCTGTAAAGGTACATGTGCGTTTTTAATAGAAATGGGCTTATCTTCATTATCCCTATCACTAAATTTTTGTTATGATTTTTGAAGGTGGTTTGGAGGTTGTTTTGCACGACTTAAGTGGCAAAAGTGACGAAAATGTCAAATAAGGCATGAAAGTTAGACCTCGGTGTCATATTAGAGAGAGAGATCTTTTGAGTGTCAAGAAGGAATTGAGTTATCTTTCAGTGTCAAATAAAGAATTTCCTCGAGAAAAAACCCTCACCATTCGTATAGCAGTAGCTCGTGCGTGGGCGAACCGAGTTGGGTTTTCTCAATCCTCTCAAAAAGGAAAACAAACAGTTGGTATAGTTTCTCTTTATTTAAGAAAAAAATAGTCTAGTCAACCTTGTTAAAAGAAGGCATGTGACTAGTGACTGGATATGCTTGATTATAATAAAGTTAACTGCAGAAAACTGCTACAACATTTTTTTAGATAATGAATAAAATTCAACCTTGACCTTCAACAGAAGGCTACAGCCAAGAAATACAGATTCAGCAGCTCATCCGTCTGCTCACACTTAGGAAAAACACAATAGGACAAAAGGAAACGCACACCCAGAGTTCGGAACAGAGTTTAAGTATAGGTGATCCTATTACTAAACCGTCATCCATGGTGTGCGAAGATCTGCATGACCGAAGCTTCTAGCTGTTGGCATACATTTATTAGTTGCTCTTTGTCCTCCTCACGCCGCTGCATTTGACTCCAAAACCGGAGGCAATGTGTTCCCCTGAACATTACCTGCATATAAGTTTTTATGGGAGCTTTGTCAAAAACCACATCATTCCTACTTAACCAGATAGCCCAGCTAAAAGCAGATGCACCCACTAAGATCTTTTCCCTGAGTTTGGTATCCATCCAGTAAGCCAATTCCCAAACATATGTGTAAAGGTACGAGGTGGACGTAACCTAAACTCACATGAACAATTCTCCACAGGAATTTAGCAAAATGGCAATCTAAAAACAGATGTTGTATTGATTCATTTGGACTACAGAAACAACACTTCTTAGATCCATGCCAATTCCTTCTGGCTAAATTATCTTTAGTAAGGACCACACCTTTGAGCAGGTACCACTTGAAAATTTTGATTTTAATAGGTAACTTCAATTTCCAAAGCATCTTGTGGTTAGATATACTACCATCATTCATAAGAATTTTGTACATAGACTGCACTGAAAAGACACCAGATTGTGTAGCATTCCATCTAAAACAACCATTTGTATTATCTAGGTGGACATGCATAACACGAGTCACCAAGTTGTGCCATAAGGTAAGGTTTTGACTAATGAGAGTCCTTCTAAATGAAATATTTAGTGGGATCCTATCAAAAACATAAGCGATGGTACTATTTTTCCGTCGAACGATATTATGTAAGGTTGGATATTGAAATTTTAGAGGTTCATTACCTACCCAAACATCCTCCCAGAACCTGATCTGCTTGCCATTACGAAGTTGTAAAGAGCCAAAGCTTAAAAAAGTTTCTTTAACTTTCATTAAGCCGGACCAAAAATGTGAGTCCGTTGGTCTGTGCTCTACTTGAGTTAAAGTATGGTATTTCCCTTTAAGTAACCGTTGCCATAAACCATCCTCATTGTAAAGTTTGTAAAGCCACTTACTTAAAAGACATTGGTTCTGTACTTCTATATTCAAAATACCCAAACCTCCCACGTCTTTCGGTTGGCAAATAATGCTCCATCTGGCTAGCCTATATTTTTGTTATGTTCGTCTCCTTGCCAAAAAAATCTAGATCTATAGTAATTTAATTTCTGAAGAACCCCTTTAGGTACTTCCAAAAAAAAGATAACATACACATAGCTAGACTGGTTAGCACAGAGTTGATTAACACCAAACGGCCACCCACTGACATAAGCTTCCCTTTCCAGCTACTGAGTTTTTTTTTCAAATTTTTCCTCAATAGCCCTCTAGTCTTTATTATTTAGCTTACGATAATGCATTGGGATACCCAAGTATTTGAAGGGGCAAGAGCCTGACTGACATCCAAAAAGTTGAGAGTAAATGTGTTCCTATGATTTCGCATCCCCAAAACAAAATACCTCACTCTTATGAAAATTAATCTTGAAACCAGATAATTGCTCGAAGGCAGATAATAGTAGTTTCATATTAGTTGCTTTCTCAACATCATGGTCCATGAAGATAATTGTGTCATCAGCATATTGTAAAATAGATAAACCTCCATCTACCAGGTGAGGTACTAAACCCACAACCTGCCCATCATCTCGAGCTCTATTTATTAATATTGCCAACATATCTGCAACAATATTAAAAAGGAGAGGGGATAACGGGTCCCCCTGTCGGAGGCCTTTTGAGGTCTGAAAATTTTGTCCTATCTGGTCATTTATCTTAATTCCCACATGCCCCCTTGCATGAAATCATTTATCCAAGTGCACCACTTATCCGAAAATCCTTTCATTTGCAAGGTTTGTTGAACAAACGGCCATTTAACTTTATCGTAAGCTTTCTCAAAATCAATTTTAAAGATGACTCAATTTTTATTTTTCCTATGAAGCTCATGAATTTTCTCGTGCAAAATAATGACCCCTTCCATTATATTTTGACCAGGTATAAAAGCCGTTTGAGTCGAGCTGATAACCTTCTGAGCCACGAGAGCAACTCTATCTGTAGCTACCTTCGTGAAAATCTTAAAGCTAACATTAAGAAGATAGATCAGCCTATATTGATTAATATTAATAGCTTCTGTACACTTTGAGAGTAGAATGATAGTTCCAAAATTTAAACTGTAAAGAGGTAAGGAACCATTATGAAAAGCTGCAGATAATTCCATAAGATCACCTTTATGACATCCCAGAAAGCCTGGTAGAATTCCGCTGGGAAACCATCAGGTGCAGGAGCCTTGTTGTGTTCCATTTGAAAAATTACAGATCTCACTTCTTCCTCAGTAAATTCTGAAATTAAAACATCATTTTCCAGAGCTGAGACCTGGGGAATATCATCCCTTCTATTGGTGTCCAGAGTAATAGAGCTCTGTTCTGGTGGGCCAAAGAGGTTCCTGTAATACTTGCAATATATTTCTAAAGCTCATTATCCCCAATTATTATACTATCCCCATCTCTTAACTGAAAAATCCTAGTTTTCCTAAATTTTCCATTCGCCACTAACTGAAAATATTTTGTGTTTGAGTCACCTTCCAACAAATCCTTTGTTTTTGATCTTTGGTACCATTTAACTTCCTCCTCCCTCAGCATTTGTGCAATTCAATTATGGAAATAATGTTTGAGATTAATCTCCTGTGGGGTTAACATAGATGTTTCCGCTTCCTTACCTAGAGCATCTAGCTTGTTAAGAATTTCTTTTTTCTCTTTTTTTGTTAACTCCACTCGTTTGTCTGGCCCACCCCCTCAAGTGTTGATGAAGGCGTCTAATCTTTGTCTGCCAATGCTCCATTGGGGACGCTCCAGAGTTTTGATTCTCCCATATATCCTTTACCATATCAGTTAACCCATCACATAGTAGCCAACCAAGCTCGAATTTGAACGATGGTGCCCCACTACATAGAGACGGTTCTCCAGAATTGAGAAGTAAAGGCGTGTGATCAGAGATTTTCCTATTTAAAGCAACAACCGTTGTTAAAGGGAATTTGTGTTCCCATTCAGTACTCAATAAAATTCTATCCAATTTCTCATACATAGGATTTGGTAATGAGTTAGCCCAAGTGTACTGTCTACCTAACATTTCAATTTCCCTCAAATTTAAACCATCAATTACGGCATTAAACATAAAAGGCCATCGATGGTCAAAGTTATCATTATTCTTATCATTCGGGCTCCTCATAATATTAATATCACCACCAATTAAAATTGGTAAGGTTTTAGAATTGCACATATTGACTAATTCCACCAAGAATTGTTCCTTTAAATTTGGTTGCGCTGGTCCATACTCTGCTACCAAAGCCCATTTGAACTCATCAGCTTTATTACATAGGTGAAACTTAACATAAAAGTCTCCTTCATCAATTGCCCAAGAGAATGCCACCTGAGCGTCCTCTAGGCTCTTTGACATGCCAAATATAATTTTTTACAGCACAAAGATTTCTAAGAAATTGGTCAGTAAAGTTCCTCCTGACCGTTTCAGAAATAGCAATAAAGCTTAAGTTCTGTTCCTTAGTAAGATCAGAAATAAAACGATGCTTCTTTGAGTCTCTAAACCCATCACTATTCCAAAAATACCTTCATTATGGACACCGTTTTTTTCCTTTCTTTTTATTGTTCTTATGAGATAATGTAGTAGAGGCCATATTTATGTCCTCACCACAATCATCCATTACCTTATTTATGATTTCGCCACAAAGATTGTTGAGAATAAACCTATCAACTTCCTCTTCATTAGCTAGATCATTTTCCTCTTTATCCAGCATCAAGGTTTTTATGTCTTTAACCTCTGTGGTCATTAGCCTACTTTCCTCTATCAACTTAAGAGAATGTACCGAATCACTAACGGAAGTATTACCATCTCCTAAATTAATGCCTACTACAGAGAAATTAGAATTAATAACGGATTCTGGATAACTTAAGAAAGATATGTCAGTGTTGTTACCTTTCTTCCCATCCAGATTCTTTGTCGCCTTCAACGCTGAAGCACGGTCCAACGAATCATCATCTGATGTCGTAGCCTGTCGCTTACTCGTACGCGGTGAGGCCATCAAATAAAGTAGCTTCCGGGATGCTAGCAAGAGCAGCCACCTTGCTTGCATAGTCATCATCCGAGGTAATCCCTGGGTCCTCATCATCCAACAGATCCTCGTCATCCATCTCCTCATACTCCTCATTAGTCAGCCCAGTATCAGCCGCTAACTCAGATGTCAAACCTTGTGCCTCATCAGACATAACCCCAGACGCCTCACCTAATTCCTCATCATTAGGTAGTGCACCAACGACATCCACTGGAGCTGGCAGGACATGTTGTTTATGTAACACGGCCTCAGGTACAGCAAGATGAAACAACGGTCTCTAAGTTCCCTTGCCATCCAAAGCCGACGGGAGCCAAATGATACACTTTTTCCTTTTCTAGATTGTGTGCTCCCCTTCTGTTGATAATTGACAGCACCTCCATTCCCTTTCTTCCTTTGTAAATCGTCACCTCCACCATCGCCATCTCCATCCATATCCATAGGAACCGGTTGGCATTATTCACCTCCCTCTCCACCCTAAACTGCAGCCCATACAGATAGTCTCCTATGACCACATCCACAAATTGTGGAATCAAATTTGGGTCAAGGAGCATCACCTTGATACGACTGACATCATGCTTACGTGTGAAGCCCATATCAACATCTTTTGTTACACCAAGAATGATCGAACTGCCCAAAGAACTTCAATTTCTCTGAGTTCCTTTGATAAACCTGTGAACTGAATCCATACCTTTGGTAATTCATATTTCCTCGTGCCACCTCCCACTCTCTCATCAACCACCATAGTAGCACTAAATTTTGTGATGACAGCGCCCCAATCCACCATGCGCCGCAACTC
The DNA here is from genome assembly GCA_015476505.1 of Urochloa ruziziensis. Lineage (NCBI taxonomy): Eukaryota > Viridiplantae > Streptophyta > Magnoliopsida > Poales > Poaceae > Urochloa > Urochloa ruziziensis. The sequence goes on from CM027118.1 coordinate 21,979,792, forward strand.
TGCCCGGGATGGAAAAGTAGCAGTAAAGGTGTTTCCACCCGACCTCCATCCACATTCCAATTCCAGTTTATTGTCACCAACCTTTCCAATTCTGCAGTGACTTGCGCTGCGGTCTAAGTACCTATTCCAAACAATAATCGAGCCTCCCTGTTCTCACCACTTGGTTTAATAGTGACCGGCTGTGGTATATAGTTGAAGCCCAACCCCTGTACCGCGTAACCACTCGGAACAGCAGCAGTTTTCACAGCCCTGTACCTCGGACATCTTGCAGTCGTGTGCTCCTGACTCAGACAAACATCACATAGCATCACAGAAGTACATGCTTGTAAAGTATGGACCATTCGTCAGACAGCGGAAACAGTAAGGTTGTTTACCACCACCGGACTACTGTTCTGTGAAGATTCAGGCACCTCTGCACGAGATGTCGCCGTAGTCATAGCTGCAATCTTCTCCAACTTTCCTTTACCAGCTGTCGTACTATCCTTTAGCTGTGTAGTTGCTGCACCAAGTGAACCTTCCTTTGCCGCCGTGAAGGCCTTCTGGAGCAAGGCAGCGGCATCTTCTACATCCTAAGGTGTCATGTCCAGTGCCGGCATGGAGTTGGGGGGGGGGGGGGGGGTACAAGCGGCGCCCCTGGGGCCTGTGTGCCGCGCCCAGCGCCTTGTCCTAGCCCACCACCCCATTGAGCATTGCGACCACCCAGATGGCGACCACCACTGCCTGTGCCTCGACCTCCAGTCCTCCCAGCAGATCGACCACCAAAACCCCGGCCTGGATGGAACTGCTGCTGCTGCAACGCCCCAGGCATGTCGATCCATCCTCCTTGCCCGCCAGTACTACGACCACGCTGAGCATGGCCTCCCCTGTTGCCCTGGTTGGCACCTTCCATGTCGCAGAAACGTGTCGTCGTCGCCACGTACGTCAGGAACGGAGCACGGAGAGAAGCGACGTGAGGTGCCCTAGGGCCGACGCTGGTAGTTCCTGTTCTGGCAAACAGACTCACCAGGCCTTGTGTGGGCCTATAGGGTATAGACGGGCTCAAATTTAGGCGTATAGCACCATCCATGTGCTTTGTGCAGTCGACGGACGATGGTCCAGAACCCACAACCGTAGATGAATTTTCAAACGCCGGTAATCGCGCTCTGGACGCGTCTTTCTTCGGATCGAGATCTTGTCACCAACGTCGGCGACCGGAGTAACGCCGACGAGGAAGACGATGCCGTCTCGATGGACGATTGATCCACGAATCCAACATTGAAACAATCTTCCAAATTCATTTGGTAGGCCAGTACGTCGGATTTCCCAGCACTGGCTGCGCACCATTGCAATGACTTCGTCCCACGTCGAGATGCAGTAGAACGTTGCACCGACGATGGAGCACTGCAACACTTCCTGGTAGGAGTTTTAGGACTCACCTTCGCCTTGGACAGCGCCGCCCCGAAAGTCATCGGTGGCGATCGTCGAGGTGGAGGTAGAGGTCCTCGCCATGGCCTGCTCTTAGTTTCTGTCGCCTTGGCTGCAACAAGATTGTCGACGATGCGCTTGGCCAGGGAGTGTTCGTCCAACGTCGAATACCTTGGCTCTAATATTTCATCTTCCGCTGCTATGAGCTGTGGAACTGAGTAGCCCACCTCCCATGCGCGGCGTATGAACTCCGGTGTGTCCACACTCAAACCACCGTCGGAATCCTCACTGGACAGATCGGTAATCTCCTCCCCCGTGGCCCAAAATTGCGAGCCTTGCCGCTCTTCAACTCCATGGACACGGGGTCCTGAACTTGAAACATCAGCAATGATCTCTATCGATCTTTCCAGACGCTCTCCTCCCAACATACAGTCAGCCTCCGCCTGAAGTTGGACGTCGACATCCTCCGGCTTCCGGCCTTTACCAGGCGCTAAGGTCAGCCAGCGAACTCGAAGACGACCAACCATCACCGTCGCAACATCATCAAGATCATTGGATGTCAGCGGCGAATCGAGGAGAACCGAGCGAGATTTGAAAATCGCCCAGATCGCCCTTTCCACCTTTTCCGCTCTTCCTTGTCACCGGCTTCACACTCTCAAACACATGTGCACAGGCAAGAACCAGAAAACTACTACAGCATAGATCGTTATCATCGTCCGCTGGCTACCGAAGAAGATTTTTTTTTTTCGAACAATACCGAAGAAGATTTATCATGATCCATGCGCTGTGCGTGGACTGATCTACACATGCCACGCTGCAACACCAGCTCACCAAGCAGGAGTCTACATGTACATCCAAACAGCCAGTACACGAGTTGGAATTGGTGCACGTACAACGTACTATGGCCTCCACAAAGAGCGCAATCGCAATAAATTTTCTGCCGGGCAAATGGGGAAGTCTGCGAAGGTATGCCAAACGCTGAAGAAACCGTGTCCTCTATTTTGTTTTCGGAGGACTCTTGTGGTTGTGCAGGGGACACATCGTGCGCGCTCTCCGATCCACGTACTGATCTCTCGCCGCGTCTGCACAAAGTACCCCGATCATTATTGCTCAACGAAACAAAACTGATAGAAATTCGATAAATGTTCAGGATCTATTATCTTAATAATAAAGCAGAAGCAAAAGAAGCCACCAGATTCACCGAGAGGGCCTAGAAAATCCCACGTTAATCTAAAAAATAGAAGGATTTAGACCGTCGGATTTTATGAAGATCAACGGTCTAAAATAATATAAAGAGTTCATATCAAATATGACTAATAAAATATATGCATATCAACTAATAAATATATATGCATTTATGATTTTAGAAAATCTAATATGCTTTCCTAACCCAATACGGAATACAGAGTGCACGTGTCTTGCTTACCCAAGTTTCCATATTCCCACGTAAACTAAAAATATATCTATGACTAATAGAATTTTTTAATTATGTGGGTGGATCTACCAGCAATCGTTACGAAGTCTAAATTGTAGATGTCGTCATCTTTGTATTGCCAATAGGCGCATACACATAAAGTATAAAGTTTGATATAAATATATAGTAAATATATTTTTAAAGAGTCATGTCTAATACAACTAATAAATATATAAATTGAGCACATTAAAATAGGAAAATTAGAACACGTTAGGATATCGATACTATAAGGATCCAAGAAAATTGAAACTTTTTTCACCTCAAATACTCGCCTCTTACCCCTCACGTTGGACCCACCCGTCATGAATTTTGGTCATCAACGAACGAAACCCAGCGCCAGAATTAAACGATGCAAAATACTTTTTCTGATTTTTCTTTTTTTTCTCACCGCATCAAAGATCTACCCGCCCCGCTCCCACCATCGTGCTTTCCATCTTTGCACACGCGGACTGCTTTTCTTCGTTACTCTTTCCATGTTTTCTTTGCCCACGCGGTAGATGAAATCTCCCCAGTCATCGCTGGCTGCACCCTTCCCTCATACGACGTAGCGGGGTTTTAGGTTCCGTGCTTAGGAAGGTGTCGGTCTTTCCTTTCCTCATTCGTGATTAGGCAGGCCGCCGTTCTTTGCTCATTCGTGATCGTCCTCACCCTCCTACGCATCGCCAAACTCACTATTACAGAAAGTGGCATCAGAAACGCCATCATCACAAACGGTTTTTGCCAAAAACCGTTTGTGATGACAGGTCGGCACATCACAAACGGTTTTTGCCAAGAACTGTTTGTGACGTGAACTATCACAAACGGTTTGTAACAAAAACCATTTGTGATGTAAAACCAGTTGTGATGCGTTTGTGATATGAACTATCACAAACGGTTCTTTACTCAAACACATTTTTGAAGCCCTAAACGAAATCAAATTAAAAAGTGTTGAACTACAAAGTTGTATAACTTCTGAAGATCTACAATTTTACTTTGATCATTTGTCTATATGACAAAGTGGTAGTAAAAGTGTTTACAAATCCTACACCTCTCATATAGTTTCCTAAAACTAGAAGAGAGATGTATAAGATTTGTGAACAATCTTACTATCGGTATGTTGTATGAACTTTTGACCAAAATGAAAGTTGTGGATCTTGAAAAGCTAAGAAACTTTGTAGTTGATCACTTTTGTATTTGAAGTCATCTTGTCATTTGGATCTAAGTTTGAATTTTTCAAATTTGAAAATTCAAATTCTATAAACGATCTCGGATGAACTTTTGACCAAAACAAAAGTTGTAGATCTTGAAAAGTTATGAAACTTTGTAGTTCACAACTTTTCTATTTGAAGTCATTTAGGACCTCAGATAAACAATTTACACTCGGAAAAGTTTAATACGAGGGGAATCAAAATGGGATATGGACACAAAGACTCGAGTGGTGCAGTGGTAGAGGAGGCTACGTGCGAAGGGGAGGGCGCGGGTTTGAACCCCACCGGCCGCGTAGCGCGCGATTTTTCCGCGAAAAATGCGCGACTTGCTATTTTATTTTGGTTTATTTTCGGTTTAGACAAAAACCGGTTGTGATCGGGGTCATCACAGCCGGTTTTTAAAAACTGGTTGTGATAGAAAACCGGCTGTGATAGGGGGGACTATCACAGCCGCTTTATCTCATCCGCCCTCCAAAACCGGTTGTGATGGGGGTTAAAAACCAATTGTGATAGTGGTTTGTGCAGTAGTGACTCCTGCCCATGGTGCCTGGTGAGTTTGATCATCGTGTGTTTCGCTTCCTGGCCCTGCCCTCGTCCCTTCCAGTTGGATCATCGTGATCGGATCAGACTCTGCTGAGTATTAGGGCAGAGATTGTTTTATGTTTATATGATTGAAAGAAGGGCAAAGATTGCGGCGTCTTGATGTTCTGCGTTGGTCTTGACCTTCCCGCTCGTTGTCTTGATTTGTTTGCAGGTTACCCCTTTCCGCGGCATGGTCGACAAGGATCGTCGCGTCGTGCTCGGGTGCACGTCCAAGTGACCAAGGAATACGGTGGCCGGTCCAGTGCGGTTGTACGGACTGACGGCGGGCTGCCGGGGAACTCCTCTCGTGATCGCGTCGGTGAACTCCTCTCGTGATCGGCGGTCCTCTCTTTGCTCGACCATGGCTGATCCATGCAGATCCAGCCGTATGGTGAGAGGCCAGGTCAATGGCAGCTCCTTTCTCCCTGAGGCAAGGTAAACACCCTAGCTTTCTTCCACAATCATTCTGCAGGGACCTTTTTTCTTTGTTGTGGCTGTGAGAAGGAATTAATCTGAAATCGTTCTTTGTCTTTAGCAATTAGCAGACTGCATTCGGTTTGGATTAGGACAGGAAATGGATATGGATAGGAGTGTTGAACTGGTGATTATCTCAAACCAGGGTTACAATGTCAGGAGATGGAGCACTATGATAGACCAAGAGATATGTCAACAAACTTGTTTCTGAGGCTTTCAGCAGCAGCAATTGATGCCTCTGGGAAGGTACTACGCCTCAATTATAATTTATGAATACTTCTCAATAGAAATCAACTGAGCATAACCTTTCAGAGTATGGTATAAACATGCTAATATATCTCCTTTTGTAGTCATGCTGACGAACATGCGTTGTTGACACAGTTTTTCTTCCAACCATGCTGATTTTATTCGTATCTGCACCATACAATGCTTATGCATAATGTTTGGATTTCTTGAAGGTTATGTGATGAGGACTCTTTGTGGTGGTTTTCAAGTGCGTCATTTTCTTTTATTCTCTTTTATTGGGCAGGAGGCACGCACCTCGTCGAGACCTCGTGCTTGTGTGCTGGAGCAGCATGGCAGTAGCAATCATAATACAACTTTAGTTAAGGATGTGCTTCAGATACTCGGTTAAATGGAAGGATCACACCTATTTATGAGCTATGTTATGATCTGGTACAATGTAAAAGAATCATCAACTCCATCTGCATTTATGCTTTATTTTGGTTTGTAAAAGAAATCATTGCATGCCAGATGATTCATTCATGGAGAAGAATATGATTTCTATGGCACAAGAGAATGAACAGATGCGAGCTGAATTAGCTAAATTTGAAGTGAGACCATGGGGCACAGGTATGGCATTGGGACTAATTTACCTCATAGTATTGCAAATTTTCTTATCCTTGTTGCACAATTTCCCTCCTCTCATTGGCTGGAGATTGTACAATTGTAATAGTCTGTTTATTTGACTGAACTTTTGTGCACATTTCTGCTTTTATTTTACGATTGCCATTACTATGCTGAGATTTGCCCCAGTAGCACATCAGGTGATGACTTCTTTTTGGTATTGTGGGCAGCTGGCATAAGAATTCTATCGAGGTCCTTCCCTTGATAGAGTTATAGGATAGCAAAGCTACTCTAAAGCATGAAAATTACAAAAAGATTAATGTTTCACAAACTGGTCCAAGCCCCCTTTTGGGATTGCAGTGGCTTCTGAAGATGCATTTCTAATAACTACGTTGGGTATTATAACTGTTTGAAAGCATCCATTTTGAATCTACAGCTAGCAACTAGATTTTGGTGCAATTGGCGATGGTTGCAGAATAGCAAGATCTTTCTCACGCTATATTTTTCAAATCACATGCCTGCGGCACGTGCCTCTTTGCTATTAATCTAAAGAGTCCATATAAATTACATCTCTAAATTAGTAATTTTTTAAAACACGTGCCTGCGGCACGTGCCCTTCTGCTAGTGATTTTAATAAAAAGAATAATATAACCCGTTCATTTACATGACGATCTAATGTGGTTATAAAAGATACCATATAAGAAATACAATTTAGTAATTCAATTTAAAAATATATTTAAAATATATATGTAATGCCCTACTTTTTAAGACATTTAGAAATTCAGGTTTTACAAAATTTTCTTTAATTTAAACCTAATCCCTCTCCTAACAATATTTCAAATATATATTTCTCAAATCAAACCATGCATTCAAATGTATCATATGTGTTGCACTTGTATGTTTAGAAACTCCTCTTTCAAATTCTTTGGGTTAATATTTGAATTCAATTTAAATATTGATCCCCTATATCCAATCCTTTCAAAATACCCTAAATCAGTGTTCACCTCAAGTCTCTCATCAAAACCCCGTTTAAATTTGAACCTCTATTCAAATTTGAACCTAAAACCTATTTCAAATAAATAGTAAAGAATTTTAAAGATGAATGGGCCGAACCCCCTTGCTTCCAGCCCAGCTACTCCACGCGGCCCATCACCCAAGTCTGCAGGCGCCCCTCCAACTCCCGACCTTGGCCGCCTCCTCCCTTCCTCCGCCCGGCCCGCGGCCCGTCTCTCTTTCCCTCCGCGCGGCCTGGCCACCGCGTCGTGCCCTCCCTAACCGGCCAGCATCGGCCCAGCTCAGCCGCCCGCTCGGCCCACCAACACGCGCGGCCCACGCCCCCATTCCTCCGCATCGGCCCGGCTCGCGCGCGCGAAGTCAGCGTGACGTCACGTCGTCTTCCCCTCCTTCTTTCCCCCCCTCGCGGCCGCGCCGGACTGCCGGCGGAGAAATGTCTAGTTGACTAACAAGTAAACTCTCCCGAGAAAAAAAATCGTACGTTGTTGCGCCCACGCGGCGAAACCCTTGTGGGGAAACTATGCTGAGAAAGATCACATTGCCCCGCATTATACGACGATCCACGCCCGATCGAGCACGGCAAGTCGGCAGCTCTCGAGGACACCTATAAATAAATGCCGCTGCAATGCAAACACCGCAACTTAGGCATCCCAGTCAGTCATTCAAGCGAAGCACCATGGCGAGGTTCGCGCTGGCGGTGTGCGCCGCGGCGGCAATGGCGGCGCTGCTGCTCGGCGTGGCGGCAGCGCAGGGCGTGGGCTCCATCATCACGCAGAACGTGTACAACGCCATGCTTCCCAACCGCGACAACTCCATCTGCCCGGCCAAGGGGTTCTACACCTACGACGCCTTCATCAAGGCCGCCAACTTCTTCCAGGGGTTCGGCACCAGCGGCAGCGACGAGCAGAACAAGCGGGAGCTCGCCGCCTTCTTCGGCCAGACCTCCCACGAAACCAACGGTCAGTCAGTACCCTATGCTTTGCTGCATCGGAACCACACTTCAATTTATTTGGATTATTATTTTTGACACAAGTGCCTTAAAACTGACCCGGGTGGCATGAGTCCCATGACACAGGTGGTGCCGCTGGCCAATACACATGGGGCTACTGCTTCAAGGAGGAGATCAACAAGGCAACCTCTCCTCCCTACTGGGGACGGGGACCCATCCAATTGACTGGGTAAGTAGTGATGATACAACCGATTTCGACCTGGTCCAACGCCTACTTTTCGTGCCATATAAGCTATTAGCACCGCGCGCGTTAATCCTAGCATTGGCCGTCCAGCAAAGCTTCTTATCATCTGCAACACGTTAACCTGCATGCCGTGACACTTCTCTCGTGATCTCGATCGTTAAGTTCTTCCGTCATGCTTGATCGCAGGGTGGCCAACTACCAGCAGGCCGGGGACGCAATTCGCGAGAACCTGGTGGGCAACCCCGACCTGGTGTCGACGAACCCGGTGGTCTCCTTCAAGACGGCCATCTGGTACTGGATGACGGCGCAGCGGCCCAAGCCGTCGTGCCACGACGTGATCCTCGGCAAGTGGACGCCGACGAGCGCCGACAACAGCGCCGGGAGGGTACCGGGGTACGGCGAGATCACCAACATCATCAACGGCGGGAGGGAGTGCGGCATCGGAGCCGCCAACGACCAAGGCGCCAACGTCAACCGCATCGGTTACTACAAGCGCTACTGCGACATGTTCGGCGTCAGCTACGGCAACAACCTCGACTGCTACACCCAGCAGAAGTATGGCCCATGAGCGACCGCCGGGCTTTAAATCGAACGTGCATTCGTGTAGTGGCTGTGTCGGAGTACACGGTAGCAATAAAAGGCGTCGCATGTGTCGTTATCATGAATAAAGTGCGCTTCACTTGGTGCACATGATTAATTACAGTGCTACAACAGAACATGAGCGAGTTTTCCTTCCTCTTTTTCAACATCCTGTTAATCACTGATCAATAGTTAGCCTATTGATTCATAAATTATTCGGTATAAATTTGGAACCAGTTATGGATCGGTATAAATTATTCAGGAAATTAAATTTTAATTAAAATTTTGTGTTTCTTATGATGAGATTCTAAGACTAGATCACACACGACTATGATTGAATAATATCTTTCTGAGACATTTTTTGAAGGTGAAACAATGTTTTGCTGTTCCAGCTAAAATAAACATCAATCCTATTCAAGTGTGGTTTTTGTTTAGAAATTGTCATAAAAAATTAATGGAGTTGGTTTTTGATCTAGATGTTTGGTTTGAAAAAAAATAGTGGCGGATGCAAGCATGCCCCTAGAAAAAGAATAGAGAAACCAACTTATCTAATCACCTGATTGGAAATTTTGAAAGAAACAAACCAACTACTACTCTCTTTTGTAAAAAAAAAATCAAGAAACCAACTACTTAATCCAGGGGGATTGGGCATAATCTCTGTATTCCTAAAAAGGGCCTCAGTGGGCCTTTTCATCTAAGCTTAGGAATATATCTGAACCTTGGACAATATTGATTTTTTTTTTTTTTTGTAGTTGGGCTGAGCTTGGATGATCCCAAGTCCACGTAGCTAGTTGTGTCTCGATGAAACTGTGGCCTGTTTAGATCGAGAAAAAACGTTTCTTCTTCAAAAAAGTTATCTATCTAGAGAACTGTGTCTCTATACATGCTTTTATAGAAACAATATTTTTCCATACTTTCTATTTTTTTCTCAAACAAGCCCTGCAACCCATTCCCGGTGTCTCGATGATGTTGTGACCAGGGTTTTTTTTCTCGCTACAGTACCGATTTTTTTGGGAATAAAAACCGGTCCGGTAAACCGGTCAAACCGGCCGGTTAACCAGTAGGAGCGGTTTGGTAGGGTCGGTTTTGAGCGGTAACCGGCCCTATTTAGCTACCGGACCGGTTTGACAGGTAACCGGTCAAACCGGACCGGTTCCCAACGGTAAAAAAACCCTGGTTGTGACTGACTGGGGGATGTGTTAAGTTGTTAACTAGATGCGGATTTGCTGAGCAAACATTTTTCTTTCATTGTCTGGCGACTGAAGCGAAGAAGAAGCTGATCTGTCGCCTGATCCATCCGCTGCGCAAGTATGACCAGTTGACCACGACCCACTCAACATTGTATCATAAAAAAGTTTTGAAAATAACCACAGAGAATCCCTCTACATACTAGCCGCCGCTGGTCCGCTCATGTCCTCCGTAACGCGCGCTGCCCGTATCGCTGGAGATTCAGTCCTTAGCCACCGTGCTGCTTGCTTGGAAGTCTCCGAGCGTAAACGAGTCAAACACGCTAGAACTTGAGTACGTGGCGTGATCACTGTCGACCACGGCGGCAGGGTGTACGTGGAGTCCGCTGTGTGCTAATATCTCGGGCAATTAGCAAGCATGTCTAGGCCATCTCCGATCCATGCACTTAGGGTGTGTGATGTGATTTTGTTTGGTGGACGGCCTTAAGCCCTTAACTATGCGGTTATACATGTTGCCGGAAAAAAAAAACTATAATGACCTTCATACCATTAGGAATCTAGCTACCATTGTTTTGCTAGGAAAATACAGTAAATTTCCCAGCACTTGTTACCATTTGTGATATTTTATAGTTATGTCGATGGTGTAGTGTTTTTTTTTTGTTTGCAATAATGTACAATAAAAAATAGTTGCCTATTTCCACAACAAGCTAGCCCCCGCCCCCCAGTATTGTTATCTTCAATTTGTGTCAAGGAGTTGCAGTTATGTTTTTCAAATTTACGCCAAATAATAGTGGTATGCCAACTATGTTAAAGAAAAAGGGTTCATTTTAGAGTTGTCACGGGACTGATGTGACCGGGGGTCAGCTGGATCCAGAAGCTGAATGCGTAGATATCAATGCATATCATCATCTCGGCTGGCCACGGAAAACTTTGCGAAGGAGTAGCTGATCGATCTCACTGTCGACGCGCCGTGCAAGACTGATCAAAACCTGCACATCATATACAGAAGCAGTGAGAAAATACTCTAATTAGCTGTTGGTCTCGCGCAAGGAGCGCACTCGATCTCATGAGATGAAATTTCTGCGGAAAGTCTTGTAGCGTATTCCAAACGCCGTAGAAACCGTGCATCTCATCTCGTTTTCCCGGAGGACTTTTGTGTGGTTGTGTGCAGGTATGGCAAGCGACGCCGCACGCTCCATCGATATCTCGCCCTCATCCGCGCCAAAAACGTCTCTCGCGTCCTCCCCGTTGGTCGTCAGGGAAAAGTCAGAAATAATCCGCAAAATGCTCTGGGTTTTTAGACGGTGCTGAAATTTCTAGTCGACTCAGGCACCCGCCCGAGAGGGAAAAAAAAATTAAACCCACACGAGAAAAAAAAAATCGTTGCGTACGCGGCGGGGGGAATCTGACGGGAAAGGAAAGCACGCGGCAACCGGGGGCGCATGCGTGCAAGTGCAACGTACTGCTGCCGCGTCCGGCCTCGTGGACGGCTATTTAAGCCGGGGCAAGCCCAGCAGCCTGGCCATCCAGCAGTCCAGACCAGTAATAAGCTTTGTTCCAGCTACGAGCAGCAACGAACCGAGAGCGCAAGCAAGCAAAAGCAAGTGCCCAGAGCTAGCATGGCGAGGCTCGCGCTGGCGGCGTGCGCCGCGGCGGCAATGGCGGCGCTGCTGCTCGGCGTGGCGGCGGCGGACGTGGGGTCCATCATCACGCAGGACGTGTACAACAACATGCTGCCCAACCGCGACAACTCCATCTGCCCGGCCAACGGGTTCTACACCTACGATGCCTTCATCCAGGCCGCCAACTCCTTCCCGGGGTTCGGCACCAGCGGCAACGACGAGCAGAACAAGCGGGAGCTCGCCGCCTTCTTCGGCCAGACCTCCCACGAGACCAACGGTGAGTACTCAGTACCATATATATATGTGTGTGTGTGTGTGTGTGTGTGTGTGTGTGTGTGTGTGTGTGTGTGTGTGTGTGTGTGTTTTAATGTACTGCATCACAACCACTTCAAAATGTTATTTGGCTTAAACTGAGCCGGCCGCAACGACATGACACAGGCGGTGCTGCTGGCCAATACACATGGGGGTACTGCTTCAAGGAGGAGATCAGCAAGGCAACCTCTCCTCCCTACTGGGGACGGGGACCCATCCAATTGACAGGGTAAGTGACATTTACGTATGCCAAAATTGCTTCTCCATCATACACGCTAGAAGCCACATATATGATGATCACTTCCATAACTGAATTAAAGAAAAATACCGTCTGAACGATGACACAGCAACTTGCTTATTGAAATGATCGAATCATCGCACGTAGGATATCCTCTTGAAATATGGTACAAAGCGTTAGACGTCTTAGCCACCGATGTCGGCCTGGTCCACGGTCGTCTAGCTCTCGGTTTCGCTCGTGATAAGCTAGCCTGTTAGCAACGTCAGTCGTGATCCGTCCTTGCACAGTCCAGCAAGTTAATTAAAGCTTATCCGGAACACGTGAATTAACCTGCGCCGACATTTCTGATTTCTCTCGTCATCTCAACCGATCGTTCCTTTCCATGCTCGTGTGTACCCAGGCAGGCCAACTACCAGCAGGCCGGGGACGCGATCGGCGAGAACCTGGTGGGCAACCCGGACCTGGTGTCGACGAACGCGGTGATCTCCTTCAAGACGGCCATCTGGTTCTGGATGACGGCGCAGTCGCCGAAGCCGTCGTGCCACGACGTGATCCTCGGCAACTGGACGCCGACGAGCGCCGACACCGCCGCCGGGAGGGTGCCCGGGTACGGCGTGATCACCAACATCATCAACGGCGGGATCGAGTGCGGCGTGGGCCCCAACGACGCCAACATCAACCGCATCGGATACTACCAGCAATACTGCAACATGCTCGGCGTCAGCCCCGGTGATAACCTCGACTGCTACTCCCAGCAGCACTTCTGATGAGCAGCTGGGGAGCTGGTTACTATTGTGTAGTATTGTCATATGTGTGTGTGACTGTGTGTGTGAGAGATCTCTACGAATAAGTGGCCTATGTGCCATCTTCATTTTAATAAATAATAAAAGCTGTGATCCTCCCTGTTATGCAGTTTTATCAGCTGCTCTGTTATGACAAAAATCAGATGATTGTGATGAGCAGCACACAAAGTTGGCACGAGCCGCCGTATGCTGAAATGCACAGAACAACCGGAACGAAACGAATTCACCTGTCAGCCTGCCAGGCCCCAAGGCCGCCATCAGTCGCTGAAGCGTCGTCCTGGGCCAAGAAGTAGTCTTGGACGCGGGGCGATGGCCCAATTCGGCCCGTGGTCACCCTCCATCTTGTTCAACCTCACATAGCTTCCCCTTCCCCTTCCCCGTCCGGCCATTCCGGCGCAGGTTCCGCGAGTTCCATCGATCTCCCCCGACGCTGGGTATCCTCTGCAAAACCGTTGCCGCCCGATTCACGCACACTCGCTTCTACTGCACCTCCCCCTCCTGCCCTCCCATCCGCGACCGCCGCGATTGGGATGTGCTCGATTCCCGCCACGGCCGCGTCCTCATGGCTAATGCGCTTGACAAGCTCGTCGTATGGGACCCCATCACCGAAGACCAGCAGGAGCTGGCCCCGCTGCCGCGGCACGCGGGGTGCGCGCCCAACGGTAGCCTGGCGGCGCTTTGTGCTGGTGCCTTTTGCACCAACGGTAGCCTGGCGGTGCTTTGTGCTGGTGCTGCTGGCGGCGGATCGTGCGATCACCTCGACTGTCACCGCAATCCTTTCCTCGTCGTCTTCGTCGGCAATGACAGCGAGGTGATGTTCTCCTGCGTCTACTCGTCTGAGTATGGCACATGGAGGAGTGAGCCGACGGTCGCTGCTCACCACCCTCATGACCGTTTAGAAATGTCTTCCAGTGCCTTTGCGGGAAATGCGCTCTACTTCTTGTTTTTGAGGAGATCCAAAATCCTCAAGTATGATCTGGGCACAAGGGAAATGTCCGTGATTCACCTGCCACCTGGATCCGATGGTGTTTATGGCGAGCTTGCGCTCATGACTATGGAGGATAACAGTAGTCTTGGATTCGCGAGAAGGGAGGGGTACACGCTTAATTTGTGGTCGATGGAGGCTGATCCCAACGGAGCTATGAGATGGACTCAAAGCAGAGTCATTGAGCATGAGACTCTTCTTCCTGTAGATGCCCTCTCGATCCCACCTTATGTGGTCGCCTTCGCAGAAGGCATGATTTTCATGAAGACTTGTGATGGCTTATTCAGCATTGATCTAAAATCTCGCCAGTCAAAGAATGTATTATGCAATGATTATGGCATCCAGAAGGTTTTTCCTTACATAAGCTTTTATGCTCCAGGTACTGCTTTGATTATAGTTTACAATTTGCCTATGTTCAGAACTTGTAGTGTTTCCATTGGTATTGTAAGAATAGTGAATAACATGCATGTTTGCTGCAGAACAACAGTTATATGAAATTTGAATGTCTGAAAAATGAGTTCAACTAAACAAATTTTCATCCTGCTGAAATAACAACCAAAGATTGTTGCTTACATACGATCCTTACACCTCATATGTTTGTTTTGTGCTTTTCTTTGGCCCTGTATATCTTTTGGTTGTGAATAGTAGTGATATGAGCTCTGGTGTTTGAGTTTATCTCCTTTTGATGATTTTCCTTTTTCAATTGTGGCCAATAACTGGTGGAGTTGTGTTAGTTAGTTCTTGTCCCTGTGTGTGTGAAACAAATGTTTAGTGGGGTCAAATGATTCCTCTATCAGCTTATGTTATTTCCGAAATCTGTATGTTTCTACAGGGGAGAGTGGTGCTTCCTGGGCAAGGTGAGGCTAAGAGCTTGGGCCTCAGGCGAATGAAAAATTCAAGTTGATGGAGCAAGGTCTTCTAAGTTCTAAATGAAGTAGGGAGCTTTCTAGTGGCCATCGTAGAAGGCTAGTGGTTTGTTGGATCGGAATATCGGATAGGCAGTACTCTCCCATGAAAATCATGGTGGATTAAGTGCCAATTCAAATTGAATGGATCCGGCATGATTTCAATTTAGTACCTTGCCACATGGTGTAAACTTTGTTGCGTTTGCCTGTGAAATAGTAAACCCAGCATTATCCTCCCCTTTTGTGCACCTTGGAGCTCCTTCATCGTCAGCATCCAATGTCTAGTTCTTGTTTGTCTCTGATCGCCTAAATGTCTAACCTTGAAGACTTTTGATGCGTGGAGTGATCACCTAAAGCTTTGAAACAATATGGCAAATGCACATCATTTTCTGCCGGGATGTTGCTCTTTTCCATGTTACTAGCAGATTCAGGCTATCAGTTTACAGTAGACAAATCTTGACATATTATCTTCAGCTGACCACCATTATCACAAGGAAAACAATAACGTTCAGCAGTTCGTGCCGAGAAATTGCATACAATTATTCAGAAATAAGGTACGACAAACAACCAGATGCGCTCGTGTTTTGTGCATCTTATGCCATATATTCTCGTTGCAAATTGAATACAGTCTTCACGATCACTGGGTAAGTGGAAACCTCGTGCTGTTTAATTGTGTCCAAATTGAATGGGACGACATAAAGTTCATATTGCAGGGCATCATTTCACATTTGCCATTACAGCATCGTCTTCGTTGCTGAAGTAATCTTTCCTGTGAAGGAGAATAACATGGGTTATGCCTTTGCTTGTCAGACTTAGAATAAAAGGGACGTTGACGATGCGTGCAAGTCCGTGGCTCAAAGTGCGCACCGTATTTTGCGTGATATCTGATAGGTGCACGTAGCAGCCAATGCGGAGCTCACGCTGAAAAGGTTCCAATTTTTCTGCATAGAATCGGAAAGCAATGAGTTCAGTGGCTTAACAAAGTCAGCAACGTTGGCAACGTTGAGGCACCACTTGAACGTGGGGGGCCAGAAATGAACTGCAAAACAACATGCCAGCAGGCTGATGAGAAAGCACAGGTATTAAACAGGAGCACAAACAGAGGAACAATTTCTGTTGAACGAAGATTATGAAGATGAGAGGGAACTTGAGTGGAGGAATCCCAACTGGTTTTGGGGCCAGCAGGATGGTTCCAGAACGCCTGAAATTTCGAAGAAGCCATTCTGGGCAGCTGGGCCGATCTGATCGGCCCTCGCCGCCTTCTGTGCAGGACTTGCTGACCTCTTTCCTTCCCTGCAAAGCTGCAAAAGATCAACGCCCAAGCTGCGGTCCCTGCTGGATCTCCTCAGCCAGCGCTTGTACTACATCTAGGCTTCCTCATCGAAGAGCCCTCGTACTGGGATACTGGATATATGGATCGCTCACCTGATCGGCGCCCGTTGGTGATCGGACTGCCCGGAGCCGAGGCGATCGCCAGCCGGAGGAGGTCGAGGGGGACAGGATGACAGGAAGGGCAAACAAGTGGAGTGCAACGGCAAGCTAGAAATGGCATTGTCTATTGCCGTTGCCGACTTCCCAAGTTGGAATTGGGCCCCTGTTTAGACGAGACGCGAAATTTTTTCGAGTATGTCGGGCACACATTTGAAGTATTAAATATAGACTAATTACAAAACTAATTACAGATTCTGTCAGTAAATCGCAAGACGAACCTAATGAGTCTAATTAATCCGTCATTAGCACATGTTTACTGTAGCAATTTATTGTCTAATCACGACCTAACTAGGCTCATTAGATTCGTCTCGCGAAGTACACTCCATCCATATAATGGGTTATTTTTTTCGACTACATTTAATATGTTATGCATGTGAAGGAACACACTCGAAAAAAAAAATTTACTAAACATCGGGCGTTGAGAAGGGCTCGCAGCTCGCTCATTGACCATACGCTCTACGCAAAAGCCACTTCCACGAAGATCCCGTCTGCGAGCCATCCATAGTGCGCGCAGAGGCGATCAGACGACACCATGGCGGCCAGGTTGCATGGACCTCGTGCTCGCAGATTGGTCCGTTGACTCCGTTCCGGTTTGTCAAATCCACGGCGCGTCGAACCAGTCGTGGTGGACCGCGCACACGTGTACCGGGTGCCTGCCCCTCTGCCTTGTAGGCCGGTTATTTATTTATTTATTTAGCATGTAGGCGACTAGGCCGTTCGTCGGCGAGGGCCCAAAAAATAGAAGTAATTGCGGGCTAATATGGGCTTGCTTTGCCCGCAGGTCGTGGACAGGCCAATCCTATATATCTTCTAGAAAAAAATTTCTTCTTCACCTTTCAATGTTTGAGATTCGTGCAAACAATGAACACCGTTGGATCTACCGAGTAAACCCTAGCCTCCGACCATGCCTGCATGCGCCGCCGCCCCCACAGGTTCCACACGTGCCGCCCTTCCTACGCCGACTCGTCGTCGTCGGCCGCAGCGCCGCCATTACCGTAGCGCAGCCAGGCTCGCCACCAACCCTGCTGTCGTGTCCGCGCCCCCGTGTGCCGCCATCACGGCCAGCCACGCCGCGCGACCCAGGTTCGCCGTCAATGCCGGCACTCGCGGCCGCGTCCGCCCTACGCTGTCGCGGCTGGCCATTGCCGCATGCCGCGCCCGTGTCCCCGTGCACTAGTCCCGCACGCGCCGCCTTCGCCCCATCGGCCATGCGCCAATGTGTTGCATCGGCAAGCGTCTGCTGTGCCACTCGCCGGTGCCGAAAAGAAGGAAATGGTTTGCAACTTTGTTTTTCAAAAAATGCTGAGATTCAACATTATTCAAAAATGTTGGTGAAGAAAAAGTTGGGGTTTAATATTTTCTATAAATGTTGGTGAAAAATGTTGAGTGTTAACATTTTTCAAAAATGTTAAAATGTTGGTGAAAAATGTTGATGTTCAACGTTTATTAAAAATATAAGTTGAACATTTTTTTTTGAAAAAAAATGTTCGTCAATATTTTGATCTAACATTTTTTAACAAAATGTTGAAACTTAACATTTTGATCTAATATTTTTCCAACAAAATGTTGAATGGGCTATTACTAAATGGGCTTTGGTGGGCTTTATAGATAAGTTAATAAACTATTTTTCAGAAGTTATATACTCCCTCCGGTTTAGTAAAAGAAGTCGTTTAGGACAGCAACACGGTCTCCAAAGTACAACTTTGACTTCTTATTTACAAAAGTAGGAGCCCCGTCATGGACTTCAATTTACAAAAGTATCGAATTTTTATTTCTTTAGGGTCCTGTTTGTAATATAGGTGTACTGTGTTTGCAATCCACCCCTTTCTCCGCAAAAAAAATTATATAAGTGTCAAAGCAATGTTTCCCATCGTATCCAAAAGCAACTATTGTCGTGCCGAAAAATCAACGCCACTTTCAATGCATGCTGCATATATACTGTATGAGAGTAGGTTCAATGAGCTTGGCTTAAAGCCAAGCCATGTCATTTTGGAATAAACTCTAGAGACTAGTGGTTCAATGACTTGGCTATTCACACGTTCCAATAAAAATTTAGACCCACTTGTCAGTAATTTTTATATACCATCCGGCCAAGCGCTACACACGTCTCAAGAAACGAGGAGCCAAGGACCCCACCTTCACCATTGGCCATTCTTTCCTAGCATTAAAATCACATTACATGCAACCTGTTGGAAACTGTGCTAGAGCCCGGCGCTCCTGCACGCTGTGGGCGCGTTTAGATGTTTCGTGAAAAAAATTTACAGTATGTCGGACACACATTTGAAGTATTAAATATAGACTAATTACAAAACTAATTACAGATTCTGTCAGTTCATCGCAAGACGAACCTAATGAGTCTAATTAATCCGTCATTAGCACATGCTTACTGTAGCAATTTATTGTCTAATTACGACCTAACTAAGCTCATTAGATTCGTCTCGCGAAGTACACTCCATCCATATAATGGGTTATTTTTTTCGACTACATTTAATATGCGATGCATGTGAGGGAACATACTCGAAAATTTTTTCGCGAAACATCTAAACAGGCCCCAGCCTCTTCTCTGTCTAGCTTTCTCTCTCTCTGAGACCTTACTTTTGGGGTAAATTCTCTCGATCCCACAAGAATTAGATCCTACTAGAAATGTGGCGCGCCAAGGACCCGTGAATTATATTTCTATTTAATGAAACTAGAACATTCGACGCGCGTTGCGCGCCTTATCATGAGTTCAAATAACTGGACAGCCACTGAAAACATCAATCGAACAAGTGGAAGGTAATATCTTGAGTTCATGACCAAATAAATGGATAAGCATCGAAAACATCAATGGAAAAGTGTATGGAAGGCTCATGTCTTAGGACCATTTTCATTATACAGCAAAGATAAGTTTGTGTCACTTGTAGCATTGACATTGCTTAGTGTTATACTGTTATATCATATATCACACGTGATCAGGAATCATGGCTGCTGAACATCTCAACCGGTAGCTTGGAATACTGATCCAAAAAAGCTCGCAAAGTAGTAAAGCAGATTCAGGAAACCAAATGGAAGGTTACACAATTTGCAGCCATAAAATTTTTAAAATACATCTAGTTGTTAAGCACAAGCTCTGAAGGGCCCAAGCAGCGAGCAACTGGCTGCTACCGGTAGACAAAAGGAGTGCATCCTCTTCTTGCGCGAACCATGCTTTGGTTGCACTGCAAAAGCAATAACCATTGTACATAATAACGCTACCATGGTCAGAAGAAGGAAATGAATTTGCCCATGTTTTTCTATCAGGACAGACATGACACTACTGCAACAAAATATGGTGTATCCTATTCACAAGAATTGAATTTGGCAAGTCTAGAAGACAAAAGTTGCAGTCTTTCTAATTGCATGGAGAACCTTGTCTAAATTAAGTCAAATCAATTGTGCCGGTTATTTTTTATTCGTCACATAAATTTTACTGTTAGTAGAACAAAGATATAGATTTAGTTAAACAAATATCAAGGAAGGGAAGGTCCAGCATGTGGTGCCTGTTCATTCAATTCTCAATAATAATTTACCGATCTGAGGCTAGCGTGTTGTTGTTTTGTCCACATAACAAGCTAACTGACATGTTTTGGTCCGTCGACAGTTCATATTAGGAGGTCCTGCTCTTCTAATAAGTAGGCTTAGCAGCACATAAATTTATCAATGTTTCTACTGGAGCAAGGAAGATACCTAGAGTAGACAGCAACATCAAGCTTCAGGCAGCAGGCAGCAGCAGACGGAGACTCCCCTCCTTGCAACATGAATAAATAGACTTCGCAGAGGAACTTGTCAAGTTCAAGCATAAAGAATTTGAAAAAAAAATATATATATATGGGGATTGATGTGCTCTAAATGAAATACCACAAACATTACATAAGAAAGAATAAAACAGTCCCTAGAGCAGTCCTATCCATAAAAAAAATGCAGAGCTAAACAAACAGTCTTCTCCTAATAAACACATCTCAAGCTAGTTTTTTTTTATCACTGGACTTGTCAAATTAAAGCAAAGGACATTACCAAGAATCAAGAAAGGCCCAAAAAAAACTTGAGCTAGGTAACAATCGATTAAAGGAACCACAAAGCACTCACCACATACCAGCCATCATTAATCTACTTGCAGGCCAATTATAAATTGCCACAAGTGTGTACACTGAGCCACTGACCGACCAAAATATTAGAGTCAGGTGTTGTTTCATGATAATAGGAACATGTACACTCATGGATACAGAAGCAATAGAACATCAAAACATGGGAACTGACGTGCCAAACTTCACAAATACATGTTTCACACAACTTAATGTAAAGCCAAGTTTCTTTTCATGTGAAACCACACAATACGAAGCTACCTTTAAAAAAAACAGAGAGCAAACACCCTGTTGCAATGATTATAAGATCCCAACACTTTGTTGGACAACATCAATACGGTCATGCATTCTCAGTGTTGCCAACTATTCTTCCTTTCGCACTAACTGGTACTAATTGAACTATGAACAAATATCTGATGGAAGGCACACTAAATTGGATAGGTGAGTAGATAAAAAGACTACATAGCTAACAAATTGGAATGAAACTTAGATGTGAATAATGCAAAAAGATGGATAGTCATGCTCTGGCACAACAAATTTGCAACGGATAGACAAATTTTGGTACTGACATACTGTCAAATAATACTGGTTTTTCTTTTATTTTTGCTAACCATAGATTTCTGCAAACATTAGCTAAGCAACAGTCTATATATGTATATCAATATTGCATTGTTCCAAAAAGTTCTCAGCCATCACAGAAAAACACACCTTCATATCCCTTCCAATGCGGCATCTGTTCATAGCTGCTCCAACAGTTCCATGGTTGTGGCTACATGCTGCATTTGAATGGAAGCCATTAGTGATTAGTGCACAGTTCATTCATAATGATAAGACTTATAAACCACATGCTAATACTAAAATAAAACAAAATGAGGCTATATCTATTTCTTCTTTTCTTTCAACAAATTTAGAAAATCAGGTGTCCAACATAACCAATAATACAGAATGAGACTATATCTATTTCTCCCTCTCCTGCACATCATCTTAGATCACTTTTCCTATATTTCATCTGCATTCCATCACTACAATGACCCTACAGCTGCACAAGCACATCGAGCTAGAGACATTTTATCAAACAGGTGGCTGGCGAGCTCATCAAATAAGTGGTTCCGCGCACCATGGTTTCAAAAGAGGAGCAGTAGACGAGGTATGGGCTCCAAGCTGCTCTAGCAACGTTGCAGCTTCAAGGCAAAATGTGGCAGAATAAGAAAGGAGGCCACATGCTAGACTAACTCCTCGAATGAATCTCCACGACAACCTTGCGAGTCATGGCCATTCCGCTGCAGGACTGCACGGCGGAGTCGTCCGCAAGGACCAGGAGGCATTCGACGAAGGTGGAGTCGATGGAGATCACCCTGGGATGTCGTCCAATGCTTGTCGTGGCTGCGAAAGAAGAAGAATGGCGAGATAAGATATCACTCTAGCTCCACGGCATATTAACGAACACATGGCGAGCATAACCTGGAGGGCTAGCAGCAGGTGACGGAGCTCCTCGAGGTTCATGGCGCATTGGCGCCAGCTTCTGGGAGCACACGGTCTTCCGGCTATCGACCATGGCCGCTGTCCCCCACGCCCGCTGCGGATCCGAGCAGCAGCGGTGAGGCAGAGAGATGAAGGGGAAAGAGAGCGGTGAGAGAGAGATGGGACACAAGAGGCCGGCTTCGTGTAGACGATCACCTCCTTCTCATGCTGGATGTGCTGCTCCGTCGAAGGACAGCTGCGAGGGCTTGACAAGGAAGCTGGCCTTGGCGGCGCCGCGGCGGCGGAGGGATGCGCCAGAGGGAGAGGCGGGGGGAGGCGGCATCACAGAGGGAGAGGCGGGGGGAGACGGCATCACGAGGGAGGAGGCGGTGGGGGACGGCACGCAGGCAGGCCGGATCCGACGCCGGCCGAATCGTTGCTGCTGCATCATGCCCTGAGACTGAGCGGACGGCAACGGCTGCGCGCTGGCCGCTGGGGGGCACCGCGCTGGCCGCTGGGGGGCACCGCTCAGGTGGCCGACGCCCCGCAGTCGGAGCGGGAGGGGGGAAGGGGTAGGCGCCGGGGGCGGCGACGCGACGGAGGAGCTTGGCCACGCCGACAGCCGGCGGCCCGACGGCGGACGGCGCGAGGGTAGTGAAGAGGAGGAAGGAGAGCGGGAGGGGCAGCGGCGGGGAGGCGGAGAGCGAGAAAGGGAGGGGAGGATGCGGCGGCGGCGGCGGGGAGGAGAGGGAGATAGGGTTCGGGTTGCGGGAGGGGTTTCCTGAAAAAATGCATGTGGGTTTTTTTTGGAAAAACAACAATACAACATCACTATCGAATTTTCTCTTCTTCGTGTTTAAATAAAATTTAATTAGAGGGGGTATTTGAATAAAATCAGAACGCGGGGCTGTGTGGTTTGGACGAGCTGGAGCTTGTTGTGATTCCTGAAAAATATGAGGGTCTTTTTGCAAAATGGCCAGAGCATGCGCGCTTCAGCGCTCTCGCACGCGGTTGAGCCACGTCGACGGAAAGGACGCCGGAAACGCGGAGGCGCGAGGGATGTCGAGCTCCTATTAAGAAACGCGATATGTGTATGGAGAAAAAAAATCAGAAGATAAATTAGTGCCTTTACAAAATGAAAATTGCTTGAGCTGTATCATCTTGGACATATTAATGCTAAAACATTTGCTAGACCCTGAAATGAATAGTTAGATCTATAGCGCTGTAACGATTGCTGGCTTGTGATTGAATCTAGTTGGGTAGATTGTATGAAGTAGGCTTAATTATATGTAAAACATTTTTTATATGTAGCCACATTTATGAACATATCAATTGTTCGACATATGGAGCGTCAAGAAATTAATTAGACTCCCCACAAATACTATAATCAAAAGATTTTTTCATATAGTACATTGTTGGACCGTGCAAATTGTCATCTACGATATTGACCTTTTATTCCAATGAAGTTTTGATTTCCATTTTCATGTTGAGATTACTATATTTATAACTGATATAATAAAGAACCAAAAATTAGTAAATTTGTCAATCTGGTTGAGATGATGTGATTGCCAAGTCTTGTTACAACTTACAAGTTGTATTTGTATGGAAAAACAATGCAATTATAGTACGATTTTTCTATCTTAGCAAGGAAATGGTGTGTATGATATAAGTGGGCCTTAGAAACTGGAGAAATGAAAGGGGCTGTAAGCAGAATTAGTTGAAATCTGAAAAGACATTGATTTTTAGCCTGTTAATTGTGGTAGTGCAAGTACAGTAGGCAGCTGCACAAACTAAAACTTTTAACAGGGATTGAGCAAGACTATAAGGTCCTTAATCATCACACGATGGACTGTCATTTCTAGTACCGACTATCTGAACCCATAATATGTCACAAAAGGTTGTATTGGGTCTAATTGCATTATTGATCCGAGTTATTGTAAAATAATAATCTGATAAGCTTAAGTATTGGAAGGATCTAGCTTGACACTGCTGAGAAACTTTACCCAAAACATTACATGCATTGGACATCAAGGAGAGAATGTGTCAGAAAGAGGAGTGGAAGATGTGCATGGGCTAGAGCAACATGGTGAGCAGCATCTTGCCAACTATGTAAACGTCACAGAACTGCATATACCTCTTCTCTTGCAATCACCAGGCAGTAGTACCTCGTGCAGTTTCATGGCTGCTGCCTGTCACGTACTCCAGAAATTGAGCTATCAATGTTATTTCCTCACAAATATAATGATAGAATTGACAACATATTAGATGCAGGGCGTCCACAATGATAGAAAAAGTAGTCTTTATAGACTTACAAAGACCGGCTCACCATTGTGCAACGTGACAGTAGGAAAAGAAATAAGTAATATTAATTGAACAGGATGAGGCTCTGCAGGTTACTGTGTTAGCATGTTAGGTGGCTTGCTTGACATTTTGTCGAACATGTCGTGGGCAGCAGAAGCGAGACGTGACTGCATTTTGCTTCAGATTGCAGTGTAGTTCCTCACGCAGGCTATTGCCCACACATGCACGTGTCTCACTTGGCTGATCCAATGCTTGTTTTCGTTCACTTCCATGGTCTTCCTATAGCATCCTCCTCCCTCCCCGATTCTTTGCTCCCTGATGCTGCGGCCTCCTCATGAAGATCTTCTTTGCAAGTTGAGTCCATGGAAGCTGCTTCTCTGCTGGCATGCCAGTGAGGTGGAGCGCATATAGGCCCCTAAATTAAAGGGTGAAAATCTAGTCAAATCAAGGCGGAGGGAACCAGGGTCATGAAGATGGGAAATTCGATCAACAGGAATCCGTCTTGCCCGGTCACCGACGCCGTGAAACACTTGTCTCCCCGCTGTCTCCTCCACGATGAAGATGGAGCAGATAAGGTTGTCAAGCATGAAATGGATAAAAGGCAGGAGAGCTGGAGGGGTAGGAGCGTGTCATGGAGACGGCGGCACAAGGGATGGCTGATGGCTCTGCCGCTCTAGTCCGGCAGAGCGCGACGGAGGCTTGGCCCTTTTTCCCCGTCGAGCGTTGATGGATCGAGGGAAAGAGACACGGGAGGTGGAGCGGGTTCCAGAAAATTCGCGAGGATCGCTCGGCAGACTGGGCTGAAACCCGGATTGTCTCGCATTGGACGGCCCTTGTTATGAGTTTGCAAATCGGACGGTTCACGGGCTAACAGGTGACGTGGATTAACGGGCGAGTGGGGAATGCTGAATGCACCCGCTCCAGAATGTAGATATTCATTCAGTACCAGAAATATTTTAAAAGTTCCTTCAATGCCATAAAAGTTCTAACTTATACCTTCAAAGTCATTCCGTTCATGATACCTTCAGTGCCATTCCGTTCATGTTTCCGTTAGTTTGCAGTTAACCGATGTGAGAAAAGACACTTTTGCCCCTGGCCCAACATGTCATTGGCCACTGTCCAGCCCTTCTAACCTCTGTCTCTCCTTACTCCTCTCCGACCCTCCCACGCCGCCGCCCGCTTTCCCCGCCGCCGCCGTCGCCTCACCGTCGCCGCCTGCCCATCCCCTCCAGCGCCTCCGCGCTCGCCCCTCCCCGCCTCCCGCCCATCCCCTCCGGCGACGCCGCCTGCAACTCGCCCTCCTCCTCTGCTTCCTCCCCGCGCAGATCTACGGCGGCCGGCGGGGTTAGGCGAAGCCGGTCGACGAGCGACGCCTTGCGGCCGGTCGACCCTGAGGCGGTGGCTCGGTGGCCTGACCTCGTTGCCCCGCGTCGGCCCGTCCTCCCTGCGAGCGCCGGCCTGGCTGCTGGAGGTAGGGATCGAGCGGAGGAGCTCCGAGGCGGCCCGCCGAACCGCCGAAGGACCCGAGGCGCGCTAGCTCCAACATCATCTCGGGCACGTTTATCCATGGCAGGCTCGCCACGCCGCCGGCATCGTGGCGCGTCCCTGGCTCCCTGCGGAGGCACAGGCATCGGCCAGGTCCCTGTCACCGGCTCACCGCAGATGACGACCGTCGGTGACACTAGGCGACGACTGGGGCCAGCCCATCGCGGCAATGCTCCCCCGAACGGCCGGGCTTGGCCGCTGGCGGGCGGTTCTGGCCACTGGGGCGGACCGCCGACGCACGGCGCGTGGCTCCGCAGCTGGCGTGCAGCGCCGTGGACGCGTAGACAAGAAAGGAGAGAGACGAGATAAGAAAGAGTCTTACAAGTGGGGCCAAGGGCAAAATGGTCTTTTTCCATCACATTTAACAGCACAAAGATGAAAACCCTAACGGAATGGCATTGAAGAGATGTTTCAAAATTTTCATGGCACTCAGGGAACTTTTGAAATTTTTATAGCATTGAAGGAAGAGGGCTTAATTTTTGTGGCATTGAAGGAATTTACCCTAACTTTTGCATAGGTGGCTTGGCTATACGCCGCGAGGTGTCCTTATTGGACGGGCTGAGTTAGCCTAGCAGTTTGAAAGACAAGGTTCTAAAATCTATAAAATTTTAACCTACAATAGTTAATGTGTTAGTTGGATTGTGAAGAGAGCAAGGGACATGGCCCATTATCCCCCTATCTGGAGCCATCCAAATTGCTTTAACTTTCGTGTAACACTTACCTCATTTCAATTTTTGTCGATTGCTGCCCCCACTTACTATGTTCACGTTTGCCTCCACTCTCACCGGACCGTGATCAGGTAACTTTACTTCATAAAGTCACGTTGCAACTTTCGGTCCACCCACCATGCAAAAGGCATCCAACGACTGGAATCATCAGTAGTAAAATTTAATCACCTCCAAGATATTTCCACCACCGGACGGGACGGAGAACGCGGGAGCGCTACTTCTAGTGCACGTTGCCCCGAACTCCCGCCGCCTCACTCTCCCATGCCACGCCGGACTCCCGTCGGCCACGCGCCCGCGTGGGCCTTCTGCACGTTGTCGCCCCGTGCTCTCTTGCACAACCCGCCGTCGATGGACCCGCCCCACCGCCGGACTTCAAGCTACCGTCGAGGTTCAAGGCACCCAAGCCCAAGAAGTTCGTTGTCAATGAGCGTTCTCGGCACCGACATCTTCGTCCTCGGGTACTCTACGTGCCGCTTCTTTGTTCTTCTCTGTCCTCAGCACCGACATATTCGTCCTCGGGTACTCTACGTACTCTATATCCTCGACGCCTCGCTCACCATCACTTATCCAGATGAAGCTTGGCAGTTTTGGGTGGCATATGGTGGTCGTGACGACTCCAATTTGTGATAATGATACTCATGCTGATGATTTGTTCTAGTATGTGCCAGTTGGTCAGGTGGTATTTTGGACTGAGTTAATAGTATTTTGTGGGCTGACTATAACATTTTGTGGCCTAATTGTATAAGTGAATGGACAAAGATACAGTAGCATTTGCTGCACTAGAATATCAATTCTAGTGACTCAAAGTGTCATGTAACGGTGTTGTATAATGAAGCATGAATATCACTTTCAATTATTCCAAATGGAAGCTTTGTCTTGTAATGATTTTTGGTGTTGTACTATGAATCAGATTGTTCAAATGGTGTTGTACTTTTTTTAGGCATAATGGTGTTGTACACATTTATCTCCAGTGAACCAATAAGCTAGCATAATGAAGTTGAAGCAATAGGTCGGAGGACTTGAGAAGGATAGAAGTAAAGTTGCAACGTGAGTTTGTGAAGCAAAGTTACTGGATCACGGTCCACTCTCACCAGCCTGTGCCCCGGTACCGGTCATGCTTTTTGGGCCAATGAAATTGAAGCTGCTCCCGCTGCTCAAGTCCCATAGCAAGAGCGATTCCCACGGCAAAGCGCTTGTCACCGCGATTGTGGACCGTCACATTGACTAAGCCTCATCTCATCCGTTGACAAGAATGAGATTACAAGATGAGCTCCCCATGAGTGGAGGAGATGACGGTTGACGTCTTAATGGAGGGGAGTTTGACCCTGGTCGCTCCAGTTCCACTTATGCCCTCCCAGCAAACCCCACTGCAGGGGCAGGCCCAAGATTTCAAGTTTGGGTATTCAAAATTTTTAAAAGATGCAAAAATAAATTTTGGCAGCCTAAAATACACATGGATATAGTCACATAGATGTACTCAATAATCAATGTGGCCTACTTTGTAGAAGAGAAATTAAACTTAGATGTTGAATGCCATAAGATCTTATTATCTTTTCCATTTGTTTGAATACAGATACATTGATATACTACATGTACTTAGTTTGTTTGTGAAAATAATGGGTATTCAATGAAGACCATTGAATACCAAGTGTGCCCGCCCCTGCCCCACTGGGTGCCCTTCTGTCACCGCTCATGGCTACGACTCGCGCTCTGTCTCTACACAACACCGGTGTTAGCAATCACTTCAATTAACATGTGGGGACCGCCTCCCGGCGTTCCCCCTTTAGCACGAGTTAATGTCATTCCCTAGGTAAGAGGAAGAAAAACATTAACTGTAATGGAGTTGGTAAACGGTTAAATGGATTAGAGGAGTAAAGAGCGGTACTAGGACCTGATCAAGACAGCTTGCAGCACCGGTGAGGAGAGGGAGGCCTTCCGATGGAGCTGCAGGATTTCACAAGCAAGTCTGAGTACCGCCGCACTCAGCAAGTACTTAGCAATCAAAGGAAAGTATATGCATTATTGCGGTTGGCAGGTTATTAAGCTTAGCAGTTTTCGGTCCTAGAGGGGCAAGAACCTCCCTATCAGTCCCCGGTGATTCTGGCAGCGATCCTGTCAACCCTGCAATCACCTCTTCCTTCCATCATTCTTATGGGTTATTGGTAGCTAATCAATGATAGCTTTAACCAGACGGGCTCTTGACCGAGAGCCACGACTATCAGATAGATTGGATAACTCTGCAGAGATTTGTACTCTATGACTATACGATCAGGCAACCCTCCCGTGGGCAAGGGCAGGGCCACCCTACGGGACTCGTACCCACTGGCGTCCATTACTGGACAGCTTCCTTCTGGGTCTACCCATGGATACTACTGGGGCCTAAGCAGAGATCACATATCCGTCCACAAAAGGACATCAACGCGGGTATGGATGCATCATATAAATGGGCATGCATCGCCCATGGGCCCTACCAGTCCTGTCTCATGCGACCCGTGCCGACCAGTCCCAGCCCTCTGCCTGGGGCTGTCTCCAGCATATCCGTTGCCCAACCGTGACCCATGGGGTAGCTTAATCAGAGGTAGTTGGTGGGGTGTGAGTCGAGGCCTCACATTACAGGGCATTCCCGAAGGCTATGTCCTTTTTGGCCCGTATAGCCGTACAGGGCGTTGGAAAGACTTTCCCAAGAACCGGTGGCTGGCGTGGGGCATACTGGTGGCTGGCAGGCGAGGCCCACGCTGGCATGGCTGCCACGCGCGCGCCAACGCGGTTACCGCACTTAGGCGGCAGAGGGGCGGCCGAGCAGGGGAGCTCGCCGGAGTGCTCGCCGCCGGTGGCGTCAGAGCGGTTCTCGCGGCGAGGGAGACATCTACGGGTTCAGGGGGTCACGGCAGGCGTGATGAGGATGATCTCGTCGAGGGGTGGGGTTCGGTTCGGCGCGGCGGCGTGGGCTCGCCAGAATTTGGGCGGCGGGTGGTGTGAAAGGGGGAAACGGGGGTAGGGGGTTTCTGGGGTGTTAGCCAAGGTTGGTGTGTACCCCCTGGGTGGCGTGGGGTATGCCGGCGTGTGAAGGCACGAGGAAGGGGCGCCAGAGCTGGCCGGCGACTCGCCGGAGTATGGCGGCGCGTGCGGCAACCACCCACGGCTTGGCCGGGAGTCGCGGAGGGGAGGAGGGGCCAAGGGAAAGACGGCGGGCAACGGGGTGCTTACCGTGGGGAGGGGGGGCAGGAGCAGGGAGTGGTCAGAGCGGCGGCGGTTACGGCCGGCGGTTGCTCCTCATCGCGGCGGAGTTCAGGCGGTGCTCCTCCAGGCTCCGGGCTCCACGAGCTCTCTTCCCTGGGCGGCGGCGTCTCGCCAGGCGGCTCTACGGCGGTCCGCGCTCGGTCAGGCAGCCTGGAGGCAGTGAGGGCACCGGGACGGGGGCGGCGACGCTTGTGAGGTCGCGGCGGCGAGGGGTGGAGCTTGTGCGGGGTGCCGCGGTGGGTGAGCTCCATCCGGGGCGCGCTCGGGGCTATTTATAGCCTGGCGGAGCTCCCCAGGGGCTTGCCGGAGCAGCGTGGCCCCGACGCGTGGCGTGGCGGCCTCGCCGACGTGCGACACGCGTGGCCACGGGTTCTCGTGCAAATGGCCGGGGAGAGGGTGTCGGCGCCGCACTTTGTGTACGGTGGCTTCGCGTGGTGGTGACACACGTCCTGCGCGTCTTTGTCGGGCTTATCCTGGCCGTAGGGAGGAGATCGTGCGGCGGCGGCGGGGCGCGGGTGCCATGGTATGGCGGGGGAGAGGGCTCCCGTGCTGGAGCGGGGCTCCTGACATGAGCAGGGGTGGAGATGGTGGCGTGGCGTTGATTTACGGGCGCCACGAGGGCTGGGGACGATGCGGTGGTGGGATGGGCGGCGGCGGCGTCGAGCGCCGGAAGAATGAGGGAGGAGGGAGGAACCGAGGGAGGGAGAGCTGAAGGAGAAGGGGTAAGGTGGGTTGGGCCGGGCCGCGCGGGGTGAGCCGAGGAGAGGAGTTGAGGGGCCTAAACCAGACTTCGCGAGTTTTGGGCCGCGCTCGATCGGCCTGCTAAGCATAGGACTCTTTTCTTATTTCTTAATGGATTTTTAAAAGGGTTTTTTAATTCAAATTTGAACCAAACTTATTTTGATTTAACCCTAGGGTTTTCGATGCTAGTTTAGTCCTTATGGAGTACTCAAGTTGTAGAACTTTATTTTATTTTTCTGTCATTATTTTATACAATATTATTCTTGGTAATTCTTATCTAAGCCTATAGTGGCCTTAATAAATGTAGTAATTAATCTAATAGTCAATTAAATAATTCTTTCTAATTTTGAGGGTGTAACGGATCTACCCCACTTAAAGAAATCTCGTCCTCGAGATTGCAGGATGGTATAGGTTATTGGTCGAAGGTATGGTTTCTGGCGAAGAATTTGAGTGATCACCTCACCTTTTAAATTGGTATGGTGATTCTTCCGGGATCCTGAGAGATGTTCCTTTTTGAGGTATACGTGACTGGGGATTGTTGCTCGAACTGCTTCAAGATAGATCAAGTAGGATTTTTCAGGGGTTAGGAAAGTATTACTTTGGAACAGGATTTTGGTAGGTATAGTTGGGTATTACCAGTAGTCATATGCGGAGAATTTTGCTGAGGTTTGGGTGGAAAAATTTCTTTTGCTGGTTTCGAAAACGAGTCTACCCCACTTGAGGTGTCGGCAGATCTTTTATCTTGAGGTAGTACGGGGATGTTTGGGCTAAGGGGATATTCTGAAGGAAGAGTATGGATTCGAAGGGGTTTAACATATTTCGAGAGGTCAATTCATTTTCATGGGGTTAGTCCTTAGTTCAAGCATCAGGCAATTTTTATTGAAGGAAATATTTGCACCATAGACAGTTTCCTTCCACACAAGCCGCTACTTCGGCGGTATGTACATCTGGGATGTACCTAGGCCTATACATTATTCTAGCGTTCTTCGAGCCCGTGCCTTGTTATGTACATTTACATAGAGTGTTTTCTTTTTATCACCTAGACGGAGTAGAAGACGTCCTCATCTGGCAGCTGGTGTTTCTCTTCTAGAGGCTCAACATTTCCTTCCATATATTCTTCCTTAGTGGGGTCACGGTAGATTTCCTGGATTATTTGACTCTTTTCGGCCGGAGTTTTGTGTCCTGGAATCATTCGGATGGCGATAGTGGCCGCAGTTTGTGCTTCTGTCGTAAGGGGAGGTGCAGGGTGGATTTCGTCGTCACATGCTCCGAGGTTCAGGGTGGTGCTAGGAACTTCATTAGTGGTCGGCTTGATTCTTTTCCTGAATTTCATAGGTACTTGATAAAGCATTTGCTGTATTTTCTGAAGTCTTTCAGTATCCGACTATTACCATCATATCTTCATTCTTTTTACTCTATCCTGAAGATATATTACCTTCTGTGTTAGAGTGGTCAAGTGAATCTGGTTGTCAGCCAGATGGCTACGTTGTCGACCCAGACGATATCTTAGTTCCTTATTTCTTTTAGCTTGGGTTCCAACATCGGCATTGGTTAAAGATTCTGCCTTGCTTTGCAGCGCACTGATCTGCACATGGAAAGAATTTTGTTGCTGCTTATACTCCGCTTGCAAAGCTTGTAGTTTTTCCGTTAGATTGTTTCGCTCATAATGGTAGCGACGACAGCGTTCTCCTTGATGTTCAAGCATCTTCTCATAGGTTTCGATTTGGCCTTTCAACACTATTTGTCTAACTTCCCCTTTTCCAATGTCCTCTCTTAATTCCTTCAGGACTCGGGCACTAGTCTCGAGTTGCAGGTTGTAACTTCTTCGTTGTCCTTCTAGGGCTACTATATACTTGTGTTGGGCAACGACTTACTGTCCCGTAATCATATGGCAAGGGTCATTTTCGTTGTTGGGAGCTTCCTCCATCTCTTCGGCTATCTGCATTATGCTTTTGGGTCCTTGTCCCTGTAACATTATTGGTAATAGTCTGTACGGAGAATCCACAAAACGGTCAGAATTCTCGGTATGCAGTTGACATAGCATTTTCTGAGCTGCTGACTGTACGGCTAAGTCAAGCGAGTTTTCAACCACGGTTACATTGGTGGGGTGACGGTCTAGGTTTTCAGGTGCCGCAGGCACGGTAAGGGTAAGAATAGCAGTTCCCCATTCGTGGTTTAGTCCAAACATACTCCCATGGAACTGGGTATGCTGCGAATCAAATCTAAAATCCTGAAGACACTGGTGCAATAGAGCCGGGAATCCCTGGTGGTGGTCACCGCAGAATCGAACCTCGTTCCAACGATCCATCTTTCCTGCATAGGTATTCCTTTATTTAGATATACTGCATGATGGAAACAACTTTTGCTACAACAGTTATTTTACAACTCTTATCCTTTGTACAAGGGTACATTTTTCAACTTGGCTTCCTTTATTCCATGTCCTTATGATTACCCTGAGGATCCATTCACGCGTCTCGAGTATAATTCCTGGGGTCACACCAGGTGTGCAGGGCCCACGTCTTCTTCAGTCATCCCATGTCGATAGAGAATTTCTAGCATCTTATCTCGTGGTCCCACCACTATATATGTTTTCCCAGGGTTTGGGTGAGGCTTAGAGGTAACAGCTTCATCAGGTGTTTCGGGTTCGGGGGATCGGTTGGCGGAGTTTTCTCCTGTGGATTCAAAACGTAGTGGGGTATGAGCTGAGGGTATGGTAGAGGTAGAGTCTAATCCCGATACTTCCTCTTCCGTAGGTTCTTCCTCACTGCTGTTGAGTATTTCCACTTCTTCTTCTACCGGGTTTTGCTGGTTTTGCGCGTCATGCTGGGCCTAGTTTAGTGCTTCGGCCTGTTGTTGAGCTAAGGCATAGGCAAGGTTATTGACGGTGAGCTGAAGCTCATCTATAGTGGAGGTCATGTTTCTCATTGCTGTTTCGGTCTGGTATTCCGACAGGGCAGCTTGGTCTTTAGTTTTCATGAGTCGAAATCGGGCACTCCTTTCCCGGTGACGTGCTTCCTCTGCTTCCCTGCAGTAGGTTTGGGCGTCCAATTCTCTCTGGGTATGGAGATTATACAGGGAGGTAGCATACTGGGCTGTGGTGGCCAAAATATGATGAAGTTCGATGGGTTGGATAAGCTGTAGGTGCTCGGTTCGTTGTAGCCAGCAGTGGTCAGTTTGATCTAGCACAGGGAGGTATTTGGCTGGAGTATTTTCAGTTTCTGCTATGTGCCTAGAGAGAATCTTGGTGAGAGCTTGAAGGGCTATTGTTTGAAGGGTATCTGAGAATTTTGTTCTCTCAACTTGCTCCACCCAGGGTACCCATTCCGGATGGGCTTGTATGCCGAGCATTCGGAGATACATTTCGCATCTTCTTACTCCGTTTCTCTTGGTCTCCTTCCCCGAATATTCTGGGTATTGGGTATATCTTAATCTTTGTAGGACATCCCACATAATTCGGGGGAATCCATGCTTCGTGATATAATGCCTGTGCGTCCAACCTTCCTCATCAACCCATTTATCCCAGCTGTCCCAACGTTGATCCTCTGCCATCTACCTGTAGTATATCAGAAAGAAAGATTAGAAAGTTTTTCTTTTCCTTTCTGAGTTAGACATAGAGTAAGGTAAGAGAGAATCATATTCAGGTGAGAAAGGGATTATTTTGCTTCTACGTGCGTTCTAGCCCTCGGAGTATCTAAGGTAGGGGCTAAAGATGTATCCTATGGCTCTGATACCAACCCTGTGGGACCGCCTCCCAGCGTTCCCCCTTTAGCACGAGTTAATGTCATTCCCTGGGTAAGAGGAAGAAAAACATTAGCTGTAATGGAGTTGGTAAACGGCTAAATGGATTAGAGGAGTAAAGAGCGGTACTAGGACTTGATCAAGACAGCTTGCAGCACCGGTGAGGAGAGGGAGGCCTTTCGATGGAGCTGCACGATTTCACACGCAAGTCTGAGTACCACCGCACTCAGCAAGTACTTAGCAATCAAAGGAAAGTATATGCATTATTGCGGTTGGCTGGTTATTAAGCTTAGCAGTTTTGGGTCCTGGAGGGGCAAGAACCTCCCTATCAGTCCCCGGTGATTCTGGCAGCGATCCTGTCGACCCTGCAATCACCTCTTCCTTCCATCATCTCTATGGGTTATTGCTGGCTAATCAATGGGAGCTTTAACCTGATGGGCTCTTGACCGATTGCCACGGCTATCAGATAGATTGGATAATGCTGCAGAGATTTGTACTCTATGACTATACGGTCAGGCGACCCTCCCGTGGCCAAGGGCAGGGCCACCCCACGGGACCGTACCCACCGGCGTCCATTACTGGGCAGCTTCCTTCTAGGTCTACCCACGGATACTACTAGGGCCTAAGCAGGGATCACATATCCGTCCACAAAAGGACATCAACCCGGGTATGGATGCATCATATAAATGGGCGTGCATCGCCCGTGGGCCCTACCAGCCCTGTCTCATGCGACCTGTGCCGACCAGTCCTAGCCCTCTGTCTGGGGCTATCTCTAGCATATCCGTTGCCCAACCGTGGCCCCTGGGGTAGCTTAATCAGAGGTAGTTGGTGGGGTGTGAGTCGACGCCTCACATTACAGGGCATTCCCGAAGGCTATGTCCTTTTTGGCCCGTATAGCCGTGCAGTGCGTTGGAAAGACTTTCCCAAGAACCGGTCCTTAAGCGACCAAGGCAGGCCTCCGGATAGGTGCCTTTCCAAGGCTATCCACCCTACCTCGCATCTTCAATCCCCTTGATGCCTCTCGCAACAAGGGTTTCTGGCTGTGGGTAGTGTTTTAGCAGCGCATCAAGGTTATTTTGGTGGCTAATCTTAATGCAATCTACAGACGCTGGGGGAGAATAAGAACATATTCATGCAGTTGATTAATATGAGCAAGGAGATCGTTAAGACTTGCCTGGTATCACGGTGGTTTCCGCCGGAAGCTAAATCCTGGAGTTCCTGCCGGAGCGTCTACACAAGCATAGATATATGACTAAGTCAATCATCACAGAGGGTGGATTACTTAGAAAGGAAGGAGTTGGGAAGAATGGTCATAGGGACGGGGTTTCTAGGTTAACCAAGGGTTTGGGGTCGGCGTTTGGGAGGTTCCGGGGTTTTCCCCGAGGTTTAGCCGGGTTTAGAAATTGTCGGTGGAAGGTAATAAATCGATTTCGGATTAGGGAAGGTTTTTATGAAATCTAATCTTATGAAAACTCTTAGAATATATCCTAGTATTTCCAGGAATTTATTGGCTATTTATGGAGCTTACTTAGGGTTTGACATATTTTGGGGTACGTTAACGGAGGCTCCTTATAGGCTGAAAAGGAATTCATTTAATTCTGAATTCTAGAAATGTGCAAAATAATTTGGGTGGCACTAATCAGCTTATTATTTCCTCTAGTATTTTTGGGCATTTCCTGGAATTTTTGGGAAGTTCTATGGTGGAGAATTATCCTTTGGGTGCACTAAGTTGGGTGTAGCTAGTATTTTCCTTCTGTATGTGTGGCTGACGAGTGGGGTCGGCTGACGCCAGTGCTGGCGCCACCCCGCAGTTTACTGCGTCGTGGGTCGGGTTCGTGGACCCATGGGCCGGCGGCCTTTGAGTCTATGGTCCACTGGACCGAGCGCACGCGGTGCGAGGAGGATGAGGTGGCGGCTGGCGTGGGGCGTACTGGTGGCTGGCACGCAGGGCCCGCCCTGGCGTGGCTGCCACGCGGGCTTTAGCGCGGTTACCACACTTAGGCGGCGGAGGAGCGGCCGAGCAGGGGAGCTCGCCGGAGTGCTCGCCGCCGGTGGAGTCAGAGCGGTTCTCGCGGCGAGGGAGGCATCTACGGGTTCGGGGGGTCACGGCGGGCGTGATGAGGATGATCTCGTCGAGGGGTGGGGTTCGGCGCGGCGGCGTGGTCTCGCCGGAATTTGGGCGGCGGGTGGTGTGAAAGGGGGAAACGGGGTAGGGGGTTTCTGGGGTGTTAGCCAAGGTTGGTGTGTACCCCCTGGGTGGCGTGGGGTATGTCGGCGTGCGAAGGCACGAGGTAGGGGCGCCAGAGCTGGCCGGCGGCTCGCTGGAGTATGGCGACGCGTGCGGCAACCAGTCCCGGCTTGGCCGGGCGTCGCGGAGGGGAGGAGGGGCCAAGGGAAAGACGGCGGGCAACGGGGTGCTTACCGTGGGGGGGGAGGCAGGAGCAGGGAGTGGTCGGAGCGGCAGCGGTTACGGCCGGCGGTTGCTCCTCATCGCGGCGGAGTTCAAGCGGTGCTCCTCCAGGCTCCGGGCTCCACGAGCTCTCTTCTCTGGGCGGCGGCATCTCGCCAGGCGGCTCTACGGCAGTCCGCGCTCGACCAGGCAGCCTGGAGGCAGTGAGGGCACCGGGACGGGGGTGGCGGCGCTTGTGAGCTCGCGGCGGCGAGGGGTGGAGCTTGTGCGGGGTGCCACGGTGGGTGTGAGCTCCATCCGGGGCGCGCGCGGGGCTATTTATAGCCCAGCGGAGCTCCCCAGGGGGCTTGCCGGAGCAGCGTGGCCCCGACGCGTGGCGTGGCGGCCTCGCCGACGTCCGACACGCGTGGCCGCGGGTTATCGTGCAAATGGCCGGGGACAGGGTGTCGGCGCCGCACTTTGTGTGCGGTGGCTTCGTGTGGTGGTGACACGCGTCCTGCGCGTCTTTGTCAGGCTTATCCAGGCCGGAGGGAGGAGATCGTGCGGCGGCGGCGGGGCGCGGGTGCCATGGTATGGCGGGGGAGAGGGCTCCCGTGCCGGAGCGGGGCTCCTGACGTGAGCAGGGGATGGAGATGGTGGCGTGGCGTTGATTTACGGGTGCCACGAGGGCTGGGGACGATGCGGTGGCGGGATGGGCGGTGGCGGCGGCAGCGCTGGAAGAATGAGGGAGGGGGGAGGAACCGGGGGAGGGAGAGAGGAAGGAGAAGGGGTAAGGTGGGCTGGGCCGGGCCGCGCGGGGTGAGCCGGGGAGAGGAGTTGAGGGGCCTAAACCAGACTTCACGAGTTTTGGGCCGCGCTCGATCGGCCTGCTAAGCATAGGACTCTTTTCTTATTTCTTTAATGGATTTTTAAAAGGGTTTTTGAATTCAAATTTGAACCAAACTTCTTTTGATTTAATCCTAGGGTTTTCGATGCTAGTTTAGTCCTTATGGAGCACTCAAGTTGTAGAACTTTATTTTATTTTTCTATCATTATTTTATACAATATTATTCTTGGTAATTCTTATTAAGCCTATAGTGGCCTTAATAAATCTAGTAATTAATCTAATAGTCAATTAAATAATTCTTTCTAATTTTGAGGGTGTCACATAACAAGTAACAACCAAGCACATGTATATGATCTGATTCAAGTGATACAAAGATGGAGTTTGGGGAGGTATCAAGCGGGGGAATCAAAAGAGGAGGAATATACCGGAAGGATCTAGAAGATACTAGATGCTTAGATCCAAGTACAAGAGAGGGGTAGAGGAGGGAGAAGAATGGGAGAGGCGAATAGACTTGTTCTTGTTTCTAATAATTGATCGATGCCCTGTGTTGTACTACTCTGCTTCTTTTGTATGGTTCCATCATGTTAGGCCTCTTCTTGGATATCACAGGCGGCCCATAAAGCAGGCCATATCATATCCTAACATTCTCCCACCTTAAGAATCAGCTTCCCCCCAAGCCGATGACATGACCGGAGAAAGTCAGAACTAGCATTTCCATCAACAAATAGCTTACCACCACCAGGATCCCAAAGAACATGTGGTTCATGGAAGTTGATTGTAAATTGATCCAAGATTGATGAGCTTATCTATGTCCAGAAACTTTACTACAAAACTCAATGTGTTGCATTGAAAAATCAAGCAGCTTCTTCCACCAATAGGTTGCAATCCTGACAACTCCATTATCAGTCTCCAAGAGTACTGGTGTGACCGCCTTGTGAACTCGATTGTTGTTCAAGCTTTTGACAATCTAAGTTGACTGACATGTATGTTCCTGCTTAACCCTTGTGTTATCTACGTGGCCTCAAAGCAATTGTCAGCCTTCGGAATTCTTGCCTCAACAACAAATAATGGATCATAGCCAGGATTGCCAGCTTCATAAGAAATGCATATATGTTTAGACTTGTCATGATTCCTCTGCAGGTCCAACACAATAGTGATGTAAGATCTATGAATCCAAATAACATTGTCCCATATTTGAAGGATAGCAACTAGGCAAACTCCATTTGCACAGCTAAACACTTGCTTCTGCAGTGCTTGCAAGAATTCACATATGCCTATTCTTCTAGTATCCTAGGACTGGAGCCATGTACTTCTAGAAACTCCAATACACAAGCACTTGGAAGTTCCAGCAACCAAGTTGAATTTGTTGTACAACACAACTTCCTCAATCAATGAATTTGCATCACAGAATATTTCCCATGGGTTAGCATGCAGTTTGGCACTAGCATTTTGAACTTTCTTATGAACTCCACCATCACATGATCACATAATGACATGGTAAACATCTCAAGCCAAAATACCCAGCACCTTGAGGACTTTCTTATTAAAGACACCACATAACCTAAGGAACCAACAATTGGAGCAGAATCTGATCCTTGTAAATGCCAAATTCACTTGTGTTCAGGAATACCTTGATCCTTGTGTGAGTGTTTTGACTTTTCAAGGAATACATGCATGAACACATATTTTATAAGCTAGAGGAATACCGTACAACTCGGTATTTTATAAGCTAGACAATTCTGAAATTACTATCATGACATGACACCTGCCTTTGTAATTTGTAGTTGGATTAAAATTAATACTATTGCATTCATCCAATACAAATGATTTCGTTTGGATTTGCCAAAAGGTATGTTTGCTGCTCACAAGGCCGAGAGAGTAATCTTAACACTTGCTTCTGGCACCACCTAAAGGAGTGCACTCACTAGCACCGAAAAGCTGACTACTGACCCTACGCATGTAGGCTGAGTTATGAGGTATCTTAAGCGGATAATTGTTGCAGTTCTAGTTGTAATTAGATTCCTAATGATTATGATGTATAAACCACACGCCTCTTAATAATGTGACCGTACCTCATGCGCACATACTGTGACACCCTCAAAATTAAGTAGAATTAATTTAGGGTTCGTTTAGATAAATACTAGATTTATTAGGAAAATTATAGATTTAAAAGGGAGCAAATACAATCAATAAACTTTGAATAACTAAAGGGAAATAAAGGGATGTTCTATAACCTAAGTGCCTTGCTAGGACTAAAATAAAACTCCAAACCCTAGAATAAAACTAGAGAGGGTTTGGTTTGAATTTGAAATCAAACTCTCTTTAAAACCCCTTTCAAATAAATAGGAAACTATTTTAAATGTTAAACGGGCCAAAACCCCGCATCCGGCCCAGCTCACCCTGCCAGCCCACCAGCGAAGTCTGGTTTCTCCCCTTGAACTCCCGGCCCCAATCGCCTTGTCCCCTTTCCTCGGCCGACCGCGGCCCAGCGGGCGCCTGTGGCCCAGCCCCCTCCCTCCTCCGCACGGCCCGTGGCCACGCGGCCCGCACATCTCCCGCAGCCCAGCTCGCCTCCCGCCTGCTCGGCCCGCGCGAACGCGGCCCACGCTCCACTCCGGGGCAAGGCGACGTCATGTCGACGTCACCCTCCCCTGCTCTCGCCTCCGCACGCCGCGCCGCAGAGCACCGCCGTCACCACGGCCTCGTCCGCTGAGCGCCGGCACCCCGCTCCTCTCACGTCTTCCCCGCCGTCGGATCCAGCATCCGAGCGCGGGCAAGCCACGCACGAAACGCAGCGCCCCGCGCCCGACCAGCCGCCGCTGGCGTCCCACGGCCAGGCGCCATTAATGGCGTCGGGGCGCCCATACCGGCACCCAAGCCCCTCCACTTTGCGGCGCGCCTACTCCTTCACCGATCGATGCGGCCAGGCACGGCCAGGATGAAGCCGAGGCGCGAAGGTGCGGCACCTCCCTGCCGCGGGCCAAACCTTCCCCGACCGAGCTCCATTGCCGGAGCTCGAGCTCCCTGCGCCGGCCACGCGTCCCGCCCCTACCGACCGCCCTCACCCCCACCGCACGACGTGGCGGCACTACGCGCAGCCGCTCGGCCTATAAAAGGCAACCCAAACCCCCACACCAGGCACACTCCAAGCTCGAGCTCGAGCATTTTCCCCCTCGCGCGTGGATGCGCTGCTCCGCTCCTCTCTCCCTCCCCTACTAGCCTCAACAGACTCGCCGCATCCTCCTCTTCCTCCTGGGCCAAACCGCACGGCCGGCGGCGAGCCGTAGCGCCGCCCCGGCATTCCTCCAGTGAGCATCGCGGCGGTGCACATGGCGCGTCCGGCGGCGCCGCCTGGCCCTGGCGTAACGCCCAGCCGCCGTCACCCGCCGTCGCCCTCGCCGTCTTCCTCTCTCTGCGTGCAACCCGACAGGTGGGCCCGGGCCATGACGGCGTCATCCCCCACCGTTCGCTCCCTCTGCCTCACGCCCGGTGCACACGGTCCATGTGGACTGAAGGCTCTGCGAGCGCCCCGGCCCATGGCCGGCGCACGGCCTCCCGCCACCGGACCCCGGGTGGACGCGGTCCACTAGACCGTCGGCCCAGCGGCCGCGGTCCACCGCGCCCACCGCGCCGGCGCACCAAACAGTACGCATGGCGGGCCCCACAAGCCCGCGTCGGCTGGCCCACCCTGCTGCGTCAGCCCCTAGCAAAATGCTAGGTACACCCCGGTAAGTGTACACGCAAGTGTATTTCGAGCCCTTCCCTTCTTCTAAAAATTCCCCAAAAATACCCAAAAATCCTAGGAATATTCCTAAGCCTATTAGTGCTATGCAATCCTTTTTAG
Organism: Urochloa ruziziensis; assembly: GCA_015476505.1. Taxonomy (NCBI): domain Eukaryota; kingdom Viridiplantae; phylum Streptophyta; class Magnoliopsida; order Poales; family Poaceae; genus Urochloa; species Urochloa ruziziensis. Next base: position 22,021,022 of record CM027118.1, read on the forward strand.
CATGTCATTAGAACCTAAACCCAATCATGTTAGGTTCTAACCAATAGAAAGCCCTCCCCGGTGTACCCAGAAAATTCCCCTTTCTCTGTCTTAGCCCGATAAATCCCCAGGTAATTCCCATAAATATTAGGGATTATTCTAAGCATTTTCATATGCTTAGTTCCCTAATATTTATATTCTAAGCTTAGCCATGCCTGTAAACTACCCGAAACCCCGCCTTACGCCACCGTGTAAGCCCTAACCCCGCCAAAACCCCCGTCGTCCAACCGACCGTCTGTAAACCCCTAGGTTTCAATGGAACCCTAGCCATCATGCTGCCCAAAGACGGATAAGGATTCTCTAAAAATCTATATCGGTTATTCGGGGTTTATTCCTTAGAAATCTATGTAAATTCCGAGATACCGATAATCATCATTCCAGCCATCTTCCAGGGGATTATTTAATAATTCTCTTCCAAATTCCCATCCTTTAATCCATTGGTTATTCTATATAATTAATGGATTATTAATCCAACCCCAGTCGTTAGAAGAATCCTTTGAATCCCCGCCTTGTTTCTATTCCTTTTCCTTTTACGATTTGATTGATGTATTGTTATCCTGATTGTTATTTTATGTGTTTTATCGATAGCATGACCGGGCCCCGACGAGACGCCGAAGCTCCAGAAGGCCCGAAGCCCAGCCCGGTCAACATACGATGCACGCCTGCGTAAGGAACGACTAAGGATCGACAATGAAGGCAAGTCTCACCAATAATATCACTTTAATCACTAAAGTTTACCGTTCTCGCAGGCATAAGCTATGAGGAGGCATCACGTGGGTGAATGCCTGGCCCCGCTGTAGTTATAGGATGCTGATTGGGAGTGGAAGGAAGATCCCAAGGAAGGGGATTCTGTCCTAAGAGCCACTCTGATCCCAGCTAAGGACCGGTTCATGGGAGAGTCTTTCCAATCCCCTGTACAACCACGCATGCCAAAAAGGTATGGCCTTCGGGAATACCTATTTATGTGAGGCCTTGACTCACACCCCACTAGTCAGCACTAGTAACCTGTCCCAAGGGGCCACGGTGGGCAACGGGTATGCTGGAGACAGCCCCAGACAGAGGGCTGGGACTGGTCGGCACGGGTCGCATGTGACAGGGCTGGTAGGGCCCAAGGGCGATGCAGAGGCATGCCCTTTATATATATGGTGCACCTATTCCCCGGGAAGGTCCTTTTGTGGACAGATATGTGATCCCTGTTTAGGCCCCAGCAGCACCCGTGGACAGAGCTAGTGATTGGCTGTCTAGAGATAGACGCCAGTGGACACGAGTCTCGTAGGTCGACACCCGCCTTTCGCGGAGGTGGGAACAGACCGAATGCGTGGTAGATAAATACAACCTCTGCAGAGTTAAAATCTATCTGGATAGCCGCAACTCTCGGCATAGAGCCGATTTGGTCAAAGCCCCCACTGATTAGATTTACTTTACTGCATGGGGAACCCGGACGGCAGGAGCGCCGATGACTGGGTTCTGGACTTGATACCGGGACTGGCAGGGAGGAAATGCCCCTCCAGGCCCAACCTTCATATTTATTTAATTTAATATATTATATTATTGAATTTGTGGGATTTGCTGGGTATTCTTTTCAGAATACTCACCCTTGCTTTCATTGTCTTACAGGTTTAGACTCCAGGGCAAGAAGGTGCTACAGCCCATTCCGGTGGAGGAATGAAGTGCCTAACCGCTCTCCGCTAGCTAAAACAAACGGTGTTAAATCTGTTTAAAATCATACGTTATTTACCTCTTCTGATACTAATCTGTGAAAGATCTGTATCAGCGGCCGATCCAGGACCTGATACAGGTAATCAAGGGACGTCCCGGTAAGGGGTCCCCACACATACTCCCTCCGTCCCAAAAAGCTCGTTCTGTGATTCAAATTTTGTCCCATAAAACAAGTCGTTTTACTCGATTTAGTAGGTTTGCATGTGCAAATCTGGCTAAAAGATAGGTGCAATCAAAGTCATTTTACATTTTTGTTAATCTGTCTTAAAACTTTTAGAATGACTTTTTTTGGGGGGGGGGGGATGGAGGGACTGAGGGAGTAAGGATGAAAGTAGGAACGGGGAACGAGAAAATCCAGTACCGGCCAAGACCGCACAAACCGTCCAAATTTCATATTTTCAAAAATGAATTTGGGAAAATATTTGGGAAATCGGGGAAGACATTTTCTTGACCGCTTCTTCGGATCCCGTATTCAGTCGGGATGTTCCCGTTTTTAATTTTGGGAATTATCCCGTTTTTCTCGCTCAGCGCTTCACCGAGACTTGTTGTCTCAGAAGAGTGGCCCTCAGTCCTATTTATAACTTGTCCACGGGTACTGCCGCTGCTCCCTTGGAAAGGTGGGACTAAGAGGAAGTATTATAGCAGGCTGTAAGCGTGCTAAATGTTGAGGTGAAGGAGAGAGAAGAGGAAAGAGAAGAAAAGTGAGTTGTAAGCTTGCAACCCGCTTATGCACAAGAACCAAGAAATTTTACGTGAGAGATAAGTAGGCCAAGTATTAATGGTGAAGAGCTTAATCACTATATGAGTGGGCTAAAAGAAGGCTGCAAAAAATTCTTACAGCCAACAGCGGGCTTTATTATTAACCTTGCTCTAACCCGCATCCAGAAGCAACACTGAACATACTAACTACATTATGCAATCGTCAATTTGTCAGGCAGGCGACTTGAACATAGATTCTTTGGCCCAGGTGATGAGGACTCATACAAGTATCTGACGCCCGAAATGGTGTGCTGCCATGCTGGATGAGATGGAGTCAATGAAGATAAATAAGGTTTGGGCTAATCAGACTGAAATTGATGTCGAAGACACGAACATTCACGTCAATTTCTGCAGGCATGAAGGGCGCTGGTAACTCCGGAACCGCTTCACTAGTCTCGGCAGGTTGTTCTTCCTCGTTGCCTATCGTGCTGCCTTGCTTTGCGGCCATGTGCCTGGGCTGGGCGTTGCATGAGGGTCATGGTGCGGCCCACGTGGTGGCCCAGGAGGCAGGAGCTTACACGGAAGGACAGAAGAAGGAGCACTGCGCACGTAGTACCCCCTCCATCCCCAATTAAATGCCGTTTGAGCCTGGAGGAGCTAAGAGCCTTAAATATCATGACACATCAATAAATTTGCTGACATGAAAGTGTTATTTATGAGGAGAGTATCATAGAATGAGAGAGGATGTTATGGTGATGACACTCCCACAACACAGTTCTCAAAGTTTTCAATCTTGGCAACCGTGCGATGACACTCTCCACAGAGACTGGCCTAAAGCAAAAAAACCAAAATAATTGCCAAAATACTCTAGTACCCCTATAAAATAGTGCATGTGGTTGTGTGAGGCAGTGGGGAGAGGAAGGGACAAGGCCGGTGCATGGTGCGTACAACTACAGACACTGATTGCAGACTGGTAGACAAGAGTAGACAACGACAATTATTTAGGGACATGATACTGTAGCTTTGACGATATTATTCAATATGGAACCACTATATACTCCATATAATAAACTCCCATTGCTTGGGTTTGCAGCTGCCCTACGTATCGATCTAATCTTCATACCAACAAAGATAACGATGAGTCCGCAAGCGTGGAGCATGACAAGGGGATCCACTCTCACCCCTTTTATTTGTGATGGCAGTAGAACTACTACAATATTTGATCAATGATGCTTGTCAGAATGGTTTGCTGCACATTCCAATTCCTCAGCCTAATAATGATTTTCCCATTATTCAATATGCCGATGACACCCTGTTGCTAATGGAGGCTGATGCAGCCCAGCTATCATGTTTAATGGGGCTGCTCGATGATTTTGGGGAATCAATTGGGCTCAAAGTTAATTTCCATAAATCACTAATGATCCCAATCAATGTGGTTGATTCAAAAATGTCCAACCTAGCCAGTGTGTTTGGTTGCCAAATTGGCGCCATGCCCTTCACATACCTTGGTCTGCCCATGGGAACAACCAAACCAAGAGTGAATGGTTTGACTCCAATTATGGATAGGATAGAGAGAAGGCTATCTGCATGTTCTTCCCTGCTCTCATATTCTGGAAGGCTGGAAATGATTAACTCTCATTACACCATCAACCACCTACCCAATGTGTACTATCAAACTGGCTTTTGGAGCAATAGAAATTTTTAAGAAGCCCTATCTGCGTGAATGTGCATACGTGTACTATGAGGGTCCGTATATGTACTTGACAAAACAGAAGTAAGCAACTAAGCAGCATATATAGAGGTACTCCCCTAATTATAAAATGTTAGACTTTACTAAGTTTTATCCTACATCAACTCCTCTAACTTCAATTTAGAATCTTTCTATAAAATCACTGTGAGCATTTTTCTTGTGTGTTTTGTGTTCATCGAATCGCCGTCACCATTTTCAGTGGTTTTCTAACAAAAATACAGAATGCTGACTTACTGATTAGAAGGCCATCATCATTTTCATCAAGTCCATGATGCAACGCTTGAATCCTGGAAGTTGACAAGTTGATAAGAAGCCATTTGGGAGGAATTTCATGAAACTTCACCAACCAAGTCAATGCCGGTGAAGTCATGCTTGTAATTGATCTTTCCCCCCCTCGGTTTGTAAAACGGTTTCACGCTACACAAACGTCTCAGTTTACACTAAACGAGCTCTAAGTGTAGAATTCACTGTGGCACGATCAATTTAAGTGCGCTTTTAGACAAAGGAAAATTTAACGAACAGTGTCAATACTGCAGAAAAATAAGTGTATTGAATCCTTTAATGTAAAAAAAAAATCAGACCTCCAAAATTCTTATGAACATTTATGTTCACAAGAATTTTAGAGGATCATGAAGTCTCTCTCACCTCACAGAATAATATAATAACATATTTGTGTGATTGTGTCTATCTCCAATCCCCGTGTTTTGTATGCTTTCCATCCAAACGGATTCCTCTGTTTTTTGGTGTTCCATAATCCCATTCCTCGAACCTGCATTCCTATTATAATTCAGCAATTTCTTCTATTGCTATATATTTTGCATCTCTCATGACTCAAAGAGGTCCGAATAGGTTAGTGCCTGAGGACCAGTATCTAGGCAGCATCCAAAAGTCAGCTCAGAGTTGTGCCTTGCATGATCTAAAGCTTTATACAGGCTTTTCCTTCACATTGCAGCAGCTGTATGTTATAACTACCGTATCACATTCTTAAAGGGACAGCCACACGCGAGCGAGCATATGTGTAACAATAGACTACTCGAACGGGATATTTAATTTGTCAAACAAGTTTAGGTCGGTAACTTCGTACGTGGGGGCACATCGTCTCTGTTTTTCTTTTGCTTTGAGAGAGACACCGTCTCTGTTAGTTGTACTCATGTCTGATGGACACAATGAATAACACGGCAGCACGTCAGGTGCGAGGGGTGCAAAGACTTTCGTTCGTGCTGAATTTCTCATCCCTTTTGCCACGCTACTTGCATTGGCTGCCTATAAATCCCACGGCAATGTCGATCCCTCTGACAAAATCGAGCCAAAAGGCAGTACGTAGGATCAAGCTGAGATCCATGGCCGCCGTGATGATCTCCTTCAAGGCTACTGCACTGGTTGCAGCGCTCCTCTTCTCCGTGCTGGCCACGCGCAACGGCGTTCACGCCGACCCGAGCTACAACGAGACCATCGCCCGCAGGGAATTGTACTTGTCCCCTGGATCCACCCCCACCACCACCTGGCGGCCTGCCAGGGCCACCTGGTACGGCCGGTCCAACGGCGCCGGCCCTGACAACAACGGTATGTGCGCGTGTGCTAATGCTGTCGTTTCAGCGCTGATGGTTGTGCTTGGCATTGTGTTTCGTGCTGATCAATCGATACGATCTTCAGGCGGCGGGTGTGGGTACAGCAACACCAACCAGTACCCGTTCAATTCCATGACGAGCTGCGGCAACCAGCCCATTTTCTTGGACGGCAAGGGCTGCGGCGCATGCTACCAGGTAATGGCAACGTACCTCATGCACCCTGATCATTTCCTTTGCTTGTTGGGCAGCACGTTCACTCTGTTTTGTTCTGCCTGTACTTCAGATAAAGTGCACCACCAAGAACAACCCTGCCTGCTCCGGCGAGCCCAAGACGGTGATCATCACCGACGTGAACTACGACACCAAGGTCGCCCCCTACCACTTCGACCTCAGCGGCACGGCGTTCGGTGCCATGGCCAAGCCCGGCTACAACGACAAGCTCCGGCACGCCGGCATCATCGACATGCAGTTCAGGAGGTCCGTGTAACAGTATTGTTTAGATTAGCAGCATTAATTTCTGACGCGTTAGCTAATATAATCGCCTCTGTGCCTACTTACCCAGGGTGCCCTGCAACTACAATGGCCTGCCTGTGAGGTTCCACGTGATGGGCGGGTGCAACCCGTTCTACTTCGCGGTGATCGTGTACTACGCCGGCAGCGACGGCGCCGTGGTGCAGGTGGACCTCAAGGAGGCCAACTCCAACACGTGGAGGCCGCTCTACGAGTCGTGGGGCGCCGTGTGGAGGATCGACCCGGGACACCCGCTCAAGGCGCCCCTCTCGCTGCGCGTCCGCAGCGACTCCGGCAAGGTTCTCCTCGCCAACAACGTCATCCCCGTCAACTGGAGGGGCAACGCCGACTACCGCACCATCGCCCAGTTCCGCTGACCGCGCTCTCATCGCCGGCAATGGATCGCTCATATAATCATCTCGGTCGGTTCATTATTTTGGTGTATCGGCGCCAATCATGTGGATTGCGAATTTGCAGTGGGTTTTTCTTTAAGGTATTTAATTTGCGAGGTTTCAAAATTGTTGCTCCTACTTTGCGACTTGGAGAGTTCTAGATACACACGTCTTGCCGCTGGTGTGTCTTTTATACGTAATGGGAGGCAGAGAGTGAGTTATCCTCGTGCTCCGCTATCAAAAGTTTTTACGAACTACCTTCCCATATTAGGAAGAAAAAAAGAGAAAAGGATTGCGTGTAGCATGATGCACAATATGATGTACTAACCAAATCACAAGTTGGTAAATTTCTATACGGTGCGCCATGCCCTTTGTTCCTCACATGTGCGTCGTATAAGCATCAAGCACTGCAATACGTACTGCAGAATCGGAGTTGCCTCGATCCTGACATTTTAACCAACCATGTGCGCTGTGTGTAATCACGAGATTACGGCGTCATCAACGGATTGACTTCTGAGTCAGGTGTTTCAGATTATTTTAGTAAATTTTTGCCGATCTGAAGCTCTAATAACTTGCGATTCAATGTCGCTTTTCAGCATACTGCCGCATGTTGCTCAACGTGGAAAACACAACAAGGTTGACTATCCCAAGTCTTCTGTTTTTGACATCAAGCTACGATTAACTACATTTCTCATGTTTATCGTAAAAATGTGAAGTAGAATGACGTGGTAAATATTTGTTGAACTAAACTTTACCTGTGAAGAAACTAGTTCAATCGAAGGGAAAAAAAAAACCCTACTTCGTGTGTTCCGTTTACGTCCAAACCCTCCTAAAATGTGGATTCTGGATTGAGCCGTGTAAATCATTTAGGTGAGTCATAGAGGTCCAATGGTCCCAACCCTGCTTCAGTTGCCTAGGTGGACCCTATGTCGGATCATACATGGGTTAGGCCATCTGTGGGCACAAAGGATATAAATGTGAAATCTCCCCTCTTCCTTACTTCCTCATCTAACATTGGCATGTCCCTTCGTTTTCCTCACCACTGAGTTGGAATGAGAGATTAGGCGAAGTTGACCATTGTTGATTGCCAAAGTTCTAAGAGCAGTGAGCAATAGAGAGTGAAAGTGGGATTTGATGGGAGAAGACTTGACCTAGATGTGGTGCTTGAGGATCGAAAATGGCTCCGTGATTGATGCCAAAATATGGTGAGTTGATCAAAGCCATAATTTGTGTATCTAGTTCATTTCATTGATGGCTAGGTGCGTGAATCATGTTTTAGGCGGAAAGTTTTGGTTTTTGGATCTAGGTTTATAGGATTTTGGTAAGATTGTTAGGGTTTTGATTCAATCAAAGGGTTTGTGCCGCATAATCCATATGTCATTTCACGTAATGTAAGTGCTAATAATAATGAGTTTACTCATGAGAATAAAAATATTGCATGGTTTGATCACAGTGAGACCTACACATATATAGTATATCCTTTGCATGGTTTGTGCTTGGGTTAGGGGTGCAAATAGGTGCACCTAAATGTATCAATTGATCCTCTTTAGTTCAATTATTAGTAAGCCCTGAACCCTAAGCCCAAAGTAAAGAGGATCTATTGATATCCTTAGGTTTGCACATATTCGCACCCGCTTGGGTATGAAAGGGCTAAGAGTTTGAAGACATACTTTTCTTATCTAAGATCGAAATAGATTGGGAATAATTTCCTATGATAGTGGCGCTAATATGATGTTATTATGGCAAATAGAATCAAGATTATGGTGGTATAGTTCATGCCGAAAATATTGTAGAATTGAACTAGGATGATATTGTAGCCAGCTAGCTCAACTATAGATTTTCCCAATGTTGCAAGCCAACACAAGGTGGATGTGACAAACTAAGTGAATGTGAAGCTTCATGAGTTTTACACACTACAAAGCAACAATAGAGAAAAGTGGTTGGTGAGATTAAGAATAAGATGTCCACAGATAAAGAAATTGGCAATAGCACTAAAGTCATGGTAGATCTAAGAATGGCATGTTTGTGGACAATGTGATGAAGGCATAGTAGATGAGAATGCAATTGACAGACGGATAATAGCAAAAGGTAGACAACTGGAGAGAAGTGTTGCATCCAGTGTTCCAAATAGCTGGCTATAGTGGAGTTATAGTGACGTTATATCATTTTTTCCCCAACTGCCCCTACAACAACGTTATACTAAATAGTGGGCTGCAGTGGAGAAATAGTGGCCAGCAGAGCTCTCCACTAAATATCATAACCCGCTATTTGGAACAATGGCTGCAGCAACTGCAGAATATGGAGAGGACCTTTCCGTTGATGATGAAGGCTTTGATCTTCTAAAATTTGATGATGTGAGAATTTAGATCATAATTGAAGTCATTTATGATAGAGGACCGTTTGGAATCCAATTTTAAAAGTTGGGATGGTGTTTTCTTCACTTGACATGTTGAGAAAAAGCGATAATTAAATACAGTGTGAACACGGATTTTAGACAAAGAATCCAGGTGACAGAAGGTCAGGATGAATGCCCAATATACTCTTGGTTGTCCATGGAATCTTTATACTTCAACGGATAGCATGGCCCAGAGCTTTCTTAGTGAAGACATGCCTTGAGCACGATTTTCAAAAAGAATTGGTGCTCTAGAAGGTGCAATTCAAAGTGGATAGTTAAAAGTACATTGAGACTTTTAAGGGTGATGAAAATATGAGTTTGAGCAACTTTTGTAGAAAAATTGATACCTTGGTAACAAAATTTTCTAAAGCTAGGAGAATGGCCAAGAACTAGTTGTGGGATTATGCTAGGAGCTAAGGAGAAATAATTCTATCATGTTATTTGGTTTGATCATAGCCAACAACCATTTTAGCACATACTACTTTTCCATGGATGGCTCCAAAAGGGATTTTCTAAGTGCACATAGACCATTGGTATACTTGGGTGCCACATCAAGACCGAGACATGAAGCATTCTACAGATTCTAATTGGCATCAATCAAAATAATTGTATAAATAATTTAAATTTAAATCGTGTATGTTGGTTTGAAACCACTCCATGTCCGTGTTTATGTTATGTGCTTATATTATGAATTTATGTTTGGAAATATGGCAACTAAGAAACCTATATTACCAAACTTAAGTAAGCATTCCAACACCACATATTTCATGATGTCACACTCAAATCGGGGTCCATAGTTGATCTAGCAAGATAGATCACAGAGCATACGAATAGGAAGAGGAGGGGGAACAATTTGAGATAATATAAAAGCAGGATTTGGAAGAGGCAGTGCACAAATTTGTTAAAAAGGTAGGGCCAAGCTGCAAATCTCCTACCAAATTTTGCTGTTCAAATTCCTACACGAAGCCCATGTATAATCCAACATGGTAGTCTACTTTTGCACTCAAAGCGTGTGTTGAGGCCCCATTTGGTCTTCCAATGGCTCATTGACTCACTTATATACTTTAATTTTGTTTATCTCACCATTATGCATGCTCCATGATAGATATAATTCAAATATAATCTTATCACAATATTGTTTTTCATTTGTTTGGTTCTATTGCCACCAATTTGCTTGATGTCATATAAATTATGTTCTTCATTAATCCATTCTCATTTTTCTTTGCTATCGCGATCAAATACCTTTTATTTGGGTTTGGGAGGTTACAGTCTATTAGCTACACGATACGTGGAATGCAACTTTCATTGTCACCTCTATAATTTTTTGATTTTGTGCTACGCATTCCAAGCCATGTGTAACACATTATCTTATTATACAGATTCATTTCTGTACCTGACTCTATATATCAATGGATTCATCAGCTTTCCTTGTCAGTTCTAGGGTTTTGGTTCTACCATCAACAATGTATGAGTTATATATTGATATATTGTTCATAATTCATCCATACGAGTCTGTGATCTCAAGCTAAGGAGCCTAAGTCTTGTACATAAGTGCATATATCCTCCCATACCGATCCTTGTCTTTGTTGATATTGGGTGCTCATGCTAAAAATAAGACAATAAGGACGAAAGAGATGTGGAAAATCAGGAAATTGTTGTCTATATGCCTTATATTATAAAGGATTTGAATGAGAAATACCCTCTTAATGCTAAAGCATTTATAGCGTGGTAGCTAAATTTGTCCCCAAGACATTGAATAGCATGGTTTTGCCTAGTGGACTTAATTTGTTTGAAGCTGACCTCCAAGACACTATAAAATCATGGATTGTCGGTCGGACACTAGAGGAGGGGCAAAAGACCATTATGCTCAATTTTGTAACTTATTTAAAAAGTTTCTCCGTGCATAAATCATAATGTAATATATCCTGAAATTTTGTAGAATAATGATGAAATGCTCTATTCCTCATGCATGTAGTTTTTTATTTTTCCAACTTTCCATGTAGACTTTGTAAAATGAAGAAGAGGGCATAATGATCTTTCCTTCCTCCTATAACATACCGTAGAAAACTATGATTTCATAATGTCCTCATGCAATATGTAACAATATGGTTTGAAGGGATTGATTCCATGTATTCTACTCGCAGGTTTCCTCTATGCAACACTCTTGATCAAACTTGAAGTTTAAACTCAATCTCGTTTACCAATGCAGTGTATAGTTAAGAGGGATGAAGTGCACTTCCTATCTCCAGCTGGTCCTTAAAGATTGGATCAGATGCACGATAGAATTCATACACCCTTCACCGTTATACCCTTATGCATCTCATATTTAATTTCTTCTGAAAATTACACTGTTTCTGGCCTTTTTAGTTCCACGAAATACGTAAAAAGTTTTCACCTAGAGAACCGTGTTAGTTCATTTCTTCTCTCTGTGCACGCGTCCCAATGCAAAAAGTTTTCACTTTTTCCACCATTCTCATCCCAACTATACATGCCCTTAAATTCACACACTCAACGTATATGCATTGTGCACTAGAGTAAATGTGGCTTGTCCTGTTGTGCACCAGATATCTTTGCCTTCTACTACCTCCGTTTCAAAATGTAATTCGTTTGACTTTTTTGACTCCAAGTTTGACCATTCTTCTTATTCAAAAATTTGTGCAAAATATCATATTGTTTGTTGTGGCTTGCTTTATTAATAAAAGATGTTCAAGGATGACTTAAATTTGTCTATGTTTGTACAAATTTTATGAATAAGACGAACCGTTAAACTTAAGGTCAAAAATCAAACGAACTATATTTTGAAATTAAGGTAGTACCTGCATAGAAAAACTGTGCGGTAGTAGTCTACTACTGCATAGTTCTCGTTTTACTTTTACTTGGCAGCCAAAGTCAGCACAGTCGTGTTCCCCATGTCCTAGAAGATAATTAAAGTCAGTGTTGGCTTACCTATTATGTTCACACATTAGAGGGTACTACCCGGTAGTAAGTTGTAACTATCATATATACCATAATACCACGTATGTCAAGGATATGCACCAAATGGACTGTATAGAATAGCAGAGTCGTCCCACTGGATTTCCCCCTTCAGAAATGGAAACGAGTTCAGACTGGCCGGTGGCTGCTGGCTGTCTGCAACCCTGCATGATCCTTTCTTCTGAAAACTAGTTGGCAGTTGCACACACCTGTCAGCTGCATAAACGCTGCATCTGATCAACAAATTCAGCTTAAAAACAATAACGCTCGATCTATGCACATGATAGCTTTGCAATGATGCGAAAGATTATCCGCGTAGTATTGTACGCAACTGGCCTTCAATGCGGTTCTGTACTGGCGCTCCCGGCCGTGTTCGCGCCATATCCGATCCGTCCTGTAATGGAATCAATCTCCCCATCCCAACTTCGCCGAAGAGCTGCTGTACGTGTAGTGTGCGCGCTTCGATCTGAACGAGATTATTGGCGAGAATTATTTGCAGGGTAACATGCCCATAACTGCCATGACGTGATTGTATAATGGGTATTCCGCCCGCGAACCGACACCTTCCTTTCCTCCATGATTCGCGCGGTGGCCATGTGACGCGACGGGCCTCTCCTCCCTTCCCTTCCCCTCCTAACGCGGGGCCAGGGCACGTCGGGTGCAGCAACCATCGACGACGCCGCGGCCGGCCGGCCGGCTGGCCGATTGGGTAGTTCGATCGGGCCCGTTTTCCCTGTCCTGTCCTGCCTATAAATACCCCCCGGCAATGTCCTCCACCTCACACCATCGACACACAAACCAGCCAGACATCGGCAGCTAGCTAGCTGTTCATCCTCTAGCTAGCTAGTAGCGTGCGAGCATGGCCGCCGCGCTCTCCCTCTCCTTCAAGGCCTTGGTGGCGCTCGCCGCGCTCCTCTCCGTGCTCGCCGCCCATGGCGCTCGCGCCCATCAGGAGCACAGCAATGGCACCGAGTCCCGGGACAGGTCCATGCTTTCCTACTACAGCGGCTGGGTCCCGGCCAAGGCCACCTGGTACGGCGCGCCCACCGGCGCCGGCCCCGACGACAACGGTAAGCACAACCCATACCCATACCTCTCCGTGTGCCCCGCCAGCATTTGTTGCCCTGCGCAATGCAATGTGGCTCATCCTGTGCCGTGTCTTGGGTGCTGAATTGGATCTTGTTGCCAGGCGGTGCGTGCGGGTTCAAGCACACCAACCAGTACCCGTTCTCCTCCATGACGTCCTGCGGCAACGAGCCCATCTTCAAGGACGGCAAGGGCTGCGGCTCCTGCTATCAGGTTAGTGATGATCCGGTTTCACTTCACGCACCATGGCAACGTACTACTGATCGGCCATGACAGATTGAGTAGTGGTTACTGGTTGGTGCCCAGTCATTTTATTTAGTTGGTCAAATAAATATGCCAGTAGCGTCCGTTCGTAGCGCCTCGGATTGCTCGTCTTAATGATGCGCAGCTGGGATTACGTGCACTCGTTGACCTTGCGGTTGGGTTTCCCAGATTCGGTGCGTTAAGAGCAACCACCCCGCCTGCTCCGGCAAGCCGCAGACGGTGGTGATCACCGACATGAACTACTACCCCGTCGCCAAGTACCACTTCGACCTGAGCGGCACGGCGTTCGGCTCCATGGCCAACCCGGGCCTCAACGACAAGCTCCGCCACGCCGGAATCATCGACATGCAGTTCAGGAGGTCCGTCTGCAGCTGATTGCAACGCCATTCATTTCTCTGACGCGTCTTCATTCCTCTTCGATCGACCTCCGCTGCTTGTCTCAGTCTCAGCCAGTGAAATTGACTCGCTTGTTGCATTGTCGATCTGCTGCAGGGTGCCTTGCAACTTCCCTGGCCTGACCATCAACTTCGTCGTCCAGCACGGCTCCAACCCCATGTACCTGGCGGTGCTGGTGGAGTTCGAGGACAAGGACGGCGACGTGGTGCAGGTGGACATCATGCAGCACGACTCCGGCTACTGGGAGCCGATGCACGAGTCCTGGGGATCCATCTGGAGGATCGACCCCAACCGCCCGCTCAAGGGCCCCTACTCGCTGCGCATCACCAACGAGTCCGGCAGGAAGCTGGTGGCCAAGGACATCATCCCGGACAACTACATCCCCGACACCAACTACCGCTCCTACGTCCAGTACTAACCGCTCCCCGGCGTTCTGTTCTGGCTTAGTGGGCCGTGTCATTGGCAATTGCGCTGAGGATTTTTCACCTCAGTTCCATTGTTGGTGTCTGTGTGTGTGAGTGTGTCCTGAAGATGTGTGGGAAATTAGAGGAGGCAAGCATCAATGTGCTCTCCCGCCCACCCTCACTCTACCATTACCAGTGTGTAACCAGCAAATTATGGTTATAATTTATACGTGTGCTGCTATTTAACTAGCATACTGTCTGAAAGCTGGACTCGCTGTCTCTTTTTTGCGCATCACAGCTTATTCACTACTGCCGCCCAATTTTTCATCCTCTGTGTATACAGCAGTACATTTTCATCTACGTACGATATTAAAAAAAAACCTGAATTTTTAGAACCTCAATGTAGGTTTATTACTACAGCTAGCAATAACCTCAACGTGATTCTCACGAATTACGATGTCAGGAGCCTCCAAGGCTAATAAATGGATTGACTTTGTAACCAGATGGTTCAGGCCAGTATTCTAGTGATACAGGCCGCTCTGTAGCTGACTCGGAATGCACCTCTTTTCTTCATAGTACACAGACAGCCACCCACCGGAGAGATTCAGACGACTGTTAGCGATAAGCCTTTTTTCTCTCCGAAATTGCTCCAGCAGATTTGTCGGTTGAGAAAAGCTCATTAAAGTTCTCAATCCAATTCCAATCACAAAGGAAACAGACAGCACTAGTCTCTACTACTCTATTACTCCAGTACACTCCTATATTACAGTGGTAAGTTCGTTGGTGACGGAAAGCAAACGATTCTGCAGATCTTCCAACAAAAAGGTCCCTTTCCCGCCAAAGCTTTTGCGCAACCGATTCCATAACCGTCAGTATACTCGAAGCAATCATGGACGGACGGATCTTACTTTCATGTGGGACCCTCTCACAAGAAATCGCTGCCGTACGCCCCCACTGGATTCGCGCCGTGATTACGGGCGGTAAGCCCCAAGTTAACATGGCTGACTTGCAATTAATAGAAGCTTCGACGAACAGACGACGACTTGGCCTGTAGTATGCTAACACGATCACGTGATGTAGTATGCTCTAAGAAAAAATTCCGATCGAAATGGGGGAAACAGATTATAGCGGTGATCGAGGATGGATCTGCGATTCAGGGGAAAATTTTCGGGACACGTTGCGCCGCTTGATGAGCCACGATTCTCGCAGAGGTACACATGGATGGATGAACACACTGTTACCCTCATGAGTCCTCTGCTTTTTGGACACCTCCAAAACAAACTGACAGCATATCTTTTTTAATGCATTTTTAATTCTAATAGAAGGATAATACTGTAAAATAGTTTTTCATGAGGAATGCACTCATATTGTTTTAGTAATTGTTTTTCATGAGGAATGCACAGGGTTATACTTCATGCCTCTTGAAGTCCTCGACGAGGTCATACTTTTATTCAGTTCTCCATCACCTGGCTGAAGTTTTTTTTTTGCAAGGGGGCAAATTAAGCCAACTGCAGACAAGGCATGCAAAAAAACAAAAGAAGAATGAAACATTTTGGAATCCACCAATCAAACTGCCTCTCTATTCACCAATTTCCCATCCCCATTTTTCCTATTCAGGGATAAACTTGAGATACGCGTATCTCGCGTACCAGCCATATATCCAACATCATCCAAGCATCTGAGCCCCCACCATTTTATCCCTTTCTTGTCGGATCGGAGTCGGAGCAGCGCGCAATAGTAGAAGAGATCGAAGAACGAAGGAACGAACGAACAAAGCCCCGGAACGCGACGCGACTAAGAGACAACTTGACTTTGGCGCACGCAGCCACGGGGCCGCATGTGCGTGGCGAAAGGCCGGACGCCGACGGCCGCCCGCGGTCGCCCGCGCCTCGCGCATGTGAGGTGCGGGCCACCAGCGAGAGCAACCTGCTCCTCCTGCCCAGCCGGCCCGGGCCGCCGCTTTCCTATCTCTATCTATCCCGAGCTCGGCAACCCGTGTCCCGGCACGCAAAGACGCCGCTCTCGGCCGCGGATCTCAGGGACCCGCCCTGCGCCGATGCGCACACTTGCCGGCCGGCCGGCCGGCGGGGTCGCGAACTGAGCTCTCTCAGCCGTCTTTCTCTCCGGGCAAGTTGTTGCCGCCCGCGGCGCGGGTGTTTGTGACGCGCACGCAGGGGCTTCGATCGTTCTGTACGTGCTCCCCGGCCGGTGTGTGTGTGTGTCCGCATGTTACTCGGGTGACTAGCTATAGCTACAGTCTTGCACGTACGCCGTGCGTGATTTGACGCCTTTTTCTTCCATTCCAGTGCGTGGCTGCGTGCGTACGACGCAGGGTTATCGGGCGGCACCAGCAGCTAGCATGGATGAAGATGATGTGCTGTGGTCATGGCCGTAATTGACTAGAGTAGTTATTATAACAAGCACAGTGTAACGATGAAACTTGCATGGCACTCCATGATATCATGGCGGATGATGATGATCCTACTAACATACTACTAATAGATAGGATCAAGTTGCGCACGTACACTCAATAATAGCACTCGTCGGAGACCACCAAAAATCGGGGCCTGTTTTCTGGTGCTCGACTCGTACGGCATGCTGCCAAGCTTAAGCTTATTGCTTGGCAACTTGGCAGGCGGAATGTTTGAACAACCGGTGGATAAAAGAAATGCAAGAAGGTTGGTCGGCAGCATTAGGCCGGACGCCGGATCGACCAAAATAACCGAAACCGGCGTACGCCCAAACCGGGACTTCAGGGATCGGCAATTCCTTCTGCTGTCCACGGATCGGAGGAGCTAGCTAGCAGTAGCAGCAAACAAGGCCGAATGGGCGCGACAATATGCGCCACGTCACGCGTGCGTGCATTGCATGCTACATTGCTACTTGCTAGCCCCAAAGTTGCCCATCACGCATCACATGCGTGGCAGCTGAACTTGTGGAGATGCAAGCAGCGATGAGGACGACGGATCAGCGAGCGCGCGGGGCCGGGGGTTCAGATGATGCCGTCGCTTACAAGCTTAAGCAAGCAAACATGCCTAGTACATGCGTGCGCTCCGCTTGGGCACACAGGCAAGTTCACGTGGCAGGTTCTTTAGCGGTGTGGTCAAGGAAGGAAAGGAAGCGCACAACCGGGCGGGGATGCCGTGGACTGCGGCGGCGGCGGCGATCGAAGTGGCTGGCGAACGCCGTGGCGTGCTCGGCTATCACGGAGCCCCCCCGGATTATTAGGGGGGGGGGGGGGGGGGGGGGTGGGTGTTGTGACGTGACGTGATGCGCGCGCTGATCGTGGCCGGTCCGGAAATTTGCTCCAAGCTCACATGGGTCTGCTACTAAATGTAGCTGCGCCTGAGAAGAATCGAGAGATGCCATTAACTCAATTAATATGCATGCATGTCATCCACCCATACTGTTTATGCGAAGCCTGATGCGGGTGGGAAAGCTGCTTTGTGCATGCGTTTTGAACAACCTTGTGCGGCTAAAAGCATGCAAACACTTTTGGGCAGGTCAGGGCTAGGCCGGTTAGGCTAGCTGATGGATCGGAGAAGAGAGATGCCGACAAGTCCGTGGCCAAAACTAAAACGTTGCAACAAAACGGGGTCCCGCCGGCCGGACCCTGACGGAAACGCCTCTACGCGAAAAAAGGGCACGTACGGGGGACCAGTAGTACACTGCAACAGCCACTATCTGACGACACGTACGGTACACTAGACCAGACGAGGCCTGATCAGACGGCCTAGGTAACGTCGTAACAGGCTAACAGCCAGCGAATGCAACGTGTCCGAATCCGTTTTGGAAACCGCATTAAATGGGCTTTTGGCGGCACCACCCTCAACCGTCAGCAGCAGCAGGCAGCGAGCGGCCGGGGAGAAAGGCCGCGCCCGCGCGCGCCGCATTCAATTCAAGAGGGTGAAAGCGGCGTCGGACCGGCTCCCCACCATGTGCGCCTGCGCTCTCCTACGCTACGCTACGCCCCCCCCACACCCGTCGCCCTCGCCTACGTCTCCCGGCCCCCATCCAACCGATGGATGCACGTCGCTTTCGTCGCCCGCGGACACGACACGAGCCTCCCGTGTCGTCCCGTGCCGCGGGTGCGCGCCAGCGCCCGGTGCGCCGGCTGCCGGGGCTCTCGGCCGGTGGAGCGTCCCGTCCGAGCCCGGTGGGCGGGCGGCGGGTGGTGCGGCCGTGCGTGGATGGGATGGGACCGAGCGGGCGAGACGAGACGTACGGCGCGGGCCGTGCTGCCTTGGAGGCGGTGCGCCCGTTTTTTGTCCACGGCGAACCGAACCGTATGGGGATTGGGGCAGGGGCCAGGGGTGCAACAAGCCAACAAAGGGAGAGGGAGACTACAGTCTACAGTGGGGGTGGACCGCTAACTACCGGGCGGGCCGGGCGGCCGTTGATGCGCGGCGACTGGCGAGGCCCCCGCCGCACCGTGGTTGGTTCGGGAAAATAACGACCGGCTAACGGTCGGGGGTGGAGCTGGAGCTAGAGTAGTACTAGTCAGCTAGCGAGCCTTGATTACAAGCCTCTGTCGGTGTTTTGCTTTCGTTCTTTCCGGTCCGGCTGGCGCCTCTGCGTGCTTTTAATGATGACTTGTCGCGCCATGTGAGCGGGAGCCGACTTGGTACGTGGCCTGTCGCTACCGTCGGCAACGACGCGCCATGCGTGCATCGCATACGCCCGTGCTTGCTTCGTCAACGACAACTCGGGGCCGCTTAACCCAGCTGGATCCCCCCCCATCACGGCATTACGCTAGCTGCAACAGGTGTGCGCGCTGTGTGCAGCCGCATGGGCATGGGCAGTCATGATGATCCAGACGCTCGTGTGTACGAGATGAGATGGCAGGTCGTTCGAACACGGAATATGTATATGTATGATTGGCAATGCTGCCAGATAGCTCGATCTAGGTCTAGGTGCAACCGCGCGCGCGCGCCGGCAGTAACATATGCCGCACTGCCATCTTCAACGAATTCAGTGGTGCACGACAATTTTCTCATAAGTGTGCTTGTAGAGTAGGATGCATGTCTATGTTTATAGCCGTGACAATGTCATGTTTTTTTTACATATAAAAAACAACGACGCTAATATTGCAGAAGGAAATAAAAAAGAGCAAAGTAGTAAGGGCTAGCAGTCTTCTTGTATACTTAGAGCAAATCTTATAAGGTCGCTCGCTCGCGGGCGACTGGTGAGCCAGCTCATACGAGCGGCCGAGCGCGAGGGGAGGGCCCCACGCGCAATAAATGCACTGCTTTGGTTGCGGCAGGCAAACCAGCCAATCTCTGACGCGGAATGCGTATACGCTCGCTTGAGCCGGCGAGCTGTGAGACAGTAGCTTCATTCTCTCTCGCTTTCTCCCTCCTCCACATCAGAATATGCTTACATGAATTGCTCATTAGCCAGCTGACTCAGCCCCATAATACTCGCTCTTATAAGCCACTGTTGAGCACTGGAGGCCTGGAGCTCAGCCCAATCGGACTTCTTCCACAGTACAAAATCGGGCTTGTTTTATTTTTATTTTTTAAAATAAACAGACTTGGGTTTGGGCCAAGCTGTTCTGAGATGAAACTGTTGCATAGACCCACACGATACATCTAAAAAAAAGGGCTCACACTGTCATAGTGGCCGCAAACGTTGCCACACGATGATGACTCTTTAGGCCCAGTAGTAGAGCTGCTATATATCTTTCCAAAGTGCCGATTCTGCTCGCGTGATGGGCCTGTGTTGTCAACGTAACTTTCGGCCCAACTCATCTGAACTTTAGTAAGGCGTTTGAAAAATGAAAATGCTACAAAACGCTCTGATCAAGTACGCACCGTGATGCGAATTGGTGGTAGTCCGACGTAGGACGCTATTTATCAGGTTCAAATTTTGATGCTCACACTTTATTTTGAAAATTTATCGGCGTTATGCGTTAAGTGGTAAGAGGCGTTTCTGTTGACAATGAGGCGCCAATAGTGCCTTTGGGAATCTCCAGATCTGTCAGGTGCCCAGTCCTTCGAAGGTGCTCATAGAGGTTGGGTTTGCGTAGTGTATTCTTAGAGGTGAGTGTGTGTGCGTGTTGTAAACGTTTGCGTTGTATCGTGTAATTCTAAAAAAAAGTACGCACTGTGATATGACTTTCTAAAGAGGAAAAGTTTGCACCGTGCTGTCAGCAAGTGAGTTGCAAGCCCACCCAGTGTTAGTTTCAAAAAAAAAATCCAGCCAAAGAGGAACGGGCCACTAATATAACGAAATTTCTATACATCACTTGGGGGATTTTCTGTCTCTTTCTCACTCGGTTTTTTTGTGGCAGAGATCATTCCAAGATTCGTACTTGTTTTCCTCTCCAGTAATCGAATATTGTTTTCTGGGCCCTTCTTCTAAGCTGCTTTTCTCCAAGGTGGTGGTCATGGCGCTCCTCAAGGCCGTGTTCATGCTGGTGGAGCCGTGGAGGGAATGAAAGTGGGGTTCACTACTTCACTTGTCGGCGCCAATTGGGAGATACCTTCTAATATGACCTGGTCATTGTGATTTCCTTGTCAGGGTTTGTGTTATTAGTGCTGCTTATGACAGAGTATTCATGGCTGCCTTTTGCATTTCAATATGATTCAATCTGCAACAAAACCTCATTTTGCGACATGTTGCTGAGTTGGATGGCCATGTTTTCTTGTACAGCGAGCAGATCATTTGGTTCTTCCAAGTGGATATAGTCTTACCAGCTATGAATAGCCCTGCTGACAGTGGAAGTTTCTTTTATTCAGTTATTTAGTGAGTACTCTAGGTGTACGGATGAAAACGATCGGTAAAAGCCTAAATTGTTTTCAGTTTTAGATTTTTTTATGAAAACAAAATCAAAAACAATATTGTAGGAAACGAAAACGACACCGGTATTACGGTAACATCGAAAACGAAACTATTCGATCGAAAACAAGCCGATATCAGTCGGGAATCGATAATTCGTTTTAGAAAACACGATAATAACAAACATTACATGACAATTTTTTTTGACATGACCATCCCATATGTCCATGCTCCAAACATATGAAAGACAAGTCTGTAACCACTAAGTTCACACAACAACATAACCAAGTAGCAGTTCACAGTACAGCAGTTCATACTTCACACGACATAACCACCAGGCACCAAGTTCATTAAAAAAAGTTCACAAATAATTAAGACAAGTTCACAAATATTTTATCCATGCATGTAGATGGGGGCTCCGTCAGCGCGTTTGGGGAAGGAACAAGGGAGCGTCAGTCGAAGTAGGGTTTGCTGGTTGGACAACCGTAGTCGTGGACTCGTGGTGGTAATGGGCAATTCGACTTGGGCCTTGTGTACAGGTTTAGGTTGGGAGGCTTCAAGGCCTAGTGGGAGATACGGCATAATACCGACGGTAACTACCGGCATAATACGGTAAAACGCGAAAACGATCGGAAAGAGCCTAAATCGTTTTCGTTTTCGTTATCGTATTATTTTACTGTTATCGTATTTTCGGTTACCGTTATCGTTATCGTATTTACCAAGAAAGCTAGAAAACCTCGGAAACGAGCCCCGGTAAACGAAAATTATCGTTTTCGTTTTCATCCCTATCTAGGTGTATTTAGTGTTTCATGTCATCAATATGTGTGTTCCTTAACCTTTTGTAACAGCATTGTCATTTTATATATGTAAATAAATATGTCCTATGTTCTTTCTTTTTTCTTCAGTCAGGATCCAATTATTCAGTGAGTTTTTTTCCCTTGAATTACACAATACGACAGACACACTCATTGTGCACGCATGTAAACCTTACCCCTATGAGCTTGTTCGAAGAATGGCCAGCACATCCTCAAGATTGATGAAGTCACCACAGGAGCCGCGGTGTCGACGAGAACGTCGCCTACCACTTAAAGCAGAACGCTGTTAAATTCTTGAAAATTCGTTCCCACCAGAAGTCGAACCCAGGAATTAAGGTGCTATTGATGCTCTTGTAACCACAAAGATACAGACCCTTTCACATTCAGTGAGTTAACAGTGGTTGCATTAAGAGTTTTTTAGTTAACTAGTGTGTTCTTACCCATTTATACGAAATTTCTTATTTCAATTATGTAAAGAAATCCTATGTTCTTTTATCCTCAGTGGGATCCAGTTATTTGGCATTCAGTTTTCTCTTCGTATTTTTTGAGCGGTCATGTTTCGCATGTTTATTTTTTTAATTATTTATTCGGATTTTGTACAGGCTATTATTTCTATAGCTCATAGCGAGCCAGGATGTTAAGATGAGCAGTTGAGCACTTATCACTGATTTTTGTATGATTTTAGGAAGCTAACCAAGAACGTCAACGTAGTAAACATCTCAAGGAAAAGCATATTGGCCAACCATCTTTAGATATAAGAGATTCAGTTTCTGATGTCTTGTGATGACGACTTCCCTGTACAGGTGAAGGCATTACAGTCAAATGGAAGTAAGAAAGAGACATGACTCTTGACTCGCTAAAATTCTCTCACCACAAGCGTAGGTACTCCCTCCGTCCCAAAATAAATGCAATTCTAAGATTTGAAATTCGTCCCACAAAAAATTGTAACTTTGACCTTCCAACAACAAAAGACAATTTTCTCCGAAAGCTTCTCGTACAAAAGACAAACCAATGTCTAGATATTTGTTACAAAAGACAAGAGGTAATTTGGTAATTTTACACCTACTATTGGTTTACGTGCTCAAGCCTAGAATTGCATTTATTTTGAGACGGAGGGAGTATTCAAATTTTTTTGAGTGATTTTTTGGGCCCTTCTCACTTTTTTTTCCTGCTATGAAGGATCGTTGCTTTTCTAGGTTAGAGAAATTGCTGTATCACTCAGATTTCGTTTCATTTTAGCTGATTGGTCCAAAAAGTGATTGGTTATCGGAAAGAAAATCAACCAGATGATGACTTGATAAGTAGCCACCGAAACGAATAAATCTAGGTTGTAAAATGGTCTCCATGGCCGATTCATTCGTTTCGGCCCAGTTTAGATTCCTATCAATAAAATTTCACCATTCACATCAAAGTGAATCTTACATGAATGGAGTACTAAATGTAGACGAAAAAATAACCCATTACATGGACGGATTGTATTTCGCAAGACGAATCTAATGAGCCTACTTAATCCATGATTTGTAAAAGTAATGCTACGGTAATCATCCGTTAATTATTGATTAATTACCATCTAATTACTCGTCATTAGATCTGTCTCGCAATGAGCATTCTAGATCTATAATTAGTTTTATTAGTAGTATATGTTTACTACTGCTAAATGGTAAATTTCACTTGATGTGACACTTGTCTACTTTTACAAAAAAAAAAAAATACCCCCGTCTAAACACCAGCTTGGTAATGATTTCCATTCAGCCCAAACACTGAATTTGTTGGGACGGACGGCATCTGCAAAGTTGGCCAGTTTTTTTTTTTCTTTTCGAGGGTATATAAAAGTTGGCCACTTGGGGGCTTGGGGCCCATTCTTGGACGAAGACAAGCTAAGGCTGCCTGTTTTAAGATTTGGGAGTGACAAGATTTTAAATACCATCACCAGCTCTTGAGTCTTGACCTTGAAGAAACATGGCTGCGGGATGCACTATGCATTCCTTTAGGTCACTTTCCTTTCTACTCAAATGTTAGGTCTACCTTTACTCTGGCACGAAGGTATATAGTACTTACGCTTTGGTTACAGAAAAACAAAGCTATGGTAAACCTAGAATAAAAGAAAATTAAAGGACACAACGTTGTCAATTTCCTTTTTCTAATAAACAAACAATAAAATGTTAGTACTTCGATTTGAGTCTTGACCTTGAAGAAACATGGCTGCGGGATGCACTATGCATTCCTTTAGGTCACTTTCCTTTCTACTCAAATGTTAGGTCTACCTTTACTCTGGCACGAAGGTATATAGTACTTACGCTTTGGTTACAGAAAAACAAAAGCTATGGTAAACCTAGAATAAAAGAAAATTAAAGGACACAACGTTGTCAATTTCTTTTTTCTAATAAACAAACAATAAAATGTTAGTACTTCGATTTGGTCGCAGAAAAACAGGACTTCGGAACCATAAAAGGAAAAAAACAAAAAAATGTTGACGAGAGTGGGATTTGAACCCACGCCCTTTCGGACCAGAACCTTAATCTGGCGCCTTAGACCAACTCGGCCATCTCGTCGTTTCTGGACGTCCTACAGTTTGACTGTATATAGATAATTATTATTGGGTCTTGTTCGGCTGTAACACTGTTTTCGTGGATGCAAGGTTTTATACTCGGCTAGTCGGCCATCTCGTCGTTGCTGGTCAACCTACAGTTCACCAGCGTATACACAACTACGATTAGTCCCAATGAAACGAGATAAACCCTTCTTTTAGGAAACAACGGGGGCAGAGGCCCACCTGAAACGAATTCTGTTTCTCAAAGCGATGTTACAAAATTCGGAGACAGAGAAATACAACGCCAGAAAGGGCCGACGCAAAGCATAGCAAAGCAAAAGTAAGAAGGAAAGGCAACAAACAACAAGAAAGCCAACTCCAAAGAACCTCCTAAAAACCTCCCAGCCGCTAGGCTACAAGGGCGAGAGACTGGCACCAAGTTTGAAGGGGACGACGTCGAGCTTGTGTGGAGCTCGGCAGCACCACAGTAGCAGGTGGTCACTCAGCAATCGCACCAAGACATCCAAATCCAGGCGAACCCCATCAAACACCATCCTATTCCGGCCTTTTCAAATGACCCAGAGGACCCCTAAGGCCGTCGTGTGTCCTAGCTGAGCGTTCTGGGCTGCGAAGAGGCCGGACACCGACTCCGCGGCGTCGCGGGCGCAGGACGGCGACGAACGCCCGGGAAGGACACGAGCCCAGAGCGCGGCCAGTCGTGAGCAGCCGGCGAAGAGGTGATCCAAGTCTTCGATGTCGCCGGGGCAGAACGGGCAGTCAGGCGAGTCAAGGGCGCCATGGCAGTGCATAGAGTCTCGAGTGCGCGTCCGTCCGTGCCGTAGGATCCAGAACAAGATTTTCACTTTCTTGGGAGCGAACCCGGCCCAGTTGATGTCGCTCATGGGCGGCGCCGTGGTCGGCGTGCGGATCTTTTGTAGAACGCCCCAGCAGAGATAAACCTTAAAAAAAAGGTGGAGACCTGGCCTTAATGTTGACACACACCCATCGTATATACAACATACAGTTCACCGGCGTATACACAACTACGATTGGGTCTTGTTCGGCTGTAACACGTACTGTTTTCGTGGATGCAAAGTGATACCTGTGCGGTGCATTTTTGTTTGTTGTACACTGGACGACGGGCCGGGCCTACCTCGAAACATGAGATCGCCCGCGTTCTGGGCCAACTACACGACTGCCCGTTCCAAGTAACCTGTCATGCCATAGCTTTTAAAGCCTTAAAGCAATGCACTGCGAACTTGGTCCATGCACAATTCCAAATTGTCGAGCATATTGCAAAGTAGCTTTGATGCATGCCTAAGAGTAAGTATTATGATGGGCTAAATCCTACATAGATGAGTGAGAAGAGAGGAGAGAGAATGGAGCGGGCGGGTTCTGAAACGCCGGCTTCATGCGGGCGACGAGTGATCCTGCTGCTCCAATTGGTCCAAAACACTGATCAGCATTAAATAGCAGAGGGTATAGGTGAATAAATAATGGAACACATATGACATGGCGTTGCTCTTCGCCTGCCGCGGGCGAAATTTACTAGCCTTGCTCTACTTCGGCTACTACTGAAAAAAAGTCTGGATCACCCTGACCTATGAAAGGTTGAACACTTCACCCCTAACCTATAAAACCGGTTAAAACACCCCTGACCTATAGCAAACCAGTTAAAACATCCCCTGCAGCTGTTTTGAAGGCTGGTTTTGGGTTGTGGCTGGTTTTGCCGTCCAGGTATGCGATATCAAACAGGGATGGTCGCTGTTGAGCGTGGCGAAGCCGTTGGCGGACATGGCGATCTCGGCAAGCCAAGGAAGCCCATGTGCGCTGGCCAGCGGGCTCATTGCTGCTACAGCAGGCGGCGTCGAGGTAATCTCTGACGCAGGCGAGCGCACCCTCCTGGAACGCCTCGGCCTTGAGCCGCTGGCCATCGTCGTCGTCGCCGGCGGTGAGGTTCAGGAGGCACCAGAGGGTGAGCTCCTGCACGGGCGGGTTGCCGAGGGAGACCAGATGCAGGAGCAGCGGCTCCACGCCCTGCTAGTCGCGGAGCCAGGGGAGAGGTCCGGGAACGACGCGAGGCTCCTGAGCAAGCCGGCGACGGCGACCTGCGCGGCGGGCGTCCTGCCGGCGCATGCCGCGAGGAGCACCGCCGCCCCGCCCGGTGATGGCTGCGTCTTGGGACTTGGGAGGTCGTGGTGATGGGGAGGAGCGCCGCACAGGCGTGCTTGGTTTCCGCGTCACCGGATGCGGGCAGAGGTGGTCCATCACGACGCCGACCGCCAGGAACCGGCGCGCGGCGTCGGAGGACGCGATGGCGGCGAGCACGGAGACGGCGCGCTCACGGGTGGCAGGGAGGAGGTTCCCGCCGCCACCGACGAGCGCCGAGAGCGCCATCGCGGTGCCCGCCAGCTCCTCAGCGCGGCCGCACGGGACGCCGCGGAGCCCAGCCGGAGCCGAGAAACCAGCGTGTCCGTGCCGCCGCGTGTGGGATATTGGTGGGCCCTCACCGACCAGGATTACACTCAGCCTGGGCCCACGTCTGACATCGGTGTGGGACGACCCATGGCCGGGCCCACAAGACAGCCCAAACTTGTAGGACAAGACTGTAAAGGTTTAGCACGCAAGGCGTACGGCGTGACACCCAGATCAAGCAAGATACGCGCGACCCAACTGGCAGATCGCGCCCGGATATCTTGGAGATTACACCGCAGCCGACTCGGATTGCCTTCCAAACTGTAAACCGATAGGATTAGATCTCAACCGACTTTTAACCCTATGTCGTCAGCCTATATAATGCGGCCTAGGTCAACCCACTAAGGGCATCCATCTCATCCATTGTAACCGCTCGTAGACTCGCCGTTGCTCAAGAGATTTGGCCAGTTCATCAATACAAGACACCACCGAACACAGGACGTAGGGTTTGTGCCTCCCGGCCGTCTGAACCTGTATGAACCTTGCGTCTCTGGTGTTACCTCGAGCTCACTAACCTTGCGATCACCCTTGCCTATAAATCTACCACTTGGGTACCCCATAGTGGATTGCCGGACCCAAAGTCCGACAGTTGGCGCGCCAGGTAGGGGAGATTGCAGGGCATCTACAGCTAGCTCAATGGCAGCTCCTTCCCGCGACATCATCTTCCCTGAAACCCTCAAGAAGATTCCTGAGCACCTTGAGGGGATCAGCTTCTTCGCAGAAACGGTTTAGGGTGCGATGCCGTCAGCCCCGGCTCGGTCGGCAACGCCGCATCTGACCCGACGCTTGACGTGCTCTCCGATCCGACCGGATCCGACGATGAGGTCCCGGAGGCACGCCCCCGGATCGTCATCCCGCTCTTCCACTGCTAGGGTGTGCTGGCCTTGAGGGACAGGGTCCCGGACCTGCTGCCCCGGCGCAGATTTCCGTCACCCGGCGAGATTGTCGCCGGGTTAGATCGCATCTACGACACCCTCTCTGACTGCGTCGCCATGTCAGAGGAGGCCCTGCGTGGGTCGGCCACTCATTTTCCGTTCGGTCTGAAGAACGCTGCCGCTACATACTCGGACAGCCCGCGCAGGTCGCCATCAGATGCGGCGGTGCATGGGGCGTCGGAAGTGCGGCGAGGAGGTCGGCGTCAGCATCGAGCGATGGCAAAACCAGTTTCAAAACAGCCGAAGGGGTGTTTTAGCCGGTTTAGTATAGGTTAGGAGGTGTTTTAACCGGTTTCATAGACCGGGGAGGTGAATTGTCCGACCTTCTATAGGTTAGTAGCTACTAAGGCCAGTCTCAGTGACGAGTGTCATAAGCATTAAATATCATGCCACATCAACAATTTTGCTGACATGGTAGTGATATTTATGAGGGGAGTATCATAGGATGAGAGAGTATCATCACCTCATGGTAGTGACATGAGGTGATGACACTCCCCCGACACCGTTCTCAAAGTTTACAGTCTTGACAACCGTACGATAACATTCTCCACTGAGGGTGGCCTAATGGTGGGGCACAAGCCAAAGTAAACCGTCGCCAGCTTCTATGGCTTGTGCAGGAAAGAACCGTTTATCGTTGACGAATGCGACATTGATGAAACAGATGCATGGTTTGGAAGCAAATAGTACGACCCTGTTTAGTTGGCCATCAAAATTTTTCCACCCATCACATCAAAGAGAATCTTACATGCATGAAGTACTAAATATAGACGAAAAAATAATCCATTACATGGATGGAGTGTATGTCGCGAGACGAGTCTAACGAGCCTACTTAATCCACGATTTGCAATAGTAATGCTACAGTAACCTTCCGCTAATTCTTAATTAATTACCCTCTAATTACCCGTCATTAGATTTGTCTCGCGATTTGCTGGCTAGATCTGTAATTAGTTTTACCAATAGTTACTACTCCTAAATGGTAAGTTTCCTTTGATGTGACTTCGCAAAAAATTTTCACTCACACGTCTAAACACCGCCGTATTCATTTTGAAGGCCGTGTTTAGTTGGCCATCAAAATTTTTTCCACCCATCACATCAAAGAGAATCTTACATGCATGAAGTACTAAATGTAGACGAAAAAAATAATCCATTACATGGATGGAGTGTATGTCGCGAGACGAGTCTAACAAGCCTACTTAATCCACGATTTGTAACAGTAATGCTACAGTAACCGTCCGCTAATTCTTAATTAATTACCCTCTAATTACCCGTCATTAGATTTGTCTCGCGATTTGCTGGCTAGATCTGTAATTAGTTTTACCAATAGTTTACGTTTATTACTTCTAAATGGTAAATTTTCTTTGACGTAACATCAAAAAATTTTAACTCCCCGTCTAAGCACTTCCGAAATATTCTAAAACTTACCCCACCTACCACATCACGTCAACTATTTTTTTAGGATCACATCACGTCAACTGATACTACTTGACTTTGCGTGCCTGCTGATCGAGACAAACAGCGAGTCAGTTGAACTTGAACAGAAGGCCTAATGTTCTGGCCATGCATGTTCGGCCCAATATATTACATGGCCCAGAGACATTAGCGAGCCCAAACCTATGGAACTCGGAATTTGATTCGAAAAAAAAAGGAACTCGGAATTTCTCCCAAGTTTGTATCAAAATTTCATCGTACGAGTCACACATATGCGCCACATTCATTCCCTGTGCGCAGTGTTGGTCCATCAGCAGCCTATCCAAAGGAGATTAGCTGAACACTAGTTGCTATATATTTTTAATAACGAAATAAAGTTTTAGCTTCATCCCGGGGACGGAATCAGAGCCTTGGTTATTACATGTAAAAGCCAAATAATATAAGTGCACAACAAGCAATCTAAAATCAGTCTTGAATCTAAAAATCTATCTATAGGAAACGGTAGTATACCACAGTTCCTTTCTGGTCGTCACTGCGCTGCAACATTGCCTAGAATCGGAGTCAAAACATTTCCCTAAATAGAAGTACATAAAAAAAAGTTTGGGTTGGCTTTTATAAAAAAAACGACACATTTCTCGTAAGCCCTCGGACCAAGTTTATATCCCTACAACTACAATAAATTTAGACCAAGTTTATATCCCTCCTTGTTTGGACCACTTATTAAATAAATCAACTAAATTCAACGGTAGGTCAGTCTCAAATACAATATGAATAGCTTGTTTTGTGATGGTAATTCAGTATATTGACACTACAAAAAAGGGAGATGTATAAGATGGTTTCGCATAACTGCATATTAAGCTGCATGTTTTTGCAATTGCAACAATTCAGGTTGTATCGCACGATTATCTTCCGTCAGAATAGTATCCCTCTTGAAGTATCACATAAATATTTTAATCTCTGCATGGTAACACTAATCGCCATAGATCTACTGTTACTGCGTTCTAAAAATCACAGGGATGAGTTTGCGATAATGAAGTAAGTAATACCTACCCGGATCACAGCTAGCTTGACAAGCAAGAGTTACCGCAATTGCATGGACGATTCTGCCTACTAATAAATCCTGGATGCTGGAACTGATGGCCAGCTGAATTAGCTGCTAGCTGACGCCTTCTGCTGCTCTTTCTGGTGTGGTCGATACAACCAAAAGGAAAGTAGCAGTGGCAGTAGTGGCAGCGAAGCAAGACAAACAGCTTGCATCATTTCTTGTTCGCCTAGGCTTGGACCCATCAGCCGATCCCCATCCATAGCTGGAGTTAGCTTGCTTGCTCATTATATATTTCCAGGCCACTTCTGGAGAGTTTGTTCTCTTTTTTGTGCAAAAAAATAATAATAAAGAGACATTTTTTCTGAACATTTTTCAGTGTGGGATGCACGCACTCTGCATGCGCCGACAAGAGAAGGGCAAGGCATTGCACGTCCATGTGAGCCACCCACGTCGATCCCCTGCTGCCTCGAGCAGCAAGCACTGAGGCGTAGTTGAGTCTTGAGTGTGATGCCATGGACAATTGGTCAGTTGCACACACAGGCACACAGCTATCACAGTTGCAGTCTTTGCCCGATCTGCAAGTCTGTGTTTCCAAAAGAACGGAGCCTAGCTAGCCTTGGAGGCATCAGGAGATAGCCGAGACTTTTTGCATAACAGATCGCCAATGACTTGTGGAGCAAATTTGAGAGAATCTCCAGGGTTAACACATTCTGTTAATTTGCCAGGATCGCATAATCTTTTCAGCGGTCAAATGCAATGTACCTTCCGTTTGCCCAAATATTCCACCCACTCAATTGACCAATTGATTATGTGTTGCTTAATTTTTTTCCAGCAAAAAAATTGTCTAATTTGTAAATTTTTTAACTCCTACGTAAAACCTGTAGCCTTATGTGGATGAATTCAAGAATTTCCTAGCCGTGTGCACAAATCCAATTGATCTCGTATTAAATCCGGCCAGTTATGCAAATGAAATTTCGATTCTATGGCCGTGACATTCATTGACGTGCGTGACATTTTTCCTTGGAGCAGTTATTTTCTGTTTATTTTGTGGATCTTCAGTTTTTACAAGTGTCTTGAACGCCCTTAATTTTCTACCCCTGGCACTGTTTGCGTATTTAAGTGTTGTGCTTAAGCAACTTTCTCACCTCCTCCAAACCCCACTCACTAGTCAATTCCTTCCTCGCTCGCTCTTGCTTGGTGGAGAGGAGAGGGAGGGAGGGATGCTTGTCACCTACTCCTTTTAAGTTCCCCCACTCCCCCCTCTCACACTTCTTCCGCCTCTTTTTCGTCAGATTATTGTTATCCTTGAGGCCCCAAAGCCAGCACAGAGCAAGCAAAGGGAGAAAGCAAGGGAGGGTGGGGGCCAAAAGGAAGCAAGCAGAGCAGCAGCTGCTCACTCCTCGAGCATTGCAGCGCTTGCTCTGTTGCTGGTCTTGCTCAGCTCGTCCTCGTGCAGGAGCAGGAATCCTTTGCTTGCTCGGCGATGGACAGGCACACCTGCAAGCTCTGCTTCCGGCGGTTCCACAATGGCCGCGCGCTGGGCGGCCACATGCGCTCCCATGTCATGGCTGCCGCGGCGACAGCGGCGTACTCACCGCCGCCGCCGCCGCTGCCGCCATCACGGCAGCACTCGCCGCCGCTCTCCCTGGCGTCTACCTCGTCAACCGAGATGGACGACAAGCCGGCGCAGCACAAGCAGATGGCGTCGTGCGGTCTACGCGAGGGCGGCAAGAAAAGGTTCGGGATCGCCGGCGCCCATGAATTCTCCGGCGGTGGGGCGGCCGGCGGCGGCTCGTCGGTGGTGCAGGACGGCGAGAGCGACACGGAGTCGTCCCCGCGGTTCGCCGTGAGCCGCCGCCGGTCGAAGCGGGCGCGCCGGCCGCGCGCGCCGCCGGCGGATCCCGAGCAGCCGGCGAGCAGCGTCTCCGACGCGACGCCAGAGGAGGACGTGGCCATGTCGCTCGTGTTGCTGTCCCGGGACTCGTGGACACGGTCCAGATCCGGGCCCGAGCACCACTGTGTCCCGGCGAGCTCGGAGGCCGAGCACGACGTGGCGCGGCCGCGCGTCAGGCACCAGTGCGGCGCGTGCAAGAAGGTGTTCCGGTCGTACCAGGCGCTGGGCGGCCACCGCGCCAGCGTCAAGAAAGGCAAGGGCGGGTGCGTGCCGGCGCCGGCGACGCCTCCCGCCGCGCCGCCGTCCAAGGCTCGCCGCGGCGAGACTGGCCCGGTGATCCACGAGTGCCCGTTCTGCTTCCGCGTGTTCGAGTCCGGGCAGGCGCTGGGCGGACACAAGCGCACGCACATGCCGTACGCCGGCGCGCCGGCGCCGTGCCCCGCACCTTCGACGCCGGCGAAGTGCGGAGATAGCTCCGGGTCCTTCGATCTCAACGTGCCGGCCGCGGCGGACGACGACTTCGAGCTCTCCGCCGTGTACGACGCGGAGTTCGGCAGCAGCACCAGACAGTAAGCTCACCTGCTGATGCTGATGCTGATCGTTACCTGCTACCAACGCCAGCTTCAGATCGGAAGCTGTACTTGCACTTGCACAAGGTCAGGAACTGCATGCCAGCTTCTGCATGCAAGGAACCGAGGAGATCGATCATCACCCGAGGTGAGGGCTTGGGATCCATGCAAGAACCAGATGGAGAGCAACAGTTGAGCGGTTTTGTTTCCTTTCTCTCTTGTTTTCTCTGTTACTCTATTAAGATTGCCATTAGTCTAGCAAGTACGTACCTAATTAGATGAACAGCATATTCATTCTTTCGGTCTCTTGTACCTAAACCAAAATTGACCCATTGCTTCAATTTTCTCATTGGAAGTTGGGAAAAAGAAGAGTGCATTATTCGCCATGTTCTTAACCTGTCCCATTAAACTCTGCTTCCTTGATCCTCACAGCACCAGCAGCGAGTAGCGGCTGGCAACAGATGCATGTTCTAGTAACTTACGCTTTGCCAAACCGACAACGCTTGGCTCCAAGAATTTTCGCTGTATTCAAATGGCGTTGAGAATTTCACATCACATGCCGGAATAACCGTAGCAGTTTTTACTACTACTAAGCCATGCCCTTGTCGTTTCAGAGAGCTAACTCCTCCCCGCTGTTGGTCATTAGCTTCTCCAGCCGTTGGCCACACTGTCTTCCTACCGCCTAGGCACGCTCGTACGAGAGACGCTGGTACGTGCGTCACGCGAGTCATACCGCACCGTACCACTTTCGTTCAATTCAAATGCGCAGTACTCTCAGTTGAGTGCTGATCCTGCGCTACCATTCCCCGAGTCATGAGCTGTGCGTGTGCTTGAGGCTTGAGAGCATCAGGCTCCACCGAAACAGTGCCATGAGCAGCTGCGCTTAGCTTGGCATTCTCTCCTGGTGCATGCTAGTCCAGCTCGCTTTGCTTGCCGCAGACCCCCGCTCGTGGTCGTGCATGTGGGCTGCGGCTGCGGGTGGGGCACCTGGTCCCTCGCCCCCGCATGGCAGCGTCGGTGTGTCCCGTGTGCTCCGCTCGCTCTGCTCTGCTCTGCTCTGCTCTGCTCTGCTCGGTTTGGTGGCTGGCTGTGGGGGCGAGCGGGTCCGCCTGCGCCCAACTGCTCGCCGTCGCTTCTTGTCCTGACTCCCCCGCCTTGGCGGTTGCCTCCCCGGCAGTTTTGGTCCTGGCGCGTAGCGACCCGGTCGGCTTCGTCTCTCGTTCGTCTCCCTTGGTCTCTTCTCCGGCTCTCGTCTCCGCCTGCCATTTGCCCGAACCAGGCACATCCGAGGTAGTACTCGACAGTACCGCTCGCTTCTTTTATTTTCTTTTTTGAAAGGATAGCGCTCGCTTTCATTTGCCGCACCGTGCCACTGCTCACAAGCATTAAGCATATACGCGCGCGTAGCCGTATACCTACGGAGCACCGTGGGGCGTGGAGTGACCGAGTGAGCAGCTCAGCGTGCATGTACACTGTGCGCGTGGGTGTGGTGCCGGGACTGCCGACAACGGGCACTACTGGCAGGTCCGGCGTCCCTGGCACGGGACGGACGATTGGTACCATGTGGGGGCGCAGTGGGGAGGGCTTACCTGCCGGTCTCCGTTCGTAGGAACTAATGAGAATATTCTACAGCAGCCGGATGATCTCTCAAGAGTCAGCCATTGGATTGGAGCTGAGGGACTTGGGGTCAGCGTCGCCGTGCTCAGTTTAGTGGAGGCGTGGAGCGATCACTGCTCGGTGTTTGGTGTACTAGTACTAGTTAGTGGCGGTCATCACTCGTCAGTGGCTGGTGGGGCGGTTAAGCCTGCGTGATCCGCGGATTGACTTGTACGTACTACGAACCTGCCTCAAGGCCGGCCGGCCTCAGCTTCAAGGAGGGAGCGGTCTTGATGACTCGCGGGATGACACGCTCGCTCGTGCCGCTAGTGCTGCCACCATGCCGTGCCAGGTCGGCCGGCCGGACCAACTAACCGCTGCCCGCGCCGTGAGCGTGAGGCCCGGGGTTGGCCGACTCGATCCACGCACGACCGGGATCGGACCTGGTGCTCGCCGGCGGGGCCATCGGCGGGTCAGCGCAATTGACCAGGCAGAGGCAGTGTGCATCGTAATAACAACAAGGAATCATGCATGTACCGGTAAACAAAGTGCTAGTGGCGCGTGGCATGTTTGATGATATCTACGGAGTAGGCGCGGAGCAGTGTGTCCTTCCGTCCGTGGGAGGTAATCATTGATTAGGCGTAGCTAACCGGTCAGTGTCCATTTGACATCCCAATAACCTAACCTAACCTAACCTTGCAACAATTCGCCGCCAAAACCTACTCACCACCTCTCGTATAACGGCGGTCTAGATCCGCGCTGCCCTGTGCTGTGCGCGCGTCAACCGCCGCCGTGTGCTCGCGACAGGAGAAGTAAAAGCCACGGCGAGATGCGCGATGCGTTGGGTCACGGGCTCACCACGAGCAGCTACCAGCGCGGCAAGCGTACAGCACAATCATACAGCGATGATGCTACTGCGAGGAGCTAGCGCCCGTGGCACGTACGAACGTACGTACCGTCTAGTTCTACGGTAGCTTCATAAATCTCTGTATTAATTTTTAAACGGCCAGCGACGACTCTGCGCTCTAGTGACATTGTCGGCAGATCGCTGCTGCTCTGTTGCAAAATGGTGGCAGATCGCTGCTTCCAGTTTTTGAACGAATATTTTCTTTTTTGAACGAACAGACTTTCAGTTTCAGTAGGACAATAAAGCAAACAGCAATTTTTGCCTGTATTAAAAAAACAGACCAGCGGACGCATATTCACAATTTTTTCACTAGCATTATATCGTGATACGGGTTAGCTGGTTTCAGTAAGCGAATGGTAAGCTATCAAGTGGCCATGATTCGCTGCTAGCATGACAGGTCGTTAGGGGAGAAACTGACGGCAACATCATGTGGGATAATGATAAGCCCCAGGCCTTTACTGCTCGATTTCAGGAAGGCCGTTATGTAGCTGCATGTGTTGCAATAGATGATGCTGCGACAAAGAGCGTGCTTCCTTGCTGACTTCAAGCCGAGCGCCCGAGCATCAAGAGCTCCTTTTGCGATGAGAAAGGAAGGTTCAGAAGCACCCACACTGCACGTGTCGTGGCAACCGTTGTCTCTGCTCTTCTTTTTTGCGCTGGTTGCGGTTGCTGGTAGTCTTGTATGCTCTCAGCTCAGTCTCAGCTGGGGCAAAGGCATTTGCCCGAGCTGAGGAAGTGAGTATTGGAATTACAGGAAGCAGACAAATGCCGCACTAGCAGACTAGCGGTTGACTATTCGGCTGCCACACTAGTACGGGGTGACAACGCGAGTGCCAAGTCAAGATTCCGAGCCCGTCGCGCATTGTTTACCTGCGCCGATGGGTTGAAAAGTTTCGATGAAAATGTAAAATAAATTACAGATGTAGCCAGAAAATCGCGGGACGAATATCATGATAGGTAATTAGAAGGTAATTAATCAATAATTAGCGGATGATTACTATAGCATTTCTGCAGCAAATCATAGATTAAATAAGCTCATTAGATTCGTCTCGCGGCATACATTTCATCTATGTAATGGATTAATTTTTTCGTCTAAATTTATTCCTTCATGCATATAAAATTGCGTTAATGTGACATTTTGATGGAAAAAATGTAAAGGAATTAAAACAGGGCCGATAGATTTCCCTGTGCAGTGGGCAGCAGCAAAGAGGCAGGAGGAATATAATACTCCGTATTGAGTAGTATAGTACTACTCATTAGGCAGAAAATCACTGAATCAGGCTAAACCGTAGTCGACACTCGACAGTCAGATGAAATTCGAGTTCTGATGGTCACACAAGTTCGTAGGAAACCGAGAAATGATCGTCAGTTCTTCCCGTGGTCGGTTCAGCTGGCTCCCCAACATGCAGTTGCGTTGCTGTGCAGTGCAGCTCAAGAAGTCCGATTAGCTGCGGTAACGATATAACTGCTGTAGCCTAGCCCCTAATTGTGCAAGGGGCAAAAAAAAAAAAACAACTAACTATGGACTCTTTATATTTCTTGCTGCACATATTTGTCTGAAATAAATCAAAATTACAAACAACTAGATGATTACATGCTTTATTATATTTATTACAGAATCACTCGAGTAAATTTCATTTTTGCATGTCAATCAATTTTTCTTACTTGCATGGCCACCGGGCTTGCTACGGTGGCCCAGCAGGAGAGCTGGGACGGTTTCCGGGCCCGCTAGTGTTGTAGGCCCGCGGCCTATACTAAAAAAAAATCAATACGGCCCATAATTTCTTCCCCTATCCAATCCAAATCCATTGCTGCGAATCACCCGCACAGAACGCACAATCGCCTCGCCATGACAACCGCCGCGGCGGCCGTGGAGCTGGCGCCGCTCGTGCGGGCCGGCACCGGTGCGGCCGCCGCCTTCTCCTCCTCCACCTCCCAGCAAATCCCCCTCCCGCGCCGTCAAAGAATTGCCCGAGCTATCAGGGCGTCCCCCGCGCCAGGGCGGTCCGAGGGCGCCAGCGAGCTCCCCGCCCCGCTCCTGCCGAACGCGCGGCGGCGGGGACGCGACCCGCTCTGGTACGGGGGCGGGTTCAGCCTCGGCGTGGACCTCGGTAACGCCCGCACCGGCCTCGCCGTTGGGAGGGGTATCACCCTCCCTCGCCCCCTCACCGTACGCACCCCTTTGCTCTCAGTTCGACCGCTCAAAGGCCACTAAATTGAGGTCAGATTGGAATGGCGCCAGGTTCTGAAGCTGCGCGGGCAGAAGCTGGAGCTGACGCTGCTCGACATGGCTCGGCAGCAGGTGGCGTTTCTCTTCTGCTCTGTGTTGTGACATTTCGAATTTTTGAAGGCTATGTTCGTCTTTGCGTGTGCTGAACACGTTCCTTTGCTGCCCGAATTGCAGGAGGCGGACGAGCTAATCATCGGGCTTCCCGTGTCTGCCGATGGGAGGGAGACGCCGCAGTCCAACAAGGTGCGAAGCGTCGTCGGGAGGCTCGCCGTCCAAGCGGCCGAGAGGTTTGTTGTTTGTGTGCACTTCCAATTCCAAATTCGAATCGTTTTAGCAGACAGACAGTGCTTTTGGTGAGTTAAGGCTAGGAGCTGTGTGCGCGTGCAAATTTCTCACTGCTCTGAACTGCGAGTTCTTTGGTTGCTTCAATTTGTGGTCTACTGATTGTTGATGAGTGCCTCGGTGGATTTGTTTTTGTCACCACGCAGGGGCTTGAGGGTATATCTGCAGGATGAACATGGAACTTCTATAGACGCCCTTGATTACATGATCTCCAGGTGAGGCTTATTCTGTAAATGGCAATTCGTGACCATTAACCGTTTGACAATTTGACTTGTCACTCTTGCTGCAACACCTAGCTGAACCTTGCTGCTGATTTTTCAGTCTGACCATTTAAGTATCTAGTACTGGTTCATTCAACCAATGTAAAATCTTGAGAATACAACATTTTCCCCTGCACATCGCCAACTCTGCTTATGACATTTATTAGGTGTTAATTTGAGAATCACTGAGCATCTTTTCTAAACATGAACATCGTTTTTCAGGGGTGTTAAAAAGTCTGCCCGTGATGTCAAATCTGATGCGTATGCTGCTGTGGTATATACTGTGTGCTATTTGTTTCTACTTATTTATGCATGACCGACTACTTCTGGCTATTTTTTTATATGATTACTTTCATTTTGTAGATGATCCTGGAGAGATATTTCAGGTCATCAGGTCAAGGGGCTAAGATTGTTCTTCCCAGGCAGTTAGAGTTACAGGACAAGTTAATAGCTCAGTCTAGGCGAGATTCTGAAATTTAAGAAGACATACCTTTTGCTCTCCAACTATAGACAACATATCCAATATAATCTACAAGAAACACTTTGTTGCGACATTGTCTGAATGGCTTGTGTTCTGGTTTTACACCTTGAACAATCAAACGGAAATTGGCAGCAACTTCTATTTCTACACCATATCATCATTGTGTGCTATGAACAAATGACTATTCGAGACAATCTCATTCTACCACGTCTCGTTTAAAATTATAAGTTGTTTTAGTTTTATCCTAAGTTAAGCCTATATAACCTTGACCAAATTTATAGAAAAATATTAGCATCTATAATACAAAGTATCAAATAAATACAATATCAAAATATAGTTCATGGTCTGTCTAATGAAAATATTTTAAAGATGTAGATATTTGATCATTTTGTATTAAATTTGATCAAAACTACATAAGTTTGACACTGACTTGGGAGAAAGCTAAAACGGCTTATAATTTGAAACGGAGGGGGGTATTTTTCTGCAAATTAAGTAAGATATTCATTGCTGAATTCTTCAGCAGATTAACATATTCTTTGCTGAATTCGTGATCATCTTTTTGAATAGGTTTCCTGCTTAGCATTTTTCTTCCTGATACATTTGTTTATGATTTATAGATCAGTCGTGTTGCCTCTTTAAGATTGTGTATTTACATAATTTCCATCACGGAGTCTGGAAAAAAAATGTTCAGGCACAGTTCAGATCATCCAAGTTAGCAAGATACAAGGTACTTTGCAACAATCCCACACCCATTCCATGCAGCAAATATGCTTTGTTTTCAGTTCAGTACAGCTGACCTATCCTTCCTGTATCTGCTTCAATCATGGCTGCTGCAGGCAATGTTTATATATTACTATCAACACAGAGAATGCCTGAGCAAAAACTGTCAGAATGAATCAAGAATTAGCCAATTCTAAGCAGCTGTCCATGTGATGATGAAGCATCTCAAATCTGTGCATAAAAGAATCAATACAGCTTGCTGAATTCAGTCTCCTGTGCTGGTTCGCCAAGCCGGGGGAAGAATGGATCCCTCTCAAGCATCGTCTGCACTGAGTCCATCATCCTCACCAGGGATGCCCACAAGAATGGCGCAGAGCAGAACGCGTACCCGAAGATTGCTAGAACCCTCACAACACCACCATGATACCATGGGAATGCCATGACGAAGAGCATACCAACAATCGCAAACCAGGTCGTAAGCACGTCAAGTGGTGGCAGCAGAAAAACATTGATCACAAGCACTGAAAGGGCAAGTGCGCCAAATAGGTAGATGGACCAGCCCATGATCGGGTGAACTGTGCGTGGGATCACAAAGAAAGGAATGGAATATGCAGCCACCATAGCCACAATCGCAGCCATCTTGATCAGCCACTGCACCAGGGCATTTTGCTTCTCAGGCCGCCGGTTATAGCACAGTTTTGTCATCCCTGGCCTTGCCAATCTAGTGACTGCTATGATCACTATGTACATTAAAACCTCCATCAGAATCACTGGTATTTCAGCAGCATACCTGTGAAATGTAAGCAGGTAAATATCAAGTGGAAGATGTGCAATGAAGGATACCCTTACAGAACAGCAAACAAATTCTGTCTGCTCAAGCATATAATTTGCTTTTATGTTGTTTTATTTGACTTACCCAAGATCATCCCAGCGCTGCTTGTGCCAGGAAAGGCCCAGTGGCAAGATTGGCCAGGACCACCAGTACCAAGGTTTGAACCAAGGGGCACTGGGGAATGTGATCACACTGTTTGGCCCACACGGGACATGCCAATGCAGCTTGAGATCTGCAATTTTCCATCAGAACAGCGGTTAAATTCTTAAGAAGCAATAGCCACACACACAGGTGTGTTGGTGTTGAAGCTATGTAGCAGTGGCACTCACAGTAGTAGGATGCATCCATTTGATAGCCGAGAGGAAGGCGATATGTCCCGTTGAGCTTTGTGCCGTTCTCAGGAGGGTGAAACATTGGTCTGTCAAGCAAGTCTGGGTAGCACCCGACCAAAAAGCCTTGGTCAGCACCATCAGAGTTTTCACGGCCAATCTCCAGGTCATGAAGCATGCTCTTGAATACATCCATAGAAGGCTGCAGATTGAAGAAGAATCCAATGTTAGTCTACTTGGCCATTACATGTCTGAGCACAACACACAACATATCTCAG
This sequence comes from Urochloa ruziziensis, assembly GCA_015476505.1. Taxonomy (NCBI): domain Eukaryota; kingdom Viridiplantae; phylum Streptophyta; class Magnoliopsida; order Poales; family Poaceae; genus Urochloa; species Urochloa ruziziensis. Next base: position 22,061,663 of record CM027118.1, read on the forward strand.
ATGAGTGAATTTAACACAAATCAATTTGTAGACCGTCAGCATTGGCTACAGCCTACAGATCATTCATACAACAGAAGGTTTTTACTTCATTTCTGGGAGTGACAATGCATACTCAAATCTATTAGTGCAGCTCAACTGGCAATGACTAATTCATGCCATTATTAATACAGGGAGATCAGTTCAATTTAGGATTTGTACTTTTATACTAGACTAAAGAGCATCTCGAATGACATTCTAAGCCAATAAGCCCAGATGATTACAAGCAAAATACTGCAAATTTTGGTCATATTGGACAGGTGACAGGAAGAACAGCACAAATTGGGGTCATACCTGGAGCACGAAAAGACCAGTGTGGAAATAGCACGGGTTGATGAATACAGCGCAGAACTGCCCACATTGGAACAGCTCATCTGTGTTCTGGAGGAAGATGTTGTCGGAATCAATCATGACGACGCGCTCGTAGTCAACCAAGGTCCAGGCATAAAGCTTGTTCAATGTCAGCTTGAACCTCCTGTTGATCCCTCCTAGGTTGCTCTCATAAGGATTCCTGAGGTTCTCCACTATCACCACCCTCATGCCATCCTCCTCTGTCCTGCATATGTTCCCATGTATCGTCAGTATGTGTCAACCATTTCATTTCACATTCTGCAGTAAGAACTACAGGAGCACTGAAACAGTTATTTCAAACGGAAGTAAACAAGGTTCATAAAGTTTTGTTGACCATTTTGAAATGACTAAGACGTGATTTGGAGGGGACTGGCACCGATTCAGATTAATTATTTGTGGTTGACTTTGAAACCGCAAATAAAAGACATACTGTATTGGATATGAACCTGGTTAGACAAACTACCAGAAACATTTGTTTTGCTAGAAAAGAGATCAACTGTACAATCACTGTTTTCTTAAGAGGAAATAGGGAAAGTTGACCAGTGTTATTGGACAGCAGACAATAAACAAGTACAGGTTGGGACCAGAGCCAGGAAGCCTAATAGTCAAGCTTGAGGGCAAGTGCACCCCATGGCAGCATATTCTGTGAGACTAACAGGCAACTTGTAGCAAGCACTAACGGCAGAATAGGCATGCAGTGCAAATCTCCCTCTCCATGTGAATCACTGGAGTACCCGAAGACCGGAAAAAACAAAGGGAGGCAGGAGAAGCTTCCTCTCTGCAGGTAGGCCATGCACCACTTCCCCAGCCTGCACCGAAGTCTTCGCCTTGTGTTTCTATTCTACCGCACCGAGACGCGGCTTGCACTAGTTAATAAAGAAATAAATTAGCACTAGCTAGCAATGGGTTGGATATTCTTTTCCTCCAGGAACGGTTTGAAAGCTGGATTAAGGATGGCTGATTAAGCAGGAGGGGAGTCCAAAAGTCCAGGTCCAGTCCAACAATGGAGACGACTCGCCGACGCGCGTAAGACGACGACGACGAAGAAGAGGCGGGAACTCACATTGCGCGTACCCAGTCGCGGGGCACGTCGGCGGAGGCGATGAGGACGCGGTCGGCGTCGGCGCGGACCCGGGTGAGGGAGCGCATCATCACCCGCACGGCGACGTAGAACTCGTAGTCCCGCGGCGTGCCCATGTACATCATGGCGGCGTACGCGTGGCGGTGCCGCGCCGCCGGGCCCTCCACCCGCGCAAGGCCCCGCCGCTCGCCCCCCGCCGCCGCCGCGGTCGTCGCTAGAATCAGCAGCAGCACCGCCGCGAGCAGCAGCCGCCGCCGCTCGGCGACCGCCGCCATCGCTGCCGTCCCAACCCCCGGCGCGCGCGGGCGCGTCTCGCCGGCCGGTGCTTAACAAACAACCTGCTGATCAGAGAAGAACCAACAAGCGCCGCCGCGGGGGCTTGTACGGCGCTCGCCGCTGCTGGCCTGTCTGCCTTGCTCGGCAGCCGGCGGCACCACCGCGCGGGCGCTGTTTGGAGGTGGATGACTGTGGAGAGGGGATCAGAGCGGGGACGAAGAAGATGCCCGGATGCCTCGATGCTTCTGGTTGGCAAAAGCAAGGGGAGGGAAGAATGGAGAGACGGAAAAGGAGAAGAGGACGGAGGGAGGCCCAGGAGGAGGGGGGATTACGGTGCGGCGGCGTTTATTTATGAGTTTGAGGGAGCGAGACCGGCCCGGAGCAGCCAGCAGATACTTTGCCCCTTTGTCTCGCCTCACCGTACGCCGCCCGCCCGCTCCGGTATGTATGCCCCACTCGTACGCGCAGGGCCGGGTCTCCCTGGGGCCCGCCTCCCAGCGACCGCGGCGGGGCCCGTGGCCGCGGGTAAAGCGAAGCGAACGGCAACGCCTCCCTTTGTATACGATGGTACCGGACGGAACGGTTCCTTCCTTGCGGGGGTGCATTGGCTACAGGGGGAAAAAAGGCTGTGGGATGAAACGGCGACGACGAGGCGAAGACGGGAGAGGGGGAGACCGAGCCACACCACCGAGGAGGACGGCGAGGAGGCAGGGTGTGGTGTGCGTCGGGTTGGTGGGCCGGATGGATGGACTCGGCTCGTTCTTCACGCGCTCGACGACTCGAGGAGGGCGGAACGGTTCCGAAGTCTTGACACGTTTTAATGCCGGGCTGCTGGCTAATGGCAACTCCGGTATGGCTGTCTGTGTCACCCTCCCTTTTGGGGGAAGCAACCAGTTCTTGGGACCTCGGCGGATTGGTTCGACGCGAAGGCTAATCGTAGGCGAGATTGCCATTGCCTACAGTACGTACTGCTGTGTTGGCTGGACTCGGGGTGCTGTCCCTCTTGGTTTGGGTAAATCAAGGCCAGGTTCAGGTCTCGCAGGTACCATTAATTTCAGAGGCGCCACAGCCTACAGGGGTAAACATCTCTCGGCCTGCCGGGTCCGGTCATGCCGCCGTCGCCGGTCGCCATTGCCCTGGCATGCCCGGCCTGATGTGGACATGTGGTGCAAGCCTAGGTCGGTCCGTTTCATCTCATTCTCATCCACGGCGCCAGCGCCACGAACACCTGTGCTTCTTCCCAAAGGTTGCCTTGTCGTCTGTCGAATTAAAGGAAAAAGTCTACATCACCCCTCCACCTATGGGGGTGGACTACATAACCCCCAACCTATGAAACGGTCTATATCACCCCCTGAACTTTCAAAAATCGGTCAAATTACCCCCTAAAGCAATTTTGAAAATCATAGTAAATCACAGAAAAATCATAAAATGGAAAATTCAATTGTGTTTGACTCCAAATGAGCAGATCTACACAGTGAACATATAATGTGGTATGTTGTAGTACAATTTTTTACAGTTATGAAGAAAAACATAGATATAAAGCTACAGCAAAAAAAGTACTAAGCCATACCATATTATATGTTCACTGTGTAGATCTACTCATTTGGAGTCCAACACAATTGGATTTTCCATTTTATGTTTTTTCTATGATTTGCTATGATTTTTCAAAATTGCTTTAGGGGTAATTTGACTGGTTTCTGAAAGTTCAGGGGGTGATATAGACCATTTCATAGGTTGGGGGGTTATGTAATCCACCCCCCATAGGTTGGGGGTGATATAGACTTTTTCCTCGAATTAAAGGGACAGAGCCAAAAAAAAAAAAGAGAGAGAGAAACCCCGGACATGTCGACCTCGCACGTGTGGGGTCGTCCTTACCGGGTCGACCTGCTCAGGCGTGAGGTTGACCGGAGGGAGCAGCGCAACATTTTTTTTTCTCAGTTCCCTGTGACTACACGCTAGTACACTGCGTAGCTGAGGCGCTGCGCGGCCGAAGGATCTGGCTAAAAAAGCAGGCCGGGGAAGGGGAACGGCAAGAGCTCATGCGCTTTGCCCGTGTCTGTGTGTTGAGGTGTGCTCACTTTATTTACTCCATTTGGGACAGGCTGATGGTGCTCCTTTCATTTAGCGGCAGTTCGGAGCCCGTAATAAAGTCAACCGCCCCTGCATCAACGACGGCACGCTACAGATAAACAAGTAGTACGGAGACGGAGGGTGCTACCTGGGAAGCTGGGACCCAAAATTAAGCAGGGGAGAGAGGAGCTGCACGGCATACGGAGCTGTGCGGAATCATCCTTGTGAGTTGTGACGCTTCCGCGACGTGATGCTCGTGTTTTCTATTGCTAGCTAAGGCCAGTCTTAGTGGGTTTCCTAACAGAGTGACACACCATCTAAGAGAAGTTTGAAATTATGATGAAACACCCTCCCTCAATGCAAAGTTTTATCTCGTGTTGTTCCCAAGACAACATGCAAGACACAAGCTGTCCAGAGTACCGTGTAGAGAGAGTTTCATGAGGATGAAATTCATTTCACATCTCTCTTCATCAATACACTGCCACATCATAAAAATGCTGACATGGCGGTCTATTTAATGCTGATGAAACTTCCACTGAGAGTGGCCTAAGCTGCTCTGATTCGACGTCGCCGTCCAAGCCAAGAGATGATCGCCTTTTGCAAAAAGGCGAGGGCCACGCCACGACACACTTGTTCCGTCACAAGAGCGTAGAGACCCAATCTTGTGTTTGGATAAGAGCGGCGATGAGGCACACCTGACACCTGCACGATTAAAGAACGGAGAAATACGCTCCTTCTTTCCTACGTTATTTTTCTTAATCTTTTTTTTGCTGGGCTTCCGGCATGCTACATATCCTTTCGTGTACTCAAGCACGAACTAGTGACGCGCCTACACGTCCGAATTGATCAATTCGGCGACACTGGACGTTTCGATATAAACCGTTGTTGCTGATGCAGGGCAGCTCCATGATTGGGCCCCCGGTACAAAATATCGCCGTCGACGCATGAAGTGGTCGTGAATATGTATCACATATACATATGTCGTCCACACATGACACATACAGAAGCTGAGAAAGCTCAACTATTACGTGTAACGTGTGTAATCCATCCCCATCGCCTTACCTCTTTTTTTTTTGTCAAAATAACCTGCCTAGAGCTATCCAGTCCATCGCTTCGATCGAACAGGCGTCAGAGCAGAAAGATAGTACGGAAATAAATTGGGTGTTCTGCCACCGTGCGCACCCCGTCCCTGTGTCTTTGCGACGTGGGCTTGAGCGAGTGAGAAAAGGAATGCACTTGTTTCTTTAGATAGTGATTTCTCCTTCAATACTACTCAGGCTCACATTGCAGAGACACAGGGGCAGGGTGTGCACGGTGGCCGCGGTGCGCACCGTGCGCACCCAATTTATTTTACCACCACCGCCTAGCTCATGCATGCGGCAAAAGCCAGAGAGAGCCTTGTGGCCATCGTGATCGAATTCCCTCCTAGGACTCGCAGACCGTGCGTGTCGAATTGCTGCATCGAAACCTTTTTTCTTTTATAAAAAGAATTGCTGCATCGAGATGGCCAGACCTGCCTGTTTGTGCCTACCGAAAATGAACAACGTTAGTCCGACGTGTAACCATCACCATCGTCGCCTATTTCTTCCGCACCATCGTAGCGTGTGTCCCGCGGCGGTGCGTAAAATAGAAACCAGCTGCAGCACGGTCCTTCGGCAGTGGGCACCGCCGCAGGAAGCAGCATGCAGCTAGCTGCTCCCCCCTGCGGGCTGCGGCTGCCGGTGTTGCCGCCCCTCTTCCCGTAACGAACACGCGCGCGCCGACTCGCAATCGCAAGTGGCCGCCTCGTCCAGGCCGAATAATGGAGAACGCCGGCGCTGACCGTGTGTCCGCCACTCGATCTGCCCCGCGCGTGTGCTTCCCTGCTTCTTCCTGCTTCTCCTTTAGAAGCATCTCTCCGTTCCCGGTTACGGCACCGCCCGTGTCGCCACCGGCACGCCGTACGACGCCTGCGCCCAAAAATATCTTGCTGCCTCGGTGACCGGTCATCGCGATCGGTTTCCATGTCCCCGTCTCCTCCCTCTTTCGTCAAGGCCTCGCGCCTTTTTCACTCGGCGTTTTCAAGCTCTCCCCGCGCTGCTTTGTTGACTTGGCGACCGGTGAAGCAAACGACCCGATGATAGTACGGCGAGATCTGAAGCGCGATCCGATCGGTCTAACGCGGAGAGGATTCCAAGTCCCAACCACCTGGTAACCGGCCTCTCGTCGAGCGAGCCCTCCGGGGCTCTGATTCGCGGCGACACGGTCGCGGTTCCCGAGTCCCGACCACCAGGTAACCTCGTCGAGCCCTCCGGCTTCTAGGTTTCTGAAACCTATGATGATCCGCCATCCGTCAAGGCCTGGCACTTGCTCATCAATCGAGCTGCAAAGTGTCATGTGCTCGTGCATACGTGCAGAACAGCCGTGCTTACAGTATGCTAATAACGTACCTATTAACAGTCCACGCGGAGAAGGGAGGACGACAGCACAGCACCGGTCATGATTGGAATTCTAGAGAGAGAGAGAGAGATGCTCGTCATGCATACGGCACCGGTGTGTTGTTCCTTCCTCGTGTGTGGGTGTGTGACGCCGAGGCGAGGATGTTCACACATGAGGACGTCCAGCTCGCACCACAGGCATCTGGCAGGCGCCATTTGCGTCCAATGCTCCGATGTTTGACTGCCAGCCCAACCGACAACGTGCGCTCGACGAACTGTCCGACTCCACCGGCCTCCACTCGCCAACGTACTGTAGGCCCGTGCCTGTAGCCATGCATTGGCCATCGCCGTCGCATGCCACAGGGGCTCGGGCTCGCCTAATCTGACCAGCACCCCGCCTCTCGTTGACTCCTTGTTCTCGACCCAACACAAGCAAATTAAAATTCAGACGACGACGGCTTTATTTCGAGATATCGTCACATGATGTTTGATGCGTCGTGACCAGGGTATCGAGATAATGAGATAATTAAGTCGTCCTACTATTCTTGACATATTCAAACTGGAGGTGCCACTACAGAATAATGCAGGCTGTGACTCGGGAGGGCATTAGCTTTTGACCCGCGCTACCATCTGGTGGCGCTCTTGTATACAGTAGGTGATACCTGAATTAAGCACTGATCATCGGTGCTAAACCTGCCTTCTGAGCCGGTACTAATGTCCATTTTTCTTCTGGCCATGTTTAGTTCCCACACAAAATATTTTCATCCATCACATCAAAGGAGAATCTTTGATGCATGAAGTATTAAATGTAAACGAAAAAGCTGAAAAGTTATATGGATAGACTGTAAATTGCGAGACGAATCTAATGAGTCTACTTAATCCATGATTTGCAACAGTATTGCTACAGTAATCATCCGCTAATTATGGATTAATTACCCTCTAGTTACCATCGTTAGATTCGTCTCGAGATTTCCAACCTATCCATATAACTTTCCACCTTTTTCGTCTACATTTACTACTTCTAAATTGATAAAATCAAAACCCGAAATCTTTTCACGAAATGTTTTCGCGAACTAAACACAGCCTCTGTCAATTTATTTCTTCTCTCTGTGCACGTGATCCAATGCATAAACTTTTCATACTTTTCACAAATTTAAACACCCCTATTCGTTTTCGCTGGGCTGGGCTGGAAAGTCTGAGAGGAGAATAATCCGTTACACTGATTTAATAATATTATATGAGAAGAATAATCCGCTAGGCTGAGATGATAATCCCAAACGAACGGGCCTGTGGCACCGAGAACAAGGTCACCAACATATATAGCCACGGCACATGGATATGGGAGTAGAGCCAAGGGAGTGCAAACCGAGATTTGACAAATAAAAAAAATTCATCTCCGAGGATCAGTATTCTGATTTCAGTTACATAGCGATTCATATTCTTAAAGAAAAAGTCTCTTTTACCTCCCTGGACATGAGGCCGAGTCCGTGTTTCCTCCCTCAACCGCAAAACCAGATATCTAGCCTCCTTCGAGTCTCAAAACCGTTCGTTTTACCCCCCCTCGACGGTGACCAATTAATAAGCACATTAGACCATTAACCATCGCCTTTAGAAGGGTCGCAGTGGTGACAGAGTCCAGACCGAAGCACGCAGACAGGATCCCCGGCTACGGTCGCCGCTGAGAGAGAACAAGGCGCGTTTACGTACGTACCTCGTGGACATATCGATCGAATCATGGTCATGTCCATGTTAAGCGTGCATGAGCGAGAATTCTACAGTATACCGTTCATAGCTCGTAAATTTCACAGTCATTACAGCAGAAATGCAGAATTTATATGGATCAAGCTCAATTTTTGATCGGACCCTTGCTGTTGACCGAGCGTGCCTTTTGGTAGAGCATCTCCAGCCGGACCCCTAAATTTGAGCCTCTATTTAATGGAAATAGAGGACCTTCACTTTTAGGGGCTAAGAACAAGTCCAGTGGAGCCTCTAAATTTGAGCCTCCTATTTGGTGGAAATAGAGGGCCTGCAGTTCTAGGGGCCCTAGGCTTCCATAAAATGATAACCCATTTAAAGGCTCCACTGAAGTTTTTTTTCACTGAAAGACTAAAACAAGTGATAGAGTCTCATCTGAGGGCTGCGCTCTGGAGTTGCTCTCAAGCAACAACCTACGTCCAGCTGATACGACGCAATCCTGGGGGAGAGAAAGACCAACTACTGATCGCAATGAAGCACGTACTAGTCGCATCGCGGCGCGCGTGTCCTGAGCTCAATTGGTCTCAGGAACTTGGGAGGGAACGAAGCGAGAACGAGCGAGCGAGAGCTACGCCACCTTCTGGGCCACTGTAGAGCAAAAAGGAGGCCATCCATTGGCATCCGCCCATCGTATAGAGGACTATAGCGGGTAGAGATGTGAGGTATAACTCTTGAGCTCAAGATCGACGAAGAAAGTGACGGATAAGAACGAGGTGTGTGCGTGAGTGTGCTTACGACACCTCCACTCTAATAATTTCTTACCTTGCGTCGGTTCCATTGTGATTTAATAACTCTGTTGATAAATAAATGATTTGTTTGCTAATGGCATTACAAATAACTCCAGTTTGATTTCTTTTTTAATCTTTAATTGGAGTGCATCTATGTGTCCCTATTGTCTTTGATCTCGATGCTTGCTCACTTCAATATTCAATTAACAAATATGACTATATTTATATACTATTGGAATTGGGGCTACACAATTTTATTAAACTATTATTAAGATTGTTGTGTCGGTAATTGAGCATGCATAGTGTCATGAGGGTAAAAAATTTCTCTTTTGTTTTATTGTAAAGACCCCACCAAGTCAGCAAAATTACTAATGTGACATAGAAAATTTATTGTCCATAGAACTTTCCTTCAAATTCTATTGAGACCTGACCTTAGATGATCATAACGCACAATTGTTTCCTTCTTAAATGACAAGTAGTGCTCCTGCTATCTTTAAAAAAAACCTTAGATGATCAGAGGGGCAATGGAGGCCCCCACACGCCTTTATTGCTGGAGTCGGCATGGGCCCGCGGCATAGACAAAATTCGTACAATAATTAATGGACTCTTAATTTCTATGAAACATAATGGCCATGCACATTCTCTCTTCACATGATATGAAATCTTTAGATAATCATGGATTGTATGTGCTAAAAAAAGATAATCATGGATTTTGATTAGCCTAATAACTCACTATTATTGTCGCTACATATATTTATACTCCCTCCATATAGGATATTGAAGTCGTTTTGGGCAACGACACGGTCTCCAAAACGTAACTTTTGACTTCTTAATTTTATAAAAAATATTTACTAAAAATAATATATCTATACTTTATAAAAATATTTTTCAAGACAAACCTATTTATATGGTTTTCATATTTTTGAACTCAACGACTTAAAAGTTATCGTGATTATATCTCCAATGTTTGACTAAAATTTTGTCTAAAACAACTTTTATTTCCTATATGGAAAGAGTACACCGCCAACATCTATTTGGTAAAATCCTTAATTATACTACCGCAATACTCCTCTAAAAAGAGGGACCAACATGGAGACATCCAGAATTTGAACGAACAAGAAAGATACGTTTAACCAACTTCATGCAGCCAAAATCTGTTTGGGAAAGAAATAGCTGCAAATCAATCTAGTCCTTTTTTCTTTTGTACGAAAACCCAGTCCTTTTGAACGGAAGCCAGATGTCGTCCTACTATTCTTGACGTTCAAACTGGATTGGCACTAAAGAATGAAGCAGTCTGTGACTTGGGAAGGCATTAGCTTCTGATCAGCAGAGCAACCATCTGGTGGTGATCTTACATGCTCAGCATGCATATATATAGGTGATATCTGCACCACGTACTGATCAGATGTGTTCACTCGAATGAGACTATAAAATTGCTAGAAGGACAAGGAGCTTCCTCTGTCCATTGTTAACTCATCAATTTGCATAAAATTAATCAGGATATGGGTGCAACCCTATCGATCGACACTTGGACAGCGCCACCGAGCACAAGGGAACCCAGCATAGTATTTAGCAACAACACCTTGGAACGTCGATGATAAGTGCTCTGATTTCGACTTCCAACGTTGACAGTTAGGCTTTGATTCTTGTTAGTTGCGTAGAGATTCATATTCTTGTCCAGAGCCTCCACGGCAACAAGCCAGATTAGCTGGGCCTGGGCCCATCAGATCATTAACCATCAATGTGCGTTCCCTCCAGTGGGCAGCAGTGTCCGTAAGCAGATTCTTGTGCCTTTCGGATGGAGTGAAGGGCAATGAGGCACGCCTTCAGCATTCGACCGTGTTTAGTTCCGTGAAAAAAAATCAAGATTAATCCATCAGACTTCGGTGTCAAAAGTTTCTGGCTTCGCCCCGAATTGACACGATTCTTTAGGTGAAAACTTTTACATCTTTGAATGAAACTAAACAAGGCTGATTCATCGTCTCCACGCTTCCCCAAACGCACACACTGTGACCTGGTCCAGTCTCCAGAGGATCTCGGCCGTGGGGCGGCGATACGGTCGCCGCTCACAGCAAGGCGCGTTTACGTACCTCGTGGACTTTGATCTCAAGACGTACCGAATTGTTATTGATCGAGTTGCTGTCAGTGTCATGTGTGTCCATGCGTGCAGGAGTGGATGAATGAAAATTCGACAGTAGTACTACCTCCATCTCAAAAAAAAAAAAATGTTTGTTTAGAATGCGTGCCAGTTAAAGTAGTGCACGTCTGACCAAGTTTCTAACGAATTGTACTTATATTTATAGTTTTAAATAAATTTGTAAAAAAACTACATTTAGAAACGAATCTAATGATATATATTTTATATCATAAATATTTATATTTTTTTATTTATAATTGATCAAACTTAAGATTCTGAAATTTTTTGGAATTGAAAAATGCATTCTTCATGGGACGGAGGGAGCATTACCGTTCATAGCTCGTAAACTTCCAAAGTTCCAAGACACTGCAGAAGAATATATGTGGGTCAAGCTCACTTTTTTGACCGGACCCTTGCCGCTTAAGCAACGTACGTATGCCTTAGGCCTCCTCCAATGGTTGAGCTAGCACACTAGCTCTAAGCATTTTAAGAGACAACTTTTCCAATGATCTAGCTCTTAGGACATAGCTCATAATATGAATGACCCCACATGTCATACTCATGTAGTCTCAAAATGCGTGCATGAGACTACCTCTTGATTAAGAGATAGCTCTTCTCTCTCTTCTATTAAAATAAGAAAGAAAATTCTATGAGCTAGCTAAGAGCTAACCATTGGAGGAGGCCTTATGTGTCTGATACGATGTCACTACTAGAGAATGTGCTATCTGCACCGGTTAGAAACCCTCTTTAGCACCGGTTTTTCAACCGGTGCTAATTTTCTGGGGCTATAAGTGTCACCTTTAGCACCGATAGAAATACCTGGTGCTAAAGACAAACTATAACACCGGTGCTACATACCAACCGATGCTAAAGAAATTCACGCAAAAAAATTAAATTGCTCCTCCTTATACTTTTCTCTCTCCTCTCTCTTCTCTCTTCCACTAGACTACCACAACCGTACCTATGTATTCTTGTTCTTCAAGAACAGAGAGAAGATAGATAATATATGCATGGTTGGAAAAAAGAGAGGAGAAAGAAAAACATGAGAAGAAGAACATCACTTAGATTACAACATCAATTTTGCAGAGATTCAATCTAAGTACAAGATCCAAAATTATAAATAAGATTAACATTCAAGTAAAAGATGGAGACTAGCTCCTGACCATGCGCCGGGCTGCCTCCTCCAGGAAGGGCGCCGGCGCTGCCGCTCTCCTGCTCTGCACCGCGCTGGCGCTGCCGCCGCGCCTAGGCCGGCCCGCCTGCGCCCTCCCGCGCCGCACTGGTACCGGTGCTGCACCCGCGCCGGCGGTCGCGCCCTCCCGTGCCGCGCCGCCGGCCTCTAGCCCGCGCCGCTGCCTTGCCTCTAGCCCCCCGCGCTCGGCCCTCCCGCCCCGCACGCCGGCTGGCCTCCAGCGCCGCCACCCTGCGCCCTGCTGCCGGCCTACTGCAGAGACAAGAGAGAGGTGAGGATAAGGCAGAAGAGAGAAGAGGAAGGAAGAAAAGGAAATAAGGTTGAGGGAATTGAGGAAGAGAAGAAAGAGATAAGATTGAGGGAGAAGAGAGAAGGAAATTATGGTGATGGCAGCACCCAGTGCTAAAGCCCATCCATTAGTACCGGTGCAACCGCCAACCGATGCTAAATGTCTGTGCACATTTAGCACCGGTTGGTGGCTGTGTCCGGTGCTCAAGGGTACGTTTTAGCACCGGATGTTGCCATCAACCGGTGCTAAAGCCTCTCCGTCTTGCCCTGCGCTCTGCGTCTAGCCGTTGGACCCGATGTTAAAGCCCTATTAGCATCGGGTTCAGAAATGGCCGCTGCTTTGTGAGCTGCGGATTGCTCATTCTTTTGTAGTGCGTGAATCTCGAGGATAAAGCAAGGCCGGGTGACCTGCTACTCACACTCACTCCTGATTAACAATTTTACTATTTTAGTGTACGTAAGTATACGTGGCGGCCGTGCAGTCAAGAAAGGCGAACGAAGATCTGCCTATTTTCTTCTCCTTTTTGGATGAGCCGACGATGCAGCAGTCCATG